>OW119931.1:44620457-45245457 GCA_933210815.1 Meta bourneti
GAAATGTATTCAGGACTGGGTGTCATATTGATGCATTTGATAACAAATTGGGAATACATTTGTTACGAATTTTACTTGTCACCTAGAATATCTTTACTGTGAACTACCTTTTTCCGCTATTTTCATCAAAAACAAAATAAAACTAAGACATCCCCAGAGTCACCCCTACTCAAAATGAACCAGCTCAGACATGGTATTGATAGCAGTTTTCGTAGTTGAAAGACAGTAAATGACTTACAAAATATCATGTCATTTTTCTTTTAAAAATACACCAAAAAATTTTTTGGTTCATAGCTTGTTCAAATGTGAGTCTGTAGGCTAAAATTGAAATAGTTGGCAAGTGTCTCTTATCCCTTATACATTTAGTTTTTATAAACAGCTTTTACTCGGCCCATACACTTTTCCCCCAGTAATCATAATTGCATATATTAAGAATAATGAATCAAAATTTTATTTTTATAAGCTATGAATGATTATGCGTAGTGTGAGAGTGTTATGATTCGAGAATCGGTGCCCTCCGAAAATAACGCCTATTAAATTTTATCCCCTACCTCGAACCAGCTCTTTGCAAGGAACCGTTTGGTCTCCATTAGTATTTTACCCGTTTGGAAAGGCTAAAACCTCAAACACCAATGAACCTGCTATAAACTCCAATACTTTTCCAATTTTAATCGAAGCTCACGGAGGCATTACTGTGAACTCATAAAACTGAAAACACGAAACACTTGTAGTTCCTAAAGCCGTAACTGAAGTCTCGTTAAATTTTAAGATTGAGTTTTCTTCTAAAACGATAGATTCAAAAACCTAAAATGAAACTTTATAATAAAATTCAGTATTATCCTTAATTTTTGGACGTATGTAGTTGCAAGTTATTGTGTTTTGATAATATCCTAACCCAAGACATTCATTCACAGAAGTCATTCAAATTTATATTTCAAGTAAAATCTAAGCTTTAACGTAATTAATTTTTATGTTTATAATTCGTCTTAATAAAAGGAACACTGCATGTTTCGTCTTTATTTGAGTGCTAAATACAATGGTGTAGTTTGTTAAATATGCATACTTTTGGGCGGCGACAGTTTTATTTTGATAATAAAAGGAACACTGCATGTTTCGTCTTCATTTGAGTGCTAAATACAATGGTGTAGTTTGTTAAATATGCATACTTTTGGGCGGCGATAGTTTAATTTGATAATAAAAGGAACACTGCATGTTTCATCTTCATTTGAGTGCTAAATACAATGGTGTAGTTTGTTAAATATGCATACTTTTGGGCGGCGACAGTTTTATTTTGATAATAAAAGGAACACTGCATGTTTCGTCTTCATTTGAGTGCTAAATACAATGGTGTAGTTTGTTAAATATGCATACTTTTGGGCGGCGATAGTTTAATTTGATAATAAAAGGAACACTGCATGTTTCATTTTCATTTGAGTGCTAAATACAATGGTGTAGTTTGTTAAATATGCATACTTTTGGGCGGCGACAGTTTTATTTTGATAATAAAAGGAACACTGCATGTTTCGTCTTCATTTGAGTGCTAAATACAATGGTGTAGTTTGTTAAATATGCATACTTTTGGGCGGCGATAGTTTAATTTGATAATAAAAGGAACACTGCATGTTTCATTTTCATTTGAGTGCTAAATACAATGGTGTAGTTTGTTAAATATGCATACTTTTGGGCGGCGACAGTTTTATTTTGATAATAAAAGGAACACTGCATGTTTCGTCTTCATTTGAGTGCTAAATACAATGGTGTAGTTTGTTAAATATGCATACTTTTGGGCGGCGATAGTTTAATTTGATAATAAAAGGAACACTGCATGTTTCATTTTCATTTGAGTGCTAAATACAATGGTGTAGTTTGTTAAATATGCATACTTTTGGGCGGCGACAGTTTTATTTTGATAATAAAAGGAACACTGCATGTTTCGTCTTCATTTGAGTGCTAAATACAATGGTGTAGTTTGTTAAATATGCATACTTTTGGGCGGCGATAGTTTAATTTGATAATAAAAGGAACACTGCATGTTTCATTTTCATTTGAGTGCTAAATACAATGGTGTAGTTTGTTAAATATGCATACTTTTGGGCGGCGACAGTTTTATTTTGATAATAAAAGGAACACTGCATGTTTCGTCTTCATTTGAGTGCTAAATACAATGGTGTAGTTTGTTAAATATGCATACTTTTGGGCGGCGATAGTTTAATTTGATAATAAAAGGAACACTGCATGTTTCATTTTCATTTGAGTGCTAAATACAATGGTGTAGTTTGTTAAATATGCATACTTTTGGGCGGCGACAGTTTTATTTTGATAATAAAAGGAACACTGCATGTTTCGTCTTCATTTGAGTGCTAAATACAATGGTGTAGTTTGTTAAATATGCATACTTTTGGGCGGCGATAGTTTAATTTGATAATAAAAGGAACACTGCATGTTTCATTTTCATTTGAGTGCTAAATACAATGGTGTAGTTTGTTAAATATGCATACTTTTGGGCGGCGACAGTTTTATTTTGATAATAAAAGGAACACTGCATGTTTCGTCTTCATTTGAGTGCTAAATACAATGGTGTAGTTTGTTAAATATGCATACTTTTGGGCGGCGATAGTTTAATTTGATAATAAAAGGAACACTGCATGTTTCATTTTCATTTGAGTGCTAAATACAATGGTGTAGTTTGTTAAATATGCATACTTTTGGGCGGCGACAGTTTTATTTTGATAATAAAAGGAACACTGCATGTTTCGTCTTCATTTGAGTGCTAAATACAATGGTGTAGTTTGTTAAATATGCATACTTTTGGGCGGCGATAGTTTAATTTGATAATAAAAGGAACACTGCATGTTTCATTTTCATTTGAGTGCTAAATACAATGGTGTAGTTTGTTAAATATGCATACTTTTGGGCGGCGACAGTTTTATTTTGATAATAAAAGGAACACTGCATGTTTCGTCTTCATTTGAGTGCTAAATACAATGGTGTAGTTTGTTAAATATGCATACTTTTGGGCGGCGACAGTGTAATTTTGATGAGATCCACTTTCCTATCAAGAACAATAAGTGCAAGTAATCCATCGAGCAGTTAGAGTACGTATTCACTGAAGATTCAATTCCAGACCAAGTCAAAGAGATCGACTTTCTCCTGTTCGTATATCTAGTAGCAGTTCTATTAATAGAATGCAGGCATTACTTTATCATTAATAAATAATTATGGGGATTTTTCACAAGAGATGCAGGGAATAACACAAAGCAGGGTCTGAGGGCTGAACTTTTCGCTCAGATTTCTCCTGAAATGACGCTTCCTAAAGCATGCTACAAAAGATTTTCATCAATTAAAACAGAAACGAAAAGTTTGCACTTAAATATTACTATTAAATGATTGAGACCCTATTTCTTTGGATTTTTGTGAACAAAATGGATTTCGATGAATATTACAGCGTTCGGAGGTCAGTATGAGATATTTTTGACAATCAAATATATCATGACTAACACTTGATAAATGCGGTGTGAAACAGGTTTTGTCATGAAGAATCAAATTTTGACGATTTCAAAGTATATCAATGAACATTGCTATTTGATAACTGTTTTAATATAGCTGTTTAATTAAGAAAAGCATTTATGCTTCAATTATAAATTCTCAAACAAAAAATTCAAAAAATTCTGTAATAATTTAAGAGTCGATCGGCATTTGATCTTGTTTGCTTTTCTTGATATTTAATAAAATTTTACGATGTATTTGAATTCGATTAACAAAAATCAAATATATTATTATGGTTGTACATTTAACAATGAAAAAATCTTAAAGGTGCGTCTATCAACCGAGACGCACGGCATTTGATACTTTTGTCAATTTAGACAAATCAATTTACACCTCTCACTTAAAAAAGTTTCATTTTGAAACTTTTGCCATTGATATGTATTAGTTCATTTAAAGTATAATTGGTTTTTTAGGTCTCGATCGAAAAGATCTGTCACACTTGATCTAAATTTCATTAAGGTCCATATTTAAAAATGAGATCTTTTCTTTTTAAAATTGTTAAAATCCATCAAATATTAAACAACTAAATCATCTTGTTTCGTCTATACTCATTTCGCAGTTAATAGAAAATAGTGAAGCAGATATCTCATATAGCAGGGGTGGCCAACGTCTGTATATATATAATAGACTTTTTTTCTTAAAAAATGTGTCGCGATCTACCTACTAAAATCTTGACATTTAACACATTCAAATTTGTGTCTTGTGTACTAATAAGTGACAATGGTGGAGGGGGTATTAAACCAACATGATATTTTAATAATATTTATTAATTGAAAAGTAGCCACATAAAAATAGATTAAATTTTATTTTATTATCTTACCATTAATGGGTCTGGTCTGCATGTCTCCAACCAAGCGTTTGTAATTTGGTGTGTATCCAGACAAAGATGATGACAATGAATCTACAGTATGGGAATCAGTAAGTAGGGAACGATGTTTAGTCTTCGTGAACTTTAAATATGAAAAAGCCGATTCACATAGGTATGTAGATCCAAAACAAAAGTAGATGTATTCGCTACATTTGGTGATATTGGGATACTTTTCTCGATTGACGTATTTCCAAAAATCTTCCTCAAGTTCTCTGGCTTGTAAGGTTAGATCAGTTTGTAGAGTTATAATTTCATTTTCTAACGGTTTTTTTTCCCCAATATTAAATGTGTCAAATTTTTGCGGCAATATGTTTTACATATAAATCCTTTTTGAAAGGAAGACAGATACTGCACAATAACTTTAACTTTTCAAAATCATGAAATCTGACCTCAAAGTCTTCAATCACCTTTTTAATTTCTGCAACGTATTTTTCAATGTTATAATTACAAGTTTGATGTTTTTGTAGGTGATCGGACATATTTTGAAAGTGATTCATATTGTTTTGTTGAAGATCTTCTATTAGCATAATAAATTTTGTTTTGTATGCATCAAAGCTACTGATTATTTCAATATTGTCTTGTTTTTCCTTGCAATTCTAAATTTAAATCACTTAATTTCGATGTAAAATCTGTAAGAAACTCTAAATCACTGAGACAAGTTTCATCATTTAAATTTGTACATTCTTGATCTGGCTCTCCGAGAAAATTTTTTATCTCAGTTAATAAATCACGAAATCGTTGCAGAAATTTACTTTCTACTTAGCCACCTTACATCGATATGTAATAATAATTCTGTCTGTACTTCATCAAGTTGCAATTGAAAGAGACGCCGTTTGAGGGAACTTCCTCGAATGGAATTAACAATTTTGAATGCCACATCCATTATTTCTTTTGTATTTAATCTTTTGCTGGCTAACACTTGTTGGTGAATTATGTAGTGGTAGCTTAAAAAACCTGGGAATTCGTCATCATTTTGGCATAGAGTTATAAATCCATTTATGTGGCCTATCATTGCTCCTGCTCCCTCTGTTGTTATTGAAACTAATTTAAAAGTGGTAGTTTCAAATTAGTGAGGAAGTTTTTAAAGAGTTGAATATGTCTACACCTCTAGTCCTTTCTTTCAAAGAAATCATACCTAACAATTCTTCTTTAGATTTATGATCTTTAAAACCATACACGAATAAAAATAAGCAATTGTGCTGTGCCAATCTGTCGATTCATCAAATTGAAGGGAAAAACAAGAACATCTATTAATGTCGTTAGATAACTGTTCTCTTATATTTCCACTCATTTTCTCAATCCGCCGCATCAAAGTATTTCGAAACAATTGTAGATCTTTAATTGCAGCAATAATTTCAATCTTGTTCTTAAAATCATTAAAAAGTGAATATGACATTTCCAAGAGAGTTTCTTTTATAAATTCCCCGTCAGAAAATGGTTTACATTTATTTGCTAAAATATGGCTTACTTTGAATGATGCAATAGTCACTGTACGTGATTTCAACATGGGCTTTTTAAAAACATTTTGTTCAGCTCTTAATTGAGCCTAAGATCCCTAATTTCATTTTTTCTCAAGTCATTATTTTGTGGATAATCTGATATTTGTTATGTAAAGTTAAAAAATGCCTTTCCAGATTACCCTTTTTAGTAATGGCTACGGAGGCATTGCATATTAAGATACAGCATTTATCATTCATCATTGTAAAAAGTAATCAAGTTCCCATTCTTCATGAAAATAAGTCTTCGATTTTTTTTGGTTTACTACTCATTTTAATGGGTACTAAAATGTAAAGAAGTATACAAGTAGACAATTTTAATTTAAAACGATACCAGAAAGAAGGTACATACATTATTGTACAGCAGTAGTGTTAAGAAAAATTGACACTTTTTTAGAAACGCTAATACAATGTTACCACTATGGTGAATACTTAAAACTAAACAAGGAACACAGGAATGCCAATTTATGTATTGTTACACCGAGGATTAAAAGAGGGTGCGCCGAGAAGCCCGCTAGATAGCGTGTTGGATAGCAAGCGGATGACAGGTGACGTAGGACGCCGCTCTCCCACTCTCGAGGGCTGGCGCGGAAGGCGAATTGTCAACTATGATACTAAAGGAGCCACGACCGTTTGTTTCTGAGTCACGACTAAGTTGCGTTTGCGTGTTGAAATCGTCTTCTGTCGGCTGTGATCGGCCAAAAATAGCTTCGCGATCGACTTCATGAAAAACTTCTTACACTACACCAAGAGATTGTAAACTTTACCATTAGCTTGAATGTAAAAGTGCACTCCCTGTTTCATCTGTAGAATTAATGTAATAGCAAAATCATTATACTTCTTCATTTTATGATATTTTTATTAAAAATTCATAAATTCAATCCTTTCAACCCTCCATTAGTCGCGGATCTTTCTTAGCAAATGGAGATCCCGGTGAATCTGTGAAGTGATCGATGTTTTCTTTTCCAGTTACACACGCTCATTGATTATTCTTTTTTAAATATGTGGTATATTTTAGGACACAAAAACAAATAACTAAAAATGTAATATTTGAATTTATAAACAATAAATTTTTATCATTGTACCAAGTCATTGTACCAAGTCATGCTTATCATTGTACCAAGTCACCAATCACTTGTCAGGACCAGTCCGACTAATGGAGGGTTAATACACACATAATTCAGTCAAAGGGCAATCCTTTCATCTGACCAGATATTTTCATGCAAGTAATTAGGAATAATGCTTTTTAATTAAATGGAATTCATTCAATTTGTATAACATTGAATGAACATCAATTATGAATGTTTCTTGAACTAAAAAAGGAAGGCGGAAAGAGGTAGTTTACTAGAAAAGATCTCGGCAACTATTAAAAATCTGAATATTTCCAAATTGCCATTAAGCACGCAATGTGAAAAACTTAAATACATTTCTTCAAGCATCCTCTATGGAAAAGGTCCGTTTCTATGGAAACAAGTAGGGACAGACTCTGTGTCTGGATCAGTTGTGGTGATAGACACAGTAAGAGCAAGTAGCTTTGGATATTGCCTAGACAAAGAAATGTTTTAATTGCTTTAGAGATATTATAGCAATTTGAAAATAAACGAGACCTTACGATTTACTTGTTTAATGAGGCTTAACCAATAGACTCAGTAACTAATAAGTGTGACAAGATGTAAGGCATAATTTAAATAGATATACCTAATATATAGAAACAATTGTTCTATTTCTAAACATATTTCTTTACTGCTAGTTTATATGCATAGTAAACATAATATCGTCGGCTTACAAGTGAAATAGTCTGTCAAAAGCATAGTTCTGAGAAAACGAAAAAGTTCTACTCACTAAGTGTTTCTCAAGAAATTTAACCTCAATGAGAAGAAAAATAATTAATGGGCTTCACCAGTTGTCTTATCACATTCTGGTGTAGAAAATCTAAAAAAACTTAAAATCTTGAAAATGTTGAGTGTTTCCTTGTAAACCTGCCATATTATATCCATATATTGCCAAAAATGTAAAATTTAAAAATGATCTGTTATTCCATTTAATCTTCAGGTCAATAGCTTTCCATGTGATAAGGTGAAACACCGGAAAATTCAATAATGCATGCTGAATTTATTTTTTCCAGTTTGTCAGAGCGGGTAGATAAAATGGAGAACTCTATTGGAAACATAGTATCAAAGATTGATGCTGTTTTGAACAAAATGGCTGCAATGGATCGAGCTAAAGCAAAACGAAGAGAAAATATGAACAAAATATTAAACACTATCTCAGAGGTAAGATCGAATGAAAGAACTGGCCAATGATCTAAGAATGACTAAGCTTGCACCTGGAGTAATTCAAAAAGTAAAACCTCTGCCAGATTATTTTCAAGTAAAATACATTATAAACTGAATTTTAACTTTTTTAAACTTATGAATGTAATTTAAGCAGCAGCGATTTTCAGACTGTACTGCAAGAATGTCAATAGTGTGCCTTACAGATAATGCAAGTTTAAATTGTGTAGGATTTATTTCATTTCAAGTTTAGTTTTGAACATTTGGCAAGTGTTTCACAAATAATTTCAAGTAATACCTGTATGAATAATTTTAAGTTTTGTTTCTTCATTTCAAAGCATCAAAAATAAATGTTCCAAAAAGATGTTTTCAAAAGCCACTATGATATAAAAAGGTATGCAATTACTTTTTCTGTAAATCAATGAAAAATATACCTATTTCTTTGTCAAATCCGCAAAACAATTAATACATTTTTGTGTAGAAGAATTTTACTAATTAGTTCATGTGTGTCGGTTGCTTGTTTTTTGGTTTTATGGCACAAGGGGCCATATTTGGACAAACACAAGACAGACAACATCAAGTAAAAAGCATTGTGAAAGGAGAATTAGTGGAATGGAAGCAGGAAAATACAGCTCGGGTGTATCCTGAGAGTGCAACCCCGTGTTTACTAAAGACAGTAAACCTCACGTGTCATGAGATGAAAAAGGTTGAAAATCGTTGCCCTTATAGCATAATACATTCACTCACATACAATGATATTTTCTTCAAATATTTTTCTGTGCAGAAAAGAATTGTAATAATTATCCCAATTTCTTCTGATAAAATAGTTTGGACAAAAGAGCTAGTTTTATAAACAAATTTAATTTAAATATCCTTAAAAATCTATACTAAGAAAAGGAAAGGGTAGTTAATTTTTTAAAAATGTATTAAATGATGTAAATAGCAAAATGAAATACATGACTGAAATTCAATAATAAAACGAATTTCTCATGGCACTTAATCTTATCCTTATGCAATTCCTATAAAAAATATATTCTTATGTGTTTCCCATTGTTATGTGACCTATTTTTGAAACACAATAAAATATAACCTTCAACCACAAACAGTAAAGATAAATTCAGTTTTCAACTCCAGTACATATAATGAATGCACTTATCATTTTAGAGTGGCGATTTAGATGAGAAATCAAAAAGGCATCACATGGAAAAGATGGTGCGTGAAGAACTACAGAGATGGGACTCGGATTCATCACTTCGTGTACCAACCGTTAGTACACAGCCTTTAACTGTAAGAGACTAATCTTTAAGCATTCTCAGTCACACCAGCAATTCTTTGACAGAAATTTAATGTGAAACTACAGCAGAACATTGATTAACCGAGTGTCTGTTATCAGAGCAGAATTCAATGTCGATTTATTTTTAAAACTTTAAATTAAGCTTCAAGTACGAGTGTGTGCACTCGTACTTGAACGTCTGCACAACTGGTCTGGTTTGCAGGCAGAATGATGCCTGTCACAAATGAGATAAGTGTAATCCTTGCTTTATGAATCTTTCAGCAGCAGTAATACAAACATGTAGAACGGCATATATTTTCTGTATTTTATATAGGCCATTGTGTTGGCACATCTGTATTACCTGAGTTTCTGGTTACCTGAGGTGGCTCAGTCCACATTACTTCAAATAATCAAGGTTCTACTGTACTATTATTTCAATTAATCAGGTTATTTAAATTTCGATATTTTTTATACATTAAATTAGATTTTTTACACCAAACAGTACCATTTCAACTTGAATATCAGTAAGTTAATATTATTTTATTTAAATGCATTTTTTCATTGTGTCAAATATTATATTAGTTACACTCAATAATGTAATTCTAAGTTATGTTTCATGACTAGTTTGTAAACAGCCAGGTATTCATTTTGACTTCCAAATAATTTTTAAATTTTATGTGCTTAAAATAAATTACTAATCACTATCAAGTTGACAGCATTGAATTAACAATTTCTGGAAAACTTAATAAATATGAAGTATTATCTCTACCACGAGAACTGCTCCTGAGACCAAGTTTAAATGGTAAAATATTTTTTCCATCTGCAATTAGTTGAAAAAAAGGGACTAAACTTTTATTGACCTTGGTGAGTTTTTAAAAAAATCGCCACAATTTTCGAAAAATCATCAAAATTTTGAAAATAGGAGCTTTGGAGACAGTTTTGCTTAAAAGATACCCCTAGTAGCCAAGGTTGAAAAATAGTCAGAAAGTAGCCTTTTAATCACTTGTGACAGCAATGTATCTTGCAATTTTAACTCAGTGTTTCACTTGTAAGCTGATATGTAATACATTAAATTAATTCTTAAAAACTTTTATTTTACTAAAATTATTCTAATGAACATGTTAATAAAAATTAAGCTTAATATTACATTCAGTATAAATGAATCCATCAAATTTATACTTTGCTAATTGGCAGTTAACAAGTCTGAAGAATGAAATTTTGCATTTCCAAAATGTTATGTATTAAAGTAGATTACTAAATTTAAGATATCAAATTTTAAAAAATGTACTAAATACATGTGTGAATTTAGTTTCTAATTAATTTTGTTTTCCAGTCTCCAAAAAAGAAAAAGTAAAGCATGCATTAGAAAGTTTACCAATGTATTCATACCTACCAACACAAGAATATACTCAACAGCAAGCACATGAGACACAGTATGATAGACTATTAAAAGAACTCAATGTATGATATGTTTTCTGAATCACTTCATGTTATTGAATAAATACAAGAGTAATTATAATTTATATATGTTTATTTTACTAAGTAGAAAAATATTCATTACAAAAAACTTTACAGAAAATTGCTATAATTTTTTTTCTGCAGTCATACATATGTATGTAGAGAATTTCCTGTGGTTTTAAAATGTAATAAAATTCATTTTCAAAACTAAAATCAAATGGTTTTTCATTTTACAACAGGTAACAATGACCATAAAAGTATTTTCATGGTGTAAAATAACTGTAGAATACAATATAAACAATGGATATAAAACAGGAATTGACAAACATAAACATCAAAATACTATATTACATTTTGCAGGCTGTATTCATAGCAATTTCTCATTTTAAACTGAAATGCAATAACCTATTTAAAAATATATAATGCATATTGTTTTATTAAATTTTGCAACTGATAATTAACTTTTTAAAAGATATAAAATGTATTAATTTTTTATGAACATAGTAAAATGGTCAAAATATAAAAAATACATTTATAAATTTCATTCAGTGCAAAATTTACATTGAGTTTATTGTAAAAACAAACAATTTCACATGTTAAACCAATAGATAGATTTTTCATGCAAATAAAGTTATACTTAGTTACAAAAGTTCAAAGTAAAATATTCTACAGAAGATCTTTTATATAAATAGGTTTCCGTACAGCATTACTGTATCCTTCTTTAAAATGAAACCATACCTCTTCATCTTTGGTATCTTTCTCAACTATAAAACAAATTGTTATAAATGTGTGAAGACAGGATAACATGAATCAAACACAAAGAACCTCAAAAATAATAAAATCAGCATAAGTGAAATTTAAATAAAGTATTTTACAATTTTCATTACTTAAAAAGTTCTTTACAAAATATTATAATAAAAGCTATCTTTTTTATTATTATTCAAATAAAATGGTCTCTTTTAAAACCAAATTTGTTGAATCACTTCATAGTTTTGAGTTTTTAATAGTCTTAACTAAGTAGTTCAGTTCTTAAACCAGATGCTTTTAGACAAATATTGTTCACACAAATTCTGATTCTGGTAAATTTACTATAATTTATTTCTGTTGTATGAAAATTTTATACATATTGGTAGATCTACACATATGCACTAAACTTTCTGAACTGCTTATATCTATTGATGGCAAATTGTTATTATTTACATTTCTTATGTTATTTAAATCAATTTAGAATGAATATAGCATTCATATTCATAAGTGGATTTCAGGAAATGAAATTAACCCAAATCCAAACTGCATATTTACTTTTACTGATGTCGATTCTTATTTCTAAAAAAATGGATGGCAAAAAGCACACCTTAGTCATGTAACCATAATTAGATTCTAAATATCTACTTCAATTTCATTCTATTCCCCTTTTCAAGGGCAATTTGCCATTTTATGGTGCTAAACCTAGTTTGGCTCATATTTTCTTTTCTGATTTCTATCTTCCAGATTTCTCATTGCTTTCAGTAATCAGACTGTTGAAGAATTTCACTATAGTGAGGAGCTCTTCCATGTAGTTTTAGCAACATTATGCCGCTCCATAGCTCAAATGAAACATTTAAACTAAGCAAAAAAATTGGTGAATGAATCCTGCAATGATTGATTTTATAGTGTTCATATCTGTTGTTGCCAAACAATAAACGAATAACGTCGATTTCTGTGCAAAATACATTAGTGAAATATGTATAGAAATTTCATTAGGCTTTCAGTGATATATATGCTTTGAACTACTGAAACTTATAAAATTTTTAAAAACACATTTAAACTGTTCAATGTTATTAGTCATATTTTAACAGTAGTGGCAATATTAAAAAGAAATCTTACTTTCAGAACTTGATTTGACAGGTTGAACAATTTGTCTCCCAAAAAAGTCCAACACAGGCTGAAAATAAGAAGTTAAAGAAAATAAGTTAAGTTTTAATTTATTTTCATAATTTAAATAAAATAATTAAGATAAACTCTTACCCTGTCCACAATGGATTCTTTTTTCTGGAAAGCTTTAGCCTCAGACACCTTTGTCACAATTGTATTGATATTTTCTTTGCCATCTTTCTTAATCTTTTGAGCTTTTTGGTCAGCAGAAGAATCTCCTTTTCTCATTTGTTCAACTTCAACCTATACATATTCAGAAACACTTTCTTAAAGTCATTTCTTCAACCTTAAAATGAACATTAGAGTAACAGTTTTGATTACCTCTCTAGCTATCATTTGCTTTGTAGAGTATGTTAACACTTTCTTGGTTTTAATATCACTGAACTTGGTTAGTTCTTCAATATTCCTATTGAAATAGAATATAAGTAATTGAAAATAAATAAACATGAGAAACAAATTTAAACAAACTATAAATAAAAGAAACTCTTACGGGTCCAAAATATAACTGTATGTTCCATCTAGTGATCGTTCCTGATGGTAATTTAAGTTAAATGCTAACATCAATTCAATCACTCTTAGTAATTCATTTTTTTCTCTCTCACTGTACAACTGAGTATTAACCTGAAAAACAGTAGATAGATAAGGTTCAGTAATGTTTCATAGAAGTAACAGCTACATTTTTAAATCCCCAAATTTTATTTTTTAAGATTTTCAATAACATTAATGTACCAAATTATTAGTTCTTAAACAGGTAGAATTAATAATAAAAGTTTCTACATCAATTTTAGTCAATTTTTCATCACATGTTAGCTTCTCTAAATGAAGAAATATATTTGATACTAAATCAGTGCTTTGGTAACTAAAATTCAAAATAAAGTTTTGCTGACCAATCGGTATAGTGGTCAGGAAGCTGGCTTCTAGATCGAGATTCCTGGTTCGAATCTGGGGTAATGCATGGGTATTTGTCCATATGGAATGAATGTATGGCCTCTCAATAAACAGGTTGTGCCTAGAACGTGCTTGGTATGTATGTGAGATGTAACATGAACCCACCCTCTGTGATGCACCATCTTAACACAAAGTAGTTCACAAGTGGCACTTGCAGTGCCATAATGAGTAATGTTCAATTGACCAGGCATTAGAAAAAAAGTAACTCAAATTTAAAGGGTAATTGATAAAAAATGGATAAAAGATAATAAAATGAGCATCTAGGCTATCATTGAAATATATAAAGTTTAAATAATTTTTCTAAGATAAAGCTTTATACAAAAGATCACTTTATAACCTTAAATTAAAGCAAATAATTGTTATCAAGAGCATCTGAATAATTAATAAATAATTGATTTAAATAATTTCATTTTTATACTTACTGGTCTTAAATTAGGCTTGATAATTTCTTGTAGAAATGGAAATATGTCAACAAGAAGAGTGCTTGGATTCAGAAATGTTTTCAGAGAAGATATCATATCTTTTATCATGCTGCTCAATGTGTGGGACAATTGTGATGACTTGGACTTGTGCTAATAAAATAATATTAAGGTTTGTTTTAACAAAAAAATAAGTCAATAATTAAAAAATACAAAATTTATATAAATCAAGCACAGGTATATTTATCTTCTCTGAGCAGCATTTCATTTGGAAAGAGGTTCTATTATATACAACATATACCAGCAAACTGGTTCAATGCATAGAACTATGGACAGAGATATCAATCAAATACTGAAGATACTTATTCCTTAAATAGACTTCCAATGCATTTTACTTTCAAATGTAATTGAATTAGGATGAACTCTCTCTCAGAAATGAAATAACACTATCAGGCATAAAGAATCACCAAGACAGTTAGTATAGTTTTCTGCAATGGCAATATGTAGCATGCACAAATGCACATATTACCTAAGTTTCTTTTTGTTATGACCATACAACAATATTTGATCATTTATCCTAATTCAGACATTTAAAAAACCATAAGTCATAAACTGCACAAATCATATAATGAACTATCACTGTAAAAACCAACAGAAGTCTGTTTGTAAAAAGTGAGAAATGTTATTCAATCATGGTATTACCCTCTGAGCATCACACGATTTCCAAGTTAGAGTAATATTGTTTTTACTCTACAACATGCAGCAGCCCGGTTGGAAGAATAGCGGATTAACAACTGGAGGGTTGAGAGTTCAGACTCAATCATCAAAGAACATTGGGTGCATGGGGGCTGGTGCATATTAAATCTGTCATGACTCAAATGTCTACATGTTGGCATGGTGTGTAAGTTTGGAGAATTGGATGCCAGCTCAGTAGTTGACTCGTTATTGGACCAAAATTCAAAATTACGAGGTGTCCGCGAATCTTTCCCTTCAAGATTGATTCTAGATTGTCACCAATTGCCCGATGTGTTGCTCAAGTGCGGGATTAATTCAACTACTCCCTTACAACACTGGTTGAAAAATTCTAAGGATTTCATTGGTCAAGAAGTTTAAAATTGGTTAGAAGCCATGCAGGGAAAACTGCAGGTTGCATGGTGGAATAATGTGTGCATGACCATTAGAGGGTTATCTTCCTTTTGCCATCAATGTACATAATTGTAAAAAGTTATTTTGTTTTTCTATACTAAAGTATATTTCTAGATCAATCGATATTTTGACATTAAGAATTCCTAAATAAAAAAGTAATGTTGTACATACTTCAAAAAAGGCAGAAGGATATGATATTTGCAGATAAGCATTGGTTGCAAAAAGCATGTGAAAAGCTACAGCTGGGTAAGGAAGGTATGGCATCAAAAAGTAGAGTTGCTTTTCAGCAATTTGTTGTTGTATTATATCACCAAAACATGACCATTCAGAACCTTGCGAAATCTAAAATTAAAAGAAATGAGATTGGCACAAAAATGTGCATTATGATCATAAAATAACAATGGAAATAGTTTATTATAATGAAACATTGGAAATAGTTTATTATAATACAGAATTTGTCTTAAATTTTAATCATTGTTTTATTACAATAGTAATAGTTTTATTACATTGTTTTTATACAATAGTAAAGGATTATGAGAATTAAACAAAAGTTCTGAGGAACTTAAAATTCTGGGGATCAAATTTCCCTTCCCATGTTTTCCATAACTTTTTCCAAAGTTTTGCTGTTATTAGGGACACTGCTTGCTTCACATTAATTAAACTAAAACCAATCCACAAAACAAAAATCTTTAAACCTAACAAATAATGTGAACAAGCTGCTGGTATCCAGAATTTTTTAAGGAAACACAAGGTTTTTCCAATGCTTCAGTGTTGAACAATCATAATATTTAGGAATTAGTGAAGAGAAAAGATAAAATTCCACAGAACTACATTTTTGATAACCTTTAAACTCTTACAAATCATTTATAATTCAGAATTAAGATATACAATAAAAATATTTTTCTCTCAAAAGTTAAAATATAACAAGCCTTCAGCTCATTAAAAATACTTTTATTAACAATTTTCATGCAACTTTTAAACTCACATTATACAGCAATTCTATTGATTATATTCCATTATTACATTTCTACCATTAACCTGATCATTTTTAGGATTGTTAGTGTAATAGAGAGTTATAATATGATACATCCATAATATTTTATTTGAAAAGCAAAACTTACTGTCTCTAAACTACTAGTTTTAAATTTGACATTCAAATAATTTTCAAACATTCCAATGTAAATTTTATCATAGTCCCCAAAGGCTTGTATTGTGTTGAATATATTCAAAAAGCTATGAGGAAAAGAAGAATTAATATTAAATGGCAGAAATTATAACGCAATAAAACATTCAGCTATTCTATTATAGGTTCAATTAAAAACATAACATGTTTAACTTACGATTTTTTATCTTTAAAATGAAATATGTCTTGCCAAACAGCAAAAAGACTCTTTTGCATGTCTTTTTGTCCGATTTTCAATCCTTTTAAATCTGAGACGTTCAGCTCCTTTTGCTTCCTGTGAATAAACTGCAGGAAATATGAAACATTACTAATAGCACAAGGGCAACAATTTCATTTTCTTGATATGAAAGTTTTACGAACTTCATATAACAAAATAAATTCAATGAATACAATTTAAATTTACTTATAACATTTGCACTTTTAAATCTATTTAAATTCACTTTCATAAAATTCAAGCACGTTTTTTGCTAATGCTCAGCAGATTGAACTTAATCATTATTGCACTAGAAAAGCAAATTTCTGAACCACTTAGTGTTACCCTGGTGCACCAGAGTTGGTTTTATTTTACATCTCAGATATGCAAATATATTCAAGGCATAACGCATTTATAGAGGCCACAGATTCATTCTAGATGGATAAACATCCATACTTTAACCCCGGATTCAAACCAGGAACCTTTCGATCGAAACCAGTACCCTGACCACTGGATCGATTGGTCGGCACACATGCGTTCAAATATACCCAAAACACTTTTTTAATCAAAAGAGGGTCTCATTTGTGTGATAACGTCTAAGTCAAGAATCAATTTCTCTTCCTGAATACAATTTTAACTCTTGTATATGCACACTTCTATTTTCCACTTAGCAATGTATGAAGAACTTTTTACCCTCCACCACATACACTATTAAAAATTTCAACTTAATATCAATAACAACAGATCAGGTAGAATCTTCTCCAAACTTCTCTTTAGGAGCTATATGTGGCATCGTTGAATCCCCTACTATGTGTGTGTGACCCCCTAAGGGCCATTCACAGAAATAGAATCTGGGTCTACTTGAACCCAGTAGAAACTGTCTAATGAGGATTCAGGAAAGCTGATTCCTTAAAACATTTCACACTGTCTGAATCCAGAACATTCAGATGTAATCACCTGAATTTATATTATTCAATTTCTACTAGATTCAGATTGATTTGGATTGCCCCAGATTATGTTCGTGTGAAGTGCTCAAAGCTGATTACAATCTGAATAAGGATATAATCAATGGGAGGACCGAAAATGCTTCACACGCTTTCGATGAGACAACATAGTGCAACTTCAGCCAGTGAAAAAGTTCTTTATGGTTGAGGTTTGTTGCAGTTATATATACTACTTTATTGAAAGTTAATTTTTATAGTGGTGAATGAAGTTCCCACACTACTCTCCTCTAGAATTTAGCTGTGCCTGAATTCGATGGATGCTACCACTAGTTGACGGATTGCGCATGAGTGAGAGCTGTATTGAAATCACAAGTGGTTGTACAATGGATGATTGAGATTGTTTTTACTCTCCTACTATTTTCAACCATCTGAGCATCACAAGATTTCAGTGTAGTATTGATTTTCCCAACACACACAGTAACTAAATAACCACATCTATTGGTTGAAAGAATCCTAGGAAAGATTATTTTGATCAAGGTGAAAACTGGTTAGACATCATGCAGGGAAGACTGAAAGTTGCAGAATGGATATATACATGCAAAACCTTCAAGGAGTGAACAGCCTAGGGAAATCTGATTGGCTGCCATATGCAAAATAATTTGTGGTAATAGTCATAAGTGATTATTTGTTTCGTTAACTCAATCTGTACTATTGTTTCTGGCACTGAACAATAACTTCAGAGCTAGAATCCGTGATTGTAGGAACATATTACTTACATTTAACTTGTCTCTTAACCCCTGAACAGTGTTGCCCGAATACCGCTCGGATGCTGCGAAAGGTCACTTTTCTGATTTGCCCATACGCCACTCGGGCATCTTATTTTTCTACGCCAATCCAATGATTTGCCTGGCTTTTTACCTTTTTTGTTTGCAATGTTTCTAATAGATGGTTCTAGTAGTTCAATAAAGATAGAAATGCAAAACATGAATACACCAGTTTTAATATCAGGTTTTACTGCTTTTTGTTTACGCAGGAGAAGAAGTGAATTTTGTTTTCACTTGTGTAGTGTATCACACGTTGCAAATACTATTTCTTTTGAATTTTGTGCTAAAATAAAAGGGGAATGAGTGACAGTGAGCGGCTCATAACAGAATATAATTCTGATATTGGATCAGACAATGAATCAGAAATTTCTCTAAATGATTCTGGAAGTTGTGAAAGTTCGTTATCGGACTTCTCTTGTGATGAGGAAATGGAAAGTTCCAATGATCTAACTCAGGTGCGGAACTTTTGTGAAATTGATACTAGTAATCCTCGTCCAGCACCGCCGCGATTTCCTTTCACAGTGAATCCCGCTGTTCATTTGGATATTGATGTAAGTAATGGAACTTTACAGTTTCTTGATATTTTCTTTGATTGTAACCTCCTTGAAATAATAGTTTCTGAAACTAATAAATATGCAGATAGAAATATTCGAAACAGTAATCAACGAAGAAATAGCAGAGCAAGAAAATGGGAACCAACGTCGATAAACGAAATTCAAGGATGACCAGGAATTTTGCCGAATCCAGTTCGATTGACTGAAAGACACTTTTTAGAAGTGATTCCACCCACCGAAAAGAAACTGAGACAGACGAGGCAGTGCTTTGTATGTTGCTCAGAAAGGAACGAGAGAGGAAAACGGATGAGAAAAGAAACCAGATATTTTTGTCCCAAATGTGATATGACTCTGCTTATATCTCCATGTTTTAAAATTTATCATACAAAAGCTGAGTTTTGAAATTAAATAAAAATGTAAGTATTAAATGCATGCTCTTTTCTCACATCCATTTCTGTCAAGTGTTCTTAAAAGTTCTTGTTCGGAAAAGCCAACTTTAAGTAAAAATGCAAATTTTTCGCTATAATTAAAAAATATCATAAATTATGCAATTCAATACGTGTAACAGTTTTGACTGCTGATTTAAATTTATATAATCGATTTGAATACATAATTGTTTATCAAAAATGTGCTTATTTTTGGGCACAATATGGCAGAAAAAAGAAACTGTTAAGAGGTTAATGGTTTTGAATGAACAAATACTCATTTAAAAACCATGCGACTCAAATACCAACTTTCAGAGTCGGACTTAGGCATTGTCTGTCTACCACGAGAACTGCTCCAGATACGAGTCTGCTTCTGTCTGTAGCTGTAAAACATACCATTTCCTATTTTCCATAGGGGATGTTTGAAGAAATGAATTCAAGTTTGTCGCATTGGTGCACTTGATGAAAAATTGGAAATATATTTGTTAAGATTTTTACTTGTCGCCAATATTCGTTTTGCAAACTACCTCTTTCTGCCACCAACACTTGCAAAAACAAAATAAAATAAAATCATACCCAAAAGTCACACCTACTAAAAATGGATAAGAACCTGTCTCTATAGTGATCACCACCACCCAGACTTGGTGCCAGGAGCAGTTATGATAAACAGACAATATACACACTTATAAATAGATTCTTCTCCCAAGAATTGCAGGCAATCACATTGCAGAAGCTTTAAGTACCATCTTTTCTCTGATAAGTGAAAAAGAGAGAAAGTTTCATTTAAAATTTTACCTGAAGAGTAGATAAGCAGGACCGAACATCATTAGCTGTCTTTTCACAAAGCACCACCAAAGCGGCCATATCAGCCATCAAACCCTCCTTTGAGCATATCTATCCAACATATAGTTAATAGAGATCATTACAAATAAAAGAAAGTGTCTTAACACTATCTTAAACTAACAGGTAAATAATAACTCTAAAGGCAAATAATACCTCATGCAGCCTACTTGTCAAACGATACACAGCACTAGATGGAAAATTCAAAATCAGAGCTATCTGTCTGAGAGGTTTTAGAGCTGGAACATATCTAAATGAAAGGAAGAGGTATTTATTTATATATAAAGAGTAAAACGAAAAAATTAAGTTTGTGAAGTACATGTATTTTTTTACTATATACAGTAGAATCTTGATTAACTGAGATCAAATTCATCTGTCTGTGTTGTATGAGTCGAACTTGATACTAAGTTTGATTTTTTTTAACTAAATAAAGCTTCACGAATGAGTGTGCAAAACAAAAGAGATAAGAACTTTTTCAAAAATTCAATAGGTACACAATTGAAGTAGATTTATTTTAAAATTATCACAATAAGTACTGTGACACAAATCTGAGCAAGGATTATTCTTAATCCTTGCTAAATGAGTCTGAATAGCAGTAGTAGTAACAAGTGGAGCAGTAATTTTTTTTGTATTTCGTACAGGCAGTTTTGCATTACTAAGTCTGGATAATGTGAATTTCTGGTTATCTGAGGTAGTCCAGTTCACATTACCTTGGATAATCAAGGGTCTACTGCATAATGTATAGATTTAAATTTTATGCTATAAATGTTAGTTTTATCTATTTTGGTATGGTGCATGTTTTGTCATATTTCATAAGATCTATAACTACAAATCCAACTGTATTTAGATATTTTAATGTTCATATTTCGTCCAAAATATGAAAGTTTTTCATAACAAAATAATTAGTTATGAAAAATTGCTTTTAAAGAAGTCTTACTAACATAACAAAACAAAATAGATGTCAAATTCATTGATTTCAAATGCTCTTTTAACTAAATCTCAAACTAACTTATATATATATGAGATGAAATATGCTTAACACATTATCATCAAAACAAGTTACAGATTCTTCAGTGCAGATCCTCTGATTAGTTGCAATTTTATCTAAACATGTGTGGATGCATTTTATATAATTGCATTAAAATATCCAAATAGATAATGAAAGGTTAAATTGTAAAAATGCATGACTGTAGCTTTTATAAACATAGATTCTCTTAAAAATAAGAACAGTTATATTAAAGATGAAAGCAGTAATTAATGCTATATGCTGATACTTACTGATCGTTGCAAATGCATATTACTGGCCTCATAAGCAAAGGAATGTCTCCTTTCTTCCGTTGTTTACCTTTCGGGACACCCACGGATTTAATAAAGGACATAAGTACATTAATTGATGCCTGTAAACAGAAAATTTATACTTATAAATTTAAAAAATGAATACAATTCTGACAAGAAAAGCAATAACTGTGACTAATCACCCACTTTTACATTTTTGTTGTAGATTTTGATATAATAAACTAATTTTCTTATATATGATTAGTTTGCATGGATACTATTCCAAGAAGATCAACTCAGCAAATAGTGATCTCACTTCTACAGAAATTTACTCCTTGTACAAATCAAAAACCACAAAACATGATCTGTTTCTCTCTCACATTCTTGATATCTTGCAAAGCACTCTGGACTCGTTGCATTTTATAGGTTCAAGACTGCACCAGACTGCTCTGGCAAGCCTTAGAAGCAGACACACAATGTATGACTTTTGTGAGAGGTAGGAGATAGTTAATATCAAACTAGAGCAACATAATAGGCTATTGCCAACAGTCTGGGATCAATCCCAAAGGGAAAGATTCGAGAGCACCTCGTCATTTTGAATCAAGGTTAGATGACTAGGTCAACACTTGAGTTAGTACCCCACTCTTCAAACTTCGACACCCCGCCAATGTGAGGACATTTGAGGTCATGACAGATTTAATGTGCACTAGCCTCTGCGTACAACATGATGGTCTTGGTTGGACCAAGTTTTAAACTTGCAAACCTCTGGTTGATAATTTTGTGAAGAGTTACAGATTTTCTAACTTGGTCTATGCTCCGCAACCCCAGCAACCCCTTTCCATATTTTAGATAGTATCTGTATCTGAGACAGTTCCTGGATGAACAGGAATTGGTCAGTGTGATTTGTAAAACATGGTCTTTTGGACTTGGTCTAGGTTGACCAAAGGGATACTATTCTGATTGTTTGCAGTAACCAGTAATATTCAATTTAGGCTAGCTGTGATCACTAATTTCTTTCTTAAAGAACAATTCCTTTTTGAAATTGTATGGAAAATCTCAGAGCTATATATCCAACAGTATTTTCTATTTTTAGACAATTTAAATTCTAGTGAGATAAAAAAAATTAGAAGGGCTAATAAAGCATGAATTAAAAACATAGAAGACTTGCAAACTACTTAATTTCCTTGAAGTATGGGCAGTGGTAGCCAGGTTGGAAGAGTGCAACCGGTTAGATTAGCAACCGGTGGGTTGCGAGTTTGAATCCAACCAAAGAGCATCGTGTACAACAGGGGCTGGTGCATGTTAAATCTGTTGTGGCCTTAAATGTCCTCACATTGGCATGGTGTGGAAGTTTGGAGAGTGGGGTGCCAGCTCAATTGTAATCTTGTCATCTGACAGTGGTTCAAAATTACAAGGAGTTGTCCTCGATCTTTCTCTTCGAGATTGATACTGGACAGTTGCTAATAGCCCATTATGTTGCTTCAGTGGACATTAATTAAATACCCATGAAAAATTATACATAAGGACAAAAATCAGATGGGTTAAATGCTTTATAGGGAAATATGCCACGTTAAAACAGTCTTTAGCAGCTCATGGGATAACATAAAACATGATAGTTGAAGTGAAATACCACTTGAAACAAAGATTTTTTTTCTAGTTCACGGTAAAGGGATACATGGAATAATGCCTATAACTTATATCGAATCAGATCAACACTTTCCTTGACATTCCAATGTGTGGTTAAAACCCTGTTTATTCCATATGTGTGAAGTTTCCTGGAGTAAGGAAAAAAAGGGTTGGAGCTGATTTATAGTAGGATGTGGTTAGGGGAAGATACATTGTTGTAGAGCAGACTAAAGAGATTCAAGGGCATGTTTAGAAATTGAAGGTTAAGATACAGTTAACATTAGAGTAGTTTAGATAAGTTAGGGGAGTAATGGAGGAAAACTTTTTTAGATTATTTTAGACATACACTGAAGTGCCAAAAAACTGGTACAGACAAGCCTATAGAAAATACATAGAAACATAATCTACACACATTGGTTGCATCTTCCAGTGCATATATGTAAAGCGATAGACATCTGTGGGAACATCTAGAGCCGTTTCAACTGTGAAAGTGGCAAGTTATCACGATTTAAGTGATTTTCAACAGTCTAATAGTTGGAGCTTTAGAGATGGGTCATAGCATTTTGGACATAAAGAAAGGACAAGCTTGAATTTCCACGTACCACCATTTCAAGGGTGACTACAAGTACTGTGACTACAAGAATTCTGGCAAAACCTGTAACTAAGCGATAGCAGTGTGGCAGTAAAAAGACTGAGTGAATGAGACCAGCTGACAAGAATGGTCAGGCAATAAGCATGTAATATTACCTCAAATAATATCGGAATTCAATGCTGGATCCTCAACTTTCAGCATGAGGGCTGTGCAACATTCCATCAAAGATATGGGCTTTAGGAGCTGATGCTCAACTCAAGTACCCTAGATAAATACTCAACACAGTTACATGCCACGCCTGAACTTGGTAACACTGCCACTGGATACTTGATGACTGGAAATTAGCCTGATCTGACAAGTCAACTTTCCAACTATTTCGGGCAGATGGAAGGATCCATGCGTGGAGAAAACCCCATGACGCCATGAATCCTGCATGTCAACAGGGAACTGTACAGACTGGAGGTGACCAATGGGGTTTGTTTAGCTGGCTTTCGATGAGACCCCTGGTGCATCTACAAATGTCTCTGACAGGTAAATGTTATGTGTGCATCCTTTCTGATGAGTTATACCTGTTCATGACCTACATTCATTCTGATGGGTTTGGCCTCTTCCAACAGGACAATGTACCACCAAACAAGTCTAGACACCAAATTATGGTTAGAAGAATACTCATCTGAGTTTGGGATCTTGTCATTGCCACCTAAATCACCAGATCTCAACATTATTGAACACATCTGGGATGCCATGCAACATGTTGTGGAATACTGAAATCCTATACCTTGGAATATAACAAAATTGTGGACTGCTCTGCAGGAAGTATGGTGTTAAATGCCTACAGAATACTTGTGAAAGTTTGTGGAGTCCATACCTCATCACATTTCTGCAGTTCTAAGCTCCTGTTTGAGGTCTACCAAGTATTAGACTGGTGTATCAGGTTTTCTGGCAGTTCCAGTATACATGAAACAACACTAAAATTAACCTCCTAAAACTTAATTTTTACCACAGATAAGTTCCTAAAACATTTCAGAATAACTCTTGCTAGTTTTTGTCTCAATGCTATAGCCATCTGAAACCCAATACATTATCACACTACTCTACCCTTTTAAACTTTCTCACCTCACTAACCATTGCATCAGACCCACTCACTCAAGTTGCATATCTTTCTTCCATTCTGATTGTCAATGCATTCCACCAGAACACTTGAGATGCATATGCAACTTAACAGAAACTCTGCCTTTTCCACCTGCCCTAATCCAATGATCTTCAAAGCCTTAACCTAGTGGATTAATTTTTAACTTTTTTCACAACCCCTTAAGGAGCTCAATAACACTAGAGTGACTATTTACAACTGCACATCAAACACCAGTAACTAATGGTTTCATAGTACATGTTTAAGGCACTTTTAGTCTCAACAGTTCTCTCAGATTACAGTGAAAGACGTTAACAGAAAATTTTCTTCTTCTGTCTTTTTAAAAATTAACTTTTCAGATAAACTGCAAAGCACAGAAAGGAAATAAAACATTTGAAGAAAATTTAGTTTACCCAATTATAAACACCTGCATTTCCAATAATAGTGCTTGGTATAAAAGTGATCTGAATGAGACTTAAAAGTCCTTTTGATATTTTATCAGAATAAAAGATTCACTAAATATTACATAAAGGATAATATAATTATTTTTAAAATTTAGATAAAATTAAACTATAAATTGTTATTTTATTTACGCACAGCAGGAGCACCATCAATTTCATCCAAGATCAAACAGTTTGGTCTGTGATCATCCTGGAGTACAGATTTCATCTGAGTTGCAGCTTCTAAGTTAGTTCTAAATGCTTCTGGATTGCGATCATCACTAAAAAATTAAATAAAAGGTTAGTCATTTAATTTTTAAATTACCTGTTTTTGTTGATTGTCTCATAGAATTATACTTTACCTAGCATTTAATTCAACAACATTATACCCAGCATGTTTTGAAATTATGGTTGATAATGTAGTTTTTCCTAAACCTGGGGGCCCACATAAGAATGCTACCTATATATACAATGAATATACATACTTTAAAATAAATGCTTTCATTAAAATTCTCTTGCAACATATCAGAAGTTTTATGAAAACGTAAGAAAACCTTAATATGTGGCATACTTTATGATATGGTCTTCCATGTTCATCTAATTCCTAAAATAAAATTCAAAATTAATTTTTAATAAAATATGGAGCAAAAATAATTAACAAATTCAACAATTTTTTATTCATTGATATCAGATTATTTAATCAATGCACAGAATTCATATGCCTTTGGATTTTTATTTAAAGTTATAGAAATGCACTGAAACCCTGATTTCACATTTTCATAATTTATACAGTATTTTTTTCATGAAGAATTACCATTCGAAAGCAGATGAATCCACTTTTAGTGAAACAGCAGAACATGTAATTATAAGATATTTGAGCAGATTTAAGCTTGTATCAAGTGGATTGTGTAATTGCTGTATTGTGTGGTTTTTCAATTTGGTTACCTCGATTTTTAAAAATTGTGGTTATTTAAAAAGACTCGTCTGTCAGGGTCATGGAAAAACTTTACATTAACACTGCATACACCCTCTGCGTTATTCAAATATTCGAAATATGTGAACATAGAAACTCATCTGACTACATTAACATATACAAATCATTTTAAAATAGTACATACAATTAGATCAGTACTTTAATAGTACCTTAATTTTGATATGGTGACAGCGAATGTGATGATATACCAAAAATGTTTTTAAACTGTTTTATAATACTATTTTTAGAAGTTGAGAAAAATGTGAATTACATAAATGAATAAAAATATGACTTCCCAAAATTCTTGTTTGAAAGTAAGATACCTAATAAAGTACTGAAGTTTGCTTGACAACATTTTCGTTTATCCCTTGACACACACACTTTGTCAGTTTTTAAACTGAATTTTATACGAAACTGCATCAATGCCCTAAAAGCCGCAATTTCCAAACAGTTCAGTGAAAGAAAGTACAACATAAATAGGAAGAACATTTTGTTTTTCTGGTAATGCATTAAAGTTAGTGAGGTAAGTAATGGTGGTAAAAAGTATTAGATAGAAACTTTACATGTTGTAAGCTGGCATTCAAATGAGTTTATGAGCACAATTTTTATGGACATTATATCTTTTTATTATTTCTATTGTTCCATTCACTAGCAAAAATATTAAGCATAAATACCTACCATAATAAGTTCACCCCAAGTTTTTTTAAAATTTGCTGGTGCTTTAGGCTCAACAACTTTTTTTTTTACTTTCTTGTCCTTACCAAAAACAACTTTATCCCATAATTTCAGCCACTGTAGAAGAGTTCGATTTATACCCTAAGAAAAATAAATCCATAATTGAAATACAGATACAGATAATTATTAAATAGTAACTAGATAGTTATAACTATGAGAGATTTTCAGTGCAAACAAACTAGATGGAAAGCAAAGATTTTACTTTGCTACCCAAATGCTCTTACATGATACACACACACATATAGGGGTTACCTTAAAATGCAGTACATCCTCATTTTGGCGATGTTTGCCATTATTCCAATTTATTGGATACCGCCACCTAGATTTAGCTTGACAGAAAAAGTCTCATACAATTACACTTGATCATTACATATATATAAAGGTCAACAAACCTCATCACTTAATAGATGTGTATAAGAAACAGGACGATACTTTTCTACCCACAATGAAGTTTCAGTAATTTTTTCTTCATCTATAATGGCTACTTCTGGTTCAGCAGAAGTACCTTCTGAAGATGCAGCTTCTTTCTCCTTCAACATTAGTTCTTCCTAAAGAATTAAATTATAAATTTTATTTCTTTCACAAACAGTAAATGTTATGCAAAATTGATACAGACAATATTTCAATGGGTTGAATCAGAATAGTTTTACATTGAGATATGTTTGTGTCCCAATGACATGGCAACGCTAAAATAAAGTGAACAATGTATTGCAACAATAAATAGCATTAATTGACAAATTGTAGGATTTGTGAACTGGTCTTACAAACAATCTCCATTATGAAAGACATTTTGGTAAACAGTTTCATTGTCTTTCACCCATGTCTTGCTAAAAACAACTTTACACTATTCTTTTCTAATGTTGAGATTGAGTAGATCCAACTTCAGATTTACATCATTTTTAAACAAAAGATAATTTGTTTTTAAATTATTCTGATATAAGTGACTTATACCAATTTATTGGATGACAAAAGTAGTGTCACTTTGCATGAACCATTTTTGAATGAGTTTTCGGGTTTTTTAAGGAGTGATATTGGAAGAATGATACAAGACAATAAACAAAACAGTAATCTAAAATCAAATCTAAGTAACCAAATCTAAAATCTATCTAATGGGCAACTTGCTGTAAGAAATCAATAAATAGAAAAGTGTGCATTATCATGTTTGTGACTAGACCATTAAGTTAATTTATGTATAATAGTCTTTTGTTTCTTATGTCAATGTCTATATCTTGAAAAACATTATGTCTCCTACACTTGGTTAGTACAAACTTTTGTTTTTGTAACAACACAAAATAGAGTCAAAAATATGTGCAAAGTTATGTGGAGAAAAGCCATTCCTTGTAAATTTTATGCGACATGTGTACATTTCAATGTTTCTCCAAGGTAAGTTTATTTTTGTAGGGTTAAGGGCACTTGAACTGTAAGGCCCTAACAGTATAAAGTTTTCGAAGTAAAAAATAGAAAATATCATTTTGCACAGGGAGGTACTTGCATAGACAGAATATAAAAATTGATAAGAAATCTGAATTGAACTTACAATTTCTATAAAGCAAAATTGCAGTGTAATGGAGGTTTTGCAGTTTTTATCACACTTAAATTAAAATGAGGCAGAGTATTAATATTTATAAAAAAGGAACATTTTAAACCAAATTAATCATTAAAACGACTTTTTATAACCGACAACAACAAAATGCTTTTCTTGAAGAAAATATTCTTAATATAAAATAAAGCTATTACATTTACATTCTTATAAAATAAGGAACTGACACTTACCATTATAAAATATTGGGACTTAAGGGTGCTGATTGAGACTGGAAGTAAATTAAAAGTTCTTTGACTGAAGCTTTGAATCTAATAATAGAGGAATCAAACATTTTATAACCTATTGCAAAAAACTTTCTATGTGTACAAAACAATCCTATAGAAATACATACTTCATTAGTTTTATCTTCCTCTTCATTTATGAAAAAATAAACACGCCTTCCATCACTACATGTCAGAGGCAACTTTTCTCTTGATAAGGATGAATAGCTATTGAAGGAAGGTCTTTCTTGAGGCAATGGTTCATCCATGTCTAAAATTTCTTTTTCACTTTCATAAGCATAACATGGCTTCTTTGCTATGAATGAGAGAAAAAGATTAATTCAAAATCACACTTTAGCAATAATGCAAAGTGAGAAAACATAGTAATGTGAAGGACTTATTTTGAACTTTATTGAATTGGTAATGTCAAACTCTCCTCTATGGGCAATGTTGGTGGGTACCCCTGAACGATTTCATATGGAATGAACAGAACAGTAGAGAAAGGGGAAAATGAATACTTGTTGAAAGTGATTGTCCATTTCGAAAAGACTAGTCTGAGAATTCCTCTGCTTTCACAGACCAAAAATTTATTGACAGACAGGTAAAAAAGAACACAATATAGCTGAATGCAGCAATATAACAAGGAGTTACTGTATTAGTCAAATGAAAAATTACACCAGTAGTTTCCTGAAACTACTAATCAGCAGTAAAACAGTAAGTTTATGTTTGGCTTAGTTTACAACAGGAATACAAAAATTTAATTTTTTTTACTGTAGTCTATTTTCAAGAAAGCTACAACACATAGACAAGTATACCTGCCAGAAAAAGAGCATGAGTAATACATTTATAATATCAAAATTTTTTAATTTAGTACTCTGTTAGAGGAAGCCATATTTACTCACAAAATTAGAAACAAACTCATTTAGGATGTATTTATTGGGCAGGAAGAGAGAGCACAAGTAGTTGCAATAATTTGTCAGCTGACTGTTAATTTAAGTATCTTTTATAATTTTTTAGTTTTTTGAAAGCACAAAGGGCTGTCTTCATGGAATTTCAGGAGAATCATTCCACATTCATATATCCCAAGGGCAAATCATGGCAGCCTAAGTATAGTTAAAAATAATATATTTAAAGTCTCTTTCATACAGAACAAACTAAAATAAAATGCAAAGGAAAAACATTGCATTCCTCCTCCAGTTGACTGAGGACATAAATAATATTTAAATAAACAAACCTGTACTTTCTATTTCTAAGTCATCATCAGACAGATCTGAAACTTTTCGCTTTTCTTTGTGTGATATCAAACTTTCACTGAACTCCTCTTCATTTACATCAGGGATATCTTCATTTGTATCTTCAAATGAGTAATTAAGTTTCCTGTTAGTAGGTAACTTTTCTAAAACAAAAACAAAATTGAATTAACTTGAATATCACATGTACCAGGCTTGTAATTTTTAAGTCCATCAAGTATTAATACTAAACAAAGGAAATGTATAGACAGTATATAATCATAATGTATTGGTAGAATAACATAAAGATAAACAATAATTAAACAATAAGGCATGCAAAAGAGTTTGGAAATTACATCTTTATATTAATGGAATCCTATAAACTGTTATACTTTTTATTAATGAAACCTATTACAGTAGTCTCCTGCAACAATGACTGAGACCCTCACTCTAGATTTGTCTGCTGTAAAATCTGCCTATGAAGGTATTTATTGCCATTTTCACTACTTTAATTTTGGAGATATGGCAAGGACCGTAAGACCAAAAAATTGTCCGTAAAAACCCCTCAATGTATCAATGAAACCTAAATTGCCTAAATGAATCAGGTTGGTTGGTTGGTTTATGACGCATGGCCATATTTAGCCAAGCTGCGCCAAACACAACACAGACAATGTCAAGTAATTGTGAAAAGCTGAAGGAGAACTGCAGGGGTCTTATCAATTGATCATTAGACTGATGTGAATCATTGAATTGAGGGCCACAAGTGTAGTGCAGTTGTGAGCAATGTTTTCTTTTACTGCTTATATGAGAGCAAGAGTGAGAAACTGTTGACTGAGATAGTCATGAACCAAACAATTGCTGATAAATTTAAAGGTGTATGTCAAAGCAGTTCCATTTGAAGCTTAGTAACTTTTTGAGATGATTATAAAAGTTGTGAATGCTTTTGGTTCAAATACCTTTACTAAAGTTCAGACAGTGATCTATAATTACAGCATCATACGAAAAAAGACAAAAACCAAAAGGCCATTCTTTAACTTTTAAATCACAAAACACAGAAATCATAATGTTTTATGAAAGAAAATATCAATAGAAATTATATATTTCTATCAAAACTCCTAGAAGAATGTTTTTCAAGAGTTTGTAATCCATTTTTGATTTCCTTTTCAGAGTTGTCAGCAAAATTTTCATTTGATTCAACAAAAAATTGAGCAAATTAAAATGTTGAAATTGAGCTAAAAGTAATGCTTAAGATTAAATTCAAATGGTGAGACAAGGATTTTATAAATAGAATTCAAAAGTAAGTTTAAAGCAAACTGCAAGCAACTAAGGGATTTAAAATTTCCTAATTTTGTTTTAAAAATTAAAGTTACATACAATATTAAACAAATGTGCATAAATTGAGCTACCTTGACATGTATCCTTAGAAACATTTCTGCCATTGGTATAACTTGTAATTCTTTTTAAAGGAGTGTCACAATTACTTTCCACGTTGCTTTCTATGGCAGTTTTTCTTGGCCGAGATTGACCTTTGGGACCATATGAAAATGGATCAAAATTTTCATGACCTAAAAATAAAATTAATCAATTAATGCATTAAATAATACATTAAAAGTCATGAACATTTATAATTATGTAAATTAGCAGTTCACAGTTATGTAATGAAGTGTCAAAAAAATTTATTTCCATTTCAATCCGATAAAAAAGTTGGCATGTATTAACAAAAAATTATTATCATAAATCAAGAGAAAAATCGAAGCAAAATCGAGGAATTTTTATACTTTTAAATATGCAGACGTTGATCTACTTTTGGCATAAGAACACAAAAAATTCAATACACAGCGAATTAGATTATCCATGAAAATGTCTTACAATCCATTGATTCGATGTCATTCATCAGATCCATTTCATCTTGATGCTGTAACTCAAATAATTCTTCTTCGGTGAGGAAATCCATCGTACAAATGTAAAAGTTGAATTTCGGAAATGCTTAAAACAGAAGATTTAGTAAAAGGTGGAAAAAGTAGTATTTTTGTTACTTTGACTTCATAAAGGGATTTCGCTGTCTGTGCAAAATTGAAAGGATAAACAATTTACAATTGCCAAATACATTTGATAAACTGACCCCAAAGACACATTTTCCACTTTCACTCGTTGTTAGTAAACAAAACAAATTTGCCTCCAAATCTTGAACGCGGTCTCAGTTAATACGATTGAGCTGACATGTGATTTATTTTTGGTCTGTTTACTTCTCTAGGAATGACAAGATTTTTCTCGGAATGACAAAGAAATAAAAGCTTCTAAATTCATGCTGAAAAGTTTTAAAATTGTGTTGCCAAAGTTATTTTGTCATTTGTCTATAGGTATCAATCTTTTAGCTCAGCGACACTCCTAAGTTTTTTACTAAACATCTCAGCTCAGCTCAACAATTTCTTTTATTATTGTTTTTATTTTGTATCGTCTGCTAGACATGCGTCAACCTTTCGGCGCGATCTTCATACACACTTCTCTCTTGCACTCGCATCCATCCAATCGTTCTTCCTTTTCAAAGCCTGCAATGGATTCTGCTCCATTGAAGTTCGTGAATCGCAAATAACTGTCGTTCATGTAGTGTGTTTTCCAGCTTAGTATATGAAATCAATTTATTAAACATTGTTGTTTAAGGACTTTTAAATCGTCAGCTTTATTAAATGACAATGAAACTACAGAATTTTCTTTTCTTTCTCCTGATTCATTACGCTTTGATTTCATTTTGTTCAGGTATAGTATTTCATTTTTTTTTTCATTTTGACGAAGACAACACTTATTTCTCTACTCTTTTAAACTGGTCGAAATTTATTAAAACAAAAGTAAGAATCTTGAAAACGTGGGAAATTAGTTAATTTCTTCTGCAAACGTATGAATTGGAAAGCGAAGAATTTTTTCCATCGAATTATAAAAATTAAGGAAAGAAAATTCTAAATCACAAGTAAATTTACCTTTTTGAATTTTTTTCATGTTTTCATCTTCATCTAATTATAGCTTCCCTATGTTATGAATACTTATTTTTTTAAATTGAATGTTATGTGTCATTTGATAATTTAATAATTTTGTTATGAAAATGAAGGTTAAATGTATTCCTTTTCTATTTTTCATTATTCGATTTTAAATTTATTCCTTTTCTATTTTTCATTATTCGATTTTAAATTTATTCCATAATTTTTATTGAATTTTTTCCCAGGCTGAATTATTTTTATGTTCTTTATTACTTTTGTCCTGTATTATTTTTACTAAAAATGAACATTTCGATTGTCATTAAGCTGCATCATTTCAACTTAAAACTGGTCTCACACATCTGATGTTTGAAGAAAATTGAATATACTTTACTGTAAACTTAGATAAAAAAGTCTCGTGCTAAATGAAAATTCATCTACCACTTCTATAATTATTGTAATCTATTTTTCAATCAGATTTGAATTTTGTTGGCTGGTAATATTCATCTGTTGTAATACTTTTGGAAATGTTACAATAGATGTGATATATCCATTAAGATTTGCATTACTTATAATTATAAATATTCTGCATCTATTTTGATTCTAAATGTCAATCATCAAACCTTGTGTGTTCTGAGTGCTTGCTGACAACCCTACTAATGTAATAAAAAAGCTTTTCTTGAAGTATGAGGTACTTGAAGGTAGTTTGGACATAAGAAAAATCAATAAAGCAGTTTAGTTATTAAAATGAAAATGCTGAATTCTCTTCATGTTTTGTAGTCATCTTTTGCAAGGCTTTTAATTTCTGTTGGTTGCAAATGTATTATACTTTAAAACTTTCAATTTAACTTCTGCTTCTTTAGTTTAATTTAGATATGCAGTAATTTATTTCCAATAATTCTAATCGAGTTTTATCATAAAAATACATTTTGCAAAAAGCATAAAAATGCATTTTTCAAAATAACTTATTTTATTTTTTACTTAGGTAAAATATTGTCTTTATAATTTTATAGGTAGATGTAACTTCCATGGAAAATCTTTTGAGGTAAGTTCTCCCTGACTTTTATTTTCACTGTCTCCAAAATGGCAGTTTTCTTTCATGAGAATAAAATATGATCAAAGATCTTAATATCATTTAGTATATTTTGCATTTCTGAAGTCCAATAAGAAAATTTAACCAATATACGTGTTACGAAATTTGTAATTTCCAAAATGGGACGTTTTCATTCATTATGATACATTAACATATTGAGTGCTGATGACTCTTGAATCAAAGTGTTAACACATTGAGTCTTGTGTCATTAGCGCTTAATGTATTAAGAGAATTCAAGATAGCAGCAACATTTGTACTTTTTAATGAAAAACGTATTAGGTTTTCTACAAATAGGTTCTCTTATGTTTTGTAGTTGAGGAGCATTTAACAACCTTTCATTCTTTATCAAATATGTTTTTGTATCAATATATTACTTGGATATTTCACCTTTGAACTTCCAAATAAGCATAGAATAATTTTAAGATATAATTTTACACCTTTAAAACCACATTTAAATGTTTTTAAAATGAATTAGAAATTAAATGAAACAAATAGAAAAATTCCCATCAACTCTACACCTTTTGAGATTCAAAGAATATCTTTTGCAACAAAGACCCCCTGTCTGTACTTTAAATCTAATGTAAATGATAAAAAAATAAAATACATTTTAAATTTCATTTATCCGGTATATATCACTTCAGCTCCTATTTACTAAGATAAATCACACAAGTAGGAAAACTGAAATTCATAATTTTAATGAAATGTTACCTTTAAGGAAAAATTAATTACGTAGCTTTTTCACTCAAAGAAACATCAAATGTTTGGATTGGACATTTTTTGTCTTAAATCGTGGAAAGCCATTACCTAGTTGTAACTTATCTCACTTCACATAAATAAATTATACCAAGTCTATTAGCCCCTGAAACGAAATTTGTGTAAAGAGGAAATGGGATGTTAGTCTGAGAAGCGAGGTTCCAAAAGAAGTCAAACTTTGCCTGCTAGCTTAAGCTGGGCATAATGGAACGGCATTCAAGCCTATGGGGACTACCAGGAGCAAACTACAGACGTGCTTCGCCCATTCCATTCTGTCATCCCTTGATGAGGCAGCATAGCAAGATTTAGAGACGACTTATACTCTAGTACAGGGGTGGGGAACCTGTGGCCTTAACCATCCAAGTGGTTTCGACGAGATATAACGTCCCTCGAGATCTGGTCAATTTTGCTAATGACGAGACATCCTCGAGAGGCCCACCAGGAGGGTTAAGGCCACATGAGTCCTAGGTTCCGAAATACGGCCTTTTAATTGAATCCAAATTTTACAGAAATAATCCTTTTATTTTTATTATACATTTTTGCTCGTCTTTTATATTTATTTTATTTTTAAAATGAGAGTACATTTAAAATACCAAAGACTAAAATAAGTTTCCACGAAATAATCCTCCAAGGTCAGGGATGCACAGACCACGTTCCTCATGCGGCCCTCCGTTGAATTACAAGAAGTAATCTATCATATATATATGTTACAGTGAAAGACCGAAATCTGGAGAATGTCGACTTTCACCGGTGAATGTCAACATTCACATAGTCGCTTGGTGTATGTCCGAAATATTTGCTAAATACCCTTATTTCTGACTTACACCGGCAAATGTCGACATTCACCATGCACTAATGGTGAATGTTGAACATGTCGGAGATTTATATTTTCTTCTCCGTATTTCAGTCGCGATAAAACGTCACAAGGGTGACGTAACTTTTTCGCCTCTCTTTCTGAGAGGAGTGACCAAGAATTTAAAACAAACAGTACATTCTAAATGAGAAAAGAAAATAATAGAAATTAAAAACTTACTTAATTATACAGTACATTCTAAATGAGAAAAGAAAATAATAGTAATAAAAAACTTACTTAATTATGTGATTCAAATCTTATTTATTGCAACAACTTAAACTATTATGACGCTACAACTGCATTTATTTGTGGAACACTTCCTTTTTCAATGACAGCGTGTATAGCCTTGACCCCCGCTTCTCGAATTAGCTACAACTGCTTCTCTCAGCGACATTTCTTGAAAAGAAATCTCATCTATGGAAAATAACTTTTCTTTACAAATTACGAACTGATTACGTGTGTAAAGCTGCTTGAGGGTACCATTTTTATTTGCCAGTTTATAGAAGTCGGAGTCTTCTATTCCAACAACCGCTAACACATTTCGGCTTTCTGTACGACCACGGTCGACATCAGGGACTTGTATTCGTACAGTATCACCAATTTGAGCAGGAGAAAATTGTTTTTGTGAGGTTCGTAACATTTCAGAAAGTATTTTAGAGTACTTTTCTTGAGAAAAATAAAAACAATTGTCTTCTCGTTTACCCGCAATTAATGCATTTAACTTTTCAAGAAAAAGATCACAACTCACTGCAGTATCCATTCAGTATAAATTAGGGTATCGAAAAAAACCCTCGGCTCCTCTCTTTTCGACCTCCACCAGAGCATATCTGTGATTGTCGACATACACCGGTGAGGGTCCGAATGTACAAGAATGTAATGAAATATTCGATCTTTCACCGACATATTTGGTATGTGTCGACATTCACCGGTGAAAGTCGACATTCTCCAATTTCGGTCTTTCACGGTAACATATATATATGTATGTATGTTACCACAGATTACTTCTTGTAATCTGTGGTAAAATATCAAAGACTAAAATAAGTTTCCACGAAATAACACGCATTTCGGAACCTAGGACTCATGTGGCCTTAACCCTCCTGGTGGGCATCTCGAGGATGTCTCGTCATTAGCAAAATTGACCAGATCTTGAGGGACGTTATATCTCGTCGAAACCACTTGGATGGTTAAGGCCACAGGTTGTTATTTTTGTCGGTCCTCCCCTAAGTCACAGTGAATCTATGTGGTCCTTGGTCTTAACAAGTCTGTGCATCCCTGTCCTAGATGGACCGACACAGTTAGAAAATTAGTTCACCATAGAGGCTAAATTCATTGCCGCTACGCTAATTATTTAGTTCTAATGCGACTTTAACATCCGATAATTTCATTCGCCTGACTGTCGCACGAGGCTGGTAAGTGAGAGTTTATGGGGGTTGAGTACGTCATTTTGTTATCAGCTTTTATATATATAACAGTGGTGCCCTGCGTTTCTGTTTGAGGTGGAATTTGGAAATAGTTACACAGTTCAACAGTATTTTTTTTTCAATTCTGTCTGCTTAACAGTCCATCATGTCATTTTTAAGTATATCTAATTGAAGTTTCTTGGATGCGACCTTCTATGATTACAGCTAAATGAGAATTCGGTTTTCCAACATGAAAGGGTTCCCCACCCCTGCTCTAGTGATTCGTAAACACAATCTAAGAAAATTTTTCTTAGATCTAAGAAAATTTTTCTTAGAACAGGTTTGCCAAAATAATTTTGGTCACAAAATTTCACGAAAAAGTTCAGGAAAATCATTACATTTGAGTCAGTTAAAAAATATATGTATACTCAAGTCTGTAGAGTTTAAAAATTCCTACATTTTTTCTATCGTTTTACTAGTCATTGGTCAATATTATGTTTTATTAGCTAGGCTAAATTATATTATTGACAAATGAAGTCAGATGAATTATCCCAATCTTTTTATACCAATGAAATAAAAGTTTCATTAAAATCACATGTGTATAGGCGATTTGACACTTTCAAAGGCACTATACTAAAATCATTTTCAGCGGGGGAGGGACTTTATGGGTGGAATATATTTTAAACATAGCAAGAATTTGGTACTCTTAAGGGGAAGTGGGACACTATGCTCTCATTTAAAGCAATCCTTAACGTAATATCGAATGAAAAAACCTTAATATTATATTATATCTTATACCTAAAATATTTAGATAAATTAGTTTTATCCCTGCAAGAACAAGTGAAACGTCCCTGAAAGTATTAAAGAAGGTTGAAACATTCTAAATTTCAAAATTTAAGTTGTGAATGGGATTACTTTTTCTAGTGTTTTTCATGGCATTAAAGTATAGTTCAATGAATACTAGAGATCAGAAAACCATAGGTTAGGAAATTCTGCCTTAAAATAAGGGAGTCATTCAAAATATTTTAATTTTTATGGAAAAATTACTTTGTTTATATTCTATTGACTTAAAGAAAAACTAATTGATTAAGAAGCTATTGAACTCAATTTTATTATCTTTTATATAAAAGTACTAACAACTCATGTTAAAACTTCGCTTTGAATTGAAAATATGTTTTCGAACAGCATTATTTCTCCCTAATTAAATAAATGCTAGTGACTGATTTGATTCAATTGTTGCATGTGCATGTGACTATTCCTAGTGCTTTACTAGCACTCGGTATATTTTGCATGACCTTTATAATAAATTTTTATTAAAAAGTAGTAACTACAACTCTTGAATTTTTAAATTAAATGCAACTTGTAGTAATAGAAAAAATATAGTAATTGCACTTTTAAACTTTAAATTATATTAATTTGTAACTTTTTGATTCATTAAAAAACCTTGCTCATCTTTCGCAGAAGAGCAAATTTAACGGTATCATTCGATAGGGTATAATGTTTTCTATCGATTTCTATCATAAAGTCTGAGTAGCAGACCAATGCTATGACGAACCACCAACTTGCTATAGTGGTCAGCATTTATCTGCCACCCTGTAGGTCCCGGGTTTGAAACTCTGATTGTCCCTGTTAGGAGCAATGGCGGTTTACCCACTAGGGTGCTCCTTTATAAATAGCCGTCAGTTCGTCCCTTGTAGAGCCGAAGAACTCTGTTCGGGCATTAAAAATAAAAAATAATAATAACTTATAATGTCTACTAGGGATTGCGTTGTCATATCAAAATGTCACTAATTAAAAATTTCCGATAGGACGCCCAATTATGACCACGGCATGCATTCAAGCTTAAAATTAAGAATGCCCAGTAATAAATGTCCGGTATTTGTCAGTTTCACACTTCATTCGTCTGTATTTTTATTATTCTCCTTTCGGTTATGAGAGTACGAACACTTACGAATCGGTGCATTATTTTTCTAAATTTATATTACAATTTTCAGAAGGCACTCATCAAATTCGAATTTGTTTAAGTTTAATGTTTTTATAAGCGGATGGTTTATTCAGATTTGGATAGGTGGCTAATGCCTCGGGAACGATCCTGATTGTGACGCGATGCAAATGTATATCTCAACATGTCTGGCCTTAAGAAATGCGGGATCCAAACTGCCGTCTCTAGACTGGCCAGCCGACATTTGAGATCAATTTCGTTTCTGGTTTAAAAGATTCCCTGAACTATCGGAAGGAGTCGCCGTGGCTGAGTGGGTTTATCTACTGCGTTAGCAACCTGCGAGTTGTAGGCGATGATTCCTCCCAGGGTAAATTTCTCTTCGTTAGTAAAGCTTTCCTTGTGTGTGTGTCCATTCATTTGATATTTTGCGCAGCTTGATCAAATATGGTTCTTGCGCCATAAAACTCAACTACCCGACCTGTCGGAAATGCAATATGGAGCAATCCTCTGCTGGTCACCTTGCTTATCTCTGATTTTGTCCAGGGAGGATCTGTATTTTGATCCTATGTTCTTTGACGTTTTGGTGTATAATCTCACGGTCTTGAACTAGCTCCTCTAGACCAAGTGGTATTAGAAACAACAACCTTTTGGGATTTCTAGCTTCTTTCAAGCGAAAGCCAATTTTAAAGTTTAGTGCTACCAAACTATCAGATGTTTAACACTGGTTCTCGTTTCAACAGGCTGCGGGTTTGAATCCCGCTCAGGTCATGGATGTTTGTAACGGTTCGGAATCCAATTTTAGGCGTAGACCCAGATTTAATTAGCCTTCATATAAAAACGACAAAAACTCCATATCGAAATTCAACTTCGAATACCAAATTTCAAGTCATTTGGCCCAGCCGTTTCTGGTTTTGAGTAAAAACAAGTTTAGAGCTCAAAATGTTACATTGATTTTGAAGACTTTTGTTCATATCTTTCAAAAGCTCATCATTTCAAAGTTATCATGCTTGTTTTATTAAATTACTATTGAATAACGCAAACAGGATCTACTCAATGTTTCTATTTTAAGATAAGTTTTAATATGCAATATTTTTATTATGAAGTTAAAATTCGGAAAACATGATTAGGATATTTAATATATTTAGATCAAAATCGATTGGAAGGACTTTTCAATTAAATTAAAATTATTTCTTCCCGGAAGTTTCCTTTTTTGCATTTAATTGTTCTATTTTTAGTTTTTCTGTAAGAAGTAATGAGGAAATAACTCAAAATTTTCCTGGTCAATATCAAATAACAATTTCATAAAATAAGATGCAACTGTCTCCGACTTCTGACCTTTCAGTTGAATTGATGAAATATCATTTACGGACTGGTTCAATGCACCCATTATTTCGAGGGATCTTGTAAATTCAGTATGAATTCCCGAATAAATACAATGTTTGGCTATATCCATATCTCGAATTTGATTTTTATTTGCCTATTTCTTAGAGATCCGTCTTAGTTCCTAATTTGTAATCCGATGCTTTGCGTTCTTCGTATGTCGCGTACTCGGTCACAGGCCAACCCCTGTTCTCAAAATTAATCGCGGAATAAAATTAAAAACTTCCCGAAAGAAAAGAAACCTCTTATCTACTTTATGACAAGATGAACAGATTGAATTTCAGGCGGAAGGTTTCTCACAGTCAGACGGTCTAGCTATAGCCATTGCATTTTTTCCCCGCATGACATCAAAGGGATGACAAAATATTTGCGAGTTGAAAAAAACTGCTGTGCGCTCTGATAATTCAGTAGCAAGACCAAATTAAAATTGGTGCCAGGACTGATGGGACATGCGATACCGAGAGAATTTATGTGTCTTGTGTCGATGACGTTTTAGTTAGATATGATCTGGAATATGGATTTGAATAATACCCTTCGAAAATCACATGATCATTTCAAAGCTTTTTATCTGCTGGATGCATTTTTTGAAGCCATCTCTTGAAATAGCGAACAGCTGTTCTATCGCATTCCATTGGGTGTCCTCAATGTTTTGAAATCTTTGTCCTTTCATGTGATCTTTGACGAAAAGAGGGGGAGTTGCAAGAAGCAAGATCTAACGAATAGGGTAGCTTTCGGAGCTATGACGCGGTAGTTAGCAGAAAACGCTCCGTAAGTTGCCATGCATGGGCAGGCGTGTAATCTTTGTCTTTTCTATGTGGTTTGTCGATTGATTGAGTTGGGTTTTATGGCACAAGGGCCATATTTGGCCAAGCTAAACCAAACAATGTCAAGTAATTGGACATACATACACAAGGAAAACTTTACTGACACAGAAGAGAGAAATACCACAGGGAGGAATCGAACCTACGTAGGTTACTAGTTGCGTAGGTTGTAGCGCACTGAGCCACGGTGACCCCTTTACCAAGTGGACATTGGTTTGATAGTATCCGAGTGAAGATCATGTGATATTGGAATATCACATGATCTTCACTCTTCTTAAGCACGAATTCAAATGTTGAATGAATCGACGAACGAGATGAGAAAACCATTGACCTTTATTATCTTAAAATTTTATTTTATCGATAAAAAATATTGTAGATTCAGTTTTTCTCTATGAATCGACGCCAATTTCAATGTCATCTCTGCAATACAATGTTGCATTGTTGCCCAAACGCCACGCAGCGTCGACATTTTCAGTGTTAACGCTCAAGATCTACCTCTCCCCCACCGCTACACACTCCATTACTTACCATTTTAGATACTGACATAAGCCCTATCCAGCAAAGTTTAAATCAGTAGTTTACGAGGTATAAGCGCGACAAATCTGGTCACCTTTTTCCGGTCATTATAGTTTTCGTAGACTCCCCTATACCGAATCGTATTTAAAGACGTATTTACGTCAAATACGTATGTTGTGATGAAGAAAATGATTGGTCTAACTAAAATCAAAATTCTATAGCACAAACGTAAAATCAATTTTTATCAACAATTGTGCTTTAACTCCAAATCTCGCATTTAGTACGATCCTTCCTCTATGCAGATGACATAAGATGAAACGTTTCGAAACACTGAACTTAAATACTGAATTTTCAGCTAATAATAAAACTAAAACGCATTTCATTATATACTGATTATTATAGAGGATTATCTATGGATTAATACTTGATTGTGCCAAATTGACACTTCGGGATTTTATCTTTCCGCATCCTTCTCTTCAATTCTCCATTCATAAGTCAAAGAAAATTTAAATTCCAAATTTTGCACACTAAGAATTTTAATTTTAATCAATATTAAATAGAATTTATGTGAATTTGTGCTTTATTTCAAGGTATTGTGATCTGCTTCTAATAGCAATGTTAATTTGGGAATTCGACCCAATGAAATTATTTATAACTTTTAAGCAAAAAGTAAACTTTTCCTTTACACAATTGTTGTACATCTTTATTGTAAACTAAGAGAATTATCTGGCGTTACTCGGGTTGAATGGGTTAGCTGTTAATTGAAAAAGTGATCAGAGAATAATGTTTTCTCTATCTTAGAAAAACGCAAATAGCATTTAAAGTGTGTCTAGAAAATAATTTCTTGACACCGTTTCGAGTTTTTAATTTCGACAACTTACTTTTATCGTATACATGTATATCCATCCATACAATCCATTTATACATCGCACCCCTTTTGTGAGATAAAACTACAAAAGATAATACTAAGATGACGGCTATATACAAAAGTTAATTTTATGTTTAGGAGTTTTTTTCACTGCCCCTCACTCTCAATTTATATCACAACTTCTCCAACGCTGCCAGGTCAAGGATGAGTCAAGTTTGGTAAGGGGTATGTGTATTTACTGTTTCAGCGTGAAACTTGTCATAAAAAGGCAGGAAGAGAAAATTTGAATAATGTATTCATTAAGTTAGAATGTTACTTAAAATATAATATTTTATGAAAGTATGCTACATTTTTTGTGATATTTAACAAAGCGAAAAGACAGAAGACTGACTGACACTGTGAATTTCAGTCACTAGTTACTGTAAGTACCCGCATTGTACAAAATTTCATGAAAACATATCTAGCTGTTTGGGCGTAGTATGGGCACACACATACAGACAGTCTGATACAAAACGCGGAAACAGATTGTGCATTAAAATGGCCCTAAACGGATAAATAACTTAAAATGGGGGGAAATATTCAATGTGGAAACACTCCATTGTTATTTATATAGATACAATGAAGATATTTGTAATTCTTACCAGCAAATAAACTGCATATCACAACGCAAAAAATTTTGACCCCTCGCTCTTATTCCCCAGTACCATGGTATCAGCGACTCCCTTCTATGTGAGAGCCTTGAAATAGCATACATATAGATCCTTTACTGATGTCGAGAATTCCATGTACCACATGAAACTCTATGCGGGAGATAACGCTTGAACCGTGACTCTTATTTGGCGGGTGATTGATGCTCAGGCCGTTGGTTAATGTGACACAAATGTGATATCTTTTCCCTTTCCCTTCCCCTTTACGATAACGAATAACTTTAGCCATGTTGCTTATTTTATTTGCATTCTCTGAAAGAAAAACCGAAGTATGCAATTAAATTTCCATGCTGAGGAAAATAGTTTTTAGATTGTTTTTCTATGAAAAATTGCCGAAACTAGATTTTAAGGAAACTACATATGCTTATATATTACTGTGTGATATTGTACAAATTATATTTGGAGTATTCAGAGAGCTACTGTATAAGATATCTGTCCTTTGATTCAATAGGCCCTGGTTTAAAATCATGGTCTGGGTATTATTCTGCTGTGGTTTCGGAATCCACTTTAAGCTGTAGATCCCTGTCCAATGAGCCTTTAGGGTGAAGACAGTGCAACTTTGTCTTCTCAAAACGTACTTCATGGTGGAGATAAGTTACACTGCTATAGATTCTCTTTATAATTTTTGTAGTGGTGCTAAGTTTACCTCTAGTTCAAGATTGCCAATTTTTAGGTGACTCACAGGTTGCTAGTGCAGTGGAAAAACCTACTTAGCCATGGCGACCCCGTGAACCCCTCGGAAAGTTATAAATTTTCTGAATGGATTAAAAAAAATAATAAATATGTGCAATATCTTTAAGGAACAACTGGGAAACATTTATACATTTGTCTTAAGTATTTTGTCGTTCTTGAGATAAGGGCAGGCGCTATCCAAACTGGTTTTGGAGTTCAGATGAGTGGGGAAGGGATTGAGTAATTCATGTTTCATGCATTTAAATTGTTCTTTCATTTCTATTCAAGGATGGAGAAATATGGAATTCAACCTGCAATATTTGCCAATGTCATTCCAAAAGCATCAGCTGTACGAAAATAGCATGCCCGTTAATAGATTGTAACAGCAATGAAATTTCATCTCATCATGACAACTGTTGCCCACCCTGCAATTCTTTCAAAAGTAAGAATTTTTTGACCAGATAAGAGAGTTACATTTGTTGTCTAGATAGTTACTTTGATGCGGTAAATATTAATTTGTCATTTTTTTAATGTGATGAATTTTATATTACTAGCAGCCTGCATATAGCATCTGCGGTAAAGTTTCTAAATTATTAATATCTATTGATGGCAGTGTCGTTACTCAAGTTTGATGTCTTCTTGAAATTTATTTATAGTGAATATAATCATCGATATGCTCATTTCAAACCTCCAAAAGCATCAAATATGTATAAAGCAGCATTTCATCTTCCTGTTTTAATTCTCATTTCCTTAAAGTATATGGCAACAAGTTTACATCTCAGTCGTGTTAATACAGTTATCTTTTGAACATTTACTTCAATTGCACCCTATTCACTTGCTAAAGACTAATCGATAATTTTTGGCGTCTAAACCTATTTTCGCCCTCGCTCACATTTTCTTCTCTGCTCTGATTTCTGTCTTGCAAATTTCTCAATGCATTGTCATCAGACTGCGGAAGGATATCATTTGAGCGGTGAGCTCTTCCGTGTAATTTTGTTGAGAATAAATAAAGTCAGATGAAAGATATCAAAGATCATTTATCAATACAGGACAAAAATCTGAAACGATATAGTAAAATTAACACTTTAATGCTTAACTGTAAGTGCGATTATCTTCAATAAGCTTTAGCAATATTATATTACTCTATAGCTCAAATAAGGCATATTTAAAACTAAACGGTAAAATTGACGATGGAATTAATTACGTAGGGGTTTATTTATATTCCTTTATTTCCATTCTCCAATATACAAATAATTCCGATTTCTGTATCACCTACGTTAGGGAAATATATGTATAGAAAATTCATTTAAGGTTTTTGCAGCTCTGCACAATACTTATATCAAGTTGACTTCTTAATACAATATTTCAGCTAAGCACTGTTATAGTTGAATATTAAAAATTCTATATTTAAAGTTATGTACTCTCAAATAAAAACGATGTTAAGTATGCAGTACTTTGTTCCTGTATATTATGTTGGGCGTGGACTTGCATACATGGACGCATCCACGAAGAGGTTATGGGGGATAAAGCTCCTCGCAGATCTTAAAAAAAGCAAAATTATCCTTATTTGATGGTTCCCTTTAAAAGTGTTACGACAATGCTTTTGAAAAATTTTCGCCTTGTTTCAAAAAAAATATTTGTATATTTTTTATTTCATTTACCAAAGTATCTTACTGACAGAGGTTAAACAAAACACTATAAACACCAAAATAATATAAACCTATAAGGAGAGTACTATTTCTTTATAAGTAAAGGATTGGACCTCATTTCCCTTCAATGCAGTTATTTGTCTTGGAGTGTTCACTCTATAACTAGTCTGTAGTACCAAACTCTAAAACTCATTTATACTTGTAATAGAAACCAACAAAATAACTATAAATTTAAAAATTACGATTCCCGCATTTATGATTCGCTTGACTCAATGATTTTATATCGAAATCGAATTGCTAAGCCCCTCCAAATAGAGCCTATGATATGAATGTAGCCCCCTCCAAATTAATATCTTTAGTGCACTCCTGCTTGCACGTAGTCAGAAAAAATAGGGGGAGCCGAAAGACCGGTGCAGTTAAATAAACATACAGGTAATACATTTTCCGATATTATTACTTTATACTTATTCGTTTTCGTGAATTTGCATATTTTATTCTTAATTAACGTTAGAATATTCAATGGGCCCACACAAGTTATATCAGAGGAGATCGAAGCTTCGTAAATTACACCGGTAAAATATTCTTCAGTAGTCTGAAAACATCGACCTACTAATGAAATGGACAGAACATGTGAGCGGAATTGCCGTCGTATGATCTCAGAAGGGTACGTCACGTTTGCTTACAAATCGACTTGGGTCGATTGGCTATCGAAGCAGCCTAATGTTTTTAATCCCGCTGTAGAATCGTTATAATCAATCAATTGTCCCACATTAGGATTCATGCTTTTTCCCACAACCACATGACAGATCCTCAAACCGAGCGACCGGAATAAATAGCATGAAGCTGCTGGCACGTACTCCTATTTTATTAGAAGGTCGATGTCGGAAAACAGTCGAAAAGTCATTAAACGCAATGCTCATTTATGGCATTCAGCGAACCGGGAGAAAGAATTCTGGACCATCGAAATTATTTACTGAACACGCGCTTGAAAAGAACGTTCTGTTAGAAAAATCAAATGTTTTTAGCCCTCCAAGTGGTTTGGACGAGATATCTCGTCCATCAAGATCTGGCAAATTTTGCTAACGACAAAATATATCGTCATAAAGATATTGGCGATTTTTTTTATGATGACGAGAAGAAGATCTGGTCAGTTTTTTCTAATGACAAGATACCTTGTCGCGACAACCACCAGGAGGATTGGCAAAGGGGCGATTTGCCAAGGTTTGCACGTGGGCGGCTAATACCTCAGGAACGTCCATGCAAGTATGAGACTCATGCTGAATATAAATGTTTTCAAAAATACTTTTATATTTATTGCATGCACAATGGATTATAAAATAGTCGATTTTAAGTATTTTACTTTCCGATTTGTTTTTTATTTAAAATATCCCCTAAATTAGTATTTTTGTGTTTCTTTTATTTTATTAAAATATCTAATCTCCCAAAGAGGCTTGCAGTGATGGAGAGAACAGCCATGTCCACAACGATGTGTGGTTTTCAGCATCTGATTGTATTTTGAATCAGTGTCAGGATGGTACTACTGTTTCTTATGTCATCCAATGCGCTTCTGTTGTTTGCCCGAAGGTATTATTCAAATCATTCTTTCATAGAGATATTTACATATTTTTGTACCTAAAAGTATTTGTCATTCTTATTCTGTACTCTTTATTTCCAAATAAAGGATGAAAAGCTTTCAACCATCCCTGGTGAATGTTGTCCTAAGTGTATCTCTGAGTGTATAACGGTATGAAAAAAGAGTTTGTACTGCATTTTAATATAGTTAAAATATCTAGTTGAAGTTTAAATATCTACATTAGGTTAAACTGCATTTTAAGCTAACCCTGATATGTATCATGTGAGAGTATTTGGGTAGCGGAAGTGAAATCTTTGCATTCCCTTTGGTTTATTTGTTGAAACTGAAAATCCCTCTCATATGCGAGTCTTTGGAAATATTTATATTTATTCCAGGGTTCCCACGGGTCAAAAAAGGCCTTATTTTTCATTTTTATCTTTTTCATAGACTCTTAAGAAACCTTAATATTTGCTGAAAAGTCCTTAAAAAATTTAAAATCGTAATTTTTACAAGAACACTACGTATTTTATTTCTCTTACATTCGAAAATCAAGATCAATGGTACTCGCCCAAGGTAAAGTGTCATCAAAATGGAGGGCATGCTATACTAACCAAACAAACACTCACAATGTCCAATATTTCTATTGTCTAGAGCAGTTCTGGTAAACAAACAATACATATCATTACCGATATTATCATTATATTGGTAAAATTTACCCCTTGTTTGGAGGGTTTGGCTCGAGAATATACTAATACTCGAGACTATACTCGGATAATAGAAAATTCGAGGATCCTAGGATTTAGGCACCTCTGTCTCTTGATACAGTGCCCATAGGATAGAAAGAATGATGTCGAGAGCCACCCTGTATTTGACATTTTAGATACATAGATAGCCATATTATGTATTTATTTGTTATATTTATACTCATGTTTAGGAGGTGGTGTGAACCTATCCCTGATGTTTATGGGATGTTGTAAAAGTAAAGCAGCCATAAAAGTATTGGGGCATGGGATTTGAGTTCTTAGGATTGGTGCCCATGATTCGACTAACTTGAACTAATAGTATAACTCATTTGTGTGTGAATATACTTTCTTTTATAATACTTTCAAATGTAGTTATAGTCATTATAAAGTTTCATTTAGTTTTTTATTCTAGGATGAAACAAGCAATCTTCCTGATGGCTGTATAACTCATCCTTCAAATATTTCAAGAGACTGCATGTCAACTCGTGGTCTAACAGAGGTTTACTTTCCACACATTTGCAGCATGTTCTGTGAGCTTTTTAAATTGAAAGAAAATTAATTTGCAATTGTTTATTTAAATTATGTAATTTCTTCTACGAATTCGTTTTTCTTTCATAAAAGCACCTAATTATATTATTACAATTAATTCCTTCTCAACACAAACAATACATTTCTAATTCTAAGACTAAAAGAGTGAAAATTTATTTAAAGGTACCATGATTTGTGAAGGCTTTAAATATTATTTGGGAGAATAAATCTTATATCTAAAACATCATTTCATACTTCTTAATTGATTTAAGCATATAATTTCACTATTTTTTAAATTTAAAATTAACGTATTTCTGACTCAGTCAACCTTTAGTCTTCAAAGAATTACATTTTTTACAATTTCGATTTAAAATTTTAAAATACAAAGTTTATGTTGTATTAAAACATTTCATTTTTACAGTTAATAAATTGACATTTGAATCAAGTTTTCCTTGAATAATTTACAATACTGCTAAAAGAGTTTTGCATTGTTTTTGTGTGTAGACTTCAAATTTTAATTTTTCTTTAAATTCGTGTTTGTGTCAGTTAGCTCTGAAATTTCAGTGCAGCTTTGCATTGCGTATAAATTATACTAGTTCGATAACCTCTAAGCATTTTTCTGCAAGGATTCATAAAAGCTTTAGAGACATAAAAATAATTTTAAAACTTCTATTCATGCTACATTTATTATTTTATTTATAATAGGGTGTACCTTTTTACTAATGAATTAAATGGCTTTATATAATTGCAGGAAAATATTTGAGAATGTTTAATTATGACACTTAGTGCAAATGGTCAAATGCTATTAAGTTAAATGTTTTCATATTACTATTATGTAATGAATGGATTTTGTGGAGCAAATTCACTACAATATAACTTTCATATTTTCATTTATATCATTTAGAATCTAGCTGTGGTTAACAAGGATTCCTGCACACTATGTATATATGATGGCATCATAGAGAAATGCTTCACTCAAAAGTGCCCTCTGTGTTCAATAACTTCCAATCAGTTCCATAATCATTCTTGCTGCTCTTGTTCTCAAAGTAAATATTTGCAAGTTTTAAAATTTTCGATTTTGTATAACATAAAATGTGAACTGTGTTTTTCAAAATACATTTTTCTTTTCAGCATAAATTTATTTCTGGCATATACATCAAAAGATTTTTAATCTTATATGCAAAACATTTTGCTAAATATTTAAATTAGGAACCTTGTTTTTATTTAAAAAATGCCTTTATTTATATGATTGAAAAGTGTTTTAGGTACATTTGATCTTGCACTTAAAGTTATATTATACATGTGTTATTTTTAAGATTAATCCTGACTACTTTCATGATTATATTATTCACTTCTGCAGGTATGTGTGCAAAAGAATGTGAAAGTTGCTCAAGCTCTGATCGAAACCATTGCTTACAGTGTGCAGAGCTGGATAAGGTTCTGTATGATGGAAAATGTGTGAACACATGCCCTCCTGGTTACTTCAGTGATGAAAACAATGAATGCAAGAGTTAGTACTTTTGAGAACACTTTTTCAAGCTTTATTAAGGTTTTAAGCAAAATCAAGTATTCTCCTTATATGTTATGAATGACATAGATTTATTTAAATTTATAAGTACTGTATGATGATATATTTATATAGTAAAGTTATTATCTATAATATTATCTTTATAAATGTGTGCGATAAGATGTTAATTATATTATCATTCTTTATCAATTCTTTCATTTATAAGAGTTGAGGAAAATAAAATTTGTTTATCAATGAGTTTGGAATTCATTTTCAATAACCCTCATTCATTCGGAAGCCCTTTATGATAATATGTTCAAAATTTTGTAGCAAAATTAGTGAAAATTATGTATAAATTTTAATTCAATAGATTGAATATAAATTATTTAGAAAATTTGTGTGCTTGCAACTGTATTCTGCTTTTCTTAATAATGAAATTAAGTTCCAAAGTGTTTATTCAACATTGTTTATCTTGCATAATAACCTTAAAATATTTACTCTTTTTATCGGGATTTATTTTCTTGTTGTATTGTTACAGTACTATTTTTGTATTGTATTCCTGCCTGTCACTTCCATTTATCCTAAAAATAGAATTATTTTCCTATTTAATTGGGGAATTTTTCTCGGCGAAACTGTACAATTTTATTTTTGCAATATCTTTTTTAATTATTGTAGTACATCAAAGGAAATACCATTTCCAAATTCATTATCCTTACCGACCATTCAAATTAAAATGTGTAAATATAAACCATTGTTTGTTTATTATTTATATTCTTTTTTGTACCATGCAATCTGCTTTCAGGTTGCTCACCATCCTGTAAAACATGCTTTGGGAATATGACATCACAATGTGTTAGCTGTCCCAAAGCTTATCTACTGCAAAAAGGTCGTTGTGTTAAAAACTGTGATGCCAATTATTATTCTTCTGGTGGATTTTGCCTTGGTTCGACTCTTTTTAAATTATCTGTACATCATTTTCAAAATTTTTCATTTAGTTATTAAATTATTATTTTTTAAGAGTGCCAAAAAAACAAATTTGTCAATTTATTTCAAAATTTTATTTGTTATAGAGTGCCATGAATCTTGCTTGAGTTGTCATGGACCTAATTCCGGTGAATGCATTTCTTGTCCCTTACCGGGTCAATTACTCCAAGATGGAAGTTGTGTTGATAATTGTACAGGACACTATTATGTATCAGATGGTTATTGCTTGGGTAATAATTTTTCTTGTTACAATTTACATTCTTACGAATTACAAAGAAATTTTCATTCTTAAAATAATGATTTTCAGAAGAATAAACATAAAAATTAAATATAGTTCGCATCACTGCATTATGAAATAATAAAAGAATAAACTACTTTTAGTGTATACTTTCAATTCTGTGAAACATTTTATCGCCATGTTTTCGTGTTTAATGCAATATTATATTTTATTGAACTCAAAATAAATACACATACAATATTAGTAAGCAGAGAAATCATATATTTTCATTAATATCAAATTTCGTTATATTCTAAAATTCCTAATTATTTTTAATTTATTCGTTAATGATAACCATAAGATAATAAAATTGCATCATCCATTTTACATGTGCATTTTTTAACTGCAATTTGTCTAAATTTCATTAAACTAAACTTTTAATTACTTTTTATACGACCATTAATGTGAAATAAAAAAGTAATTGAGCTTGTAATTGAAGCTTTAATTAAATTTTTTAATTCGAAAAGTTATTGAATATGTTTATTTGAATATTCTTTTCGAAAACTATCTTGTAATAAATAAATCATCAAAGTGATATTCATTTTATTGCAATTATTGCCTAGAATGTAATTGAATAATTTGTTGCAGTATGTAAGACATCTTTCTTACATGAGAAACTTGTTCAAATAAAACAAGACTTCGAAATTACAGCTTTTTGTTCACGTTTTTAAAATTTATTCTGTAATTTTTATTGCAGTTTTTAAAGTTCCTAAATCTAGATGGTTTTTTAAATGGCACTCAATCATTCACATCTTGTTCTTTTAATTCAATTTGAGTTTCTTTTAGAATGTAATGTAAGTTGTGCTAGATGCTTAAAGGATGGAACTTGCCAGTACTGTGAACACGGTTTTTTCCTAGAAGAAGGTTACTGTGAATCTGAATGTACTCCTGGCTACTATGTATTTCTTGATGCATACTGTCTTCGTAAGTTGGTTTTGAAAATAATTGATGAGATCTGTACGAACGTAGCTTAATCATTAAAATTCTTAACTGAATAATTATTTAATAATTATGCGTTTCTACATCATGCACTATATACTTGTAGTTTATTTATAATTAATTTTAAACATTTGTTATTGAAACCAAAGAGGAAACAACGTATTTAAGATAATTTTAAATGTTATGAAATATTTCTGTTCATGCAAAACATGTAAAAATCATTTTGTTAATTATTCTTAAGAAAAAACATGTTTAATTAGCATAATATATCCATGCACTGGGATATTAATACTAATTTTAAAGTACTAGTTTTTCTCCCGAAAAATTGAGTTAGAATTAAAATATTTTTAACTTTTACAAGTTTAAAGTACAGATTAAACAAATAAATGTCACAAAAGAAAAATTGTAAATTCAAATTCTATTATTCACAACTGAGACACAAGTGAAATTGTAAATAAGCTTACAATTACATTGAGTTAATGTTAGTTTTAAAATTCTATCATTATTATTTTGTACTAAATAAATATTGTGGCTTACTTAATTTATTGGTATATTGAATATATTCTCAGAATTAATTATAAATCTGTCTTAAATTATTTAGCACTAAACCATGCACTAAATCCGAATATAAATAATGAAACAGAAGAAAACGTGTTCTATGATACTTTACATATAAGTATTGCTATTATTTAAACTGGAGTGAGTATTTGCATTTCGTTTTTTGTATATTATAATTTACAGTTGTGATGGTGTATGAAACAACACAACAAAATATGCTAGATTATCTTTTACAGCTTATTAGTTACTCATACTACTGCTTGTTGAGTTAAGATAAGTAACCATTAAAATTTGAGTTTGGAGATACTTTAAAATATACAATGAAAATTATATTTATATCAAATGATTTTAAATCACTACATATGCATTCGATATAAAAACATAAATTATCTATTATGTATGTGATTGTACTTTATAAAATTTTAGTGCCTGATTTTGATGACAATATTAATAATTTTCATTGTGTTTCTAAAGTTATTTTAAGCAAGCTAACCTGCAAATGATTGCAAAAATTTTGAATGAAAAACACATTTTTATTAAAGATTTTACTTTATTTCACTTACTTTTTTGCAATAATAGCATGTTATTTTTCCTCAGCCTGCCATGATGAATGCCAGTCATGCTTTGGGCCTTTGCCTTTTCACTGTACTAGTTGTCCCTTTGGTCAGTTCCTGCTTGAAAACTCTTGTGTTTGGGATTGTGGGCAAGGTTACTTTGGCGATTTGGGTGCTGGAATTTGTAGAAGTAAGTCTTTGGAATATTTTACTAATTTTTCTTTAAAAGTTTTATGCTGGTTTTATATGCAACATCAAATTGCATTTTGTGATCACATAATTGAATACCTGACTAGCAGAATACATTTCAGAATAAACATGATATATATAATTTTTGAATTCCGAAAATATGCAAACAATATGTCACAATATGTCTCAAGAGTTTTAGTACTAATGTAAGAAAAATTTTGCAATTCTCTTCAAAGACAAAATATAATCTCTTTATATCCTATATTTGTAAGATGCTTGCTTTAGACTACTCGAAATGTAATACATAAAAATTAATTCATTATATTTTGTTATATTCTATGCATATTTTTCAGCTCAGAATTATAATTGTTTTATTCCATATTTCGGTTCATAATAATTTTATCTGTATGAAAACCATTGCATTTTATTTTTCTATTGGCAAATTATCTTTACAATGTCAAACATTTATTTGAATTCACTTTTTATGCATTATCTAAATGCCTTTTTATTACTCTAATATTTACATTTCTATTTATTAGACACACTACTGTCTTAAACTGGTATAGTGCTCATAGCGTTTGTCTGCCGTTCAGTATCTTCCGGGTTTGAATCTCAGTTTTTAAGCTCATGGATGTTCGTGATTATCCTTGTTAGGAGTAACGGCACCTCACCCACTTGTAGCTCTTTCAAAAATAGCGGCTAGTTTAGCCTTTGTAGTGCCAAAGTGGTTGGGCATTAAAAATATTCAGGGTATTTCGAAAATATCTGGCCAAATCGTAAAGGGTGGTAGAGGGGCCCAAAATGAGCATATGGTTTCAAAGAGTGTGTGTCCGGAAATGACACGTTTAGGTGGTAGGGGCGCTATTTTGGCCAGTCGATAACATCGTTTCTGTCGTAGAAGGGGGCCGTCGTGGCTCAGTGGGTATGTCCACTGTGCTAGCAACCTTCGAGATGTAGGCGGCGCAGATTCGATTCCTGTCAGGTGCATTCCTTCCTAAGTGTATTTCTCTCTTCTGTGTCAGCGGCTAGTTTAGCCCTTGTAGTGCCAAACAGGTTGGGGATTAAAAATATTCAGGGTATATCGAAAATATCTGGCCAAATCGTAAATGGTGGTAGAGGGGCCCAAAATGAGCATTTTGTGTCAAAGAGTGTGTGTTCGGAAATGACACTAGGTGGTAGGGGGCACTATTTAGGCCAGTCGATAACATCGTTTCTGTCGCGGAAGGGTGCCATCGTGGCTCAGTGGGTATGTCCACTGTGCTAGCAACCTTCGAGTTGTAGGCGGCGCAGATTCGATTCCTGTCAAGTGCATGGGCATGGGCACCGCAGGTGACCACTTACCTCCCAACAGGAGTCAGGTTTAAGTGGTGTCTAGGTCACCTACGGGGAAATAGTCTGAATTCACCTATTGGGAGGCGACAGTCACGGCTGTGACCGAAGTCACTACCGTGGCCAGACGTCTCGGCTTCATTCCTTAAAGCATAATTACATAAATTTCAATTTTAGATTAATTTGTACAAAATATTTACAAGATAGACCAGTAGCAAGCACAGGTATACAAAGGCACAACACAATAATTTACAATTTTTTCTTAGCACAATCTTATATGCGGTATTGTTCACATTCACTTCTATCACTCATGGATTGTTCGCCCCTATTGGGTTACATGCACTGGCTCATTAGTTTATGTGCTGTACTACCTTTTAATAATGTCAATGTTTTCCGTGAGAAATTGCATTATTTTCTTAATTTTGTGTAGCACTGTTGTTTTTTGCCGTATTCGCGGCCCAGGCTCCATAATTTGTTTGGGTGGGTGCCCGTACGTGATTACTACACGTTAACGGGCACCCAAAGACATAATGGTCGGGGGTGCCGATCTCCCCGCATAGGCACTGGTCGCTTTCGGTTATGTGGAACCTGTGCAGGTAACTGGGGAAGGGACCATGGCCTGTAAAGAAGGGAGTCATGAACGGTCCACATGGTTGTTTGTTTGAGTTGACCTTCGGGAAGAACTGAAATGTTCTTCTCCCAGTCTCAACTGATTCCCAGTTTTCCTGCCAGGTTCTAAGTGACAGTTCTCTCATCTTCCTTTTAGCATGGCTCTTTGGCAACTTCAATGAGAGTTGAAATGATGACTTGCCTGTGGCTGCTGCTTTTGCTAACTGGTCCGCCCTCTCATTACCTTGGATGCCCGTGTGGGCCTTAACCCATTTAATTTTTATTAGATCTGTGTTGTATTTAATTTTATTTCTGATTTTGTCCACTATTCTGTCTTTATTCTGAAACCGTTGGATTGTCTTAATGGTTGAGAGGCTATCTGTGGAAATTTGGCAGATGTTGTGCTGAAGGGCGGCCCAGTCTATGGCGAAGAGTAAGGCAATTTTTTCAGCCTGGAATACCGAATTAGAGGGATGGAGTGTAGCAGCCCAGGTGTGAACTTCTAAGCTGTTTACATAGGCCACAAATGCCGCTCCCACTCCATCCTCCGTTTTCGATCCGTCGGTGAATACCTCCAGTTCGGTATGGGTGGCAGTTTCCGCTCCTATCTGGGAGTAGTCCTCTTCCCAGGTATTTTCCTCCCAGATTTGTACCTCACTCTCGTAGTCCGCTTCCTTGAATGTTGCCCCCAAAAAGTTAACGTTCTCACGAAATCTAAGAAGCCTCGTGATGGCTCCCTCTCTGTGGGCCACCAGATGTAATGGTTCCATGCCACAGAGCACTAGCAGGGCACTGGTTGGTGCAGTCCTGTAGGCTCTGCAGATGCGTAGAGCGAAGTACCTCTGGATCGTTTCCGTTTTCCGTATAATTCTACTTGTTAAATTTGCGGCCCAGATACTAGCCCCGTAACATATCTGCCGCACTGCCACCGCCTGGTACCAGATCTTGAGGTATCTGGGTTTAACCCCCCAATCTCTTCCCAGCATGGATGACATTCTGTTGCTCATGAGAATGGCCTTTGTCCTGAGCTCTGCAAGATGTGGAATGAAGGATAAACTTTCATCGAGTGTAATCCCCAGCAGCTTCATGTTTCTGACCACTGATATTTTCCAATTTCCGTTCTGGATCAAGGGTTTTCTTGCTAATCTCCTGCCCTTGCTTATGACAAGGGCCTTGGTTTTGTGAGTTGAAAGTGATAGTTTCTCACTGGTACACCAGTTGATAACCCTGTCCAGAGCTTCAGTGGCTGCATTTTCTAGCTCTCGTCTCGAGGCCCCCACCACCGTCAGGGTGATGTCGTCAGCAAAGGCCTGGGCCTTGCAGTGCGGTCCCCAGTCCATTTCCAGTAGCGAATTGGCTACAACCAGCCATAGAAATGGACCTAGGCACGACCCCTGTGGGCAACCCTTCTGGATGGTGTGGGTTGCCACTATCGACCCTTGATGTAACTCTACGACTCTGTCCTTCAGGAAGCTCTGAACAAGTTTGACGAGATTGGGGGGGAATCCCTTGCAATGCAGATTTCTCATTAGAGATGGCCACCACAGGGAGTCAAAGGCTCCCCGGATGTCCAGGGAAATGATGCAAGTGTGGAGGCCGTTCCTTCTGTTGTTTCTGATGTCCTGTCAAGTGCATTCCTTCCTAGGTGTATTTCGCTCTTCTGTGTCAGTAAAACTTTCATTGTATGCGTATGTCTAATACTGAATATTGTATGTCTTGTGCCTGGCGCAGCATGGCCAAATATGGCCCTTGAGCCATAAAACCCCAAAACCAACCAACTGTGGCGTAAGACGTTATTCCTGCTCGGATTTTTAACGGTATGTATCGCTGCGAGAATTCGGAGCTCGCAGATATGCATCTGATGTATGGGGCTGTGAACAGAAATAGAAGAGCTGCTCAAAGGTGTTACAATGGTCAGAATATTGCTTCTGGATTCATAGCTTACCAGTTCGAATCCATGGTAAGGCATGGATGTCTATCCTTCCTGAATTAATGTGTATCCTCTATAAATTTTTATTTTGGGCCCCTCTACCATCCTTTACAATCTGGCCACTTATTTTCGAAACTCACTGTATATATATCACACACAACTAAGGTCTAATTTCATATCCAATATTTTATACTAGTTGTGAAATCCTTCAACGTGCTGAACTATACAGTTAGGTTTGCTCACAAAATTTGGTGATTGTTAAATGTATACCGCCACAAATCAATTTTGCCATCCTTTTCACTTACAGCTTGTCATGAGGATTGCCGTGCTTGTTTAGGAGGCTCTTCCAAAGACAAGTGTTTGACCTGTTCAAATGGCTATTTGCTTCCTTATATTGGAACTCACTTTGGCTCTTGTGTAGAAAAGTGCCCTGATGGATATTTTCTTACTGCCAATGCAATGTGTGAAGGTATACAGATACAGATTCTACTTAATATCCCATTTCATTAGCATTTCTATTTTTATATCAAAATTCCCATTCTATCGACAGTTTGTCATGAAAGCTGTGAAGCGTGCTTTAGAGCTAATGATACAGATTGCACATCTTGCAGTGGCTCTCTTTTTTTCAAGGACGGAAGATGTGTTCCTCATTGCTCCAATGGGTACTTCCAGGAAAATGGGATATGTTATGGTATTTGGATATTTTCATTTTCCTTAGCATACACATGACAGTGATGTCATCTAAAACTTGCATTTTTATAATAAGTACCAATACTACTGAATTTGATTCGTTTTCCGATATGTATGTGCACATACAACTAAAATTGGTCTTTTCTCACTTTAACTTACAAAACTCATTTTCGACGACCTATTTAATTTTTGTGCTTATTAGAAATTTTCTATAATCTGTACCAACACTACTGGATTTCGTTTTTTGTTCAATTTGTGCATATACAACTAAAATTTGTCTTTCAATTTTGACAACCTATTTCATTTTTGCGCTTATTAGAGTTTTTCTGAAAGCCTTAGAGCCCATGAAAGATTTGGCTGCAACTTTTTGAGGAGCAGTATACTAATCTTACTAATATATTAAAAGTACTCATTTGTTTTAAACAAAATTTCAAGCAATGAAAATTGGTTGAAAATGAAATCTCAATTTTCATATCCATCTAAATATATCTCTAAAACCTTTAAATTAAATTTAATTTCAAACATAAAAGTAAAAAACAAAATAGATCAAATAAAAAACAGAACAATTGTGACTTACATTTCATGTTATTGTAATTTTTTAATTTAAAATTGAATATAACTTTCCATTCAAAAATTAAACTAATGCTAAATGCACTATACAATATAGAAACAAATTTAATCATCTGTGCAAACGTATTTTTGTGATATTGAAAAATTGTTGACATTTATTTTTAGGAATGAAATTTTTTTAATATTGCAGCTTGTCATCCATCTTGTGCTACTTGTTATGGATTTAATGATGATGAATGTTATACCTGCCAACCTGGTAGAACTTTCAAATATGAAAAATGTATTCCTACTTGTGGAGAAGGCAAATATATTGACTTAGACAATACATGTAGTGGTAAGTCATTTATAATTTGATGAATAATTTTCTATACGTAAAAATACATTTAAACTGCAGTGTAATTACGATATAATGAGAATATTTTTGTCTGAAATAGAATCCGTATATTATATGTAGCTTTTGGTTAAATTTGATGATTACTATAAGAAAACAATTTTAATTTAAAACATAGCATTTTATTAATTTTTCCAAATTGAGTTAGTATGCATTCAATGTATTTAAACAAAAAGTATATGTATGACAAATTGGTGCCTTGCTCCTTTTTGCTTTATATATATACTAATGTTTCCTTTGAATAATTATAGTATAAATAACACTTTATCTTGTCTAGCATTTTTAAACGGCTTGTTTTAATTTAAATTTTATTTTTGTTTTTTTAGATTGTCATCTGAAATTTTATGATAAAAAAGAATTTATGTTTTGTAAAGTATTTTGCACAAAAATTTATAGAACAAAGCATTTTACTTTCATACTTTTGACGAGTAAAGTACAGTATGTCTACCAGGAGAACTGCTCCCATCACAGTCTGAATCTATCTTTTGCCATGAAATGTACCTCATCCCTTTTCCATAGAAGATGCTTGAAAAAAATTCAAGTTTGTCACATTGGCGCACTCAATGAAAAATTCGTAATGCATTTAATGATTTTTACTCGCCAAGAATATCTATACTAGTAAACTACCTCTTTTAATTGCCAATATTCGTCAAAATAAAATTAAAACAGCCACCAGAGTCACTCTTACTAAAAATGAATGAACCCTTTCTTGTAGCTACCCTTATGTGATGGGAGGAGTTTGAGTGGTAGAAAGACAATCTTTTACACTTGTGTCTTATAAATATGTGCAAAAAGTGAGATTTTGTATTATCTGCGTTTTTAATTACAACAGATTGTGATCCATCATGTAAAGATTGTACCCTCAACAGCACTGGAATTGATGGTATGCAGTGTTTGCAGTGTAAATATCAACAACGATCAATTATGTATGGCCAATGCAATGTAGGATGCCCTCCTAATTTCTACCTGAATTCAAACAGAATTTGCCTAGGTTTGTTTATATGCTATAAAGTAATGTCATATTTTAAATCTTTATAAATCATCGAAATTAATAATTTTTTGAATAAGATATTCTATTTTAGCATTTCTTTTGTTAAGAATGAGTACTTCAATTTATTAAGAAAATGCATTCTAAGTAAACTACAGAGTGTCCTTAAAAGTTCCCGTACTGACGATTCGTGAATTTATTATACAAAAATAACAAACTTTAAAACAATTATTTTTATGCTAATGGTGAAAAGCACTTTTAACATAACGTAGGGGAAAAAAATTGAACTCACATTTATAATAAATGTTCAAAATGTTCGCCCCTTTCTTGGAGGCAAAGCTGAAGTCGTTTGCGCATATTTTTAGAAACGCGTTTCAAGATGCTGGGAGTGACTTCTTGTATCCTTTGAGTAATGGCAATTTTCAGATCATCTATTGTTTGGGGATTATCTTCATAAACTTTGTTCTTTAAATATCCCCACAGAAAAAAGTCAGGGATGCTCAGATCAGGGGAATGAGGTGGCCAAAGATTTCTTGAGATGAGTCGACGACAAAAAAATCTTGAAGCATGCCCATGGTTTCATAACTTGTATGGCAGGTTGCACCGTCTTATTGGAACCAAGAATCTCGTTCATTCACTTCTAATAATGCAACAAATTGTTGGATAAGTTCTCTGTATACAGTGCCATCAACAGTTGACTCGAAAAACAGAGGCCCAACAATCCTTTTGCGTGATACGGCACACCAAACGCCAATTTTTTGAGAATGTAAAGGTTTTTGCATTAATGAATGGGGATTTGTCGTCGCCCAAATGCGGGAGTTTTGCGCGTTCACATAACCGCTTAAATGAAGCCATGCCTCATCGGAGAAAAAAAATATTTTTTTCAAAATGTTGATGTTGTTGCGAATAAATCTCCGGAACCATCGGCAATAATAAAGGCGCTTCTCATTGTCCGGTGGCTTTAGCTCCTGTGACATTTTTACACGATAAGCACGAAAATGCAAAGCCCTTAAAGCCTTATGTGTCGATTCACGTGATGTGCCCATTTGTTGCGACAAACGCCTCACGGATTGATGAGATTGCAATATCCTTCCTTGAGTTTCTTGCACAGTCTGGTGTAACGACTTTCGGTCTTTCACTCTTGTGTTTGTCTTCCACCGAAACTGTCTCACGAAATGGCCGAACGAGTTGATATAGCGTATATTTACTCGGTATTGCATCATCTGGATATTTATGTCGCCAAAATTCTTTACATCTTTCATATGATTTACATTCAAAATAAGCCTCAAGCAGCGCAATTCTCTGAATGCGTGATAAACTCATTTTACAATGAAGAACAAAATGACATGGAACTTTATTACCGCACAACTTGAGCAAGAAGAAAACCAAACGATAAAAATTAAAGAATCCATAAAATTATAAACAGACGATAAAATTCAATAATTAAAAAAATCACGGTCAAATGATTTTTTAAAGCTGGAGTACGGGAACTTTTAGGACACTGTATTATATTCAAATGTATAATCCCCTTTGTATAGAATGCCATCCAACCTGTGCAACCTGTGAAAGAAATGGAGCTACTGCTTGTGTTACCTGTAGGGATGGAAACTTTCTTACACATTTAGGTACTTGTGAGGCCCATTGCCACCAAGGGTACTTTCCTGCAGATGGAGTTTGTCACGGTTTGTAACACTTTGTATCTGTTAAAAATTTTAAGTAATCTCGAGTTGTCTTACTAATTTAGTTCGTACATATTTAGTTAAATTTTAAAGGATTCAAAAACTTAAAATTATTTAGCATTTATTTTGCTGTTTAATTATATTAAACATATATTTAAAAGTGTATCTGATTCCAATCTTTCTAACCAAATTAATTAATAATTCCTAGATTAAATGGATATAGATAGAGAATTTCTAGATATTGTCAATATAAAAATTGTGTTTCTTAAAATAAATTTTAATGCCTTAAATGTTCAAGGATTTTAGATTCTGCATTTAACTCAGTATAGAAATTTCAAACTGAGATTTATTATAAAAAATGTATTTGTTCCACTTGTTCCATGGCTATAAGCCTGAGATAATTTTACTTCTTTATTCTAATCTACAATTTTTTATAAGAATTAAGGGTTACTATATAAAGCACTTAAGAGCAGCCTTCAAAACTAAAAAACATCAATTAGTGTATATATTTTCTGAATATCTGCGCCAATCTATTTGGATTCAACGTTAAAGTTAACTTAAGCTACACTGGTTTCAGTCTAGTGGTTTTTTCACTTCCCTTAATTAATTTCTCTTTCTATTTAATTGCTGGAAAAAGGCAGGTCGCCACCAGTTTTGGTGGGTAACATTCCACCCTTTTCCATAACATAATACCAAAATAGACAATGGGATATTGGTGGCATGCTGCCGAAAGTAAGAGGGTTATGAAACAGGAAGTAACATGCGTCATATGTACTCTTTTAAGAAACCAGTGCTCATTTCCTTGCAATTTATCTTGTCCTTAGTCTCAAACAGATAAGGATGGTAACCTGTTAAGATTCCAGAACAAATGCTTCCAGCATTGTCCATCATAAAAATTTGTCTATAAATTTCATAGTACACACAAACCAAGGTTTTAAATTTTCATTACCCACTATTCTGCCCTAAATATCAGGACTATTAAATTTGATGACCGATAATGAAGTTTGGGGGAAAGATATTTCAACCCCAAATGGCTTTTTTAATTCCTGACCGCTAATCTCTTCAGCTTTTGCCATCTCAAGGGATGAACTGGTAGCTATTTGTGAGGAGTGTACAAACTATTGCTGATTACCAAGCCATCATTACTCCTAACCGGGACAAACACCCCAACATCTATGTGCTTACAAACCGGATTCAAACCATGTACCTACTGTTTAGCAGACAAAAGCTATGACTGCTGTACCAGTTGGGTGGCCCAAATGACTATATCCTATCAAGATGATGATCACTTTCCCAGCTCTTCTAGAAGAAAAATTCTGGGTGCACACCTGTGCCCTCTCTCTCTAAGATAGACCAAAGATAGCTATAATCCTCATTCATGTAAGCTGAATTTATTTTAATGCATGCTATTTTTTGTCTTGCAGCTTGTGATTCTAATTGTCATCATTGTATAAGCGTTTCAGAATGTCTTCAATGCAAAGGGGATATTGTGATACAGTTTGGAGAGTGCGTACATCAGTGCTCTGATCAACATTACGTTGATGGTGTTAGCAGACAATGCACAGGTAGGGATTTTTATTTCCAAATATTTTCTTTATTTAGTTGGAGAAATTAAAAATGCATTGATTCTCCCTTTGTGTAGAATGCTCGTGGGAGTGCAATACTTGCCGAGGGCCTTCTACTGATGATTGTACTTCCTGCATTGTTGGTAAATTATTCCAAGATGGAAGCTGTGTGCAGAATTGCTCTGAAGGATTTTTCCAAAAGCAGGGCGTTTGTCAACGTAAGTACTTGCTTTAAGTTGTCTAATCAACTGAGAAGAGTTAAACTAAAGATTTTAGCCTAGTATTTAATCCAAAACATTAATATTTATAACATCCTTAATAATGAAATTTATTTTTTAAGATTATGACATTCATAATAAACTCATTTGCAATATTTCCTGCAGGGATTCTCTGGTCCTTAAGAAGGCTTGATTTTTCATTTTAGGTTTTTAAAAGCCCTTAAAAACCATTATTTGCTGAAAGTTCTTAAAAATACAAATTAAAACACTGCATATTTTATTTCATCTGCATTCAATAAACAAGGTTAATGATACTCGTTCAAGGTGAAATGCCATCTAAAATTGATAACACTATTTATAGGTTAACTTAAAATTGATGATTTCAAAACTGGCTCAGGTGAGACCCAGTAGGCTTTAAAAATGAAAAATAGCCTTGAAAGGGACCTAATTTTTCTTTTGCTTTAAGAGTGGAAACCCGTATAGTGTAGCTCCTACGAGAAGGCAGTCAATTTTTAGAAAGGTGTGATAGCTCGTTAGGAGAAGACTACCATACACAAAATCATGAATCCGAGCCTCGCTTTCTTCATTGTCGATGATAGACATGTCGATGAAAATACCTTTTGTGAATCGTTTTCAGAACCAATAAAGTAACCTTTTGTTCACATTCCCAAATTATATCAAATAATTGAATTATTGCTGTAGAGAGCGTAATCATACAGAAATAGTACGATCCTGCTCTGATGAAGTGGAATTAGAATCATGTGGTTTTAAACGAATCTATTGGTTAAATGAGAGGGCAGATTCATAAATTCAGGGACTGGTTTATAAACATAAACAATGCGTCCCATAATTGCCATCTTTATTGAGGTTTCTGGCTCCGATATTACCTTTCGGCAGCAGATGCAGTGATTCCAAATTGGCAAGACACATAATCAACTACGTCATTCACCACACATGACAGGCAAGTATAGCAGTGCTATCTCCTGGCGAGCTTACCACCTTTCTACAAATGGACTTCCCGAGGTCATCTCTGCCTTCTCATTAGATCTAAATTATATTATGTAACTGAACAAAAATAGAAACTAAAGCCTATAAGAATGATGAAATATGTATGTTTTCTCATGTTTCTGGTTCATCTATTGATATGTGTTCCCCCATATCTGTATACTTGTCGGATGTCCAATACAGTGCTGTAATGTCTACCCCGGCTAGTGTTTTCTTTAATTAAGAATGTTTAAAAATAGAAAATGCCCCAAGAAGTTCCTAAACAGTTGAAGGAAAAAATGACTGGAAGAGCTCCCATCAGATGAGATTATCTGTAAATGGTTCGATTGCAATAAAAGTATACTGCTCCAGAGTATATGCTTATTTCTGCTTACGTTCTCTTGTCAATAGAATATTAGGACAAGATAGATAATAATAACCTGGTCTAATTTATTACATCTCTTAGTGCACATTGTATTTCTTAGATAATTTTGTAAATAATAGTAATAATGTTTAATTTAAAACTGAATCACATGATTAAAAGTGATTTCAAACTTAACATGCATCAGTAAAAGCATATTTCAATGAGAAATATGTTTAAAAAGTTTTTAAATTTCACTCACTGGTTATATATTCTTTTAAACAAAACTGGATGCTTGATTTTGGTTTTTAATAATACACAAAATGTAGACATGAAATAATCCTTCAGTAATAAAATTGTACTGTTCAAATTGATTGCATTATGATATATCATTATGATAATATATCATAATGATAATATGATCATTATGATAATAATTATTTATCATTATGATAATATATCATAATGATAAAACTCTTTCCTCATTATTCGCTACTCTCTATTGTAATATTTTTCTAAAATTGCATTTTAAATGTTTTGCACTTACTAAGCTATGCACGTATGAAAAATTATTTAAGGAGCTAGTAAGCATTAGAGAGGCACATCTTTAGGTGTGTACGAGCATCACAACTCCCGAGCCATCTGTCCTATCTTCTGTTTTATCCTCGTCTACCCATCTACCTCTTTTTTCGAACCTCATTATGTTGTGCTTTGCGCAATATGTTCCGAGAGGTCTCAATGACAAAAATACCAGAAGAATTCGGAATTGCGTATGTAAATTATATTTCATTATTTATGTTTGCTACTGCAAACTTAATTTGTTCCGTTTGACATATTAAAAAACAGGGTTATACTTTTTCAATATATTCTTAACTAGTATTTATTAAAGTATATTAATTGCATTGTCAACTTACAAGTGAAACACATAAAGTCAAAAAACAGTTCTGAAAAAAACGAAGAGGAAAAATTCTACTCTCTAAGTGTATTTCTCAAGAAAGCTAACCTTCATGTACAGAAAAAATGACTTAAAGGACAACCAGTCTAAAGATCACCACATTGATGTCTGGAAAAACTAAAAAAAACTCATGTGTTGAAATTTTTTTTACTTTGTATCACTTGTAAGCCGACGATTTGGTATTTATTTCTAGATATTGACATTTTCAAACATTTTCCTTTAAGCCTGTGATTTAAAATGCAAATCATGCTCCAGTGTAAACAAATGTACATCATGCGATCTTCCTCTTCTTTTACGTAATGGTGAATGTGTTGATGATTGTGGAAGTGGGCAATATGCAGATTATGAAACATTACAATGTAAATGTAAGTAATTTATTTGGGAAATATGTATTTTGATTTTTTTTTCTTCCTTTTAACCTTTTCAGTGTGGTTTCTTTTAAGTTATAAATAGTTAAAGTTATTGATGAAAAGTATTAAAAAACGATGAATTTTCTATAAGTTAAATTAAATTGTATGTAGATGAAAAGGAATCCATATTACATGTAAAAAAATTTAGGTTCAATTAGCTTTTATTTTCAAATTCATATTTTGCATCAAATTTTAATTTTACTTCACATTATGATCTTTTTAATTTAATTTTAAAACATTTGCAAATTTAACGATTTTCATTTGATTTTACTTTTAGGCTAACATTAGGTATACAGTCGAACTTTGTTAAAGCGAAACCGAAGACTCAAAATAATTTCGCTATGTCAGAATTTTATGCTATCCAACCAGATAAAAATTTCGTATTTTCCCTTGAGGGAATAGAATAGATAGTGTCCATAAAGCTCAAATATGATACATAAGTGAAATAGAATCTGAAAATTAAAATTTATTAAATTTATAGATTTAAATGGCAAAAAACGAAACGAAATTTAAGTTTTACTGTTATTGATTTCTTTCTTACTATTAATTTTTCTTCATTACATTAAAATTTTACAAACCAGGCATTCATTCATTGTTTAAATAAATCAGAAATCAGCTATAGTGTATTGTTTCATCTTCTGGGCAGAACAGCTTTTCCAGAAGTTTTCAAATCATAGTTCAATTCATAAATGAATTCTTATTAAACGTATGCATTACAACATTCCTCCTTTTGGTGGCGCAGCTTGTCCTGTTTAGGACCTTGTGCCATAAAATTCCAAATCCAACCCTGCTGGACAGAACTGGGCATTGGTTCTGTATTAATTGTTAAATGTTTGAGATGTTGGAATTGAATAATCAGGTTGTGAAATATATTTAAGATAAAAATATATTTAAATTGGTTTACTATTCCAGTTCAGCAGCAGATGTTTTTATATTATATTTTTGTTATGATTTTTATATTATTGCATGTTATATTACTTTTAAAGCATATAATTCATAATCTAATTCTAATTAATATATTTTTAATTAAAAATTATTATTGCAGCCTGTACTTCAGGATGTGCCTACTGCTTGGGTCCTGAAGAATGTGGATTATGCTTTGATGGATTTTATTTCTTTGAAGATACTTGCCTTCAATCTTGTCCAAATAATCATTACGTAAATCCTTATTCTAGAATTTGTAAACGTACGAATTTCCATAAAACTAATCTCATCGTAGTCTAACTTTACATTGATGCTAAATCCTCAAGTAATCGTAATTTTTTCTCTTCCAGGAAATGTTGGTGCCCCTTCTTTGTATATTAATAACAATTTAAATATTCGTGTTGGAAGCTACATTTTAATCACCACAGCTTTACTCAATGTTTCAGACCCAGAATCTGAAAAGTTATTTGTTTTAGTATCTGACATGCCACAGAGTAGTTTGCTTATAAAGATGTCGGATAGAGGTGATGAAATAGTGATGGGATCTGGAGATAATTTTACTTCCAACCAGCTTGAGGATGGATGGATCTTTTTCAAACACTCTCCTGGATTGCCTCATAAAGGTCTAAAACATTAAAATTTTGTTTTTTCTTTCTTTTTTAAAGATTATTCATATTTGTGATAGTAGTTTACTTTGTTAAGAAATGTACCTTGAAATAGATTTTTGATTTCTAAGACTTTCACAATTATCATATCTTCGTATATACTCAACAGTAAGATATCAAGTTAATGTTTGTAAATATGCACTTTTATTATGCGTTTTACTTGCATATTTAAACTACTTTTATCTATTTTTGTTGCCATTTAATTTTTTTAAACAAATAGCGATTCAGTAAGAATACAGACCTTGCTTCTTCATCTGAATGAATTTATACACACACTAAGAAAAAGAATGAAGAACCTCACAGCATTTTACAAAAACAGAAACCTATGCAGGCACTCCTCGTTTAACTACCTACTTGTTTAACGACCGCTCGGACTTAAGACCAGTTCTCCATCACTGGGAGTCTCCTTTATCAGCCTGTCTTGGGAATCCCTTTTCTTAGTCTTTGGCCGTTTTTTACACAGAGACGAAGTCCGTGCCAATTTCAGCCCAAAATACAATGTTATCAAATGGAGGATTTTACCCATAGCCCGGTCCGGTCGCCGGCACTGGCAAATGCAAGCAGTCCTTATTCAGATCTTCACAGATTAATAATCTTTATTTAGAATAAATGAAAGCGATTGAGTTTCTTGCTTAACGACCGAATTCTAGGAACAGAACTCGTTAAGAAGCATAGGATGAGGAGTTAGAGAAAAGCAGTAATTTCAACTTGAAAGTTAAATAATTATTTAGAAAAGTTTGCTGTATGATATAACTTAATTACCTTGTGGATTAATTCTCCATTAATACAAGTTTTATCACAAGCTCCATGAGAGATTTTATCACTGAATACATGTTGTTATTTATCTTTCCAGGATTGTTTAGCTGGATACCACCTGAATCAATTATTATAAGTTGTCAATTTACAAAATGTATTAAAACATGTCATTAGGGCAAATAAGTATTTCAATATTAGAAAAAGTTTTGTAAATTATAAGTTTGAATATGTATGGGAAAAATTCTGAAATAATTTTCTTTAAATCACGCTATTTATATGCACAAGTCCTTCATCAAACGATATCCCTATCAAGATTCATTAATTCAATGCCATTGCATTCCTCTCAGAAGCCTGTGAACAAACACCTAAATTTGCTGTTTGTACACATATTTCTCTCTCGTTCGCTAACCTGCGTACTGCTTGGACATCTTCGACTTGGGTTTGCTGTCCACGATTCGTAATTCATTTTCATGCCATTATATTATGCCGATGAATAAGCTTTTTTAAGTCTTGACTTGGAAGGCCAATGACTGCTTTGATTTAATATGGCATATAATGAGATTATAATCTACTTCATTGATGGTTGAATTATTCTCATAAATTATGGTGCAAGGGTGAGTAATTTTTGTCAGATATAAATTGTTTGAGTAATATTCATAAAGTAATTATTTTTGTTGTTTGTATATTGTCACATATTGAGAATACCTATTGTGACAAATGTTTTTAGCAAATTTGTTTAAAATCGTACCTATTTTTACTAGGTAACCTAACTTTGAAAATTTCTGATGGACAACTTTCGAGTGATGAAATAAATCTTCCACTTCAAATTACTTCAAAATTTGCACCTCGAATCAGTCAAGTTGGATATATTGTCATCCCAGAAGAATCCTTAATTATAATTAATTCTTCATTTATTTTTCTTGAAGACAAAGACAATATTGAAGATGTTTCTCTTAATATCATTCAAAGTAAGTTTAAATGCACTTTCTATTTATTGAAAAGATATCATATATTAATTCTTAACTCACTTATTTTATTTCACTATAAATTTTAATTTGTGATAAAATTTAAAATATAGTTTCAAACCGAACATTAAATTTTGTCACTTTGAATGATATCTTAAGATCAGTTGTATCTATTGTTCCTATGTATTTCATAAAAATTACAAAATAACTTAAACTTATTTTTTGTCCAGATTCATGTAATGGAAAATTAGTAACTATGCCTGGCGAAAAGGAAGTATCAAAAGTAACATATGCACAGTTCTCTCAAAATCAACTTGCATATAAAAGTTCAAAGATCGATGCTGTATATGAAGATAGTTTTGTCATCCAGGCATTTGATGGCTTTAACTCAGTTATGACTGATGTAAAAGTCATAATACTTCCTAAGGTATTTCTGTTAAATTACGATTACTGCACAAATTTATCATTTTACTATTTCGTAATTCCTTGATAAAATGTCATAAAGTTCTATAATAGAAAATTAATTGTTTAATAATATAAGAAATACATTTATTTTGTAACTAATCAGAATGCTTCAAATAAAACAATAAATTGTTTCATTTGTTATAGTCTGGCTTCAGGGATTTTGCAGTCGTCACATGGTTTTGAACGATATTGCTTTATTTAGGGAACTGGTGGTAATGTACACAAATGGCTTCCATATTGGACGTCTTTAACATGAATTCTGGTTCTAAATTTATAGTTCAGTACCAAAAGTGATAACAATGATGACGCGTTATTAGGGGAAAACGGGAATGGTGAACTCCATGAATGTTTTTGCATATGGCAGCCTTCTAACAAGGTTTCACACCTTTTCAAAAATAGACTTACCTAAGGTCGACTGCCTTCTCTCAGAGCCACACTATGAAAAGGTATAAGAATTTTCAAAAATTGTAAATCATATTTATTTTGGTTAAATCTTAGTTTATATGTTCAAAAGTAACTTTAGTTAAAAGCCAAAATTTAAATATTTTGGGTATGCTACAATTAAGAAATAAGGTAGAAAAATTAATTATATGAAAAAATATACTTAGATTAAAATTGGAAGTGTATTATTGAAGATCTAATACATAGCTTGTGCTTCTTTTTATGAACCTCTTCAAGCCAAGAAAACAGATTTTTTAATTTACACCTCAGTAATGGCAATTACGTTACATATTGTTTTTGGGTGAGATAAAAAAAAGTTTTTATGTAAAAATCATGTGGATTTGTAAAATTGAGGTTTTGCGGGCAAAGTGCCCACTGAATATGTGTATAAAATCAAGGCAAACATGTTTCCTCATTATTAAGTATTATTTCTTTAATTTAAATTGATTGAGGAACATATATTTTAATTGAACAAATCTGCTTAAGTTTCTCATATCTTGTGTGTGTGATAATTTGATTTGTACAATCTTTAAAACTGTTGATAAATAAGGGATCTGAATATGTTTTATGTCTGTTGTCGATTTGAAAATTAAAAACATCAATATTTTCATGTTTTGGGGTGTAATTTTTTAAAATTTTAACTGTAAGCAAAAGCATTTTATGTAATTTTTTAAAAAATTCTCCAATTTAAAATGCATTTTTAGAAATTGTATTAAAAGTTCAAGCCTATAAAATAGGGTCTAAAATAAGTTCAATAGCTAAATTATATTGCACCCATTTCTGCTAGAAGAAATTAATTTGATCTCAATTGTAAATAAAATGTAGATGCTATAATTCACTTATAACTATGAGATTTAATTTTTTTTCTCTATCAATGTTTTTCAGGACAAGCATGGTATTGTCATGGTTCATAATAAACCTTTCTACGTTAAAAATGATTCTGCAGTTACATTAACAAATGATGTATTGTTATCAGTTGGAGAAAGGTTAAAGCCTAGTCGTATACTATATGAAATCGATCAATCCAGATATCCTTCTGGTAAGACTTTAAAACTTTTGTATAACTCTTATAGTTGAAAAATTTGAAGGTTTTGCTTTATATTTAATTTGTTGACTGGCATGGACATACATATGGTCACATTACCCTTTGGACACTTATTTTTATTTTACATTCAGAACAAAATGTTTTAGTGTACCTTATTCCAATACACATTAAATATATATTGCAAAAAAGCGTTGCTACATAAATAATTAAAAATGCAGTTTTTTCAAAAATATTTCAATATTTTAAAATCCTTACTCCCGCTCTTCCTTGCTTTCAAATATTTTCTTTATTTTCCTTTAAATGCTTCCCACTTGTTTTTGCATGTACTACTGTTATTTTTTACAAGTAGTTTATAATACAATTTTATATTTCAAGCTATACTATGAAAAACAGAAAATAGCAGTCAGATGATTTTTACCAATTTTTCAAAAACTAACTATTCTTTTAAATCCTTATTTCATACACAAAGTCATCAAATACATCAGATAAAACTACCCAAAAAGTTTCAAATTTCTATATTAGTTACAAAAAAGTCTTAGCATTTTAAATACATTGTAGTCATGAAAGCAGAAAATCTGAGTAAAAGGACTTGTTAGTTTAAAAGTTAGTCGGTTTCACTCCTGATATTCGATGGAAAACTTCAAAAGTAGCTACATGTATGAATTTTTGCATACATATTCTTTAAAGCTGTACAATTAATGTAAGACAAAAAATTTGATACTTTGTACCATGAGATACAGAAATGATTTGCCAGGTAGCACTAAAATAAAAGAAGACAAAACTATTTTTTCTCAACAAGATATTGATGATGGACTAATTTATTTAAACCCTAAAAAATTTGATACTTTTGATCACTTTTAGGTTATTGTGTTCCCTTAAATTATTTTGATAGGAATATGCATTTACATTTTTCATATTTAACTGAGTTCAGGCATGTGTTTTGTTTTATAAATTCACATATGCGAAGCAAATAACACTGCAAAATACAAAATAAGGAACAAACATTTCTTTATTTTGTACTTTCAAATTATAACTGCTATATTTTATAGTAAGCTTTTTTGTTACTTCAGTTGTAAAGTGCAGTTGAGCTCTTCATATCTAAACAAATTGAGTCCACACTTTCTGGATGTTAGATTTCTTTTGATAATTAATTTTTTTCTGAATGTCTAACATGTATTGACTGTAATTGAAGCGATGAATTTAGCCTTGTACAGAACTTATAATAGTATTTATTTTATTTATAATTTATGTGTCTAAACATGGTTTTGTTTTTACATTAAGGCAAGTTATTCAAGAACAGAAATGATTTGCCAGGTAGTACTAAAATAAAAGAAGACAAAACTATTTTTTCTCAACAAGATATTGATGATGGACTAATTTATTTAAACCCTTTTAACAGCAATTCTTCAAAAGTTATCAAAATTAAGGTAAATTTACATTTAGCATAACTTCAATATTTCTTAAATGTTATAGACACTTTAACTTATTGATAAATATTCTCATTCTTTAAGGACAATAATATTTAACATTATTTAATATTGCTTTAAGTTTAATATGAATTTCTATTTGTGATAAAACATAAATATTCTCATTCTTTAAGGACAATAATATTTAACATTATTTAATATTGCTTTAAGTTTAATATGAATTTCTATTTGTGATAAAACATTTCTATTTTTTATTATTAATATGTTATAAATATCAGTGAAAATGGAAAGTATATAGCAGGATTTTTGTAAGGTAAATTTAGGAATTATCTTGAATAACTTATGTATAGTTTTTATTTTGTATTTATATATAATCAACAAATAATTCAAATTAAAAGCAACATAATTTCCAAATAAAGTCTGGCAATCTTATTCTATTTGATTTATGATGTTCATACATTTTTTATGCATATCCCTGACTGAAAAATGATTTTTAAAAGAATTTACTCTTAGTATGATAAAAAATCGATACTAAAAAGATTTTAATGTACCCAGCTCTATATATGAAATGAATATCCTGAGACGATCCTATTGATGTATTAAACTAGTGTCTAAAGTGCTCGATCATTGGGTAACAAAAATCAAATGATTAACCTAAAAAAGTACTTAAATCAAATTTAACCCTCTGTATAGTTCACATGCATATATCCGTTCTGTAGCCTTCCCTGGATGACTTCTAACCAGTTTGACTTTGACCAATAAAATCTTCCCTAGAATTCTTTCGACCAATATATATGGTAATTTAGTCATTATATGTGTTGTGGGAGAAAAGCAATATACAGGGTGTCCCAAAAAGGTTGTTCCGCGATTTATCTTTTTACCATTTGGAGATAGGTAGGCGATGTAAATTGCAAAAGTGCACCAAATAAGGTAAGTAATTAAGATATGTGAATAACATTATCACGTGATAACAATTTAAGCGGATACAGTTTTTAATTTGTATACCACCCCTCTAGATAAAAATCCGAGATAGCAAAAATGTTCCTTACCTGTATCCCTATCGTTAGTAAAAAACCAAATTTCTGTAGGTTGAATAGTAACGGAGATACAAGAGTTTCTATTTTAAGGGGGCCGTATCTAATCTAGAACGGAAACTGACCCATGGCCAAGAATGAAGAGCTAAGTTCTGCATTGCTGCAGATGGAAAAATTTCCTTTTATTTTCATTTAAACCATTTTTTCTACAATATTTTTTATTAAAGATTACATTGTCTGCTATTATGCATTGCGATTTTCATATCTGCAGTTGCAATACTGCATTACTTTGCACAATGCTGCACTTTCTGACCGAAAAAAAATGCTTTTTAGCATTGTGTATGCGGTCCCTAATCTGACTGCTTGAACAGCTGTGCACAAGCGGTATAAGTCAACTTTTTTGCGTCCTTATGCCTCCGTTACTGTTCAACCTACAGAAATGCAGTTTTCTGCTAACGATAGGAATGCAGGTAAGGAACATTTCTGCTATCTCGGATTTTTATCTAGAGGGGTTGTATACAAATTAAAAACTGTATCCGCTTAAATTGTTATCACGTGATAATTTTATTCACATATCTAAATTACCTTATTTGGTGCACTTTTGCAATTTACATTGCCTACCTATCTCCAAATGGTAAAAATATAAATTGCGGAACAACCTTTTTGGGACACCCTGTATACTACACTACTTGGAAATTTTAAGACGCTCAGAGGATTAAAATAAGTTATAAAATATAAAATAATTGACATATTTAACTCTTTCCTAACGTTCTTGATCATTGGGTTAACAAAATCAAATTATTAAAACAAGATATAAAATACTAAAAAAATGTATGTGCTGATTAATGTGTATACCAAATAGTAAATATCAAATTACAAATTACTTGATGTATTTCAAATTTAAAATGTTTGTTTAGAAATGTTATATTTAATATGCTTGCCTTTAAAATGAAATGAAAAATTATATCTGATTTAATATTTTTCTATGGTGTTAATATTAATGTAAGATAAGAACTCTGTATTGCATTAATAATTTTTATTATATTGTACTTAATGTCTTTGCCGAAATATGATTGATTAGGATTTACAAATAACTTCAAAAAAACCTTCTTACTATAATTTAAAGCATCATGAATCATAAATTGGTCACAATAATATCAACAACTGCAGATATCCAACTGCGTCACAACTCCCTGGAATGTTGCCTGTCTCACGGGTATAATGGAATCGTTTGAGGCATCATGGGTATAATGGAAAACTAAAACTCAATGCAAAAGCAAACTCACCCATCCCATTAAGTGGAAATAGCTTTTAAAATTGCTTTAAAAATGTGAAAACCAATTAATGAGTGTTAACATAGTGAAAGACCTTCATGCTTTTTTTTGCCATTATGAACAAACTGTACACCTGAGGATATGTATATCAAAAATATGCCGATCTAATCAATTTCTTGTTAATTTTTCAGTTTTATAATTTTGTTCTAATTGTGTTTGTTGCATTTAAAATACAACGAGTAAGTGATATAAGTAACTTTTTATTCCGCAAGATCGATTTGAACATTTTTCTTTTAATTTTGGGTATAGGGCAGTCTCAGAAAGTTTGGTAACTCCTAATACTGAATTTACTTTAATTTCTCCTCAATGAAATTAAAAGCCTTACTTCTTAAAATGCGAGAATCGTAATACCTGTTAAACTTTTTTTTTCATATGACTATTTGTATGATAGGAATATATTCATGCAGTAAACCCATTGTTTCAGGTATCTGACAAGAAATCTAATTTTGAATTAGAATTTGATTTTGAAGTTCACCCAGTGATATCTGAATATGATCCTCCCATGCAAACAATGCAATTTGGTATGATGGTAAGCATGAAATTTATCCTGTAATGATATTGCATAGTAGCAATGATATATCTCATGGTGCATAAAATATTCTTTTTGTCTTAGGTTCTTCAAAACCATGCTGCGACCATTACAAATGATCATTTATTAGTTCAAATGAATGGAATTTCATCGAATGATATTGTATATATGATTACGAAAAAGCTTCTAAAGGAGGAAGGTTTCCTTGAAAATTTAAATAAACCTGGTGTTAGACTCCAGTCTTTTACACAGAATGATATTGATAATTTGAAGATAGTTTATCATCCACCATCGTATGGAGCTGCTTCTGAAAAGCAGTTCGTGTTTCAGTTTGTGGGTTTGTTACTTTATTCTTATTTACCTTTATTTAATCATAATTTTATATATATTTTATGTTAGTCAAAGTCATTCTGGTAACAATCTTTGAAATTTATAGAAAATTAGTTCTAATAAAGTTGGGTTTTTTTGCTTTTATGTATATATGGTTTTTATAATACTCAAGCATAATAAAATTAAGTTTTAGGTTGAATGAATATTTATTGTGCTTACAAAATTATGTAAAATTAGTTTCAAAAAGTTATTGAGAAATATAAAGAATTGCTTGCATTTCATGAGGTAGTGTTTTAGGGATCCGATTCTTTGTGAAAGTGTTGGTGAGTTTTTAGATTATTTAAAACATATATCTGTATGAAAACAAAAATTTTAATAAGACTTTTGGAAACTTCCTACATACCATTGCATTATTAGAATTTTACTAGATTTTTCAAAATTGTAAGCTACATACCTTAAGGATTTTATCTTACCAATCTTATATATGAATCACCCATCTAAAGTATTTCATCTGAATATATGCAAAGCTAAATATATGTATTTAACCTAAATGTACAAGAAAACCATATTTTTATTTTGCAAAAAAAGTATCTGGAAAATTGAATTGTGGGCAACAATTGGTTCAGTTTACCCTAAAAACAGAAGACTGTTTAAAAGAGAAAATGTACTGTGAGAGAAAACTCATGTATAACCACAGGTATTGCTCAAATTGTAGTGACCAATGATGTGTTAAACCCTATTATGACTGTTTTACAATAGATATTTGTTTTTACTTTCAGTCATTGATGCAAAAAGTGGCTCCCAGTTATCACCAGTGCAGAATTTCACCATAACACTTACTCCCCCAACCACTGACTTCACCTCACCTGCTTCATCCATTGACCACGAGGCTCACATCCTCCTTACTCAAGGTGGGAGTGTTGAACTTGGACACCACTGGCTGTCCACTGTTGGCCATCGAATGCCAGACGATCAACTTGAAGTTGTCCTTACCAATGCTCCACAGCATGGAATGTTGGTACAGAGAACTGATGGTTTTAAGACAGTACTACGAGAAGGTTCAAATTCCAGTTGCATTAATAATTAATGCACTTGCTTCATACACTGGCGTGCAAAACTTAAGGAACACCATTATTTTTAAAGGTTACAACCTCCAAATTAAATGAAGCAGCCTGTGGGGATTTGCATAACTGAGGATATTCAGTAGAAAGTTGGTGCATATTCAAATTTTTGAATCATGACGTTAGAGGCTCTATAGGAAGGGGCTCTCTACTATTACAGGAACTCATCCGCAACCTTCTCTCTATGGAAGCACGCTACAAATTCTGCATCAGTGTTCAAGGTGGTCATACAGCCAACGAAGGACCGCCTCCTTTTTTTAAAGTTTTTACAACTAACCTTCTTTTTCAGTGGCACCTTGTGCAGTATCACCATTTCAGTTCAACAATTTTTTTTACTGTTTGCTTTTATGTTCTTCAAAGTAGCAGCTGAAAACCTCGCTGTTCCTTAAGTTTTGTACATCAGAGTACTTGTAAAAAATTGTATTTAAATAATGATATAATACAGCGATTTCCGGCCTTTTTCATATCATGGCACACACAAACTAGTAATTAGAATTCTGCGGCATACCATAAAACATAATATATTTGTTCTGATCTGACAAAAAGTAGGTATTTTTCGATTTGCAAAAAAAATATCTATTTATTAATACGTGAAGAAAAAGCTTTGTACCCCTTTTTAAGCACATTGCGCGCGCACGGAGGAGTATGAGATTTGGCATAATTTGCCACCACATAAGTTAGTATTGAAAGTTAATTGATTCGTTTTGCTGATCAGAAACTTGAATAGAAAGGAAGCATTAGTCAATGGATCAAGAATGCGCATCAAATTTATGCATCGTAATACTATCGATTGCGAAGTTTTAACTGGAACCGCACGCAATAAGAGAATTTTGATTTCACGTATAAATTTAACATATTCCGGAACTATTTTACCATTTAACTTTCAAAGAACTCAATTTCTAATTATACCTGCGTTTGCGATGACAATAAATAAGTCTCAAGGACAAACATTCGAAAAAATTGGAATTTTATTGAGGCAGCCAGTTTTTACACATGGTCAATTGTACGTCGCAGCAAGTAGAGTTCGATGGTTTGAAATTTTATATTTCGGAATATAACGGTCAAGGGCATTTAGCAAACGATGAAAGAGTTTTTACAAAAAACATCGTCTACACAGAAGTTTTGAATCATTGAATTCATTGTCGAACTGTTTCAAGTTCAATGGACAACATTTATTTTTTTAACCATCCGGGTTTTTTTTGTTTCATTAAAAAATATATAAAAAAATACGAAGCACGTATTCCTTATTTCGTTTTTCATTTATTTATTTATTTTTTATTTAAATTTTATATAATTTGAAACAGATAGGCAAATTAACTGTGTTGCCTTGGCGAAACCTGTGGCCAGTATAGCAATAAAAAAAACCCAAGAAAATGTCAAACAACGCGTTATTGTTTTTTAGATATGGCTTAACCAAGCTATACCGCATTTTTCCTATGACGTATTTGTACATGCTCGCAGCTTACGTAATAAAACAAAATTCAAAAAAATTATATGCAATGAATATAGAGGTATACTCTTTGACAAAAGAACCTTATTAACGTTCAAACTTAAAAATTAAATGAATTATGATCGAATTTCGACCACTAGTAATAGTAATTGCCTAATCCTTTTGCTCCAAGGATACTTTAAAAAAGCATTTTTGATACAACTTATTTATGATGCTTTGTAATAAAAAACAATACTTTAAATTATTTGTGAACACGTGTCAAAAGTTCAAAACTAAATCGTTGAAATAAAATAAATCTTACACAATTTATACCGTTTCAATATCAGTAAGGCATGCTGGTTGAAAATCGTTTATGTAACATAACAAGTGGTTTCACTAATATTTTTTCCATGTGCTACCTCTAGATATTTAGGTAGCCCACTATATGCTACCATTATGGATAACTTGTTTATTTAAAAACATCATGTAGATGCAGTAGATCTTGTGTTTTGATGACTTTTGATTCTTTACTTAAAGATACCTTTGTACTACATGCATTTGTACTTATTTTTTGGAGTGGGTGAAACATAATATTTTGTAGGCGAATGCTTCCCCTAAATTTTCTTTAAAGGTTTTTTCTCAATTAAAATGCTATTTTTTATCCTAAGTACTTTTTTCAAACTTCTTTGCTAATTTAGCATATAAACAGTGCTTATAGTCAACTTGAATTAATACTTTTTTAGAAAAGAGTACCTGATCGTATTTGTAAGAAATTATTTTCATAATTTAAACTATGTCCAATAATTAAATAAATTGAAATTAAATTGAATTCCAAAAGTATTTAAAACATTTCATTAATAGAACCTTGTCTTAAGATATAATTTTCTTTCGTCCTCCACTTATTTAACTCAAACTAAATTTGCTACCAATAACTATTATTTTAGTTTTAAACATATATGTGTATTTATATTTCTTTTCAAAAGTTATAGTCAACATCTATTTTCGAATTTATAAACTTTAATTTTAAAATATACTTTTCAAAAGCATCTTTTTTAATGAATTGAAGAAACTTTATTTTTCACTAAAACACTAGTTTAACATAAAATGTATAAATAATAATATGATAGACTTTTTATATAAATTCTATTCTTAAATATAAATGTCAATAGGGCAGATATATTTTGTGTGTGCTTGTCTATACTTGTTAAAACTCTTAATTTGTTCTCTAGATGATGGATTCTCATTTTCTTCTATCATCCAAGATATGTTTTACGATCACGATGGTTCAAACAATTTACATGATAGTGCTATTTTTTCCATAATGAGTGGAAGATATTCATCTTTGAATCGTGTGACATTTGAAATGACCCCCAATGATAGGGAAAGCCCTGTTATTCTTGATTCTACAACATTAATGGGCTCAGTTATAGAAGGTTTGTATTTTAGATTGATATCATTATAAAGCTGTACTAAAAACGACAAAGGACGGTTATTAATCATTTAAAGTAGTTTCTATTGCATTTAGTTATTTACATAAACTAAAAATGTATGTTTAGTACAAAATATTTTATAGTTTTAATATTGTGTTTGGTTCTAAAATCAAATTATTTAAATTCATTTTTCTTTCTATAACGATTTTTTAAGATATCTTACCAATGAACTTATTTATCTTTTTTCGGGATATAGCTAAAAGATTTTTTATTTTTAGGCGAAGTTTTAATACTCCAGAGACATCATCTCGCATTTACTGATTTAATATCTGGTGATGCTGATATTGTATTCACTTTATTACTTACGCCTAAATATGGCATATTGGAAAAACAACATGATGGAAATTATAGTTTATTAAAGCCTAATGATCAGTTTACACAGCAAGATATAAATGAAAACCTAATCAGGTATTATTTTAATGCTTTTCTATTGTGTATAGCAATGTTTGTCAGTATCTTAATATTGCTTTTTATTTGTTTGTATTTATGTTTTATATGAATATTTTTATTCCATTTTAAAAAATAAAGCAAAAGATTCTTAAAAATTATCAAGCATGTTACTTAAAGAACATTTTTGAAAACTTCCTGCAAATAACGTGTTTATACTTGATAAATATATTAATTAAATTTATATTTTCGAAAAACATTAATGCATCCGCATAAACTCACTTTACACCTCTATTTGAAATGTGTTTGTTCTCTAATATTTTACAAAAATACCGTAGTGCTTACAATATAAAATTATTTACTTTGAGGAAACTTTTGCTTTGTACAAAGAAAATTAACTACACATTAAATTCAAATTTTACACAAAAAGGTCTATGTAAATTTTCACTTTTATAAAGACTATTTTTCATACTATTTGTGTTTGGTTTTTGTTCCTTTTAGACTAGTTGTTATTCAGATGGGTTAAATCATAGTCCTGTCAAAATTCTAAAACCTTAGGGTGGTCAAATCTTATATACAATAAAAGTGCTTTTGATGAAACTGTAAGACCTTTTCACATTTACATCAATCACTCCTGAGTGTTTTCAATCTTGTAGATATATCTTATAAAAATTGCCACAATCCTCGACATTTTATAGGGATTTTAAATTTGTAAGTTGAGTTTTAAGAAATGCTAAATTTGAATGTGGATTCATTAACAGGTATTTGTTGTCTGTCTACTACGAGAACTGTTCCCGACATCAAGTCTGAGGGAATGGCGGTCGCTGTATGAAAAGGCTGGTTCATTTTGAGTTGGGATGACTCTCAGGAGGACAAAACTAATTTTATTTTCTTTGTTGCGAATGGTGGACAGTGGGAAAAGATTGTTTTGCAATATAGATCGCAACGGCAAGCAAAAATACAAATAAAATATACCCAAATTGTCATTAAGTGTGCCAATATGACAAACTTAAATGCATTTCTTCAAGCATCCCCTATGCAGAATAAGATAAGGTCTGTTTCTACGGCAACAGATAGGGGCGGACTTTGTGTCTAAAGCAGCTCTTGTAGTAGACACAGTTCCTCGATTCCATACTCAGATGCACTGATCTATGTGAATTGGCTGTACAAATTTGTGGTAGTGCATTTCTTTCATTAAAATTATTCTACAAATTATTGGATCACAATAAATTTAGTTGGAGAAAATCATTGCGTGCTTAAATTCTTAAATTTTCAATCTCCATCAATTAGAAAAATTTCACTTTACGTTGTTTTTCTAGAACATATAACCAGATAATCATTTGTTGAATGTAATAAATTACCTTTAAATTCATTTGTAAGTGGCTGTTTTGTTACTTTATTATACCATTTAATGAGTTGTAAACTAAAAACTATCAATGAAAAATTATCAAAATGAATAAGTCTGTATTGACAAACTACTTTTGATGACTTTGATACTATCCATTTAATTTTTAATGTATAGTATCTCATTTACTTTTAATTTATATGACATTTGTTTTTATTCTACTTTTTTAAGCATTTCAGAAATTTTTAACTTTCTTAAATAAAAAGTAGGCTAAAATAAATTATTATTAATTAATTTTTTAAGTGAGAAATAACGAATTTAGAAGTCATGCTAAGTTTCAAAAGAACTTAATTTAAATCCAAATTATTTTATAATAGGTAACTTTCATTATTTTTGTTAACTACACTGAATTCATGTGTTTATATTTTTTTGTTGTAACATACATGTAAACTCTTCAGTGTTCAACAGCTTTTACCTCATTGAAACTGACAGGCAAGGAGACTTGTACTTTTCAAATCTTCTTTCTGAGGTTGCTAGTAGTTTCTGCTGAACTAAATAATATAAAAATCTGATTTTGCTGATTTATACAGGTACTCTGCTAACATAGGTATAGGGGATGAAACAGATCGAGAATTTCTTTACTTTGATGTCGCTGATGCAAGTGGCAATGTCCAGTCGAAACAAGTTCTAACTGTGAAGGTGAAACCACGCATTAAAAAACCACCCATCTTAAAAGTCATTAATGATGTTCAAGTAAGCATGAAATATAAAAGAATTGAAATTAACTAAATATAAAATAGTGCAGCATCACTTCGTAATTTATCCTATTACTTTTTAGGTCAATGAAGGAGGTGAAGCGATTATACAACCTCATATCTTGACAGTTTCTGATCCAGATTCTCCTCTTTCTGATCTTGTGGTTGTTATCGACAAACAGCCTGATTACGGGTTTATTGAAAATTCTAGACCAAGTAATATATTTTTGTATTACTTCTTCCTGTAAAACGAAAGATTTTAAGCCGCTATTATTGTACCTTTCAGAGGTGCCTTTTGCTAAATAATAGTAGTTAGACTGCATAAAACACTGAATTTATTTTCACTCACACACAAAATAAGAGAGCAAACTCTAAGGTTGCCCTTCTACATGCTTCTCGCAAGAAGTAACTTTTCTGTGGCACACAGCGCCCTTTGTTATATGAATCACATAATTTTGAACAATTATTGTTGATATGTTCAATGTTGTGAAAAGTCAATACAGTTTTAAGCTCCATAGAATTTGTGTATATTGATTAAATAATTTTAATATTATATCTAATTCCTTCTGTAAAGGCAATGGTTTTCTCTTTCAATTATAAATCAACTTTTAGTAGGTCTCAAATTTAATTTTTATTTCTATGGGTTTTTCAATTTTAGCAAAAAAAATGCACATTCATCCAACTACTTTTCCTGAAAATTTGGTTTTAGGAAAAGTTCATGATTCAGTTTGATGATCAGTGTTTTTGTATACTTTCATTTAGGGATAATGAAAATGTAACTATTATATATCTTTTAATTAAATGCATTTGAACAGTTGTTACTTTTAATCCCAAACCAAGGCCGTTCCTGAGTGGTGCACTGTTCATTCACTTGCACGCATTTCGAAGAAATAAGAGAGGCTGTAAGACAGTATCCTTCAACTTTAAATAAACATGCCCAGCAATAAATGTATTGATTTCATACTTATTCGGTCTTTTCATTTCCTTTTTACGGTTGTTATAAAAGAAACTTTTTAATCTGCATATTTTATTCTCAATTTAAATTAGTATACTCAAAATATACTCATCAAGGACGTTTTGAGGGAATGAGCTCACGGGGCTAAAATCCTTCCTAAAATGTTGAAATTGAAAAGCTATCAAAACACATTTTCAAGCTGGTTACTTCAGAGAAAATCGAAGTTTCGTACGTTACAGGAAAAATACATTCTGAATTCATCAATGGTCTGAAAACAGTCGGAAAAATAATTTAACTCAATGCTCGTTTAACATTACAGCAGTTAGAGAACCAGAAGAAAGACGACTGTGCCATCCGGAATTATTTTCTGAATTCGTGCTTGATGGAAGGCGGTTTTTTTTTAATCAAATATTTTTGAAAAGAGGGGATGGCTTACTGTGGTTTTCACATGGCCAGTTCATACCTCAGTAATGGCTGTCCAAAATAAAATTTATAATAAATAAAATGACTTTAATGATGTATGTTTGCTAATTTTATAATTTTCTCTGTTAGTACCAGGAGCTGAAAACACACTAGCTGGCATTCCAATATCCTCCTTTCCATACGTTGACCTAGTTGAAGGATATATAAAATATATGCAAGTAGGTCACCAAGGGGTTGAACCGGATAAAGATACTGTTTATATCCATATACTGGATGGACGTCTATCATCGGCATCTCACCTTGTCAATATTACTATAAGACCTATGAACGATGAAACTCCTCATGTTTTCACTGATGTTTTATCTGTTTTTTTACATGGATATATTAAATTATCAAATTCTACTTTATCAATAGTAGATGCAGATACAAAGCCAGATCAGTTGATTATTACTTTGGATGCCCCTCCACAGCATGGTAAGAAAGGAAATATAAATTATTTTATTGTTTTCATTATTTCTACTGCTGATTTGAAAATATTTTTATGGGTTTCTTTTCAGGAATCATTAAACAACTGAGACAAAGTTCTTTGAATTTTAAAAACAGCAAAACTATATACAGCCAAGATTCTTTTAGTTTTCAAGTGAGCAATTGAGTTTTTCTCTTGCATCATTGCATTTTTAATAAATACTGTTATAGTATATTGCTGCGTATGTTTAGCTTTCCATGGAAATGTATTTTGTTGGTATTATTGTTAACCTTTAATTAGTTTCGATGAGATATCTCGTCCATCAAGATCTGACCAATTTTAATAATGATGAGATATCTAGTCATCAAGATATTGCCAGTATTTTTATGGTGACAAGATCAAGATCTGGTCAGTTTTGCTAATGACGAGAGATACCTTGTCGAGACAACCACCAGGAGGGTTAAACTTACTCATAATTGTATTGTATGCAAAATATATGAAGTACAAAATGTGTTTAAGTCAGGGTTTGAAGTTAGTTATATTTTGCGCCTTTTGTTTTAATAACTGATTTTTAGACCCAGTCATCATTTTTATGCTTAAGTTAATATTTCGCTTGTATGATGCAAATTCTATCCAATTAAGCATTTATTCTTCCTTCTACTAATCTGTACTGTAGTTTTTGTATAAGCTATCTAACCATCTGTACTGTATAAATGTATAACAATAATTTAAAATAAAACAATCTGTAAAAGATAAGAAAAAGTCACCAAGTGCAAATAGTAATCAAAGTTCAGACTCTGATTATTAATTTCGCTGGTCTATACAGTTCAACGTAAACAAAATATATCTTGAAACTGAGCCCAAGTAGAGCATTATGGCGACGGATGAAAAATGTTTAAAAGTCATTGACTATTGACTTTTTACTCCTTCGTGAGTAATTTCGGTTAGACTCAAGAACACGGTGCCATCACCAATTGGGGATAATTTTATAATATGGTAACTCGTCTTAGGCCTATTCAAATAAATAGTCGTTTGATGATAAAACGTTTCGTCACCAATTTGACAATGAATCGATACCGGATTCTTGACTTTTACCTTAATTTCTAACTCTGAGTATAAGTGTTATCGTTGCTAGCTAATTTACTTCCAAGCTTTTTGTAATTTAAATGCAAATTTGTATTTACTTGTACTATCCAAAGTTCAAACCTTTAAATGATGTAACCTTGCTTTGTATTATATTTGCAGGATGTTTTAGGTGGATTAATCTTATACATGCACGAAAACTTCAAATCTTCACAAAATGATACTTTTTCCCTCATTGTTAGTGATGGCCAGCATACTGCATATGCATCAATAGATGTTAATATAGTTCAAGCTGATAGAGAAGTCCCTTTCTTGTTGCGTAACCTTGGTCTTGAACTGACACCAGGTAAGGTGTAACTGAAAAGCAAACAATATCGTCGAAAAATTGTGCATTTTGTATTATACTTGGATTTACATTTATTTTGAGTAAAGCTGAGATCATTTAGATTTTAATGCAAGCAGTAGGTAACTTTTTTGACCGCTTAAGGCTCTGTCCATTGGCTAATAAAAAATGTATGTAGATCTGAAACTGATATTGCGACACAAACTGTTTTTCCCTTTATATAAAAAAATTTGAGTTATCTAGTTCTTGCATTCAGGTGATGATATAATGTAACTTCGATAATAAAAGATAGTTCTAAGAAAACGAAGGAGAAAAATTACTCAGAAGGTTAAACTTACAAGTGATCACAAGAAGAAATCTAACCTTAACACAAAAAAATAATTTAGTGGACTTCACTAATCTAAAGATCACCATATTCTGTTCAAGGAAATCTAAAAATTCATTTCTGGAAAATTTTAACTTTGTGTTTCACTTTTAAGTCAACGATATGTTATAACTCATTGAAGACTTTCACAAAGCATGATTGACATCAGTTAGATTGACAGGTTCTGTAGTATAGTTTGTTATTATACTTTATTGTTTTCAATTAAAATAATTTTACTCTACAATAAATTATTTTGTTGTAAATGTTTCTTTAATATTTCGAATAAGTAAAGTTCAATATTCTTAATCCTCAAACAATCGCAAAGTACTATAGCTTTTACACTGCAACAGATTTATTGACTAAATAACAACTGTGGATTGAAAGAGCCGCCAAGCTGGCTTAGTGGTCATAGCATTTGTCTGCCCCCAGTAAGAACTATGTCCAAATCCCGGTTTGTAAGCGCATGGATGTTAGTTATGGTTCCTGTTAGGAGTAACGGTGGCTTATCCACTGGGTACTCCTTCACAAATAGTTATCAGTCCGCCCCTTGCCTAAAACCGAAGAAGTAGGGTATTTAATAAAAAATAATTTGAAAAAATCCTACACACATGACCCTCAGAAGTTAAATGTGCTTTTCATATCCTTTATTTATAAAATTATTAAATTATATTAAACGTACGATTATAAATCTGAAATTTCGTTTATTTTTAAATTACACTATATTTTATTATATCTATTGAATTAAAGTCATTGACAATTGCTTCAAATGAATGAATTGCAAGGTATTTCAAATAAGGTATTAAAAGGGAGAAATAAAATGTGTGATTATTTTTAATGCATTTGAAACTTTACTATCTCATGTATACTCTATAAGTACTGGTTTAAAATAAATTTTCGTGAAGGATTCTTTTTTATTATCGTAATTGCTTACATTAAATTTAAGTGTGAATTTTTTCACAAATAAATTCCTCATGTTTATTTAAAATCGTGAATTATGTTTATGTATTATAACTTATTTCATTAAATCTTATTTTTAGGTAACTCAAGTATCATTGACAATAGCACACTAAGAGCATCTGATGCTGATAGTCCAGATGATTTATTGGTATATACATTGACAACCTATCCAACAGCTGGGCAACTACTCATACTCTATAATGGTCACTTTCAAGATTTGCCTTCCAAAGTGCACAACTCCAATCTTCATACTTTTACACAAAAGGATATAAACCTGCATCATGTCATGTATCAGCATATTCTTGGAGAAGCAATTGGAGTGCAGCATTTTAAATTTAACGTGAAAGACCCGGCAAATAATACCCTCTTGGATCAAACATTTTTTATTACAATTTCAGGTACAGAAGTAATTTCTGTTTTCCAGTCACGTTTTATACACTACTGTTTGTGAAAATTGCAACACTGAAAGAATCATCAGAAATAAATTAAATTTATTCCACGTATTACTTATAATGGTTTAAATAAACGATCAAATTTACAGAGCAATAAAACAAAAATAATGCCGAAAATCAATATCTTGAGCAGCCGCCAAGCGCAGCGATGAAAGCCTGTACACGTCATGGCATCGAATCATACAGATTCTGAATGCCATGCTGAGGAATGGCATTCCAGATGGCCTCTATCTGATGCCAAAGTTCAGCTGTACCCTCTGCTCGACGAGGGGTACGAGCAAGTCGCCGTCCGATGTATCCCAGATATGCTCAATGGGCGACATATCCTGGGAACGTGCAGTTCATGGATGAAGCGGAACCTGTTTGTCACTGAAGAAGGCTTGTATATTCCGAGCAACATGTGGACGGCATTGTCTTGCTGAAATACAGCTCCGGGAATGTGTTGCAGGAGGGGTAGGAACTCGGGCTCCACAACTTCCCTGGTGTAGCGCCTGCTGTTCAGGCTCCCCACAATTTGCAGTAGGCGGGATCGCCCATGATATCCAATATCGCACCAGACCATAACGCCAGGCGTTCGTCCAGTATGACGCTGAATAAGACACTCCGGGAGAAGGCGTTCACCTCTGTAGCGTCTGACGAGACGTTATAGTCCAGATTCTAGCGGGACTCATCTGAGAAGACGACTTGTTGCCAATCGGCACGCCATTGGCTGTGTTGGTGAGCCCATTGTAGCCGGAAACGTCGGTGGTTCAGCTTGAAAGGAATCCTTGCACGTAGCCCATGGTGCAGCAGATGTCGACGAACCGTGGGGCAGACTATGACACACCTGTAGACGTGCTTCAATGTTGTGCCAATGCACGAGAGGACGCTGTACGGTTCATCACCACTATGTGGATGAGGTGTCTGTCGTCCCGTGGTGACGTCATATTGCGTGGCCCACTGCCGGAGTTTCGACTTGTCCGGTTCTCCATGGTCCATCTCTTCCACACACTCATCACTGTTGTGGCATTACTCCCCGTGCGAGTGGCGATTTCACGATACGAAAGTCCACCCTCCCGATGGCCAAACATACGGCCCCGTTCGAACTCCGTTAGTTGCTCGTACGGCACTCTGCGTTTTTGGCGAGGCATATTGACTTCTAATCAATCATTTACAGCAGTCAAACGACGATACGCACATTTTAACGCACCTTTACAGTGCTTTTTATACACGGCTCACTTGGAAATTTAGAGGGTGTTTCTTGGCCCACATATGCGTGATTGCTTTGTAATTCTAATCATTTGCATATCCTAACCTGTTTTGCATTTCCTGCATGTTTCGTCTAATTTGCTTGATTCCTTCATAGTGTTGCAATTTTCACAAAGAGTAGTGTAGTTTTAAAAGAACTTTTTGTGTGTGTCAAAAAAAAATCATAATTATTTGGTAGAAGTAAAACTAGCTACCAAAATGTTTCAATTATTGATTAAAAAAGGTACAAATAACGTATCACTAGATTTATAGAGGAAATACATTTAAAACAAATTATGTATTCAGGAAAGGGTACTTTGAAAGGGAATGTTTAATACTTATTTATCATATTAATTTTGACCTCTTACGTTTATAAAAAGTGAAATTTTGCATTTAATAATGTTTTTGATTTTTATGAAAGCTTATTAATAATCCTAATTTTAAATAATATATGAAAATGGAAGTCTAAAATTGGGATTTTCGTATAATATATAAATAGTTATAAATAAGAAAGAAGTTATTTTGTATTTATACAAAATAACTTCTTTCTTTCTTATACTTAATAAAATTAATTTTAGCAAATATGATAATTTACATTAATTTTAATTCATTGATTGTTGTTATTCAATAATACTTAATCCGTCATGGAACAACAGCCATGCTTTGTTTACTCATGGTCTTGTTTTTAAAAAAATAATCTATGGCATTTACAGGCTGTGTATAAATATGTGTTCATATAAAGTATTGAATTGATTTTCATTTCACATATCTCTTAATTTCCGGTTAACTGTTTGCTACTTAAAGCCTTGCTTTTAAGTGTTGGATAACAATTTAATTGTATTCCATTAAATTAATTTAAACTGGGTATGCAGTTTTAACAAAAATATGTTTTGATTACTTATCACTGAACACTAGTGTATTAAATGTGTTCTAATTTATTGTTTGTTGTAGTTAAAGATATATATATAGTCAATAAAAAAATTTTATTTTATGATATAGTAGATCAATTTAGTAGACATGCATGAATTATCTCCAAGTTGAGTCGAACATTCATTTTTATTATCAAGCTAACTTTGCAAATCTCTGCAAAAATACACTTTCATTTGTATTCTAAATCAAAGAAATACAAATGAAAATAATGTGAGATAACCTAGCTATTTGATGTCCAATTAGAGATTTTCACTATAAACAGTAATGATTGTAATGAGCAAGGGATTATGGTACATTTATTATGTACCATTATGACTTTAAGTAGGCCTAAATGTCTGTCTACCACGAGAACTGCTCGGGATACCGTCTGGTTGGTGATGGTCGCTTTTGCAACAGGGCTCATTCATTTTAGGTAGGAGTGACTCAAGAATGACATAAATTTGTTTCGTTTTTAGCAAATGCTGGCATCAAAAAGTGGTAGTTTGCTAGTATAGATCTACTTGACAACAAATAAAAAGCGTAAGACATATATTTCCAATTCTTCATTAAGTGCGCCAATGTGACAAACTTTAATACATTTCTTCAAGAATACCTTATGTAAATAGGAAAGTTCCATTTCTACGGCAACAGACAGGGAAAACTGTGTCTGGAGCAGTTCTTGAGGTATGCAGACAGTATATACTATCAGAGAAGAAATTATAAGGTAAACTTCAAAGGTATTTTATTAAAACCAAATCAAATTGAAAAATAACTAAACCTTTCAGAAAGTTTAGAGTATGTGTACCACTAGGATAGAAAGGTTAAAGAATAGTAGTTAAATTTTTATGCAATGTTTTATGAATTTTGTTCAAAACTTCTTTTTCAGAGGATATTTTTCCTCCAATCATAACTCGAAATTCTGGTCTGAAGGTTTCTGAAAGAGGTCGTGGATGTATCAATTCAGATATGCTTGCAGCTGTGGATGAATATAAGAAAAGCCTAGATTTAGTTGTCACTATTACTGCTGCGCCTACACTTGGATATTTGGAACTTGACAATCGAGAACAAGCACCAATATCTAATTTCCTTATATCTGATGTGGAGGAAGGGAAAATTTGTTATGTTCATTCATCCCCCAGCTCTTTACCTTTGGACAGTTTCACTTTTACTATTACTGACGGAAGAAACTCTGTAAGCTTACCAAATTATGTTGTTTTGCAATTAGTATAAAATTATTTTAGAACAATAAAGCTTAAAGCAAGTTTTACACTTGCATCGATTTAGCAGCACCAATATATTTACCAGTTTAACTTTAACACCAGTTAGGTTATCTATGCATGATCCTGACTCGTTTTAAGGATCTATGCATGAAATGTAATTTTTTTATTAAATCCTAATTTACAAGTGCATAAAAGAATTGTTTTGTAATGTGTGCTGTTTCATATGTGAAAATGAACAATAAACACCCTGCAACCAGATTCAAAGTGACCAGCAGGCTCAATATTGGCACCCACATTCCAAACATTTCCCAAATCACACCTTGTGCAAATAAGAACACTCGCTACTGATTTCATGCCTGTCTAAATGGCAGCAGTAAGGTTAGGTTTTTTGGTGCCAGTATGAACCATGCATGGATCAGACATGGCATGCTAGTAAAGATTTTCATATGCATTTTATTTTTACTGGTGTGCAAACAAATCTTTGCGAGTGTAAATTGTATTTAAGGTTTTGTCTTAAACTTCTCATTTTGCTATTGCTCCTATATAAAAGAAAAAATACGTGTTTAGATTACTTTTATGAATTAATTATATTTCTTAAATTTTTGATTACTTGATTAGGTTCTGCAGACATTCTATATCAACATTACTTCTAAACATGATGGCATCCCTGCAGTAAAAATAAGTTCCCTGATTGTGAAAGAAGGCTCCAAGAAAATTATAACAGAGTTTGAAATCGATATTTTCGATAAGAATACACAGGTATGTCTTGAAGTTTTAAGATTTGTCCCCTTAAAAAACTGCACCACTTGCTGGGAGATGGATTTTGTGACATGAAACCCATTGGGTTTAATAAGTAATTAAGCAACAGTATATGATGTAATAATTGTATTTCATTGTTCTCTCGAATCTCCTTAAGTTTCAAATTTAGTTTTTGTTTAGTGATTAAATTTTCAATATTTATACTAGTTTTGCAATGTTGGTTTGAAATCTAAAAACTTAAACTGTGTGTAGATTTTTTTTAAATATTGTTTAATTTGATGAATTTCTTAACGTACATTGCTATAATTATGTTTTAAATTTAATTTTGTTTAAAGAATACCATTATTGTAATTCAGTTTGCTTTATGTATATTTTATTTTTTTCAGGACAAACATATTTTAATTCACATAACCAAACCCCCTGCACATGGTCTAATAAAGGATCAAGGTGGCTCGACTATAGAAGTTTTTTCAGTTCATGATATTAAGCAAAATCAAATATATTACTGGCATGATGATTCTGAGTCAACAAATGATACTTTTACAATGACAGTCTCTGATGGCTCTAATTTGAAACAAATTTTGTTGATAAAAGATAATAATAACATTACTGCGGAAAATTCTATCGTAAGTGTCAAAAAAATTTTTTAATTTCTGAAGTTCATGATTATTAAATTATTTTCAATTACTTTTATGATTTTATTGCTTTTGCAAAAAAATACAGTCAATATTTCTACTGTATCTGAGTGGCATACAGTATTTTTTACTATGCCTTTAAATGGTCTATAATTAAATTGTTTATGAAAGTATTTGAATCAATCTGATTATGTGCAATTGAAAAGAGAATAAGTCAAGTTTTTGGAGGTTTTCTGTGGGGGGATGCACTCTATATACCAAGACACAATTTTGGTGCCAAGATGGAGCTTTCTTCCCTAACCTAACCTCGATTTAATCCCTTTTCTCTAGAAATATGAACCTTGTCAGGCAGAATATAAGATCGCCAAAATAGAAAATTCTCGAAACATTTTAATTATTTTCTCTTTAAACTGGGCGATTCAATTGTAGTTTTTGCTGATTCACTTATTTCCTGATTGTAAATGAAAATCCCTCTGTATATATAAAATATCATTTGTAATGATATCTATGATTTATTTTATAAAAATATATGTTAATTTGTTATGAAAATACTACAAGATTTTTCTATAATACATCCATATATGAAAAGCATAATACATATATGAAAGCATATACATATATATACAAGTATTTGTTTCCAATTAAATATGTATGCAAACATCACATCTGGGTCATTCCACGCAAAATGAGCAAATCGGCTGTGGCTGACATATCACCGATTTTAATGAAAATCAATTTTTAAATTGGTCACATATAGTAATGATCAACTTCAAAATATTAGGTTTCAGAAATCTATATTTTGTTAATGATTGACATTTAAAAGTTCAAGGTCACGCAAATTTAGATTTTCTAGCATTAAAAGTGGCCTGGTTTGCGACCCTATATTTCGATAAGTTAGCGGCACAAATTTTTATATCGTTGCATTCTACAGAAAAGAGTTAGGAAACGTCAGAATATAATTTAATAGCCGTCATTGCTGATTCTGAGAGATCGATTAAAATAGAAATTTTGCCAATTTGCTACACATTTCAAATTACTCTGGTATCTCTAGAAATGGAAAGACAATATTAAAAATTATTCTTAATGAGGAGCCTTGCCTAACAAATAGAGTGGCGTAATTTGGTGATTGTATTTCTACTCCTTTATAAAGAAAACATTTAAAAGTAAAAATTATGGAGAAATACGGTTTTTCAACTTTTAAAAATGCATATTTCACTGTGAGGGAAAGCTCCAAGAACATCGAAACTTTTCAACATAAAAGAACAAGATGTCTATTATATGTCCTGAAATTTTCATAAATGCAATTTAATTATTTTTGTCTCAGGAAAATTTTTAATTAGTCGTAAATTTTACTTTTTTATCGCAGTTGATAATGAGTTATAACCTCCGATAATATAAAAAATGCGATATAAGAATAAAATATAGCTACTATTATGGTGCACGAGCAAAATTTTACATGAAATTTCTTTTTAAAGTCTTTTTTTACGTAATCCAAGGAGTGCTTCCATCAGTAAAACAATTGGGTAGAAAGTTAATTTTGTTAGAGAAGTATTTTCAATTTGCTTTTCCCTTTAGAAACGTAAGTATTAAATACTACTACTTGTGAATATTAAATGCATCTTGTAAATATTAAGCATTATTAGTCAAGTCAACACTAATTTTGAGAGTAAAAAAATTTTAACATCTTGTTAAACTCGGTTCTCCCAAATGTACATAATTCACGAATCCTTTTTCCATATTATGATAATCACTAGTGAAATAAGTAGATTTCAAGAATTTGGCAGCACTAGGAAAATTTCAATTTAAACAACTATCAAGTAAAAGACAATCAAGTAAAGATTTTAAATGTTTAAGCTTTTTCAATTGTGATTTGATGTCCTGCTTTTAAAATTTCCTTCAAAAGTTAAAAATAATTTGTTTTTCATTGTTAATTTGGGATTTCTTTGTTTTCATTTAAAACGAGTAATATGGCATAGGATGGGAAGGAAATGCTATATATGATTGGAGATAATAAACATTGCCAGTTAGTGCGATACTGATGTATTATGGCAAACCGTCGTAGAACATCCGAATAGTCGTTTGGCGACGAAACTTTCAGTCGCCAATTGATTGGATGGGCAAGAACGTGTTTTTACGTTTTACTAATTTTGTTATTGTTGCTTTGGGACTCAAAATACAATCCTGAATTTTGTTTTACAAGTAATAAACATATTAAACTATATTCTTCCAAAATATGGTTTTTGTCAGAGCTGTCATTCATTTCATTTTGTGTGCCTATTTTAAGTGGAAAACCGTCATTTTATAATTTTCCTTTTCTGTTTAGAAGATGAAGGAAATAAAAGCTGACTTCCAAACTTCAGCAGTAGTTTTACTATACATAACACTGTATCTGGCATGAATTTCAACTATGCATTTAATTTCCTTAGTCCATAGAAACCTTTTTAATTTTATCAAAATCGACTATTTTCCCTTTTCGCTACTAATTTTTAGCTTAAATATGATGTTTAAAATTGTTGTTTCCAAATAGATAAAAAGAAAATTCTTCATAGATTACAAAAATATGAAATATTGTTGTCTATGTTAAGTAGTTTTGAGAAAGAGATCTGCACACATGCAAAATCAAGCGATTTTACAACTGCTCTTAAAGTTGCAAGTCCTTAAAATGCCTGAAACTTCCAAAAATATTTCATTTTGAGCCAAAATGTTTTGGATATCGTTATTTATGCATAAACTTAACCCCTACAGCAAATTTTATGAAAATCCTACGGCCACAGGTTTTTTCTGATTTTTGCTCATTTCACATGAAATGACCCATCTGCAATCCCTATATTTTTTAATTAAGACTTCAATGCTTAGTTATTAATATTCAAATACTCTGTATTGAGATTTGAAAATTGGTATGCTTTAGGTTTTTGCATTTCAACTGTTTGTGCTACATAATCACACACGCACAATTATTTATTTTTATAAAGGAATTCCCAATAAGAATAATTCAAGTTGATGATGTTTATCCTGTACTTATTAAGAACAATGGTCTTACAAGTCTAAGGATAGATCACAGTAGGGTGAGGAATATTTTTTTCAGTTCTGTGGAAGTTGTATACATAGCAATTTCCTGTATTTACTAAAATAATCATTAATTACAATCAAATTTATCACTGATAAATTATTTAGTTTCCCAAAAAATGTCTTGAAAAGTGATAAATTTTCTAATATATCTTTAAAATAATTTATTTTGCATTTCAAACCTTATCTAAAAGTTTTTAAAAGCTTATCAACCTCTACTTGATGAGCAGTTTATATTATAATCTACAAATTATAGTTTTTTCTTTTGAGTTCCTTCTCCAAATATTATTTTTCTTCTAGAATATCTACATGGTACATTATATTTGACTCTAATGAAATCTAATTTTTCTATCAAATATGTTGAATATTTAATCCGAAATATCAATTACACATTTTTCTTTGAGCCAAACAATATCTGATAAATTACTTCTTTAAATTTGATATTGGTCTTTCTAAACAAAATTTTGTGTTTATATTTCTCCATGGCATTTTTATTTCTGTTGATTACATCATTCATAATTTATCTAATACTTTTAAAATTTTAAAAATATTTTTCCTCGGGTAAGATACATATCCCTTACATAACCCAAATCATATCAAGAACATACTAATTTATTTCTGTGAAATCGTGTTTTATTTTAATAGCCAAAAAATTTATTTGTATCTCATAGTTAAGTAACAAATTTTCTTGATAATATTAACTGCATTTAATTTTGTAGAATCTACAACTATTTAAAACACTATTAAATACCGTCACTAAGTTGCTCTAAATTTTTGGTACTTGTTAATATATATTAATTATTTTATTTTAGTTAACAAAATTTGGACCGATACATTCACTGTTCATTAAACATTTTTACATTTTATAAATAGTAAAGATTTTTTGTATAGATATGGAATGCTATACTCAATGAAACTCTACTGGCTATAGACTTGGATACATTGGAAGAAAATATTGTTTTTAGAATTACATTACTACCAAGATTGGGATTTTTACAGCTGTCTACAAAGCAAGGAGAAAAAATATCTAATTTTACTCAAAGTATGAAATTTTATTTATTTGAAATAAGTTAACAAAATTTTAAAAGAAAATTCTGTAGTCAGTGTTCTTTTGCAATATTACTTCTTATATCTTATTTAGGGGTTGTTCTCTGCTGCTCACAACAAACTATGTTTTTTTATAAAAATCAGTTTCATTTTTATCATGCTAGCTTGTTTTTGTAACCAAAGTTTAATAATACTCTAGTTATGTTAGAACCAACCTAAATAAAAGATTGGTATTCTAAATTAGTTTTTTATATTACACCTTTCAAGATGCATCTCTTCTGGTATGTATGTTCACACTTATCAGTGATACCAACTTAAAGAAAGTATTGGGGGAACAAGTAAGATCAGCAATTGCTCTGTATATATATGTGCGCGTTTTGAAACAATTTCCTTTGTTCATATAAATCATTGCCACCATTATATTTGTTATATTTATCCCTCATGTTTGTAGGAATCAGGTCGCAACCATAAAAATATTTGTGGGCAAGGACTTGGCACCCCTGATACTTACTGATAAATTAAGGGTTAAATGCTATCACAAATTTGGTTTAATGTGTAGTTAAAATATAAAAAGTAAGCTCAAAATGTAATATCAGCATTAAAATTATAAGTATAAAAATTATTTCCTTAATATTTAACGTCATCTGACCGTGGTTCAAAATTACGTGGTGTTGTCCTCGGATCTTTCCCTTTGGGATTGATCCCGGACCGTCACCAATAGCCCATTGTGTTGCTCGTGTGACGTTAATTGAAATACACCCCCACCCCCCCTTAATATTTAAATTTTGAGGCATGATCATTTATATTTACTAAACTTGACAGCACCATTCACCAAGACATAGGTAATAAAATTTTGGACATTCCTATCGCATTTGTTACAAGATATTTTATTTATAATAATTCATAAAATTTCTAAAATTCTTCAAAATTCTAAATTTATTAAGTTATAAATTTGCATTAAAATTTTTTTCGCACTTTTTGGCTACTCAGTCAAAATAACCAATATTAGTTTATTGGTTTACTTTTAAAAGATTGAACAAACATTTTACTTTAAAAGGAATTTTTCTTTCAGAGGACATAAATGAAGAGACGGTACAATATATTTTAAATGAAGATAATCTTGTATCAACCGAAGACAAATTCATGTTCTCAGTTGAAGATAGTAATCGAAATAAGATAACCAACAACATATTTAAAATAGAATGGACTCGTGTTAGCTTTAATTCTTCCTATTACAATACCTCTGAATCACAAGGACTTTTGAAAATTCCTGTATATCGATCGGGATATAATCACTCGGTAAATTTCTCTATACTTTCATTTATTAAAAATTTAATTTTTACCTTATATTTCTTTATATTTTACAGACATTTTTATTTACAGTTTATTGATGTGACATGTGATGTCTTTGCACTAAGTTCACCTAACAAGGGCAAAGATGTTATTGTTCCACTTATAAATCAGGTAAGGTTTTTTTTTTATTTCTGTTATAAATTAAACTTTGATAATAAAATGCTATGTCAAGAAAGGAGAACTTCCAAAAAAATTAATTTGCTTTCCTGTCTTCCCGACAGAATCAATGTTTTCATGATTTTTTAAAATTTTCAAGAGACGCCAGTTTCGAAGTTTTGGCGCCAAACTGAAGCAACCCGAAAAGAAAACATTGAACTCGGTGTTTCCTATATTGGTGTCACACCCTTTTTCGGTGATGATTTTCAAGAAAAACAGACAAAAATACTTCTAAAACGCTTAAAAAATTTAACTGCCCATTTTTCTATATTTGGTGCTAGTTTGTGCAAAATATCCCAAATCACTTCAAACTGCTGCTAAGTAAAGAGCATAGTAACTTTTTCTGTTTTGAATTGCTTTCATAAAGCCCAATTGTCACTAATTTGGCAGCTTTAATTTTTTTTTTTTTTTTCAAATTTATTTTAGGCTTTTTTTTCTTTCCTGGCAGTTGTATGTTACTTTTTATGTCATACAAATCTTCCGGAATTTTTTTTTCGGAGGTTAGCAGGTATATGATACGGATAAAAACTACAAACTCCTCTATTAGAATACTTAATAATGTTATAGTTCCTGTTTGAAAGCATGTATGTTTCTTAGGTTTCTTTTGGAGGGATGGAAGTTTCCAAAGAATGTCTCTTTAAGCTGAAGGATAATACGCAATTCGAAGGCAGGAAACAGTTTAAAGTTATATTAAACTCGCCTACATTATATGGTCTGTATCGTGAAACTGTTGTGGATGTCTTTGATGAAGAAGATGGTATATATTTTTCTCTTATGTAACTAATTTATCTAATATTATCTTATAAAGCCTATTTCTAATTTTAATTATGTTTATATGTACAGTCGCGGGAGAAAACGAACCACCCCTCTTCATTCGAACAACTTTAACAGAAGATTAAATTCAAATATGACGTTCGACAGGAACTAGTATTCTATACATTTAAATGCATAAAATTTGTATAGGGGGACCGTCTTCATTTTAAATTGATCACCAACTTCATAATTTCCATTGGAACCAGAGACATAACTAGAGGGGGCCGGATTGGGGGGGCGCTAAATTGGACGAGTATTTTTTTTTACTATAGATATTTACGTATGATAAAAAATGAAGAGGAAAACCTATTAGTAGACTACAAAAACCAAAAACTATAAAAGGAGCTAAATGCAGAATGTGTGAAGAAATAACAGGAAAGCTTAACCTAGATCCTCTTTTTAAAGAGGTAAGGAGGAGGAAGAAGCAGAAGTTTGATGAGAAGGGCGAAGTTGAAAGCTATGAATTCTCAGAAAAAGGTTCAGATTATACAAATAATAGATCGGATTCCGAATGAACTGAGGTAAAGGTTTCAAGTCATTCAAAACATGAATACTAGTTTATTTGGTTTCCTCAATGGAGCTCGGTTTGAAACAATGAATGGAGAAGAATTGAAGAACCAGGCACTTGAGTTAGCTACCACATATAAAGAAGACTTAGACACGAACGAGCTGGCGATAGAAGTGGAGAGTTCTAAGTATCACGCCTTGGATTTAAGTCCTAATATGAAAACGGCTACACCATCAGGTCTTCTGACGTTAATATACAAGAACGGACTTGAAGACGCGTCCACCAACATAATGACAGCGTTGAGAATTTTCCTCACAATACCAGTCTCAGTCGCCTCAAATGAAAGGAGTTTTAGCAAATTAAGATCATTAAAAATTACCTCAGAAACTTAACATGGTAACAACGACTAACCAACCTGAGCATCATATCAATAGAGCACAAGTTAGCTTCAAAGATATCTTTTGAGGACATTGTAAAAATGTTTGCAGACGAAAAAGCCCGTATAGTTAAGTTTTAGTTCAAGCTTTCTGTACTTAAATTAATTTTTTTCACATTTTGTCAATAGATTAAGAGATTGTGTAAAATGTCTAAGTATAATACTCAGGATAATAACTTGAGTAAAATGTGTTATTCCTAATTCTTGTTTTAGTTTTCCAAAATCCTTGAATGGTTTTCGGTCGATGTTTCGATAATGCTCTTTTTAAAAGCACAAAAGTCCATGGATGAGACATCTGGAGATTTAGCAGGAATATCAGTAAAGGGTATTGACTTGATACCAGTTTCTTGTTCCATTTTTTCCAAGAATTTAATAGTGGATTTAGATGTGTGACTGCTTGCTTTATCCTGATGCAGTTCTACTGATTGTTGGCATTGTGGGTAAAGATATGGTATTTCTTTTTTGAATATTGGGGATAAAATAGGGTCTTGATAATATGTGGGAGTTGATTTTTGCATTTCCCCCTCTTTTTACTTTTAATTTTCCATTATATGCAAAACCGGCAACAATCATAAATCTCTTAGAGAAAGTTCTCACTTTAAAGTTACAAAGTTGAACCACGTTTTAAGATTTTTCTCGTCTTTTATGATAATAAATGGTTCTTTTTTATTGCAATCATTTAAATACACCCATGCCTCGTCTATTGTCACAACATTTTTCCATCTTTCTCCAGCTAAATGCTTCTCATACAGAATTCTGCAGCGAGTTCTGCTTTCTGCAATATGTCGTGGAGATAGACGATGAACATTGTATTTTTTTGGCCTTTTTAAGATTCTACCACTGTTAATTATTTTATTTACAGTTGAAACTGAACTTTTAATGACTTTGCAATAGTCCTTTGACTTTGCGGATTCTCTTTTAAAATTAGAGATCTTACCTTACAGATATTCTCAGAAATTCTTTTCTTTTTTGGATACGTATTTGGAAGTATTTTTCCACTTTTGCACGTTTATTCCTTTCTCATTAATAATATTACTTATCGTAACTTTAGATATAGAAAAAACATGACTTTTACAACGTTTTTGAATAATTGAATAAGCATAATTCTCTTCGGAAAGAGCGGAAACATCGCCTTCCATCCATTGCTTATTTAAAAGCGCAATTTTAAAAGTAAACAAAACTCTGAGTTAGCAGACGATAAGTTATATTTTAACTATTTAACTGGCTGCGAAAATAAAATTATTTCGTAGCTTACAATTTTTTTACAGCTCATCACAATCATTCAAAAAATGTTCGAACAGCCTCTGTATTTATCATAATTAAATATCCTATTCTAAAGCAACAGTCTGTTGATTTTGATGCAGCCCACACATATCCCCGATGTCATTTCATAAAACCTTTTCATTTCATTTGCAGCTATTATAAGTATGAAAGAATATACCAAACATGCTACTTTTTGATTATTTGTCAATGAAATATCTTAGAATTAATTAGGCATTTTATCTTGTACTAAAAATGAAATTGCTGCAAATTAATCTATTTATCTTTGAAATCAAGCATTTACCATCTAAGTTTAATAAAAAAAATTTGGACTAGCGGAATTAATGTGTGGTGGCGATATCAGGTGTTGTAGGGGTGGGTTTTGGTTTGGTTGGTCGGTGAAGGGGGGGGGCGCCAAGGAAAGTTCTTGCCCCGGGTGGAAACTAGTCTAGGTACGTCTCTGATTGGAACCCCCTATTTCAACACACAATTTCGAATGCATATCATAATTTAATTTCAGATACCAAATTTCATGTCATTAGGTCTAACCATTTCGAAGTTATGAGTACAGAAAGATTGAAGCTCCTAATGTTAAATCAGTTTCTTGGACTTTTATAGGATATCTTATTAAATAATATTTCTATAGCGCTGATATTTTGTACCATGTTACTGTTAAACAACCCAAACAAAATCTACCTAACGTTTTATTTAAAAAATAGTTTTTAGTATGCAATATAATAATTATTAAATTAATTTTTGAAAAAATTATGAATTTGAACCTTATTGATGGGAATCGATTCAGAAGGACTTCTAAAATGACTGCAAAATTTCAGGTCATTCTAATGGCTAGTTTTTGCGTTACATTAAATTTTCCTCATTATGGCAATTTTAGGGAGCAACTAAAAGTTTAAAAACGTCTGACAAACCTGATGAATGTTTAAAGTTTTGAGAAATGGTTGGAAATTTCATTTATGTAATCTAAAAGACACTGCCTTTTACCAGTTATGTGTCGTATAGATGAACTCTGCTAATCAATGATCAATTGTCTCACTATTCAATTTTTGAATTATCGTAATATCAGTTCGATTGGTATTAAATAATTGTAGGTAGGCTTTTTTGGTTGCATACATTTTGTATTTGGAAACGATTATGCCAAGAACGAATATTTCTTTTAAGGTTTTTGTAGACTTCTTTCACAAGCATCAAATGAACAGTCCCTGAATAAATACAATTAATTTCAATCGGCGAATATGTATTTTCAATGTGGAGATGATCCCTGAAATCGACAACAACATTAACATTGAATATCTCCGGATATAAAGATAGTAAAGTCATGAAATTTCATATTTAGACTAATTTAACGATGCAGAATCTGATTAAGACATCAAAACATGGTGTTTCCATTGGAAATTTTGTCGTTTGTGCAAAATGTGAATACGGCCCCTAATGCATTTTTTTGCATTTGAATTTATAGAGGACGTTATTCTCTATTGAATGATATCTTTGAATTTGCTGTTCTTTAAATAGTGCTCGAAGTAAAGGGGGAGGCTCGTCTTTTTTCCGCGACTGTACATCACCAACATAATTAAAATTAGTAATTTATAGTTCGTTATGGTGGGAAAAAATAATTAAATCATAAGAAGAAAGTTTCTCTAAATGTAGTAATTTGTAAAATATCTTGTGATCTTGATAAAATACCATCTAAAAAGTAGTTTATAATTCCAAACAAACATTTATAAATGTGCGTGTTTAATTTGATCGAACACATACACTCTTTATATAAATGGTTAGTTTAAAAATAATATAAGTTAGGTGATATTAAAAATTACAGGAAAAATATTTTTTCACATAATATACGTATATTCTGTACTATTATTTCGTTTTTGTAAATTTTTACTTTTTTATTATTTTATATTAATTTCCTATAGAGCCAGTTATAAGTTTCACCCAGGCAGCTTTTAAAGTGAATGAAACTGGAAAATATTTTCATTTTCCTGTAATACGTAAGGGTAAGTTACAATCTTCTAATATACATTATTATTTTAAAGCTATTGATGAGAAAAACGCGTTTAGTTTCATCAATCACATCTTACTGTTTTATACCTAAGATTTTTTAATATTTTGTTCAGTCAGAAAGCTCAATAGATATTGAAAGAGTGAAACATTTTTGAAATTGTTAAGTTTTTAATAGATTTTAATTTTATTAGGTGATAAAAGACAAGAGTTAAGTTTGATGTGTGAAACCAACAGTATAACTGCTCAAGGCAATAGCCAACATGGATTGGAATCTGGCTCAGATTTTAGAAGTCGCTTTTACAATTATAATAGCTTCATCACCTTTCCTGCTGGGTCTACTGAAATATGGTGTAGTGTTGAGGTAATGTTACTTTTTATTATTTCTATTTAAACTCAGTTTTTGTTACATCATTTACTTTTCTTGAAGATACTTATGGTTACATTTAGTACTAGGTATTTTACTCTTCATTGGGAAATGTGGAAATTTTAAAATCTTAATATATGAAAATGAAATGAATAAATGCTTTATTCTATATGAAATATTTTTCATTAAAGGCTCTATTTTCAATAATATTTTTAAGATTGATAAATTTATACCGTTATTTGTAATATCTGTTATTTGTACGATTATATTAATATAGCAAATATTCTTTAAGATAATGAAATGAAACTAAATTAGTAGAAACGTAAATTTTTTTAACAAAAATTAAAATTAAATATTTAAAATTTCCACTAATTGCCTTTAATTTTTGGGCCTTGTTATTTTGTAAATCCTTTATTTTCTTTTAGAATGACAATTGTTTTTTATTGAAAAATAACATCCAGGCAGTATCAACCATCCATAATTCATTATCATGCAGTTACATTTGTATTGTTTATTTATTGTTGTCAGAAGGCAGTCAATATGATAGAATTTAAATAATCTTTTGGAACTATTTTTGAAAAATATTGTGATACTTTAAGTCTTTTTGTCCTTGTTTATCAAAATATTTTAATAAATCCTTGTTTTTTATCATGAAGCCTCTATTTTTAATTGAAATGTAATCAATAAATTACTTTTTGAACTCTCATAAAATCCTTCCTAAATGTCTCAAAATAAAACTAGCAGTAAAATCCCAAAATAACTTGAGCATATTAATATAAATTAATGTGTTATAGTAGAAGATTGACAAATATAAGCTGTTGATTTTGAAAAGCTATATTCTGCCTTAATGTTCGAAAAAAACTTAAATATTTTTGGTATTAGTATTAATTGGAAACTCTTGAATTATCAAAACTACAGTTGGAGATATTTTGGAGCGCAAACCCTTTTTTTATATTTTTGGGCATCCCTCCCCATATGCTGTTGATTTTGAAAACTACGTTCTTTATTAATAGTCATTGAGAAAAACTAAAATATTATGGTACTAGAATTAATAGGTGCCTCACGGTATTATCAAAACTAGAGTTGGAAATAATTTGGGGCACCACCCTTTTTTGCTGATTAATTCTTTGCACTGTTACTTTTCATTTTTATCATTTAAATTTATCTCGATTTATTGTTAAATAGCCTTTCTTTCCATATTTTTTAGATAATAGATGATAATTTGTTTGAAGAGGAAGAGAGTTTTCAACTAAAACTTTCCAATCCCCATCCTGTTGGAAAGCTCCATGGCAATACAACTGCAATTGTTATTATAAATGGTCCCAATGATGGTGTGTATATTTTATTTGATTGTTTAAAAATGTTGAGTTTTTGTATTGTGTAACTAAAAAAATTAATTAACCCTGCACTATATTTTCTTCATATCATTTTAAGCTTAAAAATGCTCAGCAGTTGTTTGAACTCCTAACTTTTGCCACTGCGAAACTTAACTTTTTATTGCTATAGAGAACAAATTACCCAGGCTGTTTATTATTTAATGCTTAAGTAATTAAATAAATGACTATATAGCATTCGACTAGGATGTATCAAAGCAATAACGGAGATACCATCGGGAAATTCCCGAAAGGCCTTTGATTGTAAAGGCCGGCAGGTCTCGCAGAAATAAAGTATAAAAATACTATGGGCTTTGACAAGAGTTTACTTTGAATAGAAATTTAAATATTTTAATTAGAAAGATAGTAAACAATTCATGAATTAAATAGTTATATCCAGTAGCTTGTTGCAAAGCTAATTGTATCGCATTTAAGAACGCAACTCAGTCGAGCAGTGCCTTACAGGCGTAGTTCCGTTAAAATAAAAAATTCAGGTAGGCTGTGTCGAAGCAAGACCGCAAGGTTTTACGTATGTCTCGTTAGGGCCTAGCATTTATTTGGATGTAGTAAATAAACGATAAATTCAGTAGTCAATTCAGTGTTTATCTAAAGTTGACGAGTTGCTCTTCCGCGTAGACTACTTGTGATGTACTTCTTGACTTTTGGACGAGTATATGCCGACATAGTGAAAATTTAAAAAATTTTCAACTGCGAACCAAAGTTTAACAACCAACACTGTATTTAATTTCACCTCTAATATCTTAAATTGACATATCTCGACGTTAGCTTTCGTTTAAGAGTAATCTCGACGTCGTAGAACTTTGGAGTTCCGAGTTCCACTGATTTGAAGTTTGCTCTACGCAGCGGAAAGTCCCCCAAAAGCTGCCCCCTCCTCTTCCTTTCCGCTTATCGTGGCACGCGAACGACAGTCACTGAGAAGGCTTTGTTTCCTCAGCTATCGAATGATTCTAGGTTGATTTGATTCGCTTTGATAATATAGAAATTATTTTAGACAGAACTCGATTCCAATATTTTCGTAATGCTGAAATAGACATCACATCAATATATGCAGAATGCAAGATTAAAATTTTAGTTTTACCAATCCGTTTCGTAAAGGAGATGAGGAGTAAGTATAGTTATGTAATTTAGAGAAATGTATAGTAGAATGTTTGGAGACTTTTAAGAATTGGCTATAGCAATTTTAAAACTATTAAACGTTTTTAATCAATTTTTGAATTTTAAATTAATTCAAGGAGTGTTTTTTACAGTTCCTCAGGTATCCTTTAGAAGACAGTTACCTCAAATCTACTATGGCCAAAACAACACTTCTATAACTGTAATCCGAGAAGGAGTAGATCTATCAAAGAACTGTACTGTGATGTGTGGCCTGGATTCGTCAACTATTGCTGAGAGAAACCTTACCACATTTCATGAGATTAAATTCACTGCTTTTGAAACGATTGTGGTATTATCAACTTACATATCTTTAGTATCTGTGTATACAAGCACTTTTATTTATAATTATCAATGTCGTATAAAGCATATTTCTTAACTTTTCCCTTTTCCTGCGACATATTCATGTTTAAAATCAATTGATGGATTTATTTTTAAGTACAAATTTATACTTAAACTATGTTTTGAATATTTTATATGATTATGCATCAATATTAAAATCCAAATGCATTCTTAACAAAAGCTTACAAATATTTAAAAGTTTTGATAATTTTCTGATAGATTTATTTTAATAAAAATGACCTCAAGACATTTTTCTGTTTTTTTGGCTGTATTCAGGAATTTGTTGTTTTGTAGGAATATCAATTGTTTTTTACACCATTTGAAAGTAGCAGCTCTGTAGATGAAAGCATATTGATATTTCTGGATTCACCCACTGGATGTATTTTAAAAGAGCCAAATATTCTCAGTGTTCCTTTGAAAAGAAAAAGAATAAGTAAGTGTCTTAGATATTATATTATGTTTTTTTATTGTAGCTGTTATACATAACTAAACTTAATTGCATCTAAAGTATCAAAATTCTCAGACTGTTCTGCAACTATAAAATAGTTTCCAGGATTATTTTCAAAAATCAACTTATTCCTTTATTATTTCAATTTTTATAGATATCTTATTAAAATTAGCACTAAGTGCATGGAAATTAGATTGGGAGATTTCAATAATTTTTTAATTTTAGAACATAAAAATGTTTCAAATGTTTTACATAAAAATGTTTTGAATCATTTTAAAATATGTATTTCATATTTTTAAATATATATCTCAAAATAATCATAAAGTGCAAATTCTAATTACTTGTTTTATGTAGTTTTTTATTTCCAAAGTAATGTATCATAGCATAATGTTGCCTTCTAACTCAGTATATTAGTTATTGAAACTGAGAAATGTTTGAGTTTAAACAATCACAAAAAATTTTGAAACTAGAACTTGACAAACTAGCACATATCTTGAAATATGGTACAACTTTTTTCCTTAGATTAAGAATGTTCAAAAAGTGGAATGAAAATTTCAGATCTGTACTCTTGCATGTACAAACGTGATATTACATTCATTGAATATACGAATTGATATGATTATAAAACAAGCTTAATTATTCATCAAATACAAGTATTTATTCCATTGAAAATAATTAAACAATTCCTTCCTGAGACTTTACTGATTTATAAACTAAATTTCACAAACCTATATTATATGATATACGTCACTGTTTTAGTGCTTATATTTATGCTTAAATTTGATAAATGTTACTGTTTTAGAACCTTCTATTGAATTTAGCTTAAGTCACTTCACTGTAAAAGAAGACTCAGTGTTGATCTCCATTCCTATTAAACGAACTGGTGATCTAAATCAAAACTCCTCTATCTACTGTATTACCCATGATGATACAGCTCTCTCTAGAAAAGACTTCGAAGAAAGATATGTAACAAGGAAAACTTCATTAATTACTTTCAGTCCCGAACAAAAGGTTAGATTTTGTTTTTAGTAATTTTTTAGTAATTTTTTAAAAATTAAAAACTACTAAATTATTTTGAACATTTATATTTATTGTCTTTTAAGATGTTTTCTTAAAATGAAAATCTAAAAATTACAGAAGTATTTTTATGTATTATAATATAGATATTTTTTAGTGTTTTTTTTCTTGACTGTTTTATTTAATTTTATCATCGTGGGATAAACTCTGATTTGTACAGTGGCGTACCTGATCAGTAGTAGTTGAACCTAAACCGATTCCTATACTTTCAATAACACAATTCTTCAAAAGAGTGGTTTCAGTGCAAACATACATGCCAGATGTATGACGAGGATTTTACTTCCTGTTACCCAAATGCTCTCATATGTTTCATGTCAGGATTACCTTAAAATGTAATTTATCACCGTTTTGGTGATGTTTGGTGTTTAATGTGAATTGGCATTAACCAATTTTTTTATCATATATCAATTCAGAATTCATTCCTTGAAATATCCATTGGTGAAGTGCTGAAATAAAATTTAAAAACAAGACGTGGTGTCACTTCCGGAATATTTACAGGAAGTGTGCAAACCTTAACATGCAGCATATGAAAACCTTAAACATGTTTTTCTTGAAACAATGGTTATACAGATTCATGTCTTTGTCATGGTGCTGACCAGTAATGTAAGAGGATCTTATTTTTGGAGGAGACCCAAAGTTAAGAGCGAAACTTTTAATGTAAATTTAAGATCTTCAGCTGAAATGTTAATTTTGGTTTCGAGACTATGTACATTAAAATGATTAATGAAAGTACATGTAGAAATTAACACATTTCGGTTCATCTAAAAAGTTGATCTAAGTACACAAATGACTACAATGGTTTTCCGCAAACTTACCAAAATAAATTAACTTAAATATCATTCAGAAAATATTCAAACCTTGTTTCTGGAAGTTTTTTACTTTTGTGACACTGTAGCATGATTACTATAGTATAAACATGTGAATGTGTAAAAAGTCTGAGTCCATGCAGAAAAAATAATGCCCATAATCACTGTTTTCATGCTTTGCAATAAATATTTAGTCGTTGAAGTGTCACGTTATTTAAAATATGCTATAAGCTATCATAATATAAGAGTTATTTTAAGAATAAAATAGCTTATTTTATTTGAGGAACAAAAAAGTATTTCATGCATTCGTAGTATTTGTTTTCTTCTAATGCCCGTCCACTGAACTCTCTGGCCTTTGGCACTACAAGGGGCTAACTGACGACTATTTGGGAAGGAGTACTCAGTAGGTAAGCCGCTGCTACTCTTAACAGGAACCATCACCAACAGTCATACACTTTTAAACCGGGATTCAAACTCAGGACCTACTGAGTGGCAAACAAACGCTATGACAAGGCTGCCACATGCGACTAAAAAGAAACTTTTGCAGCTGTTTTTAAACCTTGGTGACTAGGTTTTTAGCAAAATCATCTCAAAAGCTCCTTTTTTTCAGTTTTGCCAATTTTTTGAAAATTTTGGAGACTTTTGTAAATTCGCTAAAGACCAAGAAAATTTAGTCCTTACCTTAGATTACTGTGGATAGTTAAATTATTGCGGCAAATCGCACACAATGATAAAACGGTGATGTCGCCAAGTTGGCGAGCTACCGTCCTGTTTTCACAAAAGTTGATAGTGTTGAAAATTTAGATTTCATATCAAGAAAATATTTATTTTTATTTTGAAGTTTTAATTTCTTTGTTACTTCAACCATGTTTCATACTTAATCAGCACATTTTGTGTTTTAGGTGATTCATTTTGTATCTGGGCAACGAAAACTGTTACTAAAATAGGGTTTAAGAGACTTTTTTGCTACTATTTTTAAGAATTTATGCTACTAAAGCTACTATTTCACAGGTGCTTGGGCTGTGGCAGCCCTGCTACGACCTCTATAACAACATATTTTATTTTTATTTTAAAATTTAAAAACCAACACTTAATGCGAACTTATACCCCTTCCCTCCCGCTATGCCACTGATGCTGATAATATTTACTGTTATAACGATGCGTAGTCGATAGAGTTCCGAAACTGTCCTGTTAAGTTATTTATCGGTTTTATGGGCACTCCTATGTACTTTATTAAAAAGCAAAAAAAAATAATAAAATAAATCATTTAAATTATAAAGTGGGGTTTCTAATAAATTCACCACTGTGATTACTACAATTCCTTTCGCAGAGGGGATTGCTTACGATAACTAATTTTCAATAATATTTTCAGTAGTTTGTACGTCTGGAAGGACGATTCCTGGCAGGTTCAATTCTTCCCTGTGTGTATTTCTCTCTTCTGTGTCAGTAAAACCTTTGCTTGTGTGTATGTCCATTATTTGACATTCTCTATCTTGTGTCTGGCTCAGTATGGCCCTTGCTCCATAAAACCCCAAACCAACTCCAACAAGTCGTTCACAAATCCTGGCTTTTAGTACACGTTAAATCTGTCGTAGCTTCAAATGTCCTCACGTTGGCGTGGTGTGGAAGTTTGAAGAGTGAGGTACCAGCTCAGGTGTTGCCTCGTCATCTGATCGTGGTTTAAAATTGCGTGATGTTGTCCTCGGATCTTTCCCTTCGGGATTGATCCCGGACCGTCACCAGTGTGTTGTGTTGTTCCAGTGTGACGGACCTACCTATCTGGCTAGGTACCACATACTTACCTAACTGGATTGTAGTGCCGTAATAATTAAATTAAACTGGCCGAGCATTATAAAAAAAGTTCATAAATTTGTGAATTCAATTTAGAAGGAAGTATACTAACTGATAATGTGATTATCTTAGGAATCAGCATGTATAGTGAACATTTACGATGATGATATCCACGAAAGTTTAGAAAGGTTCAAGATGGAATTAGTTCCATTCAAAAAAGATGCTGACACTCTTATTGGAAAAAATAGAATCATAATTATTGAAATTGTGGATCCTGAAGATGGTTAGTTCACCTTTTTAAGTAACAAAGCGCATATTTATAAATTATATCAGTTTACATTTTAACATACTTTTATATTGTAACAGCTACAATAATCCAACTGGAGAAAGCTGAATACATAGTTGACCAACAAATATTTCCAAACAATATTTCTACGTCTGTGGTGGTACCGGTCATAAGGTATGGAGACATAAAGCTTACATCTAAGGTGAGAGTTAGCACTATTGATGGTTCTGCATCCTCTGGACTTGACTATTACGGCAAGAGTAAACTACTTACATTTTTTTCAGGTGAGGCAATTAAATATCTTTGTTGAATTTTAAGTAGGCTAATCATATTTTCTTTAGACAAAAACGGGACATTGAGTTGGCAGAAACGGGAGGTTATGTAATATTCTTAAAGGTAAAGGTGATAAAAGTTTTATTACATAAATATACTGACCTTACCGTTATTTTTCAACTACTGAATCCATACAAAAATTTAGGTAGACATAGAGGACTATTTCACAATCGTACCATGAATATTTTCCTGGTATGGTAATCTTACGCAAATTTTTTGGTCTTTCAATCCTATCATAAAACTCACTCTCAAATGACACAACTTATGTCTTGCAACTTTGCATAGGGCCCTCATTGTCTCAACACTTAATCTAAATATATATATTTCTCCTTTGACTTCAAACTGAAAATATCTACTTTCTGGAAGACAAGGAATAAACTCGATCAGTGTTACAAGGCTTGAAAAGTCTAGACTTTTTCGCTCATTTCAGAAAAAATTTGTACTCATCTATCAGATACACGAAAGTTTACTTTATAAGCTACTCTGTAGTTAAACGAGTTACTGGTATCCATGGGGAGATATTGATGTGCGTTTATAGGTTATGAATAATAATTTATTATTGACCAATATTTAAGTATATTTATAGTTTTTATTAAAAACGGGATGAAATTGACAATTTTATCAAAACGGTGGTTTATCAAAACGACGGACCAGAAACTAAAAAAAACGTTCTATGGTTAACCTAACTTTAAGAAATTGATTTTTATGAAAATAGTTCTGTGGAAAATAGTTGTATTTTATTTTTCAGGTGAAAGACAAAAGAATTTTGAAATTGAAATTCTGTACAATAAGCGTCGAAACTGGGCTTTATCTTTCACAGTTATCTTGGGACCTGATGAAGTGTTGAATGCCAATATTGGAAATTTATCCAAGGCTGTTGTGAGGATAGCTAGTGTGCAGTCAACTGAAAGCTTGATATTGCCAGCAGTTCCTATTGTATGTTTGTACAAACATTAATTGTATAGTAGTTTTTACTGTCTGTCTACCACGAGAACTGCTCCAGGCACAGTCTGTCCCTGTCTGTTGCTGTAGAAGCGGACCTCGCGCTATTTACCATAAGGGATGCTTGAAGAAATATTTGTCAAATTGGCGGACTTGATAATAAATTGGAAATAGATTTGTTACTATTTTTACTTATTGTCGAGAAGATCTATACTAGTAAACTACCGCTTCTCACATTCGCGGAACAAAATAAAATAAAAATTAGTCCGAGTCACCCCTACTCGAAATGAACGAGCCTTGACACCACCCTGGCGTGGTGTCTGGAGCAGCTCTCGTGGTAGACAGACAGTAGTTTGTATTTCTAAAGGCAGCTTATTCTAGATAACCGCATTTAATGTTTTTTTATGCATGTTTGTGCTATCAGCATGACTTTTTTTCTGGAATTTTGTAGTGCCTTTTTGTAATTTAAATTTCCTCCGGTTAAAAGTTCATTTGTTTTTAATCTGAATTTGAAAATACGAAACACTTCGATACAAAGGAAACATGAACTTTAACCAACTAAAGTATTCTTCCAAGTAATTTTATTGAATTCAAACAATACTCTGTATTTCACTCTACATTGATTTGCGTTTTAAGAGTATACGTATAATATGAGACATAAATTATTCAATGTCTTTTTAAATATGCTCAAATCGACTCATTTTCCCAGTACAATTCAAATGGCATTTAAAAAAGTATTCTTATTATTCACATCAAACCTAATTTTCAGATTGAAAAAGTGACATTCTTCTAAATAACTACTATTTCCACTAGTTCATTCATGTAAAAAAACTAGTCACCCTGAGAACTTCTTTAAAAAAATTAGATTTCTAGTTTTCTAATATATCTTTAAAACAAAAACTTTATATCCCTTGTATGCTCATTTGACATTTTATTTTTCTAAGACTATTTTACATTCAATGACTTGTTAAATATCTTTTTATTTTAAGATTTAAGTGCTGGTTTTTAGCATGTATGAACTTTCGATTCGAAATATTTCAGATAATTTCATTATTGCACTTTGACAATGTGACGAAAGGTATGATGGAGAATCCAAAACCTGGATATCCTTTGATATGTGTGACAGTAAGTTGTGTTTTTATTTGATGAATATTATATATTGTAATTAACTTTTTAGTTTAATAACTATTTTCCACAACCATGGTTTACATCTTTGATACACAAATTTTTTTAAGCCTTGTGATGAAAACTATCCTGATTATGCATCGACAGGCTCACTTTGCAAAGATTCTGCGATGAATTTCTCGTCAATGAGATACTCATGGGAGATTGCAATGCCATTGGGTAAAGAAAAAATATCATCCTTTGAAATGGTAACATATTCAACATTGTTTACATCTGCTCATCACAAGGTAAATTTTTCATGTAATTTATCTAAATGATAATATATTGAAAACCACTAAATTTTAATTACATCAAATAAGTAAAAGAGTAACTTGTCGTGTAGTGGTTAGTACTTGTAAATAATCAACTTCTTTTCTTGGAATCCATTTATTGGTGGGGTCCAGTTCAAAAAACAAATCGGCTTTACCTGGGGATCCGGATACCTGAATATGGTGAGGCAGGGGCAGGCCGGATAAGGAGTGGAAACGACTCGCCGGGATTCTGTTGGACTTCTATCAGATGACTACGTCTCGGCATGGAAGCTGGCTCGCGTCCGGAGTTCACGTTTTTGTCCCCCGAGCCTTATATTTGCGACCTCACAGATTTTCCGTCCTTCGCACTCTGCCCTCTCCTCCTCCGCTCTGGCAAGTCATTCAGGGGAACAGCACCCCCTTTCGCCACCCCCCTTCGCCTCGACTCTCGCCATCCAGCGGACATCCCCAAGTTCGGCTCATATAAAATACCCAGCGAGGGCCATCGAAGATCATAACATAACATAAATATCCCCCTCCCACGAAGAAAAATTTCACAGAAATTTTTTTTTCTTCACATCAATATAACAGTTTGAATGATCATGAAAGATATCCAGCCTTGAATTAAAAAGGTCAATTTCTTATGTGTTTAACTCGCTTAGGTTGGTCTGCCCAATTTCACATTAAATCACAAATCACATTTGTTACATAAAATAACTAAAATGCATTCAATTTTAATCTTCTGAATTACCTACTGGACGTATATTAAAACATTGGATACCACAGAATAACATTTATACGATATCATTTAAATACACAAGACTACATATATATACAAACATCAAATACCACCGAACTACATTAAAAATACAATATAATAGAAATGTACTCTATATTTTTAATTGCATGAATTGTATCTAAAAAAACGTCACAAATTCTATCTCTCTTACTCCCTGACACAAACCCGCGTCTCCTGGGACGGAGATTATATTGTTCACTCCTGATATTCTGCTGGGCAGGCAGAGAACTTTGAGCGCTGTCTAAAGCAGTAAACTGACCGTTATCTCTTGGAGGGATCTTTTGATCTGGAAGAAACCACCCCTTTACCCCTGCTCGTCCTCTAAAAGTTTCTTCCCCCAACGAGAAGTTGTCAGGGCAAACTGGCCCATCGGTTTCACTATCAGCAGGTTTAAACGAGGGTGATAAACCGATTTCATATTCGGGAAAACTTTTTCTTTCAACCATTTTTGTGAGTCTATCAACATGTACAGATTGATTCCTTCCTGGGCTGTCAACAGGGCATATCTGGAAATTCACGGGGGTTAACTTCTTTAAAACCCTGTACGGACCTTTATTTGGTTTGGATAATTTTTTTGATAATCCTTGTTTTGTTGAAGGATCATATAGAAAAACAAAATATTTATGTTATGATCTTCGATGGCACTCGCTGGGTATTTTATATGAGCCGAACTTGGGGATGTCCGCTGGATGGCGAGAGTCGAGGCGAAGGGGGGTGGCGAAAGGGGGTGCTGTTCTACTGAGTGACTTGCCAGAGCGGAGGAGAAGTGGAGAGGGCAGAGTGCGAAGGACGGAAAATCTGTGAGGTCGCAAATATAAGGCTCGGGGGACAAAAACGTGAACTCCGGACGCGAGCCAACTTCCATGCCAAGACGTAGTCATCTGATAGAAGTCCAACAGAATCCCGGCGAGTCGTTTCCACTCCTTATCCGGCCTGCCCCTGCCTCGGCCTCTCACCATATTCAGGTATCCGGATCCCCAGGTAAAGCCGATTTGTTTTTTGAACTGGACCCCACCAATAAATGAATTCCAAGAAAAGGAGTTGATTATTTACAAGTACTAACCACTACACGACAAATGGTGATATTTTTAAGTTTTGACGATTCGGCCAAAAACATTTCAGACCCTATCTCTCCCCTTACATTAGCGTGTACAACTTTCTGGCTAAAAGGAGGAATCGTTTCCTTTCTATTCAGATACGCGAAAGGTCTGGAAAAGGAATTACGCATTCTCATCCGATCATCTTGTTCAGCGGGTGTTAAGTTATGGACCGAAGAGCAGTTATTCGAATTCCTCTTCGTTTCATTAATACATGGGTCAACCGACCATTTAATTAAAAAATGTTCACCACAAACTGTTTTAGTCTGAAAGTTTAGATTGCAATTTTGATTTAACAGGAAAGAATTTCCTAAAATTACTTGAAAATTCGGTGAAATATTCTCCTTGGTTATGAAAAATTCCTCTTTAAATTCGTGGCCTTCAATATTTACAGTTAAATATGTTTTGTGCTTAATACTCAAATCGGAATCTCTAATTGTGCGCAAAGAAACGTTACAATTTTCCTCCAAATTCCGACCCTTCGGTATCGCACTCCTGTGAATTAGATTGAGAGATGCCCCCGAATCCAACAATGCTCTTACATTATTACCCCCTATAATGCATTGGATGATTGGCAGATCTGTTGCCCTTTCCTCCATCGCATAGTTTCTTTCCACCTGCACATTGGGTTCAATCGGATCAACTACAGGTATGCTGATCGGACCCTCTTTTAGTTTAAAGACCCCCTATAATTTCTTGTGTAAAAAGAATTTCCTTCACTAGTTTCTCCTCTTGGTTGTCTCTGATTTGGTCGCATGTTATTACTGTTTTGCTTCCTAGGTCTCTCTCTGCAAAATCGCGCTATGTGTCCCCTTCTTCCGCAATTAAAACATTCGATATCTGTCTGAATGTTCCGTCCTCCCAATTGAAACCCATGAGGGGCATGCTCGGTGTTCATGAATTCAATTCGCTCGGTTAACTTTTGAATTTGCTCTGCAAGTTTTGAGCATGTGTCGGTCACAGATTTGTTTGCAAGCCTTAATTCATCTAATTCTGCGTCCCGCCTTACCGCAGCAAACATTTGTGCCTGTTCCAAAATTTGATCATCCCCTTACAATCCCTCCAAGGCCGCTCCTCGGCTAAAGCAAACTGTTTAATTTCCTCTATTGTAGAGGGATTCCTGGCAACAACGCCCCTCCTGATTTGAGGATATAAGTTTGACAATAGGACGGCTTTCAACATTTTTTTCCTATAGGCCTCCTCCATCTCATTTGAAAGTTCCCCAGAACAACAGGCTCTGTATGACAATGCAGAGGTCTTCGTGAAAAACTCGGCTACCGTCATGTCCGAGGGTTGACGAAATTCCAACAATTCTCGAATGGAACTGGAGGTATCGGTTTTTATTTCGAACCGCTCCAGCAAAGCATCTTTTAACTCCGTAAATCCCCCGATGCTGTGACGGATGTCCCTAAAATACGACGCAGCTTCCCGTCCCCTAACTTGCACTTGCAGGCAAAGTACAACTCGTCCTGAGTCCAATTCGCAAATTTAGCTACCTCCTCGATCCTTTCGAAAAATTCTAGCACATCATATGATCCTCTTTGCCCCGTGAAAGTAGGTATCAACCCCAGACTCTCGGGGGAAAAACTGTAAGGGAAAAAGGTTCCCCTCGCGCCAACCTCCGATCGCAATTGCGGCAACCCCGTAGAGTTGGTTGCAATTCCCTCAGGCACACCATTTTGAGGACTTGCCATTTTTCTTTTAATTTAAGATGCTTCTTTTAAACAAACAATTTAAAAATAGCCTAACAACATTCACTTGTATAACATAGATACCCTTTATCACCTCATATAAGAATACCTTTCAACAAATTTATAATACTAATCATAAGCAAGCATGCATAATAAAAGCAATCTAAAAGGGAGCAAAGCTTCCGAATAATACACACATAAATCACAAGCTAATTTAGGGAAGCAATATTAATGGTACACAAGAAATACACATATCAATTAATAAACTAATCCACGCAAGTAATATAAATACACAAAAAAAGGCTGGACACCCACTTAATCTGATCATTCGGCATTTAAATCCTTATTAAATTAATAAAATCTCTGAGATCGCAAGCTATGTCCATGAAGACTTAAGACTTTCATTCAGCAAAAACCGATCCTGGTCACGGCATCATTTGTCGTGTAGTGGTTAGTACTTGTAAATAATCAACTCCTTTTCTTGGAATCCATTTATTGGTGGGGTCCAGTTCAAAAAACAAATCGGCTTTACCTGGGGATCCGGATACCTGAATATGGTGAGGCAGGGGCAGGCCGGATAAGGAGTGGAAACGACTCGCCGGGATTCTGTTGGACTTCTATCAGATGACTACGTCTCGGCATGGAAGCTGGCTCGCGTCCGGAGTTCACGTTTTTGTCCCCCGAGCCTTATATTTGCGACCTCACAGATTTTCCGTCCTTCGCACTCTGCCCTCTCCTCCTCCGCTCTGGCAAGTCATTCAGGGGAACAGCACCCCCTTTCGCCACCCCCCTTCGCCTCGACTCTCGCCATCCAGCGGACATCCCCAAGTTCGGCTCATATAAAATACCCAGCGAGGGCCATCGAAGATCATAACATAACAAACTTGTTAAAAAAACAGGTAAAACTCAAGAATATGGTACCCCCAGCCCGTCTCCAAATGTCTATTTGGATAGGCCTACAATGGGTTACCATATTCCAAAAATATCGCCAATTGATGATGGTACCGCATTCTTCAATCTAACCAAAAAGTTTGTTCAACTTAAGGTAATAAGTGTAGAGATTTCTTTTCAACTTTATTAAATTGGGAAGCGTGAAAATGTCCGAAATAAAATATGTTGGATGTGATTACTCTATTAAGGCCTGTCTGATTTTCAGACTTTCAATATTTTCTGCGTGAGATTATGTTGTAACCCTAAATTTAAATCATAAAAATATAGAGTATAATTTAATGTATCATCGGCTTACAAATTAAACACATGAAGTCCAAATTTTTAAGATATGAGTACTTTTAGCTTCTCTAAACCAGAAAGGGGTAATCTTCAGATGGGTGAAGTCAACTAAATCATTTTTATTTGCATGATTGTCAACTTTCTTCTTGAGAAACACACTTAGTAAGTAAAGCATAGGGAATATAATTTTTTTATTTCGTTTACTCAAAACTACAGAGGGTGGACAAAATAATATGAACACCTGTGAAATGAGACAAAATCTTTATTAATAGGTTATTGGCCCTCCTTTTGCATCAATTACAGCTTGTATCCGTCGTGGAATGGACAAATACAAGTCATGCACAACAGTTACAGGGATATGTAGCCACTCCTGCAAAAAGGTCACTAATTCAGAAAGTGTCGTTGGAGGTGGAAACCTACAGCGCAGTTTGCCCTCCAAAATACCCCAGAAAGGTTCAATTATATTAATATCAGGGGACTGAGGGGACCACACGAGGTGTTGCAGTTCATCATCGTGTTCATCAAGCCAGTCTCCGACAATTCCAGCAGTGTGAATGGGCGCATTATCATCTTGGAACACAGGTCGAGAATCAGGGAACAAAGTTTGCACCATTGGATGAAGATGGTCGGCCAGAATACTGACATAAACCGGTGCTCTAACCCGCCCTTGCAGGACAACAAGTGGGCCGAGACCACGGTGAGACATCGCGCCCCACAGCATCACTGATCCCCCTCCATGCTTAACAGTAGGAAGGAGACAGTCAACATCAAAGACTTGTGCTGGCGTTCTCCAAACGTAAACACGTCCGTTAGTCTGGAATAATGTGAACGACGATTCGTCTGACCTGATGACATTCTCCCATTGTTGTCGTGTCCAATTATTATGGTCGTGACACCATTTTCGTCGTTTCAAGGCATTGCATGGTGTCACCAATGGTTGGAATAGCCGCTCTACCGTGTATGTTTGCTGCATGCAGTTCACGGCGGATAGTTTTTGTCGATATACCTTCCTGTAGATGTGTGTTCATCTCAGATGATATCTGGGATGCTGTTGTCTTGTGCTTTCTGGCCACAATCCGCTTCAAAACCCTTCTGTCTCTATCAGTCAGCTTCGACTTTCGTCCACTGTTATGCTTGGCAGATGATGTCCTTCCCTGTTTGTTGTAGGCTGTCATTACCATCGACACGGTACTTCTCCCGACACAAGGGTGGCCGTTTTCGTTACTGAGGTTCCGGCAAGACGGACTCTTTCGAAATCTGTGAGGTCAGCCATAACGAAGTTTTAACGCCCTAATATATTTCGCATCCGAACGCTATCACTACTACTTATAGACTGATGTGTGCACATTTTCGCCCGCTAGGTGGCACTCTTCCACACTAGAGGGCGGGAGTATACGACAGGTTCCGTCGAGTGTTATTTTTTCACAGGTGTTCATATTATTTTGTCCAACCAGTGTATATTGGACTTAGTGTGTTTCACTTGTATATATATGCTATAAAATAAAAATTGACGATAATACTACAAAATAAAAATAGCTGGATGATCTCCATAATAGAACCACCATGGTCAGGAAGTTTTATTAATGTAAGGGGAAATGGGACAAGAATTTCCCAGGTTTCACATTTTCTGTCTAAATTTTTCAAATAATCAAGGGGAAAATCACCAGAAATTATCCATAATGTAATAGATGCATAAATCAAACTAATATCCTCTCTGTCTCTTTACCTGAAGTCTACCAAAAAAAAATCAAGACATTACCTTACAAATTTTTCGCAGAATGAGTTTAGATACCTCTTATATCTAATAATTTTGATGTTGGGAAGTTAATGTGAACCTGTTTTATATTTTCAGTTAAAAATATTGTACATAGTTAAGAGTATGGACGTTTTTAAAGAGAACCAAAAATTATATTGCAATATTCCATTGTCCATCATTGAACTTGGTTTTATAAAAGCAGTTCTTAGAAAAGGATATTTTCCAAATGATACCCTTGTGATTAATCTACAATGCAAAATATTTTCTTAATTCAGGTACTGGATAGCATATACTTCCGTCCTCAAGAACGAATCCGTTGTGTTGTGCAACCTAAAGATTCAAAAGGATTCTTAGGAATACCGTTGCGTAGTAAAGCTGTGAAAATTAGTTCGGAAATAGGTGTGTTTATATTTTTAGACATCGCTTTTGTGAGGCATGTAACTAGGAAATATATTGTTAATCTAGTATTGTTTTCCCTGTGTATTTCTATTGATTCTTCCTGTTTATGAATGTCTCATTGTTCGGTCTTTTAAAATGACTTTATATACAAAATGTCTAAGGCATTTGAAAAAGAATGTCTGATATTAAACTCTATAATTAAAAGTAGAAAGGTGTAATGCAATGACAATAATTAAATTATAAGTTTACTGAAACAATTAAAATTACTAAAAGATTTAAATTATGTAATTGCATGATTTATTTTCATAAAAGCAAAAAATATCTAATATGTATTTGTTCCTCACACTGACTTCATAATTCAAAATTTTACTAAGGTCGATAATAACTTTATTGAAATTTTCTGTTCCCTGAGTCAAACATTTAATCCTTCTCAAGAGTTTCTATAATGAATTATCCTTCCAAAATGCAAAATTCAGCTATATGAATAAAAGGATTGACCCCATTTTTTCTTATGAAGAGTTTATTGTGCCATAAATATGTCTGCTGCATTTAGTATTTTTGTGGACCTTTCGATGCTTTATATCAGAATAGAAAATAGGTCTAACTCTTTTTTAATAGTAGAAAATCTTAATACTGTTTAAGTTATAAAATGTTTTTATTTTTTAATTGACAGATCTCAAGTAAATCTTTTATACTGGTTTTTACTCTTAAATTCATTCTAAGTTTTTTTATTTAGGATTTTGTCATTCAACCATACAGACGCCCTACTCACCTCTAAGCCTACAATCCCAACCATTTATAGCAAGCCTTGAATACTTAAATTCCTCTGATGTACAGCATCCAAATAAATTGCACATACACATTGAAATTCCTCATGAGGTGATGTATCTGATTCTTTTATTAAATGCATTCTCTAATAGTCAAAATACTGGATATAAAAACTTCTGGCACTATGGAATTCATATTTTTCCTGCATGTTAAAATTTTATTTTATGCATTTTTAGTTTTGAATATTAAGTTTAAATTTTATTATTTTATTTTTGATACATAAATTTTTTACAAACCTTTTCTCAGTATTGTAATTTTAGTATTATCAATTCAAATAAGTCAATTACACACAGTATAAAAATTTTAAAGATGAACAATCAAATCATTACTTACAATGTTGCATATCTAGTTACTTCAGCTTTGCAATATAATAAAATCTGTTAGAAATTTTGTGTTGTTACTAGTTTTTTTTTTTACAATTTTCATAGTTAAAATTAAACTAAAATTTAATAAAAAGTTAAATCATCAATAAAATATATTTTAATATTTCATTGTTTCATATGTGTTTATTTGAATTTTAGTTTTTAAGAAACAAACATTTAAGCACCGAAAATGACATTTTCTTCTATCATATTTTTAGGTTTTAATCTACATTTTTAGTTCTTTAATGATAGCGTACGTTTTTCAGAAATCAATTTTGACTGATATTTATTTTCCAGGATGGTCTTTTGCCTCTAATTTCCACATATCCTCTCCATAACATTGAGTTTTTGCTCACACAAAACATTTACAGACAACAACACATGTGTTCCAATATTCAAATCAGTTCAACAAAGCCTGAAAAGAAACAAAACTTTCTTAAAAGCCTCTATCCTAATTCAAGTGACATAGATATTGCTTTTCCTCACCATGGAGAACAGTGTGGAAGAGAAGTACATTTACTTTATCAGCACTTGGATTTAAAGAAATGCAAGTGGTCATTTGATGCATGGTATACTATGACAGAACTTGTAGAGCTTTGTGGTGGATCTGTAACATCGGATTTCAAGGTATGTTAACAAATGACTTAGAGATATGATGTTTTTATTGTAAACAGTTCTTTAAATCTTTGACCTAGTGATAATTTAAAGTTAAAATCTTCTAGTTTTCAATTGCTATTTTAATTTAAATTTTAATAAAATTTTTGAATGTAGTTGTCATATTATTTATTATTTCAATATTATTCATTGTTGAAAGGTTTAAGAACTATTTTTATATCTAATATCAATTTGAGGCATGAAAATTCTTTTAAAATTTGATTTTAAATTCATTTATCATACATACAGTTTAAAAGTACATCGAAATATCTTTATATGATGATCATTCCATTGTTCAAAAAGTGGCTGAGAGTACAAATGGTCTCAGAATATGTGATAACTTAGTAAGAAACAGCAATCAGATGTTAGGATGCATTTAAAATTCTTATCTAAACCAGATTGTATTTCATTTTAGTCATATCAAATTTTAAAGTTATAAATGCGTAAATTTTTAAATTATTTTGATGTGTGAACAATTTTAATTCCTTGTGGCATCACAGGCTATCTCTCCATTTGAGTATTAAAAATTTGCATGTTTCACTTGTTGAATTAATAATTCAAAAGGAGACCATTTCTTTCACTTTTACCAGTGAAAATTTATGAACAAAATATAATTCATTTTAATTCTGCGAAACGCTCCTAAAATTCTTTAATAGCCCATTGTGGTGCTCCAGTACGACGTTAATGAAGTACTTACCTACCTACCTAAAATTCTTTGCAAATATTATCAATTATTTAATTGCTTAACCATTAAAATTGTAATCAGGTATATGTTTACTGATATTCTCTACAGAATGCAACAATTGTCAACCCTATTACCATAAATTGAAAATAAAATAAGTCCTCACAACAATCTCTATGGTGTAGCGGGGAAAAATACGAACCACCCCTCTTCATTTGAACAATTTTAACAGGATAGAAAATTCAAAGATGGCGTTTGACAGGAACTAACGTCTTCTATAAATTCAAATGCATAAAATTTGTATAAGGGAACGTCTTCATATTAAATTGAGCACCAACTTCATAATTTCCCTATTCATAATAAATTAGAAACCCCCTATTTCGAATCTATATCAAAATTTAACTTCAGATACCAAATTTCAAGTCGTTAGGTCTTACCGTTTTGAAGTTATGAGTACAGAAAAATTGGAGCTCCTAATGTTAAATCAGTTTCTTAGACTTTTATGAATCTCTTCCTAAATAATATTTCTATAGCTCTGATATTTTGAACCATGTTACTGTTAAACAACGCAAACAATAATCCACCTAATATTTTATTTTAAAAAGTTTAGTTTTTAGTATCTAATAGTTATTAAATTAATGTTTGAAAAAATTATGATTGGAACCTTACTATATTTTGATGGGAATAGATTCAGAAGAACTTCTATGACCATGCAAAATTTCAGCTCCTAATTGTTAGTTTTCTTCATTTAGGCAATTTTAAGGGACAACCAAAGTTTATAAAACGTCTGACAAACCTCAGATAATAATTCTCGAATCGTTTTCACTTACATAATAAATATAATAATTCTCGGATCGCTGACAAATGCGTTTGAAATAGTGTTCAAATTTGAAATTCCTGTAGCTATAACTATAATTAATCTCGATCTACGAATAGCGATTTTCAATGCAAAGATGAACTTTGCATTGAAAACAAAGTTATTGAATTGACCACAGTTATTGAATATGGGATGAGTGGACTTGCTGGCCAATGCCAGCAAGTCCACTCATATTCAATGTAAAAGTTGTCAAAGAAATTGGCAACAACTTTTACATTGAATATCTCTGGATATAAAGATAGTCAAGTCATGAAATTTCATACTTAGACTAATTTAACGATGCAGAATCTGATTAAAGCATCAAAACATGGTGTTTCCATTAGAAATTTCGATGTTTTTGCAAAAATTTGTGATGAAGACGTCGCCTTATGCAATTTTTTGAATTTGTAGAGGACGTTGTTCCCTATTTAATATCTTTGAATTTGCTCTACAATGAATAGTGCTCGAAATAAAGGATATTTTTTTAACTTTTTGGGAACATATTGTTTTATACTACACTGTAGTGTTCTTTCCATTTTCAGACCAGAGATACAGACCAAACGTACTTAACTGTACTGCTCCCATTATATGTGACATATGTCTTTGCTGCTGCACCTACTGGATGGACATCTGTAGAACATCGCACCGAAATGGAGTTTTCCTTTTTCTATGATACATTTCTCTGGAAATCCGGTACACACTTTGACAACTCTATAAATGCAACTTTGGCAGTGGTTCGAGTTGGAACTAATCCTGATGGACATATGTTTTTTGAGTTTAAAACAGTAGCCAAGTTCTATGGTAAGAAAAGTAATACAATATTTTAATAAAATTTAAATATATGTAAATAAATAAGTAATATATAATTTTTACATAAATAAAATGTTATAGCTTATTTCACTGATATGTGTTTTGACATCAAACACAGTTACAATATAAATGAACTACGTAAATGTCACTGGCGTTATGTATGGTTAGAAAATAAGATCAAAATGTATCTTACGCTTGAGTTTGATTTAAAATTTATTGTACATAAAATATTTTGATGTCTATACCAACTTCATTGAGTTAGACTTCTTCCCCTTTCTCCTGTTTGAATCAAAAGTGACAGTCAAACATGAAGTCTTTCTCAAAAACTATTCAATTTATGACAAATTTCTAAGTATTTATCATAAAATTTGAAGAAAAAAATTAAATATTCATTTTCATTGAGATGCGTAGTAAGTACAACATATCTGATGAATTCTGCATAATTTTTTCAGTACATGTATAAATTGAATATTATATTATTTAAGAGAATATTATTGATTCTGTTTACTTTGTACAAACAAAAGGTCTTTCATGGATCATATCTTAATAGTAGAACAATGTGGTCTTTTACTATTCCTAATGTAGACTCTACCTGTAGTCTTCTGACAATCTGTTTCTGTTAGCAATTTAATTTCTCACTGTACAACTTAATTTTTGTAAATCTTAAAATTGTTTTAGCTTTTATCATAATAGTAAATTTAGCTCTAACATTTTTTTTAATAAAAAATATTTATTGAAGTCAATAAAAAAGGTAGGTATTTAATTAACGTCGCACTGGAGCAACACAACGAGCTATTGGCGATGGTCCGGGATCAAACCCGAAGGGAAACATCCGAGTAATTTTGAACCACGGTCAGTTGACGAGGTCACACCTGAGCTGGCACCCCACTCCAAACTTCCACGCCAACGTGAGGACATTTCAGACCACAACAGATTTAACGTGCACGCGCCCTCCCCTTGTACACGACGGTCTTTGGTTAGATTCGAACTCGCATCCCTCCTTTTTTTAATCGGTTACTCTCCCAACCGGGCTAATAAAAAAAAAGGAAAAGATTAAAACATGTTAATTACTCCTCCTCAAAATGAATATTTTCTTATGCAATTAAGATTGTATATAAAAGCTTATTTCATTCATGTTCATCCGAAAAAAATGTACAAAATATTTGTAACTTTAAATCCTTGAGAAAGTAGTGTGTTCCATTTATCGTTATTATGGGTAAAAGTAACTCATGCATGATGTAATTCTGTAAATTTCATTCATTAAAAAATTCTTATCAAACTATCAAGATTTTAAAATTAGATCAATGCTGGAAATTTACAAACTACATAGATAGCAGTTAGATTTATACATATCCTTATCTTTACTCAAAACTCTTGTTACTCCTTTTTTGCTGAAAATGGCAGTTTTGTTTTTAACCAGCTAATTTTTATTGCAAACCTACATTTAAAACTTAGCACATTTTTCAAATAATTTTTATACATCTGTATGGATTGCTTGTTTCAAGAGAAAGATGTGAACCACAACTTTTGTGTATTGACTAATCAATTATGATTATTCTAAATCATGAACGATGATGCTCTCAATATATGGGATCACTCATAATATCAGTATACAAAGGGTTACATTGGTATCATAAGCTCTCTATTTCTTTCGAGGTTCAAAATAATTAAAATATTGAGCCAAATTAACCATAAATGATCGTGATTTTTAAATTGATTTCTTTAAAATATAGAGCAGTTTTAGAGCATGATGCTAGAGACAAATTTCCAGAGTGACGTTACTTCACAGTGGATAGAAGCTAATGAATATGAAGGCCAAAGATTGACCAACTCCGTATTAATAAAAGTTATATATGTAGAATACTTTGGACACTTTAGGATGAGTTTGCATACAGAATCTCTACTTTAGCAAAAGGGATAAAAGCGACATAATTAACAATTAAAGACGTTTATTTGCAAATAAAGGGGGAATATTTACAGATTAAAAATAGTTAACAATTTCACTTCATCGGGTATTCGTTAGACATGGCCGTACGCCATCCTCCTCTCGCGTCATCGTTCTGCAACTGTCTCTGGAATCTCTCGGAAAATCGTCCTAAGCCAGTCTGTCTAAACTTGGTGGCGCTTCTTCATTTCCTGTATTACACACAGGGAGTGGCAAATGGAATTCTGATCTTTAAAACATAACCCACATACATTTTTCAAATTTTATTATTTTGTCCAACTCCTGGAAATAAGTTACGGTCCACTTCTGTAAATGGAATTAAAACAAATATTTATTGACTGAAGCAAGGAGAAAATGTCGAAAACCTCATCATACGCAATGTTTAGTGAACAAATTGATAAAAGGGTGTTTTTGCTTTCTTTCAAATCTGGTAGTGCTTAATCTCTTCTTTAGGTGCGCCCTTGGGCACAATTTCATTTTTGTTTGTTTTAAATTTTATTTACTATAAACGTATTAATTTATTTAAAGCTACAAAATTGCTACAATCATTTATAAAAGAAATGACTTATTGTTTAATGAACACTAAGAGGTAAACCACACACTGATCCAACATCAATCCTGTGACATTAAATATGCATACTGACATGTCTTCTGTACAAAAGCGAAGTACACATGGCAGTCAGATGTCCCATCTCTGATCAATGTGTGACTTACCTAAACGTTGTGCCCAATATTTGATGCAAAATATAAAGCATTCAACTGGATTGAAATGGAAAATATGAATTTTGATAGAATTTGATATGACTTTTTACATTGATATGACTTTTTACATCAATATGAATTTTTTTTAGGTTGTTTTGTTTTGGATTACCATACTCTTCCTGATATGAAAAGCTATGTGTCTCCACCAAGTAATATTGATGTACAATTTGACCTAGAACTTCTCTGGAGTGAGCAAACATTTGATGGTCCTATGCAGTTTTGGAGAGCAACAAGCAATTACAACTTAAAAGTATGAAAGACAAAATTAGTTACATACTTTTAACTGAAATTTTTTCAATTGATTGATTTAAAAAACAGCCGATTATATATTATAAATTCACTAATTAATAATTTAAAACATTTTTTTAAATATGCATTTTTTTTTATTCAAAGATTTATCAAATTGAAATCAAAATGTCATTCATAGTTTGATGAAATTTATTATAAAAAAGATTTCCACTAAAACATAATCAAGATTTATACAAAATAAGCCCCATTTGAATCTGGTTGGACAAATAAGCCAAACAATAAGGATGTTTATGAGATTTGTTTATGATTGTAATTATTTAGAATGCTTTGTCAGATTGAACCCTTGTGTGTCCCAACGAAAAACGTTTCTTTTAGAGGCAGGTAGTTTGTATTTAACCCTGCAAGTGGTTTTGACGAGATACCTCGCCCATCAAGATCTGACTAATTTTACTAAACACGAGATATCTCGTCATCGAGATAGTGCCGCTTTTTTTGGACAAGATCAAGATCTGGTCCTTTTCTTCTAATGATGAGAAACGATAAAAACTTGATGGACGATACATCTCGTCCATAAAGATCTGGTCAGTTTTGTTAATGACGAGATACCTCGTCAAGACAACCACTAGGAGGATTAACATATAATTTTACGGGAATTAAGTTACATTTTTTCACAATTCAAGATCAAATTGAATGACCTTGAAATTAAATAGGTCCTTCATATGGTCATAAGAAAGCTTATACATCTTTCTATAAAACAAACTATTGGAGCCAACTGGACAATTAGGGTAAAAGATACAAGCGTTTTAGTAATTCTAGAATCCTGCAAAATTGCTCAACCTTTCAAATTTGAAATTAATATAAAGAACTATAACAAGCAAGGGCTAAAATTTTCCCCATTTCTTTACATGTGACTGGGAAACAAAACAACCTATTAAAAAATTGAATGTTTGGGGGTTGAAAATTCCTTTCTTCTATATTTTATTTGACAGAATGATTGGAGAAATTGGAATTGACACACATGGAAGCATTATTTGCTCTTTTTATACAAGGAGCATTTATCAAAGCAATCTTATCTTATTCATAAATTATTACGTTTGAGTATTGCTTATAAATGAAAATGGCAAGATTGATTTAGTGGTGTGGGATTCGGTCCATGAACATATTAAAGGGAAACGTTGGAAAGGAGTTTTTGTTGGACTCTGACTACGAGAGAAAAAGGGACGTTGCCGCTTTCAGAATGACAAGCTATGATTGCTTTGCAGTCCACATGCATCACATTGGAATTCTGGCATTCCATTAGTACATTATTTACAAGGGCATCTTGATTATAGATATTAATCATTTCCTTCACTGCCCTATCCTGCCATGCAAATCTCTTTTTGCCGTTATTGGGAAACAAGAGACTTAATCTCGAATTTGTGTTCACTATTGGTTTTCTTTATATTTAGTGCTTGATCGTAAATTCCGTTTTCTTGTTTTAAAAATTGATCTTCGTATTTTATCCATGCTTGAATTTTTCAAGTCGAAGGATATAATGTCCCTTAGGCACCACTGCATCTTAAATAAAAAATATTTCGTCCCAGATTTTAAATAATTAGGTGTTCAAATTTGTGTTAACAAATCGAGGTAACATTATAAAACGCTCAAGATTCATTCAAAATAATTTTGTTAATAATTGTATTACTTTCTTGTTTATTCTTAATTATACTTATACATTCCTTTCCATTGCCATATATATGTAGCATTATCTTATTTTTTAGGATTACAGTGGTCATTACACCTTGTACCTTCTCCCTTGTAAAATTACCACGTCTGAACAACTCTCTGTTTTCAATGGGCAAAAGTACCTTCCTTGCATAGCTCAGATGCCAGAAAAGTACCATATATTCATTTTATATCCTGAAATTTTTGCAAGATTATTTAATCATTACACCTATGTACTGTGTGTCCATTTTCAAATATTAATTAAACTGTAGAATAAATAACTCCCTAAAATGGGAAAATTAATTTAATGTTTTATTTTATTTAACTGTTTTCTTGGTAAATTTGAATTTTGTTTAAGATTTTACTCCAATAACCCCTTAAATGTTAATCTTAAACTCGCTTTTCTTAGTGAAAATGTTTATTCTAATTATAACTCAAATTTAACACTTACAAAATATGAGATTAGGTTTTCGTTGCAAAATTTCAAAACACATTTCTCTTAGTTTTTTCATCTAATTTGAATGCATGACAAATGAAAATCATACGCAGGTAGTTGTTTTCAGGTATTTTCCATTATTAAATATTATTATTAAATATAAAAAATTTAAATGTTTCAATTAAAATATTCACTCACGATCATGAGAGTAGATAGTTGTTTTCAATGGGTACATTCCATTTTTGATGATTAATATAAAAATAGTTCTGCTTGATCTAGCATGTCAGTGTAAAAGTTGGTTAGGTTTGTCTGGTCTTCTATCTGTAATTTGGAAGGTCAAAGGTCAACAGAATAAAGATCTTATCTCTTATTTTAGGATCCCATAGGATCCTTCACATTAGATACTTAAATATATTTGTCGTCTAATAAACAAAATTTTATGAGGGAAAAGAGATTTAAGGAGATGACTGGGTACAGGTTTACTGTAGTATAAACTGATTCCTTTTCTTTTTCACATTATTCAATTCTTGATATTTGTTCATAAAAATAATGTGATTTATGTTTCAGGTTTGAACTACCACTGGCTTTTCAGCAAACAAACCGACCATTGCCTGTAACTTATGCTTTAGAAACTTTTTTCCAATTATTCAATGATGAAAATATATTCCTCATGAACCCATTCGAAAATTCACCTACATTTCAGTATATTGAATACAAAGGAGCATTTTCTAGAGGTATTTTGATAAATGTTTAGCTTTCCTTTACAATTTCAGTTACTATAACTTCGTATTAGTATTTGTTATTAATATCTTATATCGGCAGACTTAATGCATAATTTCCTCATTTTTCCGCAAAATCATTTGATAAATGTATACAAATGTGTTTCACATGTTTTTTCATTTGAATGCATATTTTATCGTATCATTTGTATTAGAAACATGCTGAGCTTTTTCATTCTTCTGAATTATTATGGTTTCTTTCCTTTTTTTTCATACATCCAATAAACTTATTTCAGAATAGAAAGGCATACATTATTTATATAAATGTTCTGTAATTTTCTGGGAAAAGAATTTTAAACAATAAAATTAAAAAATTTTGTCATAAATGAGTATGCCAGTTTGTAATATTTATTTCTTCATTTCAGTGTAGATTTTGTATTAAAATGCATAAGTGTGTAATATAATATTGCTATGCTTGTTAACCTAGATTAATTTAATTATTTTTAATAGTTATGTAATGCATCATATGGAGATAATTGTCATTACATCAATCGAAAATCATTTCTTAAAAAATCAACATCTGACATCCCTCCTTCAATATAGGCGTTTTCTCAATATAAACCATTAAAATAAAATTATTGACTTAATCAAAAACAAACTAAATCAAAAGGATATAATTGATTTATGCTATACTATTTTAATGTAGGATTTTTATATCGTAAAGGTCCACTTATATAAGCCATGATATTGCTCTATGCACATGTACAGTCGCGGGAAAAATATTTAAGCAAAAATAATCTTAAAAACGTGAACTTTTCCAAATAGCACATAAAACACGTATGTATACATAATATAATAGGTACAGTCGCGGGGGAAAAACTAACCACCCCCTTTATTTCGGGCTGTTCATAGTAGAGCAAATTCAAAGATATCATTCAATTGGGAATTACGTCCTCTATGCAAATTCAAATGTAAAACAGTTGTATTAGGGACAGTCTTCATATCAAATTTTGTCCAAACAAAATTTCCAATGGAAACACTGTTTTGATGCCTTAATCAGATTCGGCATCGTTAAATTAGTCTAAATATGAAATTTCGTGACTTTACTATCTTTATATCAGGAGATATTCAATGCTAAAATTGCTGTCAATTTCAGGGATCATTTCCACATTGAAAATCGCTATTCGTAGATCGAAATTAATTGTAGTTATAGCTACCCGAATTTCAAATTTGAATACTATTTCAAACGTATTTGTCAGCGCGTGCAAACGATCCGAGAATTATTATATTTATTCTACCAGCTCAAACGATAATACTGTGAATTGTAACCATGATTAAAATGTAAAAGGATTTTAGAAATAAAAGCAATTCGAAACGGAGAGATAGTGTTGATCGATGTTCTGCATAATCTTGTATCACTTTCAGTATTCATAATAAATGTTAATTTTTTTTTATTAGAGTTCGCTTCTATGTATGCAACCAAAAAAAGCCTACCTACAATTATTTAATACAATCGAACTGATATTCCGATCATCAAAAAATTGAATAGTGAGTCATTCAATTGATCATTTATTAGTAGAGTTCATCTATACGACACATAACTGGGGGGCATTTCAATTAGCATCACACTGGAGCAACACAATGTGCTATTGGTGACGGTCCGGGATCAATCCCAAAGGGAAAGATCCGAGGACAACACCACGTAATTTTTGAACCACGGTCAGATGACGAGGCAACACCTGAGCTGGCACCCCACTCTCCAAACTTCCACACCACGCCAACGTGAGGACATTTGAGGCCACGACAGATTTAACGTGCACCAGCCCCCTTTGTACACGACGGTGTTTGGCTGGATTCGAACTCGCAACCCTTCGGTTGCTAGTTCGTTACTCTTCCAACCGGGCCACCGCGGCCCCGACACATAACTGGTAAAAGGCAATGTATTTTAGATTAAAAAAGATAAATGAAATTTCCACCCATTTTTTTTTTTAACATTCCTCAGGTTTGTAGACGTTTTTTAAACTTTCGGTTACCCCTAAAATCGTCATAATGAGGAAATTTTAATTTTAACTCAATAACTAACCATTGGAATTAGCTGATATTGAGCTTGAAATTTTTTTTTTTTCAATTTTGAAATTTTACATATTGGAAGTCCTTATCGATTCCTATCAAAATATAGTAAAGTTCCAATTCATAATTTTTTCAAACATTAATTTAATAATTATTGCATACTAAAAACTATTTTTAAAATAAAATATTAGGTGGATTTGTTTGGGTTGCTTAACAGTACCCGGGTACAAAATATCAGCACTATAAAAATATTATTTAGGAAGAAATCCATATAAAAGTCTAAGAAACTGATTTAACATTAAGAGCTCTAATCTTTCTGTACTCAAACTTCGAAACGGTAAGACCTAATGACATGAAATTTGGTATCCGAAGTTAAAATTTGATATAAATTTGAAATTGTGTCCAAATAGGTGCCTTCCATTACAAATTATGAACTTGGTGCTCAATTAATATGAAGACGGCCCCTTATGCAAATTTATGTACTTGAATTTATAGAACCCGTTAGTTCCTGTCGAACGCCATCTTTGAATTTTTTCTACTGTTAAAATTATTCAAATGAAGAGTGGTTCGGGGTTTTTTCAGCGACTGTACCATAGCATTATTAATGCATACATAGATATATTGAGTAAATGTTACTAGTACTGCTAAAACTATGTAAACTGGTAATGTTATTTCAATGAGGTGTTCAATTTTATTCATTTTATATAAAAAAACATACTTTCATTTTAGCTTAATACTATGCAATTGATCACTCTTTAAATGCAAATGTTAAATCACAATGAAAGTGTGTATTCAAGTGTTCAAAATACTTACATTTGTGACGTGGGGTTTTAATGGCACTCAAGTCGTGATGACAAGTTTTCAGCTTTTCATTTTTTGTTTCCATGTGTAACTCCATTTGTTTAAAATAGGGTGTATTGCTAATTTTTTTTCTATTCTTGACAAAGGTCAACAGTTCTGTTTGCAGATTGCCACAATTTTCATTACCATTCTATCTAATAAAGTTGTATTTAATGTTGCATAAATCTACTTTTGGGTTCATATTTTATAACTACTTTATTTTTAGGAGATAATATATATGGACGTGTATTTTGGAGTCCTAAACAAGGCTTGGAATCTGCATATAAATTGAACATAAATGAAATAATCCTTTGTGCTGGGAAAAATGGCTATGTCCCTACCTATGACCCCACTGGTTTGACATATGGAAAAGGATCTCAATATGGATGCTTGCTTCCAAATAAAAATTTGAAGTACAAATTCATCTTGCTTGTAAGTATTAGTTTCCAGTTTTAACAGCCTTTATTTAAAATTTTAAAACATTTCCTCAAATACCAATTTAAAATTTCTCATAATGGGTACAAGGAAGATAATGAAATGACCTGCTCCTCTCACTAATAATCCATAGTTTACCTATGGTAACTCAAATGAATTTTCGGTATGCTAAAATTAAATAGAAAATATTTGATGTTTAAAGTTATAATTTCTGTATTGCAAGTTCTCTTTTCTGTTAATTGTTTAACTACAGAACAAATTATTTTTGGTTATCATATTAGAAATTTAAAATCTTATACACTTAAATTCTATAAATTTTTGTGAAGTAAAATTCCATTTGACAAGTCAGGTTATGAATTAGTATCTTTTTCAAAGATTATTTTCAAATATTAAAAATTTCAACTATTTTTCTTGATCATAGAATGTGCATAATTTTTTTCAAAAATTCATGAAATAAATTCTTTAACATTTTTAATCCAGTTTAAAATTGGAAATGTAATAAGTATTTCTCAAAAGCTCCATTCTCTTGATTCAGGACAAACACCACCCTGATGCTGTTACTAATGATATACAAGGCATTCCATTCAAAGCAAAATTTGTGGATGATTTGCCAGAATTTTCATCTCTTTCTGGCATTCCAGGTGTTGATGGATTCGTATTCAGCATAGATCCTTTATATCAAGTAAGTGTATGTTTAATAAATGTATTTTCAATCATTTCAACAAATTAGCCGGAAAGTTAGAAAATACTTTTAAAGTTATCTGTTTTAGTCTGGTAGAAAATAAGTTAATGTTTAGATTGTCCACCATATTTATTAGAACATAAACAGCAATTTTCAATTTTCGTTTATTTGCCAAAAGCTTGACATATGGATCACCAAATTATAGGATGTCAGCATTAATATTTAAATTCAGACTTTCCAAAACATTCCAATTTAATGCAATTAATATTTTATAACTACTTTATTAAGAGTTAGTAAAAGTAAAATGCAATACATGAAATGCTACAGCTGTTTATTACACTTTCGAAACAATGACGTCGGTGTGACGTTCATTACGGTTCACTGCACATATTATAGGTATTATTCAAACTGGGTTCCACTGAACCTCAGAGTTCCATGTAATGTTTTCAGGGATGTAGAAACTTTTTTTTATAAAACTTTAGATAGGTTTTTTCACATAACTTTATTTCAATATATTCAGATTAGACAGAGAAGTACACATTTGATATAAATCTTTTTGGCAGGTTTTACTGAAATCATTCAAGTTCACACTTTTTTAATCGCACATCTAGCTCATTAAAGGGAATTTTATGCTACACAAATGAATATCATTGGCTTAAAACAGAAACTCATTAACTGTCAAAAATCTTTTCACTGTATAGCTGTTTAAAGATTTAGTTTTAGGTAAAACAATTTAAATTATAAACATTTGGAGTATTACCTTTTAAACAGATTGCGATATGACTATGTATTTCTTGTCATCAGGAAAAAAGCATTTAGTATCCATTAAAAAATGTCAGTTAATGAGTTTCTGCTCTAACCGAGTGTTTCACTTTCAAAACTATCAATCATGTAAACCATGTGGCTCTTATTGCTTTCTTATTAATTTCAAAACGAGTTACTTTTTGAAATAAAAAATTTAATTTATAAAATAATTTTGCCAAAATGCTTTATTAATTAAAAATACATTTACAATTTTGTTTCAGATAAGTTCCAGTCAACAATGGTTTTTACAAATTATTTATCACATCAAACCAACACAAAAATCTCGTCTTAAGAGATCTGTAGACGAATTTGAACAATCCTCAACAGCAGAACAAAATGGATCAAACATTAAAATTATTTTTATTGAGCACTCGAAATCAGATAGACCAGTTCCTATAGCTATTCCAGTCACTGAAGATTCCCAAGACTTTCATTTCTACTTTGGAATGCATCACTTGCTGTACATTATATCTGCATTACTTATTATCTTGGGTATTTACATTATTCAGTCCAAGAGCAACTTCAAAAAAATGCTGACACTATCGAGAACATCAAACAATTCATATACGTTCACTGGTTTGTTTGATGCTTTGTCTTTGAGGAGTACAGAATACAATCAAGTATGTGAAATCCAATGTAAACAAAAGTTAAAGAAAAAGGAAACGTATCGAATCAAAGTTCACACCCCAAGAAATGATTTAAAACATGTCAAGCAGAGCTCATCCGAAACAGAAGTGTAACTTACAAACAATATTTGTGCAATCTATTTTTATATTGAATTATTTTTGTTAAAAATAAAAGTATTAAAGAACCTTTGTTAAATGTGTTTGTAAAGTTATTACATTTAAACCATGACCCAAATTTGAGTTAAAAATGATGGATGGTGTTCATAATTTAAAATTTTTATATTCAATATATAGTTGAATCTATAACGCTTAACCTAAAAATTAGTCTTATAATACTTCAAATAAGAATTGCCTAGAGCATATATTTAACACTACAAATAAAAATATTAAGCACATTAGTGAACTGTCAAGTGAGAATTTAGCTTTAAATTAGTAAATTTAATCCTTTGAATCACTAAGGAGTCTTTTGTCATAAACATCACTTTCAGATGTTTAAGACATTTTAAGTTTATTAATGGACTTGATAAACAAGTTTTCAGTACATTCAATTAGAGATAATTTTTCTGGTGCAGTAATAGTAACGAGTTTACAAGTGACACATATCTAGCCATCAAGATATGAATATTTTTATTGGTATGAAAAATATAATATAATCAGTTCTTTTATATACAATTTGAAGTTTATTTTAGTCCAATATAATCAAACAGGAAATTTCAATACTTCCTGCAAGCTTTCAAGGAATGTTTGACCATTCAATAGCTTTGTTGTAGCAATAATATATTCCATTGGAGCTACAAAATACAAAATTGAACAGTCAAATAATTTCAATGAAATTATTCTATTTAATATAGCATATTCATTGACACAACACAGAAGGCATTCATAATAAATTTAAACTATTTGCTATAAAAATTTTCAGTACATCCTTATCTTTAGTAATGGATCGATAAGAAGGAATTAAAAGCCCATATACATTTAACCCTTTATGGGCCAATATTTCATTTTAAAATTCCATTTAAATTAGTATGAGTGATGTAGAACTCAAGTCTTAGCTCTTAAGATTTAAATAATTCTTTTAGTGTTACAAGCAACTATTACTAGAAATAAATTGCATGTTACAGTAATGTCAAAACTGACTTTGTTTCAATTTTAATTTATTACTTTTGTTCAATTTTGACAAGTTTTCATATACTTTTTAATTCTGATTGTCACAAGATTTTCAAGTAGTGTAGTATTGCTTTTATCCCACAACACACATGACTAAATAACCATACATATTGGTTGAAAGAATTGTAGGAAAGATTCTATGGGTCAGAAGGTCAAAAATGGTTAGAACTCATGCAGGACAGGCTGCATGTTGCAGAACAGCTATATGTATTGAGTCATCCGGAAAGTTCTTCGTTTTTTATGATAAATACCAACAAAGCAGTACAAAAACTTAAGAAAATGTTATTGAATCACATAAGCACCATTTTGTTCTATGACTTTTTGCCATCTTTTCGGCAGCTGGAAAATTCCTTTTTAGAAAAGTCATTAGGCTTATTTGTACAGAAGTTATTGAGGTACTGTTTGAGTCTCCAAAGAATTGAACTCCAGGCCGTTCAGCGAATTTTGAAATTACCTGAAGAGGTGAAAATCTGAGAAGGCAAGGTCTGGTGTATATGGGGGTGACACAAAATATCTCAGCCATACTCAATAAGTTTTTGTCTGACATTCATTGTCATGCTGGAAGATAACACCTCAACAATTGGTCAGTTCTGGCCGCTTTGCTTCAATTTTGCTTTTAATACTGTCATTTGAGAACAGTATTTTTCCGAATTTATTGCCTGATTTTGTGGCAACAATTCATAATGAACAATTCCTTTTTAGTCCCACCATACACAAAGCATTACGTTTTTGGGATGCAGCCTCCCTTTCGATGTTGGGAGGTTCATTTGGCTTACCCCATGATCTTTTACTTGTAACATTATTGTATAGTATCCACTTCTCATTTCCAGTAATGAACCGTTTCCAAAAAGGAGCTTCTTCATTTCGTTTCAGCAAAGAATCACATGCCGAAATTCGAGCAAGCATATTCTGTTGTGTTAAAGTATGGGGTACCCATACATCATAGCTGCTTAACATACCCAATCTTCTTCAGATGATCATGAACTGTACTTTTTGGAATATTAGTCTGTGTGATAGTTCCTGAACTGTGTAACGTGGATTTTCAGTGATGGCATCTTTTAATAGGTCCTCGTTTACAGAGGATGGTCGTCCAGAGCGGGCATCATCTTCGAGGCTGAAATTTCCACGCTTAAATTTATAAAACCACCTTCAAACTGTGTCAACTGAAACAGCCGTTTGTCCATATATAGCACAAATTTTACGAGCAATCTGACTAGCATTTATCCTTAAAATAAAAGAGCATACGATGACGAAAATGAACTTTTTGGTTCTCCATTCTTAGCACTGCAGTGAAACAAAAATTGTGCCACAACACAAGCTAGAATTATCCAGTGAAAGCAGAAAAGACTGAATTTACATATCTGCTTCAATCAAGGTCACTCTTTATCAGCGGTAACAAGAAAGCGCGCTTCGATTTGAAAAACTGCAGAACTTTCCAGATGACATGCATGCTTTCCGGATGCAGAACTTTCCGGTTAGATTTGATACAAGTATTTTTCTTTTTATAAAAGCTTAATTTTTCTATTGGTAAAAGAATATTGAATGAATGGTATTTTTGCATAATTATAAAGATGCTGAGTTAAATCGAAGAACAAAAAAATATTTGTATTTCATGAAAACACTTTAAACATAATTTCTCAATTCTTAAAAAAATAAGAAAACAAATGCATATTAATCAAAGTAATATACTTTTTGTAAACAGTGATGTATGTATTTACTTCAAATTGAACGAGTTGAATCTTTTGAGTTCCAACTGTAAATATGCATACACTGATTACAGTATTCAATAGTGTTTTAATCCCATTGCAGGGACCTATTAGTTACAGAAAGTATTTCAAATAACAGCAATTTCATTAATTAGAAAACATTTCGCTAAAATGAAGGGTACAAAGGGGATGAATTGTGAAAATGAAAATCAGTTGGAACCACTGGTATATAGAATGCTTACCATCATCTTGCTGAGAGAGAAATCTTAATGCTGAAATTTCAGCAAATGTACATCCCCCAAGGAAAAAGACTAAAGTGACTTTTTGATCCTCAGTACTGGACTGAATTGAAGAGCCAGAGCCACCTGAAAATTATTTAAGAAAGTTACATCATATTTAAGAAAGTTACACTTCAAGTTAAAAGTTAATACTTAAATTGGATTAAAATATAAACAAATAACTAGAATTTATAGCATACAAATATGATAAAAATTAACAATTTTAATGGAATAAAATATGGATTAACAAACATTTAAACTGTTTTGATCACTAAACAGACAGATTAGTTAAATACGCTGAAAATTGGAATAAATTTTGTGCAAATTTCTTAATGTAATACAATAAATGAATTTCAAAACAAAGACTTCATGATTCCCATACTGTCTACCAGGAGAACTGCTCCAGACACTAAGTTTAGATACTGGTGGTAACTATAGAAACATTGAATATTCTGAGTGATGAGTCAGATGAGGTTTGGTGAATTTGGCAGTGGGTGGGTTCGAAGGATCATCATAAATTCTTTAGTGCCTAAGGGCACATAAGGCCTTTAATCTAGATCGCCAAAGTTTCCTGTCCGATGCAGCAAGTCTAGCTTCATACCAGCTCGCCCATCCAGCCTCACTTCTCTCTTGTTCCATCATATGTCACCAGGTCAAACAGGGATGTCCATGCTTTCTCTTTCCATCAGGGGTGCAGGTCAATGCTATATTCGAAGGATGGTTTATCTCAAACATCTAGACTGCCAATTGTCGTGAAGTGAGCCAATGTGACAAACTTGAATGATTCAATAATCCCCTGTAGAAATTGAGTTACATCTCATTTCTACAGGAATCAGCAGGTAGACTTTCTGTCTGGAGCAATTCTTGTAGTAGATGGACAGTAGATTCTACATATTTTAATCTACTCTTGATCTTTCTAATTAACATTTCTAAAATCTTGATCTTTCAAAAAGCATTTTTTCTTATTTAATAAATATATGAAAAAGCTTTGAAAATAAAATGAAGCTGAAACTATTTTGCATAAACATTTTACAAAATGAATCTCAAATAAAGTTTAATTTTATCCTTTATTTTCAGTCTAATTTATTGTTATACTATACAAGTTTCGTCACACAAACTGTTACAACTTTAGATAGGCACACACATTCTCATCCAGATTACTTGCGATAGAATTTCTTTAGAAAGTCTGCTTAAGTGAACATGAATAGTATTGGAAACAATGACAGAAATTCAGATGTCTAGATTATTATAATGTTATGTAGCATCCATAGGGCATTCATATGGGGCTTTTCGTATCATTTTGTTGCTGTTGTAATTCTCCATATTTTACTTTTTAATAAACATTGATTTGCACAATGAGTTTTATGGAATTTAGATTTAGTCAACAAACAAGACGTAACATAAAGTTGATTCATGCGATCTGTTACAAGTTTATACATTGAACAATCCATCTGCAGAAAGTTGACTAAGATTGTCTACTTTAAAATCTCCAATATGAAGAGCACATTGAATTCAATGAAGTCATTATAAATTGTACTAAATTTATTAGTCCAAGTACTCAATATATTTAATTTTATTAATGCATGCTTAAAATAGAAAGTGTAACATACGTCTCTTACGTAATCCCATTGGAATCTTTTGCACACCCTCAACAGTAGGGCCAGGCAAAATGTTCAAAACATCAGGTATGGCTCTCCATCCAGGATGTGTTAAAAACTGAGCAAGACGAACGCTTAAAGGAGCATAGCCACTGTGCACGTAAGATATATCAGAAGGAAACTGAAAACAATTCAAATTAAGTTGATTCTAAACAATATAAAAGATAAAACAATTATTTAATGAATTCATGCAATTAATGTAAATGGAATAACAATCAACATGTTAAACTCAATAAAATTCAGAAGCTGTAGAACACACACATGTGTATATATATATATATATATATATATATATATATATATATATATTCTCCCACAATTGCCACCTGCAATAAAAAGATTGTTTATTTTATTTTGTATAAAAAATATTAATACTCAAAACTCAAATAGGAACATAAATTGCTTAGTGATTGCGATCTAAGTTTGAAGGTAATAAAATCTAAATTTCACATTTGACATCTGTTTAACTGCAACACGGTAATTTTTTTCTAAGCCTGACCAATAACCTCTTCAACTTTCAGCACTACAAGGAGCAAGGTGATGGTTATTTGTAAGGGAGCACCCAGTGGGTAAGACACTGTTTCTCTTAACAGTGTCAATCACCAACATCCATGAGTTTACAAACAGGAATTCAAACCCTGGATCTACTAGGTATCAGACAAATGCTATGATCACTATACCAATTAGGTGGCTACAACACAGGATACTGTACAACTAACTTCATAGAAGTTATGTAAATTTATTGAATATCCATCAAATTGTTTTATCACTAGTCATTGTTGCTACACAGGGGGAAATTATACAAAGAGCTATAACTTAAAGTGGATTTTGAATCACCACGAACATCCATTCCCACTCCAGTACTGAACCCAGAATCTGTTGAACTGAAGGCATAACTGTCAACCTCACAAAGGTAGGTAGGTTAAGATTTGTTTGGTGCGAGAGCCAACTTCGGCAAAACTATGCAGAAGCAAGTTTTAAAATTATGTAATAAAAGATCAACTTCCACGAAAATAAATCTGGTAGATTTTTAGCACCATAGAAACAAAGCAGAAATTCAAAGGGAATACAAATTGAAGTTCTGATAGCTATTAACTCACGAACAATTGAAACATGTAAAACAAAACACAAATAAAAAACTACATTATGTAGTCTTTTACACATATTGGCAAAAAATTCTATAAAATTATCAAGTCTGTTAAGCTAATGCTAGAAAAGTCAAATTCACAAATCACTTTAGCACTGCAATGGAAAACAAAAAATTAATTTCCTGCTTTTCTTTCATATGCATAAAATATGTTTCCCAAAGTCAACCAGCTACACAAAATCTTTTTCATGCACCTAGCCAACTTGATTCCAATAATGAAGTGGTGTGAAATGCCGATTGGGCCATTGAAAAGTTACCACATTGAACAGAAAAATCTAAAATCTATTTTTCCATCCAGAAAAATAATTTTCTGGATTAGTTGGCAGGTATGCAAAGGGTCACTCAATTATTAGGCCGGCAAATATTTATCAAACTCACTCTCCTAAAACTTAATATCCCATAACATCTAAATATTGATATTAAATTCTTACCTGTTCATTAACATCATCAACAGAGAGTTTAAGTGTTTTTCTAATGACAGAATAGGACCTCGCTCCTTGTAACTTTAGTAATTCAGCTTTTTCTAAATTATTAAGCGTAAGACAATGCTGATAACCATAGGTCTAAAGAAAAAGATATGCATCATTCAGAAAATATTTTCTAATAAAACAAGTAAAAATATATAATTGGATTAAAAATCGAAATAATACTTCTGAATAGGTAGGTAGGTATTTAATTAATGTTACACTGAAGCAACATAACGAGCTATTGGCGACGGTCTGGATCAAAACCAAAGGGAAAGATCCAAGGATAACAAGCAATTTTGAACCATGGTCAGATAATGATCCTCTGAATAGATTTGTACATACTTTCTCTAAATCAAGTGAACATTTTAAACATAAATATTTCAGTGCCTGTGGCTTACTGCCCAAAATTTATAGCATGACCTTGAATGTCATTTATTTAAGAACATTTGCTGTTTGATGAAGGAATAAGATTTTTTTATCAATTCTTTTACAGGGAAAATTGAGTGGAATTTCAATTTCAGATCCTTTCATCTAAATTTTATTAATAAACTGCTACTTATCAATGCAAACATCTGTATCATGACTAAAAATTACGATCTCTAAGGAAATCTATTTCTTTGTAAATATTTTTGTAAGACTAGGCCTATCAATGAGAGTTTTGAAAAAACATAAAAGCTTAAGAAATTCCTAGGAATATGTAAATATATTGCTTTCTGGGATGAACTTTCTTTTTATAATGCAAAAAGCTGTAAAAGCATTAAATTAAAACCTGTACAACGATATAACGATCTCTAAATATCAAATGTTTCAGAGTTTATGTACATCAAACACTTATCAGTGTAACTGGTTTAAAGAATTTAAATGTCTCAATAAAAGAAGGGTATCCAACCTACATATTTATACCTATTATGAGTAAGTGTTTGAAATAACATCATAATTTACCTAGGTTATGGGAATAACAAAGACCAGAAATACATCGTGCCCTTTCAAGTTAAAAATAGCTAAATGTTTTAATTCAAATTAAATCGAAAATATTGAAAAAATTATGTAAAAAACCAACAGAGATAAAGGTATTTTTACACATGAGCTGAAGAAAGCTTGCAACATACTAATTAAGTTCAACTGTATTATGAATCAGTCAAAAGCTGATATGTCTGACAAACTTTTCTAGGGATTGTTTAGAGCATAAATCGTTTTCAGTTTTTATACCTTTTCATAGCAATATATAATACTTATAACAAATGCTTAAGAGTTTAAATCTGCATATTCCAGAAGAAATACATTGTAGCTATAAACAATACCTGAATAATTTCCCGCTTATAGTAGTCCAATTGCTTGGGTTTAAGTCCATTGTTGGTTAATGATTGTAAACATATCAGTCTCAACACCTAGCAAACAGAAAATTTAAGATAGTGAAAAGGTATAATAAAATTCAAGATTTGCATATATGGTGAATGCTTTATTTTCAACTATTTAAAAACACTTTCAAGTTCTATTCTGTGGTTTAGATTAGCATTACCCTTCAAGCATTAAATCATATTTTCTTATTTGGTTTGAAAAGTCAAGACTATAAATTATATTGGTTAGTTGGTTTGAGTTTTATGGTGCAATGGCTATATTTGGCCAAGTTATACTAAACACAAGACAACATCCAGTAATGGACATACAAACACAAGGAAAGTTCTACTGACACAGAAGAGAGAAATACACTCAGGGAGGAATAAAGAGATACCCCTGATTATAAGCTATTTCTACAATGATCTAGGAATGTAATGTAGTTTAAAATATGATTTTTCAGACTGCATTAATCTTTTCCACTTTGTTTTAAGTTCAATAGCTATGGTTCTAAACACACTAAAAGCCTTGTTTTCTGCAGAAAGAAGTAACTTACAAACACCTGTTTCCATAGTATATAAAACGGGAAGTATACTACGAATGTACATGAAGTACCATTTAAAGACTATTGAGACAACCTGATTCAATTTCCTGTAATTTAACAGTGTTGCCCATGTGGGTTGAACTGAGAAAGTCTACTACAACTGCATGCCTTGTATCATAACATTACCTAGTGTTTTGTCAGCAATTGTTTCACTATTATTTGAACCAGTACTTGAAATAACCATGACCATTCTATGTTCAAAGTCTAACTACAGATTGCATCTTTTACCAATTATTTCTTGGGCAATGTACTTCATTAAAATTGACAAGTGTCTTCATTTCCTTTTTATACAGACTCTGCCATCTAGTGTCAGAAACAGACATAAATCTAGAATGTTTCTTTGGGAGAGGCCAAGAAAGGGATTATAATCATGGGATTGGTGTGGCAGGTCCTTTTGGGGAATCAGATTTCCTTTCCTTTAAGCTTTACAATGTTCTTCAAAATATTATCTGTTTAAGACTGAGGGTGTTAAGAGTTGAATATAGTTGCAAGCGGTACTGGTTTCTTAAAAGAATACATATGACAAGTGTTACTTTTGGCATCGTACCACCAATTAGCCATTCCAATCCCACCGTCCATTTTGTCCAAGTGGTGGCTTACCCAACCAGAACCACTTGTCCTCTTATAAGATTTCTCTTTCTGTGACCAAACATGTAAGGTAGGTAAGTTGATTGGGTCTTATGGTGCAAGGTCCATATATCGCAAAGCTGCACCAAATGCAAGATAAACAACTTCAAGTAATGGACAAATATACACAAGAAACGTTTTTACTCATACGGAAGAGAGAAATACACCCAAGGTGGAATCGAATATGCACTGCCCACAACTCACGGGTTGCTAGCACAGTGCCCCCTCCCAAGCATCTAAGGGTGGATTGTTAGTTGTGTTTTGTGGTACAAGGGCCATGTTTGGCCAAGCTGCACCAAACACTAGACAGACATCAAGTAAATGGATATACACACACAAGGAAAGTTTTATGACACAGAAGATATAAATACACCCAGGATGGAATTGAACCTGTGTCACCTACAACCCATAAGTTGCTAGCACAGCAAGCCCACTGAGCTATGGTGGGCCCGAAACATCAAATAAAAGCAAAAAGAAATTGTCAGTGAAAGTAATGTAGTGTAGCTTAAGTTAACTTCCCATGAATCCGAACTTCCTTCAGAGTTTGGTTAAATTTGTTTGCAAATCTACTAAACACAAATTCATGATTCTTTCAAGTTGATGAACATTTAATTTTTTGTTACTTTGAGGGTTACGGACGCCCATCAGCCAACCGTTTTGGTTTACCTTTGGGCAGCAGTATCTGATTGACACCTACTTTATATAAAGTGTTCTGTAGATCATATAAATTTGGCTCAATGTTTTAGTTGCAATGCATATTAAATACAAAAAGTAATTTCAATTCATGTTAAGTAAAAATAAAACACTAATAAATATTTTATTTGAATCCAATTAGTCATACTTGAGAAGTTTTTACAATTACCTTAATCAAAGGTTCTTCTTTAGCTATACAATCTTCAATGTGGGCATTAGTTTTATCCGTATCTAGTCCATTAATGAATTCTAGATTCAATAAAAAAATTAATAGTAAGTTAAGATATATTTATTATTTTCAATTCTATTAATTAATTGACAAATTAATTAATTAAAAGTCAATCGATTAATTAATTTGTCAAAGTTGTAAATTTAAAGACAATTTTACCTTGCTCAGTTTGTAGTGAATTTAAAAACATTTCAGAATCAGTGACTTCTTTCACCAATTCTGCCATTGAGGTGTCTGAAAATTAATAAGGAACAAAAATGATTGTTTTAAGAGCAATGTTGGAATCAAAAATATCAATATTATCTGACATAAATTAATGAGAAAATATGTATTGCAGTCAAATTGTACTTTTCACACATTCTAACACTGCTGTTAAAATCAGCAATGTAATCAAATACTAAACATAACTGATATAAGTCTAGTTTATAATTATCAATATTTACAATAACAGGTAAACTTTTATAGAAACAGTGTACATTAATACAGTACATGAATCTTTCAAAAACAATGAAAACACAACGACACTTTGATATATTTTTGAATATCAAGAAGAGTATATTGTATGCATTCAGTAATTTTTTAAAAACAAAAGAGTATTATATAGACACAGTAGATTCTCCTTATAGAGACGCACAATTTAATGATTTGTTACGATATAATGAATAACTGAAAAAGCCCCAGTGATTCTCCTGTAGCAGTAATGCTACTTTATCAGCGATGTAACGACCACAGAAAAGGTAAAAAGGTCTTATGGCTTAAAGTGGATTCAAAACCACAACAAACACCCATGCCCATAACAAGCTTCAAAACCAGATGAGAGAAATGGATACACTGGATAACTTATCTGGTATATCCATTCTTTTCAAAAAAGGATTTTCATCCTGACCAGTACAACTTTTAGAAGTGTTTTGCTGCACACATAATTTAATAATTAATGTGAAATAAAGTTATGCAATGAAAAATTCTGCAAAAATATATTTCTAGTACATTTTTTCTTTGGCTCAAATATATATCTCACTTGATATAAGGCAGTTAATAAACTAATGTTTAATGGCAAAAATTAGAAAACAGCTAAAATTAACTAAAAGTTTAGCTAATTAGTTCTAAAGTAGGTCACTGAATAAAAGCAAGTGCTTAAAAAACAATTTTACTATCAATACATTTAGGTTGGTTTGGGGGTTTTATGGTGCAAGGGCCATATTTGGCCATGCCTGTGCCAGACACAATACAATATATAATATACAGACACAAGACATATATAATCAAGTAATAGACAGACACACACAATGAAAATTTTAATGACACAGAAGAGAGAAATACACCCAGGGAGGAATTCACCTTACAGGAATCGAACCTGCGCCGCCTACTACTCGGACAATATATTTAGGAATAGGAGACACGATCAATCTTCCCGTATTTTTCGACTGTAAAATTTTTTAAACACTAAATCTTTACAGGCAAATGATATATCTTGACACTCAAAGTTTTTGTTTAAGTCAAAAAGTTACCACAAAAATATAATGAAAAGAACATACGAGTAGCCAAGGACTTTTTAGCAGCTTGCATATGAGGCAATTTCTCAACAAATTGTTTTATAGCATCAATAGTCTTTGCTCCGTGTCTTTCCTGTAAGATATACAACTATTAAAGACAACAATAATAAAAGAGTGATCAAAAATATTTCAAGTTAAACATAAAAAAGCACACCATAAGTACCAAATGCTTAGTTCAAATACTTCATTTAAACAGGGTGCATGGGGATATTTTTCATATAAAGCAAATAGATTGCCATATCATAGTTTTTTAACAGTATTATTAATTTTTAGAAACTTTCAGAAATCTTCTACATTTAAACTTGTGAATTAATTGTTTTTTAAATTGTTTACAGCCTAAATCTAACTCCAGAAATTCATTCTAATTCACAGCATGGGCATGGGCACCGCAGGTGACCACTTACCTCCCAACAGGAGTCAGGTTTAAGTGGTGTCTAGGTCACCTAGAACCACTTACCTCCAACAGGAGTCAGGTTTAAGTGGTGTCTAGGTCACCTACGGGAAAATAGTCTGAATTCACCTATTGGGAGGCGACAGTCACGGCTGTGACCGAAGTCACTACCGTGGCCAGACGTCTCGGCTTCATTCCTTAAAGCATAATTGCATAAATTTCAATTTTAGATTAATTTGTACAAAAATATTTACAAGATAGACCAGTAGCAAGTACAGGTATACAAAGGCACAACACAATAATTTACAATTTTTCCTTAGCACAATCTTATATGCGGTATTGTTCACATTCACTTCTATCACTCATGGATTGTTCGCCCCTATTGGGTTACATGCACTGGCTCATTAGTTTATGTGCTTTACTACCTTTTAATAATGTCAATGATTTCCATGAGAAATTGCATTATTTTCTTAATTTTATGTAGCACTGTGTTGTTTTTTGCCGTATTCGCGGCCCAGGCTCCATAATTTGTTTGGGTGGGTGCCAGTACGTGATTACTACACGTTAACGGGCACCCAAAGACATAATGGTCGGGGGTGCAGATCTCCCCACATAGGCACTGGTCACTTTCGGTTACAGTAAAGAATTTATTTTTAACCTCCACAGACTTGTCATTCATTTAGCTATAAACTCCACCTATTCAAAACATATCCAAGTTTGACCACTGTAACCTTTACAACAGCAATCCAGTGATGGGAGTCAACACTGGTATGTTTTCCAGACCACCTGTCATAAATTATGACCTATCAATCTGGAAGATCTGTCTACTCCCGATGTCCTTCCTAGTCCCAATATCCTTCCCTTAGTACAACCCTTTACTCGTCTGTTCAGTTGAGAAACTGAACGGATGAGAAAAGGGTTGATTGTTTTAGTGTTTTAAGATGGCAAGTAAAAAAATGTTGTGAAAGGGGGAAAAGAGGAATCAGGGAACAGAGTAGTAAGATGAAAGCATAAAAAATATCACTTGGCATCCTGGGAGCATGAACCAGTGTTTACTAAAGACAGTAAACTCCATGGGAAAAGAAAAGATCACTAGATTACCTTGGGTCTGAAGCCCATACACACCTAAAGGAAATGTGCCCCTAAGGGTGAAGAGAAAATTTCAAATGCTCTAACTGAGCACAGGTATTTGTTGTGCCTGATCGTCAGTCATTTTGAATCGATTCCATAATACCCTAATTCCTTTTTATAGCCCCACAACCAAGGGACACAAATCCCTGTTGAAATGATATAAATAGTGAAAATTCTTATGTTTAATAAAATGTTATTTTAATTGTACTTTGGCTGTCTCGTTAGTTTCAGCACACCACTCTCAGTTTACTATGTTACATCACGAAACATGATTCTGCACAGAAGTCATTCCAATATTAAATTGGCTGATTGACTATGGTATGATTAAGAGAGGATGAAAAGGGAGACAACAAAGTTTCAGAAAGGAACACAAAAGTTCGATTTGATCTAAATATTTTCTGGCTTAGCTGTTCTCTCAGTTTGAATCTAATTTTAAACACGTTAATAGCATAAAAATTCAAAAAAGCAACTCACATCAAACTGTGCAGACAGAACTTTTGCCTTTTTGCTAAGAGATGGTCCAACTGCATTAAAGTTTTTGTCTCTAAGTTCTGCAAATAATTCTTCTCCAGAATTCAACAAGAATCGCTTTGACTCAGTGGGAATTTCTTGCAATCCTCCTTCATTTGATTTTGAAAACTTTTCAGGTGGTAGTTCAATTGTATCTGGAAATCAAATGAATATTTTAAAACATAAAGATGAAAATATTAAGACAAATCTTTCAAAATATTCAAATTTAAGAATGCTTATTTTATACATAGGCACAGAACGTAATAGAAAATACACTGTGTTTCTGAACCAACTAGATTTTTCATACCTGTTTCAATGATATTTTCTAAATCTTTCACATTGTCAAACAAAACTTTGATTTATTTTTTTAATTAATGAAATTCATTTAGGTAAAAGAAAATAGTTCTCATATGATGAAATATTATTTAAAAGTGATAGCATGTGAATAAGATGAGGTTACGAAAACTTAAAATAATGTACTCAATCAAAAAGGTTTTTCTAATAGCTTCTCAAAGTACTTCTGTTTATATTTATTAATTATGTACAAAGTATTTTTAAGTAAATATTTCTATTTATTATGTACTAAGACATCAGAATTCCTAAAACTAAAGAATCTTTATTAGATGGCAAAACTAAACCAATGATAACAAAATAAATTAATTTAAAAGACATCTGCACTTACTATTATTGATACCAAAATTTTCATCCAACAAGCCTTCATAAGTGAGTTGGGTAGCAAGAACTGATACTAGATCCACGGCTCGATCTAATAGCAATAAACAATCAATTTGTGGAGTCACCTGAGGGTCATTTCCAGAGAGTTCTCTTCTCATTCTTGTCATTAAGTCAAAAACATGCTTTAAAAAGAATTACATAAAATGTTACTCGAGAAAAGAAAAAGTTCAGTTAAATTAATTACAAATATACAAAACTGCAACACAGAAATGCTAATTATAGAAACACTGACATCTTGGAGAGGTTGGCAGGTATAACCCCAGAATAAAAAGTACATTACTATTCTGGTATTATACCTGCCAACCCCTCCAAGAAAAAATCAGCAGCATAAAATCCAATACCAGAGGTCAAAATAAACAATAAATTAATGTTATAATAACCTTACTAACAATGGAAAACGTCTCCCACCAAATGAGTGAAGTTCCTGTTTCCCAAAGTCAACTTGCCTAATGCAAATTTTGTTTGCAACTCACCAACCCAATTCCAATATTGTTCTTTTATGGATTGCCTTGGTGTGGTGCCAAATGCCGAATTTGGTGTCAGTTGAAAATTTCATACATTTAAAAAAAAGAATCCAGAAGATATTTTTTTATTCAGAAGACCAGGGAAGCAGGTAGTTTTCCAGAAGACTTTCGGAAAATCCGGATGAGTCAGCAGGCATGCTATGGTCCCAAAAGCTGCTCATAAAAAATGCAGATTGTCACATAATCTTAGAGCTTCCCTCTGCTATCTCTTCTGGGTGTTAATGTGTACACCTAAGTAACAGGTAGTATCCAAAGACCCAAGGAAGATTAGCATGCGTTGATAATGATAAATCATCTGGTCATAAATTTTCTACAAGTATATCAAACATAGAAATCTTAACAATTTAAATTTCTAACCTTTGCACATTTTCCTTTCCCATAGATGTTTGGAATGATCCCATATACTGCTTGTATAGTCATTAATGCTTTGGCAACATAGTGCATACTAGTCATATCATTATCTATATAACACTCCTGCAAAAAAACATAAGGAATATGAGAAACTAATATATAATTATTCAAGTAACAAAATTCAAGTTACAAAATATAACTAAACACCTTATAATAGTGTGGAGATATAAATAGCAAATGGCTGAGCGAACAGAGCATATGCATGACTACTGGCTAGTAATTGCATGGTTTTAGTAAAATGCAAAACCGGTTTTTCGGTTTTCATTTCTTCCAAAACTCGAAAACCGGTTCCAAAACCGGTTTTGTAAAAAATACGAAAAATGCTATATTTGTGTAACAAACATTAAATAAATTTATTTCTTAAGTATGTAACTTATATATATACATAAAACGATTATTATCTAACATTGAGAGCTATAAAATCACCTGCCAGTACAGTTAGCATTTTTTTTGGCATTAAAGTGTGCTCGCAGAAAATAATGAATTTATGGAGACATTATTCAACTTCGATCTTATTTTGGTTATGAATTGACCTGACGATGAGAATGCCCATTCCAGACCCCACAATTGTTGGTGGAATAGTGAGCAAGTATTTCTAGCACAGCTCCATAATTGTGCTTTTGGCTCCCCCTCCTTCCAATATTGCAACATCTTTTTCAATTTCCGTTTCTAAATCACTACTTCTTGTACAATTATCCAGTGATTCCGAACCAGCAAGCTCCTTTTCAATTGCCCTCGGCAGCAATTGTCCCATTTATAAAACAGATTTTAACACAACATCATCGTCTTTGTCATCGAAGTTGATATCCCTTGCATCGGATTGTGCTGGTGTTAAAGAAGACGGCGATTAATGTTTCATCAGGTAATTTATAAAACGACAGATAGCCGGTTTCCCCAACTTTTTAAAAACATATTCTGATCTTTTATCACCAGTTCGATACCCATTATGTAGAAATTGAAGCACTGCTAATGCGTTAGTGCGTCTTTCTTGAATTCTTAATTCTAGGGATTCTTTCAGTTCATTACCGAGTGTAGTATGAAGATCATTTAAAGACGTCAACATGAAATTTAAAGCAGCGCCAACAGTCAATAGATTTGCATCTGCTCTACATAATGCTTCCACTGAAAGTTTTACTGGCAATAAGGCAGGAATAGTATCCACTAATAAATTAAAGTCCTGTTCAGAGAATGAAATTTTCGATGACAAATCAATTAGGGCTTTCTGAATACATGATTTTAATTTGTTGAACCTTTCCAACATGGTGAGTAAACTATTCCATCATGTTTTTGAATCTAAAATCAATGAGTACATTCTACCAAATTCCAATTTCACATATTTTTGCAGTACGTCATCGTTTTTTGTTGGGGATTTGCGGAACAATCGTACCACCACTCTAATTTTTGTAATAAGTGGTAAGATGGTTTCATGTTTAACATCTGAAGCCGAATTCCCATCTACATCATCTGAGTAAGCAATACTGAACCCACTTTCAAATGAATTTTCATCTTCCTATTCCGAATCGTCATCATTGTCAATATCCAATTCAATATTCTCTCCTTCAGATTCTGAGACAATCACATTCCGATTCAGGTTCATTATCTCCGATTGTGAGTTATTTTTTCAACCTCGACTGGTACTTTTTGTATAGCACTTTGATTACACCAAGCTGAATGGCATGCACTAGAGCTGTTGCTCAGCTTTAATCAATTTGCCTACTTTTTCATGACCAACACTCCATCTGTAGTGATACATACTATATCTTTATCAAGGCACAGACCAAAAACTTGTCTGGCTCATTGATACTGATGCTGAGAATCGGTCTACATGTTATGATTGGTCAGCGGAGAAGTAGGTCATGTTGTGTCACACGAAAGTGATGTGTGACTCATGTGGCATTAATACCACAGACATATAATAATGTTGAATTTTTATTCTGATAGGGTAGTAAAGACAAAACATTTAGTTGTTTGCATCAGTGTACGTAGTATGGTATACCTTGTTGTGGTGAGTTTCTCTTATGGGTTGCCAATGCGTAAAACCGAAAATCCAGTTTTCTTCTTTCATAAAACCGGTTTTTCAATTTCGAAATTTGGGTCGGTTTCCAGGTTAACTGGTTTCCCCTAGAGAGTCTATATAGATAGAGATGACATAGGGAAAACAGCAGCCATGTTTTTCGACCGCTGCTGTGCCAACGCGGACACTATGCAAAAGTCGGTTTCACTAGGGTTGCTAATCAGGTTATTTTGATATGAAGACTTCGGGTTTGGCATTGAAGTTTAAATATTGATAGATTGGATTTTCTCATGGCATAAGAGCTACTCATTTAGACCACAGACCAGTTTATAAACCAGTAATATACAGGACTTAATCAAGTGTGTGCTTGGAGGGTCTGAATAAAAAAAGCCTTTGTTTTAATTTCATGCATTGAGTTAGATTTGAATTAGGAACACTTGCATGTTATTCCAATGTGGGGCAATCCATTTCCCCCTGTAATTTTCTGAATAAATATTTTTTCATAAGATAAAAGAACTTTAAATCCTTAATAGAAATACAGTAAAACTCCAATTATCACGACTGAGTGCTGGACGTAATCCGGATATGCAAAAATCCGGAGAATCGGGAGTCATAAAAAAACGTTTATGTTGTGAAATAAAACGCCAATATTGATCTAAAATAATTGTTGTTTATTCTTATTACGAGAATACAGAATATTTGAATGCCACCTAAATAAAAAAGGTAGGCCTAATGTACTGTATTTTGAAAGTAAGGTAAATAATTAAGTATTTTAAATACCCATTTTTTTCATCATTCAAATATTCATAAATTATTTGTATTGTGGAAAGAAATAAAAAAATCAGTTTAAACATAATTAGAATTTTAAATTGTTTCGGAAAAAATTGTTTTTCGAGCAATACTAGTAAAAGAATTTTATACGTTTTCCATTATTGGCGGAATATTGCATCATTTGGCGACATTTTTCTGGTTTGGCAAGAAAGGTCGACGGAATTTTACACATGTACTTTTGCTTCTTTTTAGTTGTCTAAGTTAATGTTATCAATAGTTTAACCTTATTTTGTTCATTAAGTGGATAGGTTGAATATTAAATGAAAAAAACATTCTTACATTCAAAATTATGTAAATTACAAGTGTATCCAAACAAAACTTCCAAAATCACAATCAGCAATGTACAACCACCACGTTGAACTGAGCTGAAAAAGAAAAACATGGCTGCCGACCGCATCAGTCAATCAGAAAATGTCATGTGTATGTCCACTCTCTTTATATAGGCTCTATATATCCCCAAAACCGGTTTTGCAATCACTACTACCAGCCTTGAGATGACTCCATAGAAAAACACACTGACAGAGGGAAGAGGTGTGCTTTCCAGAGGCAGATGACAATGATTCTGCCATCCACTTATGATGTGTAACTAACCTTGTACATAATTTCCTGTAAATAATTATCCATCCTGCACTTTTTGTATTCAAATAATGTTGATCCATATTGATGTGTCTCCTTTGTCCTCTTTTCCTTATAATAGCATGTCTTAATATACACTTATGTCCAAAAGTTAAGCATAATTCATAAAATTCGAAAAAATCGGAGTAAATATGGGTACAACGGTTCAAAATCACTTGTGGAGAATCGTGGGATGAAGGTAAAACAGTTCAGTCAATATCGACATGAGCAAAGCACAAGCGCACGTCGGAACGAGTATGAAATGGCCTCAAGTGGCATGGCCAGTTTAGACAGAAATTTCGCAATTGCTGCGGTACGGAGCATTGTTAACAATCAATAAGTATGAAAGATGTCATAAAGATGTCAATTGGACATGTTTGTGAAGGGACGAATTATTGGAATGCTGGAATCTGGTCTATCCCAAACCGAAGCATCTCGAATTCTGAATGTGCCTCAGTGTGTGTGATCACCAGACTGTGTCAGAGGTTTCAAACCATTGAAGATGTTACCCGATGACCAGTACCAGGTCGGCCAAGAGTAATAACCACTCGGCAAGACCGATATTTGGCGATAGCTGCACGACATCAGAGGAACCGTTCTGCCAGACAACTAGGTTCAGCCCTGACAGCCGCCACAGGAGCCATAGTTTCAAGACAAACTGTTTACAGGAGACTCAGACACATTGGTCTCTATGCCAGTCAACCAGCAGTTTGCATCCCCATGATGTCTGCACATAAACACGCACGTTTACAGTGGAGTTTGGAACATCGGCAGTGGAATCGACAACAGTGGGGCAATATTATGTTCAGTGACGAGTCCAGATTTAGTCTGCAAACTGATTCTTGTTGTACCATGATCTGGAGAGAAGGTGGAATGCATCTTCATCTGGGAAACATCATTGAAAGACACCGTTTTCCTTCAGGGGGAGTCATAGTCTGGGCAGGCATGCTGGACGGTCACACAGACCTCTACATCTTCGACACGGGGTCTGTTACCAGTCAGAGATACAGAGGTGAAGTCCTCGAGCCTACCATTCACCTGTTTCGAGGTACTGTCAATCCTGATTTCATATTCATGGATGATAACGTGCCTCCTCACCATGCAGCCCTGGTTGACACTTTCCTTCAAAGTGAAGATATCCACAGCATGCAGTGGCCTGCCAACTCTCCTGATCTGAATCCTATAGAGTATGTGTGGGATATGCTCAGAAGACATATTGCAGCCCTCCGCCACCCACCAAGCTCCGTTCCAGAATTGAAAACTGCTCTCCGTGAGGCTTGGAACTCTTCAAGTACACATTCTCATCCATACCCTCATCGAAAGTATGGGCAAGTTGTGCAGCATGCATGGTTACCAGAGATTCCCACACACAGTATTAAACTTCAGCATCACATTGTTTTAATCATTCTGTTACACTAAAGTTGACACTCGTATTGCGAACCTTTTCCTTTCAACCCTTTTCTTTGGATAGTAAGTCATATATAATAGTTTGCATTGGCTTCTAACATTTCAGCATAAAAGATAAAAACTTCATTCCACCTACTTATTTTCATGAAAAATATTTCCAATTATATAAGTTTGTGCCAAAACATTTCTTAAGCCTCCTCATTGAATCCCCTTATTTGTTACTACGAATTTAAAATAGTTACATGATTGATACGCCCTGAATTAATATTCCAAGTAAAATTATCATCAAATTGCAGAAAGATAATTTTATTCTTATGAAATTAAATGAAAACACTTCTATTCTCAGCAAATTCCTTTGAAAAATGTTATGCACTTGAAAGTTTCACCTACAATTGCACTAAAAACTTTAGTATGTTTACTAAAATACATAAGCCACAATTTATATTCATGCAAAATTCATCCTCACATAAGGTTACTTACTTTTAGACAAGGATTTTAGACATTTTCACATAAGGTAATTTTTAGAGTTTAAAATTTGGTAGAGATAAGAATGCATGAAAATAGTTTCATTCAAGGCAAATTTAATACCTAAAAATAAAACATGTTCTATTGTGACTCCATTTATCAAAGACATACCTTAAAGGCTGTTTCCAATTCCATAGATAAGACATCACTGTCCACAGGAAAAAGTTCAACATCATAATCAACAATACTTGTAAAGTTTCCTGAAACTTTACGTTCCTAAAAATGACAAATTAAATAAAGATTTTATCAAATGAATATAAAGTTTTCAACAATTAAAATTTTAAATTAACATTTAAAAACATGTCTACACAATTGTATTACTATAAATCACTAGTATTTACTTATAAGTTAATAATAATGAATATATGTTAATGAATTGGAAAAACTTGCATTTGAACATAACGTTTTAAGAATCAATCCAGAAATGACCAAATGAAAAGCATCATATCATAAAAAGCAATAGATTATCCTCACAGCATTTTTCTTCTATTAAAATTCAAAATTCTTCTAAAATTTATATCCTTTGCTGTAACTGATGATAAATAAAATACATTTTTTTTATTTTACATGAGTGCAATTTTTTTAGGTCTTCTTACATGAGAAAATTTCTTAAACTATGCAATCGGTACCTAAGAAAAGTCATGTTTCACAAAATAACATTCTTAAAACATGGCAATGTGTTATAGGTAAATTCCCAAAATAAATCTCTAGGTTTGATTGCATCAATAGTAGTAAAATAAATGTATTAAAAAAAATACTTATATGAATTTCAAAAGAAAAATATTCAATTTTTAAACAATAATTTTATACATTCTTTCCTCATTAACCTGGGAGTATGTAGGTGTGAAGAATATCCTATCTCAATCCATAAATAAAAAGAATTTCTATTAATATTTACTATAAGAATATACGATGCTCTCATTAGTAGCTGACTTTTTATGTTTGTTCCCATCTTAAAAACATCTTCACCCCTTCAGTCTTTTAGAATGGGAGTCTCTCTCTATATAGGTTCGATTAAAATTTTTAACAAAGGTACTTCACACACCTTTTTGTGTCATGCATACTTGAAAGTGCACAAATCTATAAATCTTTACCACAGGTGTTCTTTGATGTTCCATTAGTAGATAACATTTCTTTTCCATTCTACCCTTTAATTTTAACCAGACACCCTCAGTCATTTAGAATGGAATTTCTCAGATTTGTAATAGGATTAAGAGATATCCAACTTATACAGCTTTTGTGCGACACACTTATGCATTCCTTTTCACTTGGAGTTTGACTGAAGTATCTGTAATTTTTATGTGAAATTTAATTTCATATTATTCCATAAACCTATGCATTTTTTACAGTTGAAAACATATACTAGGCAGGCAATGGCTCTGAAATTCAGGGATTATAATTACGAGCAAGAAATGCAGATTTCATGACTTATTAGAGACAGATATTAATGAAGAAAGTCTGTTGGAAATGAAGGATTATAGCGATAATGAAATCTTAAGTAATCCAAACACTGATATAGAGGAAGACAATGAGGAAGAAATAATGCAGCCTTCGAATTCAGATGTTGAAGTTTTCATAAAAAATAAAGTATGACTTTTACTTTTTATTTATTTAAATAACTAAGTTTAAAAAAAAGCATTTAAAAATTATCAGATAAAAAATTGAGGACCTTATTTAGCCTACTTAGGAAACTGGATTAGGATATACCCTGAGGGACTTTTAATGTTTGGCTGTGAGGCATGTTTTTCGACAGGTTAAAATTTAATTATTTTTGTAGCAGAACCAGCATTCTTTCCCCAAGCAGAGTGAGACCCTGTTATCAGTTGATTTCAAGCATGCATGATCATGCTCTCATCTGCCCATGTGCTGTTTAAAAACAGAAACATTTTTTTTAAAGGAAGAGATCAATCGTTCTGTTGATTGTTTTGAGATGTGTGCTGTTTTGTTTCTTGTCTGTCAAAAAATGTTGAGTCTCATCCTGAGATTTTATTTTATTTATAGCTGGCTTCATAAGTTGCTACTTTTTTGTAAAACATTTCGTTCATCAAATTATCAATTTTAATCCATACAGTTTAAATATGGATATTAATAGCCCTCTTCCTATTCAGTTTGGGAAGATTGTTTTTAAATGTATTGAAGAATTTTATGTTATGGTTGATTGATGAAATTAAAAAACACATATAGATTTTCATTAATATCTAAAAAAAATACTTACTGATAACCTTTCTTTACAAAGTTCATTTCTTCTAGGAACAAAGAAAATATGAAACTCCTTTTTAACACCTCTCATGCTTTCCAATCTAAGTGTAAAGACAAAATTAAAAATAGAGGAATAAAAGACGAGAAAATCTCAAAACATTTTCTTAATTATTGGTTAGCTACATTAACTTTAGGAAATAATGTGATGGAAAAAATTCTATAACTTCAAAAACCTATAACCAAATTTATTTTAATTGTTCTCCAATCTTTTAGAAGGGTCAATTTGGCTTTCATGTCTGAGACAATATTTTGAGAGTGTGGTAGCATCAGACTATGGAGATATGATAATGACAACCAATTCTGTTGTAGTCAAGGCAGTTACACAATTTTAGTTCAAATATCACGATATTCAAAAATTTGTTGGAACAAAATCATGTAATTCATGTTTATAGTTTTTAAAACAAAATTTTGTTTTTACACTTTACACAGGGTTAAAAATAATGTACAAGCAAGGAACATCTTTCACTTTTAAAGATTTTGTAAAATTGGTAATTTTTCATCCAGTAATAAAATAAAACATAAAACTAGACAACGAAATTGAAAATAGCATTTAAGAGTAAATACAAAATTGAAAGCTTTCTCAGAAGCAGCATAATTTTAACATCTTACTCCAGACCACATCTTTTTTATTACTTATGACTAATTTTAGAATTGTAGAATTTGACATTCAAATAATAAATAGCATATTTAAACATAAGAATAATATGTTTACTATAACTAATATGAAATAATAGGGTGTTAATAGAAGCAAGGAAAAACTTAAAGGAAAATTAAATATGGCATAACTTACTTTAGAACATAATCAGCAATTATATCCATTAAGGCTAACTTTGGACGTACAATAAATATAACATTGTGAGCATCCACTGCAGGAAACATGTTCCGTTGCAATTGAAACATTTTGTTAACTTCATGTTCCTAAAAGAAAAGTTATGCAAGGTTATATTGATATTTCTTCAAAATAATTTCTTTCAAAGAACTTTTAAAAAAGCATAGCATAGAAAATTCCATTTTTTTTCTTTTGAAACCAGAATAACATTGATTCAGATCATTTAAATTAAACATTGCATCCATTTCAATGAAAATGAAGGATTCTAAACACTATTTTAAAATAGAGTTGCAATTAAATATTCTATGAGTATGATTACTTTACTTTTAAATTTATGAAAAAAGTAGAGAACCCAGAAACATGAAAGTATTAGAAAACGAGGGTGCATTTGATATAAATTGTAGTAAATAGAACTAAACTTAAAATTTCTCTATTTCTGACTCAATTCTATTCTGAATGCTAATTAAGTTTATACAAGATAACTAATGTTTGCAAGTTTAGTTCCTTCACCACTATGAATTAGTCATATAGCCCTTGAAACACTGAATGTATAGATTTTATAATTAACAGCCTAATAGTTAAAGTATAAACCAAATTAAAACCTATCACTTTTTACATAATATTTCCTGATATATAACTAAGTACACAAGACATTCCTATTTATCTTTCTGTATTGCATAAAGGCAAAATATAATTTACTGCTAATTGCTTAAGAAAACAAATAAAATTCTATGGCACTTAAAAAGTATTCTTGTGCAATTTTAAGAAAAATTGTACTCCACGGCAGCATTTCCAAACTGGTTTGTGGCCTGGTCCCAATCCCTAAGCAAAGTACTGGATCTCAGAAAAATAAGGAAATCATGAAAATTTCAAGTGTAAAAATGTCCGAGATTGATTGCAGTGATATAGCATCATAATTGCACCCACACCTATCTTATGGTTTCACCTGGTTGTAGGGACACTTAAGAAAGTGGAAACCCTAATTGAACTTTCTGGGAAACACTGATCAGGAATAAAATTTTCAAAGTCTATGAAACCCAAAGTTTTGTTGAGAAGACTCCTGAATTTGAATTACAAAAGTGATTGGATTTTTAATACATTCTGTTATAACTTACAAGTGTGAAACCTGATTTTAGTGTTTTCAAAAAGCTTGCAAGTGAATAGATTGGATATAGAGCATAATTTGAGATTAAAATTAACATGTATACCTGATAAGCAGTTTAACTATGTTAGACAAAACAAGTGAAAAGTTTAAAGATATCCTAGAGAAAAGTAACATTTTTTATAGCTACATAAAAAGTGACTATTTTATTAAAATATTTGTATTTATTTTTATTTTAACAAAACAGTCATTCCTTTCATGAAGCTGTATGTATCTTTAAGGTTGCCATTCCTATCATTCTTATTTCAAGTTATATTTTGCGTCAACATTTGGTGCACATTCTTAACTCTAGTTAAATTTAGAGCCAACATTTGGTGCACAATTATGACTGGTCTCCCGATAATCGAAAAATACAGTGAAAAATTATTCATGCCTAATAAATATAAAATTCAAATAAACGAATGCTTAAGTTTATATTGTTTGCATTTCTGTTGAGTTCGAAGAATTTCATATGTTCAATTCATTATTAAAACACTCATGAAAAATTTGTGGTTATAAAAGTTAACAGATAAAAAATGAAACTGATACTAGAGGTGCTGCAAGAAATTATAATAGAGAATATTGGGGCCCAAGACAAAGCTTGGGAAATGCTGCTTTATTAAAATGGATAGATTTTAAAACATTGTTATTTAGGAAACAGAATAAATCAAAACTCAATACAATACCTGTAATAATGCATATTCAGCAATCAAACCAAATGGACCACTTAGCTTTTCATCCCAAAATAGAGCCTGAAAGTTCATAAAGCACAATGTATTTATATAAACGAAATAAACCTAAAAAGAAACTCTATTGGGTACTGTCTGTCTACCATTAGAACTACCTCAGACACAAAGACTAGGAATTTTCGGTCACCAGAAACAGGACTTATTTAGAGTGGAGATGATTTGGATGAGGTTTTGTTGAATTTGGCAACAGTAGTTTGTTTATTAATTGTCTTCCTTAAGAACCATTCTAACTTTCATGTAGTCCTTTGTAATCATGTATGCTCTTATCTCATAAACACCTGGAGAGCACAAAATAATACATGGGAGGATCACCTTTCCATTCAGGAAATTCAAACACAATGCTTCTCTGTAAAAAAATATGTGAAAACAGAAATGTGGGGGATTAGGATGTGCTTTTGGAATCTTGATCAACAAACACTAGCCTGAAACAGAAAAACTAATCGTTGCTAAGTACGCCAATGAGACAAACTAGAATACTACACAAATCCCCTGTACAAAGTAGGCTGTTTTTTTTTCAAATAGATTTTGTGTCTAGAACACTTTTTCTGGTGGACAGACAGCAACAAAGAAAACAATTTATTTTTAACACACAGCAAAAGATAACTGCAGTTAAATGAAAGTTCAGGCTTTTTTAAAGAAAGCACGAATTTCTGGCATCTGATTCTAACTGGCAATTTAACTTCCATCCTGATTGTATAGTTTCTGTTGTAGGCTTGCTCAACTGGAAAGAGAAATAGATTTCGAGAAACAGTTATCCTCCATGTGGGGAGGTGCTAATGAAGGACAAGGGTTTTGGTGGAACCCTTATTAAACAGAAATACAAGATAGGCATAACACATGAAACAAGATAAACAATTACAGGACAGGAATTGCAAATATTATCACTGTTGTCCACTGACTATTTCATCTGAGAGTAAACAATTACTCAGGCACTAGGTGTGCCATCTAAAGCTTATCACTAATAAATTGTAAAATGCAAGTGTTCCGAAGGAAAAATAGTCTGTCAATACTGTAAACAAGTTGGTTATGAAGCAGTCTGAAATGGAAAGATGGAAAACCACACAAGAAAACAAACAGAAAATTATGTTAACAAGGCTCTAATTTCAATTTCAACTGAAACTTTTACAACTGACTGATGAAAAGATTCAGTTCGATGAAAATGGAACTATAAATCAAGTCACCTATCGAAAGGATCTCTTTCAATTATTTGAATCCTTTCTGGAGACATACAAGGTAATCATTTGAAATAATTTAAGCTTTGGGAAAAGGCACAATAGAAGTGGAAGTTGCTGTAAATAAGATATGGGAAATAATATCATTTATTGATGTCTGGTATATTCCATTTATTCAGAAAATTTTGTTTTCATTATTATCTGCTCATGTTAAGTATCCAAAAAGTAAATTTATATCACATGAAATAGGTGAGTTGATTATTGATAGACAAGTAAAATTAGCTGAAGATCAGAATCAACGTGGAGAAATCTTCAAGCTTGATGTGAGAAATATATATCCAAAGAACTCGGCTAATCTAAATGTTTGCAAAGAAAAATTTGTTGCAATTATAGTATGAGTTAAGGGGAGATTTCAACGAGATTCATCAAAGCAAAAATCAGTGATGAATTTAGAATTAACATTAAACTGGATAGTGATGTCTGTAAAGGATGAATTTACGAAAAAGCACATGGCTTAAATTTGGCACACGGAAAAGAATAATCAAGCCAGGACTTGTACACCTTTTGTTTGTAGTCCTTTTCTATGCTCAAAGGGGATATTGCTACTATGTTGTTCAACGATGACTATATAAGACACAGGTATTTGTACTCATTAAAAAGATTGAAATACCTGAGAAAACTGAAATGTTGATTGCAAAGTTAAAATCACAGGACATACTATCCAAGAACTCCAAAGTAATAATGAAGAATTTAACAATTCAATCTAAAATCTTCCACAAAAAAATGTAATTCAAAATACATTAGTCATGCCCCCACCCCAGAGCAAATTGGTTGCTTTTTGTTTAGTTGTTTTGGGGTTTTATGTGCAAGGGCCATATTTGACCAAGCTGCGCCAATCACAAGACAAACACAATGAGGGAAGAAAATGACAATAGCAGAATTGTGGCAAGAATAAAAATGAAAGAGAGAAAAAATCACTCTGGTACCTGGGGATTGTGATGCAAGTACACATCTAAAGATGTACCTCTGGGCACAAATTGGTTACAGTGGATAAAAAATCGAAGTCGTGGAAGTAACATGTTCTGATGAATGCACATGCAGAATTGCCACAAGTATAGGCAGAATTGCCATAAGTATAGGCAGAATTGCCATAAGTATAGGCAGAATTGGTCAACACAATGACATACATTGTAAATTGTACTAGGAAAATCACCTCAAGAACAATGGACTAAAATGAAACCAAATAAACATTTAAAAATAATAGGTTCTATTTGCTATGGAACATTCTCAAGCAAGAGGATGAAAATGGACAAGGCAATGAAAGCTATTTTAATAGAATATGATAATGATGGTTACTGTATCTGGGATAAGGAAAATTGTATGATCCAAACATATTTTTCATAAACTATTAGTTCTGAGAAAGGAATGTGAATGAGCTTGTGGTCTTATAGAAAAACCAGTTTCCTCATTTTCAGACATAACATCTGTATGTTATGTCTGAAAATGAGGAAAGTTGGTGAAGATAAATTCTATTTTTGAAGATGAAAATGTACAAGAAAAGAGGCAATTTAAAGACCACTCAAAAATCAGATTGAAAGTTTTAATGTCTTTATGATGCCGTGTCTTGAGTATCTTTCTATTAATGAGCCCGAAATGCAAAGCTTTAGAAAGCCGAGAAACTATTTTGTCCAGAAACAATGGGAAATGCAGCCATGAATAAAAGAAAAAGTGGAAAATCAAAGAACTACTCAAAGGGAAGAAACCGATTGATAACATGGGTGTGTAAGTAGACGCCTCTACATAAACCTAGACTAGTGACTTTAAGTAAGAATATGGGACAAAACTAATACTTTAAATATTGCAAAATTATGCAATGAGGTAGTGTTGAAATACGCTTCATTTTTATAATTTCACTTTCTTGTATGGTAACAAGTTTGCCTCATACGTAAAAAGAAATCAGATACGCTTCTTGTTAATTGTTTGCTTTAGAATTTTATTACCATTGTTAATGTAATCAATATTTAAAAAGAATTCTTCAAACTCTGCACTCCAGTTACTTTACAAAAGCTGCTCCACATACATATCGATTTCCAATGGCAATTAAATGCCGTCGATATAAAACATTGAAGTGATTACTGATACTTGTGACCAATGACAAAATAGTTCATTTTAATAAATCGTAAATTCTGAGAACGAAGTATATCAATAATGTCGATAGGTTGATCACCTACACCATTACACCTTCTTAAAACTGCTCTCGCAAAGAATAGAGACATAATTATTATCTTATGAGCAAACCTTAGTTCCAGCACATTTGTCAAGACAATCTGATAGCAATCGACGAGCATCATCTCTTAATAGAGATATATTTATGCGACCATTAGAAAGATGATTTTGGGCTGTCATGTTTGTTTACATTTCCGAATAGTTTTCCTTTCATGTTGCAGTTGCAGTGTATGTGAAAACACCCCCGAAATTCTGTATATACTTTTATTATAATTTTTTTTATTATTATGGTATGGTATGGTATTTTTCAATTAACGTCACACTGGAGCAACACAACGGGCTATTGGTGATGGTCTGGGATCAATCCCAAAGAGAAAGATCCGAGGACAACACGTAATTTTGAACCACGGTCAGACGACGAATATTATTCTGGAAAGTGAATTAATAAAGTAAATTAATAAAGTAAGATGATTTCTGAAAATAAATAGTTTACTGCAAAATAAATCTAGTGTTAATATGAATTATAAATTATTATTTCAGTCATGGTACCATTGAACACACAGAAATCAACCCTTTTTCAACCCCCTCCTTTGGTTTGTTTTAAATTTTAAAAAATATCCGATAAAGTTGCTTATTTGGTTCGTTTCCTTCACTCTTTGGGGCCGCGGTGGCCCGGTTGGAAGAGTAACGGACTTGCAACCGAAGGGTTGCGAGTTCGAATCCAGCCAAACACCGTCGTGTACAAAGGGGGCTGGTGCACGTTAAATCTGTCGTGGCCTCAAATGTCCTCACGTTGGCGTGGTGTGGAAGTTTGGAGAGTGGGGTGCCAGCTCAGGTGTTGCCTCGTCATCTGACCGTGGTTCAAAATTACGTGGTGTTGTCCTCGGATCTTTCCCTTTGGGATTGATCCCGGACCGTCACCAATAGCCCATTGTGTTGCTCCAGTGTGACGTTAATTGAAATACCCAAATACCCCCCTTTTTAAAAAATATGATTGGTCAGAAATCGAGTGATCACTACGCATGCGTACTCTTTTTTATGAAGTATTGTTTCTTTTGTATTTTCATTTCATCATCCTTCCAGATTTTTCGTTTCGCTGCAGCGAGTGAGCGTCGCGTTTTGAGTACGTATATAATTTAAAGTATTCAGTTGGAAAATGAAATGTACACTTGATGATTCCTACAAATTAACGTTCCCAAACCAAAATTATCCGATTCTTTAAATTGGCCGATTTATACAGTAAAACATTTTGTTTTCTATATCCGGTTTATGTTGTGTTTTTAAATTGTATCGCTTCCAATTCAGATTTTTCCTATGATAAAACGCAATGGAAAAACGTTTTAAAAGTACTGGTTAAAATGTCGATGCTTTATAACGTTTAAAATTAGTAAACAACGTGACTAACCGCAGTAATTGCGCAGTCTGTTACATAAGATTTATTCTTGCTCTTAATACATGTACAAGAACTCCTTAATCCTTCCAATCTTATTTTATTAAAATCTTTCATAGTTATACATTGTAGGATAATTAATTTTTTGCTTTTAACTTTTTTAGCAAGTATCTGCTCTTATGAATGCAAGTTTACAAACAAAACACATTAAACTCGATTTGTGTGACACTTCTATTAAATAACAATTTCTATTTTACTTTTCCAGTTTAGCTGAGGAACTTTAGTATTTTAACAATGGCTGCTGCTTTATTTGTTGTTAGGCCAACCTTACAACATCTTACAAACAATGCCTACTCTAAATCCATTGCATTACTGGTGAGAACACCAATGGCCAATCAGTCTAAAACATTTGCCAATGATGCCCGATCTGCCTTTCGAAGAGCCAGGATATCCGTCAGGAATCCTACTTTGAAAGAAAGGCTTATGGCTCCTGAACAAGGAACTGGTATGTATGAGATGTAAATTAAAATTATTCTTATACAGTGTTAAACCATACACACATTGTTTTAACCCAACATGCTGTCTCGTGTTTGGACTGGTATAAAAATATCCATTTTTAAAAGTATAACAAAGTAACAGGTAAAAACTTATACAATGGAACTTTGATTTTCCAAGCTCCGATTAAGAGTGTCTGTGTTATCCGAGCTGAATTTCATACCATGGCTTTTTTAAGCTTTAAATAAAGCTTCAAGCGGAATTGCACATTTTGTCCAAAGTGGCAAGAAAGTGCTGCAAAACACAAGACTTCATCAAACGAGTTTCAAAAGAATGTAACTCATATCCAAATTTATTGTAAAATTATCACATATACTGTGACACAAATCTGAGTGTAGATTATTCTTAATCCTTTCATTATGAATCTTTCAGTGGCAGTAGTAATATGTGCTATAATGTGAAATTTTTCTGTATTTCGTATACTCTGGTGTTAAGATGTCCGTATTTTCAGTTTGATTATCGGGGGTAGATTCGGTCTGCCTTACCCTTGTATTATAAATACTATAGAATTTGATAATCTAATAAGACAAACCAGTGGAGCCAATTAAGAAAAATTAAGGGGCCTAAGTAACACACCCAGTTATATCATGAGTATTCTTGGAACTCCTTATTTTGAATATTGGTATATTTGTAATATTCATGTTGTAGGTAGAGCAGGCCCCACCCATTAAAATATTGTGGCCCTAGGTGTTCAGGCCCCCTAGGACTACTAGCTCGTGGAATGCAGCAAGGTGAAAATCATGGCTTTGTGAGTGGTTGAGAAATTTAGTATAATATTGAATGAAAACTCCTGGGCAATGATTTCTCACTAACTGCTAGCTTGCCAACCTTGAATCACCAGAGCATAAAACCTTTTTTATTTCATTTGCTTTCCGTATGCTTCACTCTATTCATGCTCTGGATGGCAAATGAGATTTTTAAAAAATGGCCCTATGCTTTGACGATTTAAGGTTAGCTACAATTCATTGCCCTGTACAATCCTCATTCAGTACTATAAGAAATTTCTCAACCACTCACTACGCCAGATGATTTTCACCTTGCTGTGTTTCACAAGCTAATCTTAGAACTTGCTGTCTGTTATGTCAGAGACTCTTGACATGTTGATCCTAACACCAACACACACTCCTATGCCTAGTGTCATGAGACTACCAGTTTAAATAAGTGTGGTTGGGATAAATAGAGCATGCCACCAAGGTGGCATGTCTATCCAGAATGTTAGAGCACATTACTTCTATACATTATTACATCTATAGAGTAATTACATCCTTTTCATCATACTATGTGATACTATTTATACAACATGCAAAAAAGCTTTTTTAGTCTCTTGGGTTAAACAAGTCCTGATGATTCTCAATGGATCTCAGCATGTCAAAAAAATTTTACCCCGAGCCCTTGTTGCTGGCAATGTTTCTGAGCCTTGTGGCAGGTGTCCTCACATACCACGATGCTGTAAGGGGAGACTGATCCAATGCTGAGGTGTGCCGATTTCACCACACAGAATGAAGCTCAACCCAGCTTACTTGGTGGCCCACATTGTGTGTATATTCTTCCCTTATGTTAGGGTGATTGGGCCCCAACTTTAAAAATATTGGAGCATAGGGGAGTCGGGTCCCTGAGACTGTGCCCCTAGAGTAGATATTTTGTTAAAACTTTATTGATTGCCCATTTGTAATATTTTAATTTTTATCCCTGTTAGGAAAGGTGGTCAGATCCCCAAGAATTAGTGCATATGAAACAAATTATTTTTACAAATGTTTGAGTGACAAATTATAGTTTTTTTTCCCTAAATAAAAGTAAGGTTGATTAAAAGTTTAACTGGCCTTTTAGTAAAAATAAACAATTACAAGTATTATTTTCATTTAAATAAGAGTGAAAGAATAATTTTATAGGTCTATTATGGATCTGGTTTACAATATGCTACAGTTCACTGATAATTCTAGAAGTATGAGAAAATTGCAACACATGGTAAACTTTGTTTCCACATCTGTTTAAGTTTTTAATTGTATTCCCATTGCTGCACTTCAAAGTTCATTCAAATTTCTTTTGGTCATCTTATTCCAATGTTTGTATAAGTATGACGGTGTTTGTAAAATGTTAAAAGTTAAGTCGAAATTTTAAAAAATTAAAATGTGTGCAGGTACAGGGCGGCCCTCGACTTTCACACATTTTTAAAAATTCAATTTTTAAAGATTTTTGTCGATAATGCAAAAATTGTTCGCTTTCATGCAGTCGCTTCCACAGAGCGCGGTAGCTCGCGCTCACTCACACATTGCCGCCTAGAGTAGCGAACTTCTCGGAATCGTTGTGATGTCACTAGGGTTCCGAGCCGCTGTGGCGGGGGCCGAATGTTAAATACGTACATGCAATATATTAAACAGGTTTAGTCTTGCGTTAGGGCGTGTTTTGATGCGTTGTGTGTTTTGCCAATTTATTTGTTTATGTTTAAATATTTCGCCCTTATATATTTATAAACATGAGTGAGAAACTGCAGTGTTGATACGAACAAAATGAAATTAAGGACTCGTAAACTGCATACGACCGAGACGAAGATGGAAATAATTAGACTTTCTGAAAGCAGTGAAACTTTTGCTTCAATCGGCCTTCCGTACGACATAAACAGGTCTACGATATGTTCAATTTTGAAAAACAAGAATAAAATTAAGGAATACGTTCAAAATTGTGGAAATATGTCTTCAAAGATTGTTTCCAAAAGACACGGCATAGTGATGGATGAAACAGAAAGATCTTTGTCATCATGGATTGATGATCAACATCAAAACGATGTCCCTCTGTGTTTTCCAATTATTCGAGCTAAGGCTCTTAGTTTGCATGAAGATTGGAAGACTAGATTAAAAGAAGATTCTAACACAGTGTTTCAAGCAAGTAATGGCTGGTTTGATAAATTTAAAATGAGGTATTCTTTACATAATAAATTCACTGGAGGATCGGCTAATGCAGATAAAGATGCTGCAAAAGAATTCATTTCTTCATTGTCCAAAATTATTGTAGATGGAGAATATTCTCCTAGCCAAATATTCAATGTAGACAAGACGGGTTTATTTTGGAAAAAGTGCCTAATCATACATTCTTATCGAAGGAAGAATCAGTTGCCCCTGGACATATACCTTCTAAAAACCGATTGGCATTGCTTCTTGGTGGAAACTTAGCTGCTGATTTAAAATTGAAGCCACTGTTAGTTTATCAAGCAGAAAATCCCAGAGCATTGAAAGGGAAAGATAAAGAATTGCTTCCAGTGATTTGGAAATCGAATAGAAAAGTCTGAGTTACTGCGTTAAAGATTGGTTCACTTTTCATTTCGTGTTGGCAGCTAAGCAATATTGTAAAGATAAAAATTTACAATTTAAAGCATTATTAATCAGACACCCAAAATCTCTGCAGAATTTATAACCGGAAATCATTGTTGTGTTTCTTCCTCCCAATACTACCTACCTCATACAGCCCATGGATCAAACAGTGATAACTATGTTTAAATGATATTATATGAGGACAATAATGAATCAAGGTAACTGGCCGGGCAGGTTGTCCTGCATTAAGAGATTTTTGGAAGAACTATAATATATGGAACTCAATAAACAATATTGGAGACTCGTGGGCTGAAATAAAAGAATGAAATGAGGGCTGAATGAAAGGTTCCTGGAAACAATTATTCCCACAAGTGATGAGTGATTTTATAAATTCTGAAGAAACTCCGTAAACTATCACAGATGAAATAGTTGGCCTAATTGAATGAACTAAACTTGAACGTCAACAACGAAGATGTTAATGAGTTGATTGAATTTCACTCAGTACCTTTGTCAAATTAATACTTAATTGAGCAACAAGAGTTAAATGAAATATACAATGAAAGTTAAGAAGAAGCTGATAAAATCGTCAAGACTTTGGCAATCAAAAATATGAATGAAGCCTTCATGCATCGTGACAAATTTTTGACTATCATGGAAGAATGTGATCCCAATGGAGAACGTATATCTCAAGTACGTAGGGTGATTGAGAAAGACACAGCATGTTATAGAACTCTTTATCAAGAAAAGAAAAAAAAGGTGGTATTCAACTAACACTCTTGACAAGTTTATAAAGAAAACACCTGAAAGCACTTAAACATGCCTCGTTTACTTAATTATGTATATTGATAAATAAATATTTTATAATACAACTTTTTGATGTTTTTTTTACATCCCTCTACTTTCAACATTCGCACACATTTTCAGGAACCAATTATGTGCGAAAGTCGAGGGCCGCCTGTATATTGTGTTTAATAAAATCACATTGTGTTCATTTTCTTACAAATCCCTGCACTCCTTTACAAACTAAAGAGGCTCAAATAAATTTATAATCAAGTAATGTTTGTTCACATTGGAAATCGAATCTTGTGTTTAAATATCTGAGTCTTCCTGCAGTTGCTGCATTTTTGCTATTTTATTTTAAAATATTTGCTTCTTGGCTTTTCCTCATCACTCTTATTCATAACAGTCAATAAGCATTGTTATAATTAAAATTCTAAAGTGGTTTTTCAAAATTTGAATGAAATATCTTGATTCTACTTATTTTTCCAGCCTTCAACATTGGTAAAGGATTTTTGCTTGGAGCATCAGCTTTTGGCATTGGATCTTTGTGTTACTATGGTATAGGTTTGTCATCTGAACCTGGAGCTGTAGAAAAGTCGATGTAAGTCAATATTTTTTACTTCCACCACTCTGTTTTATGCTTATCTGGTTTTTAAAAATTAAATGTTTTAGGGTATGGCCAAAATATGTGAAAGATCGAATCAAGTCTACTTATGCATACTTTGGTGGAAGCATTGCGATTACAGCTGCATCAGCATTTGCAGTTAGTCAGTCTCCAAAACTACTCAATCTTATGATGCGAAATTCATGGCTTGTAAGTAAGGTTATTTTATTGAGATCTACTATTGATCCACTCACACACACATATCTACTGTTAAGCTTTTGTCATTTATTTGCATGAAAGTAAATGTAGACCTACATGCTATAAAAATCTGCAAAAATTAAATGTTGATTAAATCCTAGTACACTGCTGTTCATTGAAAATGCAATACAAAGAAAAAGTTAGATTGGCCAGAATTTTTAGAGATGGGTAGTTCGTCTTGCTAAATGTCAATGATTAAAATCTCAGCTTAGTATGTAAATGGGATCCACACACAATACAGGATGATATGTCACTTGGAAGATATAAAAGGCCTCAAAAAGCAAATTCATTGTGTCTGAATTTGATTGGTATTGCTAGTGCATAAACATGCTCACTGTAAAATAAGACATGAACAATTGATGGAGTTTGAGAGTAAGAATTATTGGGAAGAGAGAAGGTGGTTTGTCATATTGCAATATTGCTGCCTATGGGACTAATGCTAGTATACAATGTACTTTTACTTGGAGACAATGGACAGAAAAAGTTTTATGCATCATCGTAACAGATCTAGAGCACCTAAGGTTATGACAGAAAGGCACTTGCTACACGTGTCAATAGGCACTTATTACTCAGGCAATGTCATGTCTGTCAGTACTTTTCACCAATAATGGCTGCAGGGAAGGCTTGTAGGTAGGCATCTGTTACTGCAACTTCCTTTACCTAGGAATGCACAGACTTGTTAAGACCCAGGGCCACATACACTACTGTTTGAAAATTGCAACACTATGAAAGAATCATCAGAAATAAATAAAATTTATTCCACGTATTACTTCTAGTGTTTTAAATAAGCAATCAAATTTACAGAGCAATAAAACAAAAATAATGCCAAAAACCAATATCTTGTGCAGCCGCCACGCGCAGCGATGAGAGCCTGTACGCGTCGTGGCATCGAATCATACAGATTCTGAATGTCATGCTGAGGAATGGCATTCCAGATGGCCTCTATTTGATGCCAGAGTTCAGCCATACTCTGCCCAACAAGCGAGACGCCATCTGATGGAATTCAAGACATGCTTAATGGGTGACATATCCGGGGAACGTGCCGTCCATGGAAGAAGCGGAACCTGTCGTACACTGAAGAAGGCTTGTACATTCCGAGCAACATGTGGAATGGCATTGTCTTTCTGAAATACAGCTCCGGGAATGCGTTGCAGGAGGGGTAGGACCTCGGGCTCCACAACTTCCCTGATGTAGCGCCTGCTGTTCAGGATCCCCACAATTTGGAGTAGGTGGGATCGCCCATGATATCCAATAGAGCACCCCAGACCATAATGCCAGGCGTTCGTCCAGTATGACACTGAATAAGACACTCCAGGAGAAGGCGTTCACCTCTAGCATCTGACGAGTGCGCTTCCATCGTTATAGTCCAGATTGTAGTGGGACTCATCTGAGAAGATGACTTGTTGCCAATAGGCATACCATTGGATGTGTTGGTGAGCCCATTGTAGCCGAAGGCATCGGTGGTTCAGCGTCAAGGGAATCCTTGTACTTACCCATGGCGCAGCAGACATCAACGAACCATGGGGGCAGACTGACACACCTGTAGACGTACTCCAATGTTGTGTCAATGCACGAGAGGACGCTGTCTCCATCATCGCCATGCGGATGAGGTGTCTGTCGCTCGGTTCTCCATGGTTCATCTCTTCCACACACGCATCACTGATGTGGCATTATGCCCCGTGCGAGTGGTGATTTCGTGATACGAAAGTCCACCCTCACGGAGACCGATCATGTGGCCCCGTTCGAACTCTGTTGCCCGTTTGGCACTCTGTATTTTTGGAGGCATATTGACTTCGAATCAATCATTTACAGCAGCCAAACGAAGATACACACATTTTAACGCACCTTTACAGTGCTTTTTATTCACGGCTCACTTGGAAGTTTAGAGGGTGTTTCTCGGCCCACACAAGCGTGAATCGCTTTGTAATTCTAATCATTTGCATATCCTAACCTGTTTTGCATTTCCTGCAAGTTTCCTTTAATTTGCATGATTCTTTCATGGTGTTGCAATTTTCACAGTGTAGATTCATTGACTTATGGGAGGGCTGCCAAAACAACCATGAAAGTTTTTTATATTTATTGTATATTTTTAAAAAGTAAATAAAGAGTTTAATTTGATGTATGACATTGCATTAATTTAACAATTGTTTAAATATTTGGTGTGATTTTTGTAGTAGCCAAGCACAAGCAAGATTATCTAGCAACAATTTACAATTTTTTTTATCCCGACACAATGATAGAAGAAACTCCTCCAATATTTGACTGCTACAAAACCACCTCACTTCAGTGTAAAAAATTTAAGTCACTGTATTCGCTTTCAATGTCTTCAAAAAACTTTTTGAACTGTCAGTGATTAGGGCCAAAGGATTTTATAAAATTAATTGTTGAAACCACAGCTTTCGTAACATGTTCAAACCCTAGTTTTAACCTAAATTACCCACCATGTGGCTTGTTACAGTTAAAACAACACATGGTGAGGCTGGCGGCCAGCAAATCAACAAAGGACCATATGCTTGCCTCGGTCTATGCATCCCTGCTTTAACATAATACCATAGATATCAAAGGCTTCTATGGTGCCACTGGAATGCTGAATGACAGCAAGTCATGTTTTCTAATGAGTCTAGATACAATCTTGGAACCCTTTAATGGCCAGATCCTTGTTCGTAGAAACAGTGGAGAACAGCTTCTGGAAAGGTGCATTGCAGAGCATCATAGTGGTCCTACTCCATGCATAATGGTTTGGAGTGCTATTTCACTTCATTTATACTATCACTTTATATGGATCACAGGCACTATGAACCATATAAGGTGGCACATCACCTTGGAACCAGAAGTTACACTCATACAGACCCTTCCTGGAGTTATCTTGCAACACGACAATGCTTGTCCTCATGTCGTCCAAAGCTTCTGTGATGAATAAGTACCACTTCTTTGGCCTGCTCATATGCCTAATATATTCTCCCGATATTACTCGAAAATTGATCCATATCTCATCACCCATTGTCGCAACTGGTGAATTAGTATTGAATTTATGTGGAACTCATTTCACACACCATCCACAATCTTTATTGGTTAATGTTATAGTGTGTGCAAACAGTTATAAGTGCCAAAGGTGTACAAACAAATTAATGATTTTTGTATGTTCTTTTTATCTTACAGTTTTGTAATTTCCTATAATCTATACAGATACTACATGTCATCGCTCAAATGGATTTCATTGCTGTAGTTCAAGTCTATTGGCAATGAATAGTAGTGTATATGGTACTGTTCACCAAGTGCTAACCATTAGCTTTAGTGTCAGCTACAATAAAATTGTTTAATCATGCCAAAAGGCCACACTGTTAACAAGATTTTACCTTTAATATTATTGGACCAAATGGATTTTCACTAAGCTTCATTATTGAGATGTGTTTAAATTCACAATCACTACCAATCTTAGCCTATCCTAATGGTTATATCCAAAACATGTGGTCTATCAGCAAGGGCAGTATGTCTCACAATAACCAAATCCTCTGGGTTTAACACTACTATATAGTGAAATTTCATTATCCTCCTTCAGGCCAACAAAATAAAGTGATTGTCTTTGTCAACCATCCTTCATGGCAATGGTCATGCTGTTATACTTGAAAGATATTTTCTTTAATATCCACATATTCTTTATGGCACAAAAATTAGATTATGAAGAACCATTCATTCAAATCCATAGACTTGAATCTAGATATATTTTATAAACTATTCCCTAGCAGGAATTTCTATTAAAAGTTTCCTCGTGAAGGGAACATCTAATAGAAACCTGCTTTAGAGAAATGATTTGAGATTATCAGCAATTGCTTAATAATAATTTGTAACAGTATCTTCGAATAGTGGATTTTATATTATTGTTTTCTAATAAAACATGCATCTGCATTTCTTTAGAAAATATTTAATATTGTTTGTTAATCCTTTAATTTTTATTAAATCTATCCAATTAATGTTTCTCTGAATTTTATTTTCTTGTAGGCTATTGGTGCAACCTTTGCAGCCATGATTGGTAGTGGAATGGTTGTTCGATCCATGCCATATTCAGAAGAATTTGGTGGTAAACATCTTGCCTGGATGGTTCACTGTGGAATCATGGGAGCAGTCGTTGCACCACTCTGTTTGCTTGGTGGGCCCATTCTGGCTCGGGCTGCTTGGTATACCGCTGGAATTGTTGGTGGTAAATGTTTCCATTCAATAGCTATGCATTTTGGTTTTGTGTAAAGTATTGATTTGTTCATAATATCTTTGGAATATTAATTTTTAGTTGATTAAATTATTCATTGTTTTTTAAATACATAATCTTGAACATAAGGCTATTTATTCCTATTTTTAGGTTAGAAAAATGTTCAAATTTTGTATTTTCATAAGTTCCTAAAAAGACCAAATGGCATGAAATATTTTTCCTTTAATTTTATTTTCTCTATTGCATATCTCATTTCCAAGATTTAAAAAAAAAATAATCAAAATTTAGTGTAACTGTTAGATTAACAAAAAAGAATAACATTTCAGCTAGTTTTTAAAAGTTAACCTCATGTCATTCTGTATATTATGTTAAAAAATTCTTTGAAATTCAAAGTAGATTATTTATCAGTTGCTAATCTAACAAGAGGAAGTTAAATTTTGCAACTTTCAGTAACTGACTTTTCAAACATTCATTTAGGGTGTAAATAACATGTGGAAAAATTAAATATAAAATTGTTTTTAAAACATTGGGGTGCATTATTTTAAATGCAGATAGCTTAGAAGTCTTGTAATCTTTATTCTTTAACAGTTTATGAATTATGTGCAAGGCTTTGATTTCAATTTTAAAAAACATTGGAATTCTGTAGCTTATCTTAGCAATAAGTGATTTTAAAATCTTCTGATATACTACTTGTGAAACTACATACCAAAAATTTATTACCATTAAATTTTGTCTAATGTGTTTGCTCGGTTATTTGAAATGAATGGAAAATAATGCTTATAGTATAATGTATCTATAAAGTGTTTCCCTTGAATTTATACAATATTCAATTTCTTTTCAATTAGGACTATCTACTGTAGCAGCTTGTGCACCAAGTGAGAAATTTTTGCACATGGGTGGACCATTAGCATGTGGTTTAGGAGTAGTCTTTGCATCATCTTTAGGTATACATATTTGATATTTGTGTATCTTTTTAGCTATCCAACTTTTCATGCATGAGTTAATGGGAATATGGAACATTGTTTTCTTAGTCCAGTGTTTTCAAGTATTTGGGGGTGATTATGAATTGACTATTTATACAATTTTTTCACTTTTATTTTTAGGTTCCATGTTTTCACCAGCAACTACTGCTTTGGGAGCTGGATTATACAGCATTAGCATGTATGGTGGTTTAGTCCTGTTTGGAGCATTTTTACTGTATGACACCCAACGAATAGTACATGCAGCAGAAAATTACCCTATGTATGCATACAAACCATACGACCCAATTAATGCGTAAGTATTTACAGGTTAAATTAATTTACTTGTTCATTTATTGTATTGCATTAAAATGTAAAAGCTTTTAAGCTATTTTTAATATACACAGGCAGAAGTATTACAAGCTAAAAAAAATTCAACTGACCTGAAAATGTTTTATTTTCCTCATCTGATCCAAATTCTGGATAACAGAAACATTTTTATCAGTATAATTGAGTGTTTGACTATTACTGTTTGTTATACAAAACTAAGTAAATTTTGCTATTTTGAATTGCAATGTTTCCTTCAGATTCGAAATTTAATAATTAAGGTTTATTTTGTTAGTTTTTCAATATATTCTCTAGAATTAGAATTCACATAGGTTTGTTTCTTAATTGGGAAAAGAATGAATTATGATGACTCCAAAAACTCAACATTGACTCATTGTATTATATGCATTTTAAAATCTGGGGAAGAGGAAACATGCTGTAAAGACTTCTGCCAAGTGAGATAGATGGCACTCTTGTGCATGCCCAGAACTTTGAAAAAGGAGGGAGAAAAAAATGGGTGTGGCAAGAGACTGGTTGGTTAGTTTTTAGAGAGTGATCGAGACTGAAATGTTTCGATTTTGATATATACTACCCTTTTTATTTTTGTGTTGTGTGTCGTGCTTGTATTGTGTGTGTTTTCATTAAAATGGTTTAAACCAAGAGAGTATTCCTTGTGATGTATGTAAAAGGTAATTAAAATTTTGAGCAAGTCAGTACAATGCTGTAGAAAACAAGCCCTAAATTTGAAATCTTTTATTCCTGCTCATATCATGGCAGGAATTAATATTTAGTAATACTTTAAGGCAGCAATTAATGTAGCATAGCCTCAGCTATGATCTGAAAAAAAATCATGCTAAAAAAGGATTTGAATACAATATGAAATTGCAAGCAATCATAACACCAATTACTATATTTCATTCTTTTATTTTATAAAATGTTTCTTTTCAGGTCTATCTCGATCTATTTGGACACATTGAATATCTTTATCCGCATTGCAATGTTATTAGCTGGTGGAGGTTCAAGGAGAAAGTAATGAACATGTGATTTCTGCATCTTTGTAAATACAAAAATGTAAAACAACATGTATTTTGAAGTTCTAGCCTCTATTTATTAACTAATTCGAATCATACATGTTTGCCAAACATATCCTTGTATAATATCTTACTGGTAGCCATAAATATGTATTTTGTTTCACCAATAAATTCATTGTTTTATTAGTTGAAGATGGTTTCTTTGTTTCCAATTGGTGACATTGTTAGAAGGAAAACTGCAGTCTGATTATATCTTGTAGCATTTTTCAAAATACTCTGCTAATGTGCTTTAGCATCTGAGCTTTTCAAGATTATATATATTTCAGCATATCTTGTATGCCAGTATACTTTACTAGAAAAACCAAGATTCTAACGTATGTTAAATATAAGGTTTTGTGTTGGAAGTCTAGGAATCCAGTTTTTGTAGCAAAGACAAAATTTGGCTCGAAGCAGTGCCAAAACAGAAATTGCAGGTTAATTTTGAAATTTAAAAATGTTCATAATTTCCTAGAAATGTACAAGATTTATTTAAAATCATTTTGGAACATTGTTGATTCAATTTCATATGCAGATCAATTAAATGATTATAAGAGGATATGAACACACAAAAACTGCCAGACCAAAATCTGGATGGTGATATCTTATAGGGATCATAGATGTGAAATACAAGACTCAGTATTGCTATTGAGGAGCTTCAAAGTGATCAACATGTTGACTAGTCATAACTGCTCTGAAAAATTGACTGATTTGACATCTTATCTCCTCGTTTAGCAATATATAACATGACAGGGTAGGTGTGTGAATGTGCATTCTAGAGTGGCAACAAAAATGGTGAAATCCACAAGTCTACTACCAATCAGAAATTAAGATGGGCATCTACTCCTGTTCCGTGAACCAATCAGATGAAGCTCAGGTGTTGCCTCGTCATCCAACCATGGTTCAAAATTATGTGTTGTCCTCGGATTTTTCCCTTTGGGATTGATTCCGGACCATCACCAATAGCCCATTGTGTTGCTCCAGTGTGACATTAATTAAAATACCAACCTACCAATCAGATAAATGTTCGTTTCCACCCGGCACACAAAAGTGTCTAAGGGTCCTCGGCACTTAAAGAGGGGTAACCATTACTCTTATCTTTCCTCTATGATCGGGATGACTGAATATCTTAATTTTATTTGGGGTGAATGTTGGCAGTGGAAAGTTAGCTTATTGATATGGATTTTGGCAACAAGTAAAAATAACATAGCTCCTATCTGTCATTAAGTGCACCAAAAAACATGATATATTCCTTCAAACATCCCCAAGAAAAATGGGATGTCAGTTTCTACATCAGAGAAACTGACTCATTGTATTTTATGCATGTATTAAAAGGTTAGAACCAAATGCTTTAAATTTATATGTGTTCATGAGAAAATACATGGCCAGGGGACTGGACTATATCAGTCTTATCAAAAGCAATTGATAGCAGAATCAAATTATGCTCACCTCTGGTCGATAACGTTATCATTTCTTGTATAATGTTAACTGATAATTAGGGAGTATCAACAATCTCTAGAACTTTTGACATTCTGTAAAGCAGTGAAAGTTGAAAAAATAAATTCCCAAGTGTGATTATTGATCTTAGCCTCAGGCAGCAAGATTACAAGTCCTTTCCCTAGAAATTGACATACATCCTGCCCATTTTCTTACCTCAAGGGCTTGCTCCTAATATCAAGAAAATTCATTGATTAATGGAAAATTGATAAAATATGCATAACTTATTTTTCAAGAGTGAAATTACATATTTTGTCCCACCTCACGAAAATGTGTATACTTCTTGCAGTTTTTAACATAGTAAGAAAAATAACTGAATATTAAAAAATGTAAGAAATTTTTAATCGGTTTCCTAGAGAAAATTTTAAAGTTTGGTTACCCTTGATAAAAACAAACCTTGCAGATAAGTGATTACGAGTAAGATTTTTCTGGAGCAATTTCCAAAGCTCATGAAGTTCCTTTGTTAGCACTTGCAGGGTCCATGGAAGAAGCTATGGTTACTCTTACATCTTAATCCATATCACATATCAAATTTAGATCCCAAAGAAGTAGGGTCAATCCAATCACTCAGATGAGTTTCACTCAATGGCAATGGGGCCAACTAGAGAAAATTATTGGAAGGCCCAAGACCACATGGTTGCTTATATTTAAAACAATTGTTATAGATCATAACTATTTATCCATCATGTTTAGAAAGGCCCAACCCTGAAAATATTGGTGTTCTGCCTCTAGAACTCGGCATCTCCCGCCTGTTTTTCTGCTGAATAAAATGGTCCTCCGATGTGATTGACTGACGAATCTTTTACAAGGCAAAATAAAAACTCTTCTTGCAGTAGAGTAGCATAACATAGATAACTGGGGATTCCAAGATTGAATCAAAAGCAAAACAATTTAATGCTTAGGCTTTAGATCTTATAAGTCAACTCGATTTGCTGCTGTTTCTCATCCACAAAGACAAATTATGTTTAGCATTAATTTTTTAGAGTCAAAAAGGTATGGTATTTTTAATTAATATAGCATCGGAGCAACACAATGGGTTATTGGCGATGGTCTGGGATCAATCCCCAAGGGAAAGATCCAACACCACGTAACTTTGAACCATGGTCAGAAGTTACACCTGAACTGGCACTCCAAACTTCCACACCAACATGAGGACATTTGTGGCCACAACAGATTTAACATGCACCAGCCCCCTTTGTACACAACGGGCTTTGGTTGGATTCGAACTCACAACCCACTGGTAGCTAGTCCATTATCTTTCAACAGGGCTACTGTAGTCAAAAAGGAGCAATCGCACCCAATTCTGTGGAATATCAAATGCTGTACGAGCTTGATGGCAGTTTTTTACAAAGGTGGGAAATTGAGGAAAGAATTTCAGACCATCACATATTATCTGAACTGAAGGCTAGCTTCAGTAAGAATCGTAGGTTAGAGGCAAAGTTAGCTGAAAGTACTTATTGCACATGACAAACACCAATAATCAATCATTATAAATCATTTGAGCCTCAAGGACAGGACATTGCATTCCTTGGTTGGCTTTTGAACAAACTAGTCTCACTCAGATTTACATTAAAAATTGAATTTTCCCACAAGTTTTTTTACTATTTTTATTTTTCTGCCACCGAATTAGAAGAATTTTATTAGAGGATGCTGGGCTTCAATGGTCTATGCCACTTGACTTTCTAATTTGCTCTGCCTAGAATAGACAATTTGAGCATATCACTAGGAAATATGGAGTTGACTTCTATCAACCTAATCACGTCATTTTTAGTTAAATATCTTCAAGACATTCAAATGTGTAAAAATATACGAAATTTATTTTCACTGATAATACATCTACAACCAGCATTATGTCACGCCGGTAGCACATGAAAAACACTAATTATTGAATTATCAAAGAAACTACTATATTTTCGAACATTACAGAATTGCTGACAAAGAAAAACTGCAGTTCAATAACTACCTTCTGAAGTCTGAAAACTATAAAATCTTACCAAGAAAGGAACTTCATAGCTGGTGTAGAATTGAGTTAATGATTGTTTCATAACTATTTGATTAGTTTATCCAATTACTGCAAATTTTTTATTCAATAATCTCCCTTGCAACTAGACAAATATAATTAAATTAATCAAGAAACATATTTATCCATTTCCTGACCAAAAGATAAATCTTAACTTAATTTGCCGTAACACAAAATATTTACTCACTAATGTAGATGTTGGGTTCAAGATACAATATTTTGATTTTCAAGAGCATATTACATGATTTGAAATCTGAGATACATTACAAAAGGATATTAGTCAGGTAACACATTTCAAAGTTACTACTAGGTATACCTAATTTATACCTTTACAATGAACATTATCTTTTGAAGTTCACTAACATTTGAAATGGCTGCTATCCATCCACTAAAAACATTAAATTTTCATAGCTATAAAATATTTACGACCATCAAGAGGATGAAATATAATTGTATACTCAGTTATTTATAGCTTATATAAAACAAGTTAATCTTGTTTTCTTAGTTTAAAAATTGAAACTATTAATCACTTCCACTCAAAAATTCCTTTTCCATTATACATTTAGGTTATTCTGGAAAACCAATTGAAGCTGATTAAAATTCACTGAAACAAAGTCATGCATGGTAAGTGCCAGGAAAGGTGTTAAATTAAACCAGTGTTTTAGAGGTAGGTATATTAATTAAGGTCACACTGGAGCAACACAACGGGCTATTCCAGTAATGTTTAAAGAACATTCATAAGACAACTAATGATACAATAACAAGTGTTCCCCTAGCTTAAATATCTCAATATATACTACTACAAATTACATACTCCTAACATCCTTAAACACAAAATAATGAGAAGACTAACTCCAACCTCTTAAGAAATTAATTCCCACCTTCCTAGGTGATGGATTTTTATTTCATACAGTTCATAATGAAAAAAATGTGTTTTTAACACTATTAATTAAAAACTTTTAGAACTTATTTTCTAGTTATGAGAATAAACTCAATTATACACAAATTATCATGGTCATGAGACCTAAATCCATTAACTATCCCTTTAAGCATAACCATATGCATGAAAGAAGGTACTATGGGGATAAACAATATTTAAGATATAAACAATGTTGACTTATTGAAGGTAATATAGGTTGTATTTAAACTCCTATTTTGACATTTTAAATATAAACATGAATGAAAAAAGAAACAATTGGAAGACAATGAACAATGCAATAGAAGATAAAACAAAAGTAGACGAGATACACGAGATTGAAATACCACGGAGGCATAATATAAAGTTCATTTTTATTTTGCCGTTTATCCTACAAATGCAGCAGCAACATACTAACATAAACTGCAAGTACATATTGCATCATATTATTCATAAATAACAATGCACTTGACATTGTTAGTAATATGCATGCAATTAACACTCAAGTTTGTAATATGCTTATTCAATAAATGTACAAATGGATGAAAACTACAAAGAAATGAACAACTTTTTATGGAAAAAAAATAACAAGCAATATTTTACAATTGGGAAATATCCATGAAGATAACCCTGTTTCAATTTAAACCTAGTAATAATGAAGAGAAAAAGATACAACAAATATAAATGCCTGAATCTCAGTTTGAAGTATGTTGACAGCAGATAGACTAAATACAGTTAAGCCATGAAATAGATTAAAAATGTATAATATATTTTGTCAATGGCCACTGATATTTCTAGCAACACATACTATTCAAACATGCAATCAATAATAAATTCACAATGCTAATGTACTCAAAAAAATGTTTTGCATATTCATAATGAAGCTTCCTGACACGAGAAAAGGTCCTTGTTTCCCTGATATATTTGTATTCTGTACAAGCCTTTATTGACTGAAATGCTTGATGTGATGGACAAAATACTTTAAGCTAGAAAAGCAGGGATCTCAAATAAATCAAATGGAGCATGCGGATTATATGCTATGAATGATTTCACTTCTTTTCAGTGACAGGAGGTTTTGATGTTCGAGTCGAAAACCTCACAAATGAAAATGATTTACATCATCCTGTATATATAAATTTTCCTTTGTTTAAAAATTTACCTCGCTTTCTTCCTTGCTCTTCTATCAAAACTCCACACCTTTTATTTCAAAAGCAGATGTGGTTCCCAAAATGCAGATTTGAGATACCTGTTAATCGTTTATTTATACATACAGCTGCAGCTAGAGTGAAGTACAAGATATCCACTTCTGTGTTTTTATATTTTCAAAGAATCAACACCAGTGTCAGATTTTGATTTATTTTTTATTACAAATATATAATAAAAACGTTTAACATGGAGAAGACTCAGTCCCTCAAAGGGCCAAGTTCTGTTAAACCGTATTACTGGATGGCTAATAAAATCCTCCTGAAGACAGACTACACGAATGAAGCTGTTATAACAACCTGCAAAGGACTGTTGAAGCTGTCTAGGCGGAAACAGCCCAGAGTTTCTGCACAGATAGGTGGGATACAACTTCATGGCACGGCAGAGGAGTAGTTAATGGACTTCGGAGCTCTCGGGTTTCGGAACCATATGATTAGGAGTATCTTGAAGAGTAGAATGAGGCTGTGAATGAGGTACGGGGATAGCAGGCGATGTCGACAAGGGTTCTAAAGTGGTGGAATGAGGAACCCCTTTGGGATTATAATTATACCTGCCAGCTCCATTGAGTGATCCTTCTCCATACCCGCTGCTGACAAAGTAATCTTTGTTTACACAACTGCGAAGCGAGTCTGGTATGCGGCCGACGATAGCTCTTCGGATTTCCCCAGCAGCCATCTCGCGCAATTCAGTGGCACTGGCATCACTGTACCAGGCGGCATGAGGAGTGCAAATGAGGTTAGGAGCATCTTTCAATGGACCTGCTAAGGCATTGTATGGCTCGTTCTCATGGACGTCTAAGGCAGCTGCTCGGATTCGGCCTTCCTTTAAAGCAGATGCGAGGGCATTTTCATCAACTAAACCACCACGAGCTGTGTTAACTAAAAATGCTCCGGGGCGCATTTGTTTGATAGTAAAATCATTAAACACATGATGATTATGCTCATTTAAAGTACAATGAAGAGAGACACAATCACTTTGGAAAAGCAAATCTTGTAATGTGTACACCCTAGTGAGGCCTAAAGACTTTTCAATGCCATCGGGAAGGTAAGGATCATAAAATATGATATTAAAACCAAATGCTTTGGCACGCAGAGCTACTGCTGTCCCAACACGGCCGAGTCCGATGATGCCAAGCGTATCACCACGAATTCGAGCACATCCCTGAGCAGCTTCCCGCACTTGTTCTGGACCCTGAAATTTTTTGCCTTCTCTCACCATGTTTGCCAACCAATATGTGCGTCGATATAAATTGAGAATGTGGCACATCGTCGTATCGGCTACTTCTTCGACTCCATACCCTGGTACATTGCAAACGGCAATACCCAATTCTCCAGCAGCTTTGATATCAATATTGTCAACTCCCGAGCCTATTCGAACAATTATTCTCAATGCTTTAAATTTATCTAAATCTTCTTTTGTTAAAGTGATTGTGTGCCACATTAGTGCACCGACTGCTTCATTGAGAACTTTCTCGTGAATTTCTTGTGTGGATTGAGCATCACAGAAAGCCACTGTGGCCACATCTTTTAGTATTGGCATTTCGACAGAGCAATCTCTGCCGTCCAAAAGAGCTACTAATGGTCGGGTATGCATAGTTTTTTTTGTTTGGAATGAGAGGCGACGCCTTTTGTCCAGTTTCTTTTAGTCCATAAGTAGACTTAGTCCTGTCAAATGGAGTTGGGCTGCTTTGTAAAATTGCACTTTCCTGAACAAATCTAGCCACCAAATCCAGAGTAATAAAATGATGATGAAAGCAAATATTTCAGAATCCTAAAAGAATAAACAAGACTTAGGAAATATGAAAACAAAACATTCATTTTAGTAAATATATCAATCATAATTGTTCTTGCAAGTATTTTGATCTTATGGATAAATATAAACTATTGGGCACAGGCCAAACATTTCAAATTACTGTTTTTTCAATAAAAAAACATTGGACATAGTAAAATTTAAATGCACCAATTGAAAATGTATAGTACAGAAAAATTAAAAACCTACAAATAGTAAGATATAAAATCTTAAAAGTGCATGTGTTTGACTAGAAACTGGCACAAATACTACCTAATAAGCAGCGATAGAGATCATTGTGAATTAATATAACTTGATATCAGGGTTTGAAATAATCACTAGACAGATTCTGCACAAATTTCTTTTCAATCCAATCATTAGTTTAAATTTTCAAAAAATGTTTGCTTGCATGATGCAAGCTCCAGTCCATCAACCAATCATTCTTCCTTATAAACAACCTTCCCTGCTCTTTAACATTTATTGTAATCGATGTACAGAGCACTTCCCTATAACAATTTATCTCATTGCCTTTTCTATGAAAAAAGGTTTAAAATTACAAATCCTCATAACAGGTAATCATAATCCTCATTACACTAGGTTACATATTCACATAAACAAAGTAAATTGTTTGGTTGGGGATTTAATGGCACAAGGGGCCATATTCGGCCAAGCTGCAAACATCAAGTAAAAAATGTCGTGAAAAGGGAAAACAAGAGGTATTGGGGAACAGAGTAGTAGGATGAAAGCAGAAAAAGATCCCTTGGGTGTATCCTGCTAGTGCTACCATGTATCTACTATAAACACAGTTAACTACAAGGGACAAGATCACTAGAGTACCTCGGGTTCGTGAAGCCCATATACACCTAAAGGAGATGTGCCCTCAGGGGCACAGTAAATTTAAAATTGCCCGAAGTAGAACATTCTGGCAACTGAGGAAAGATGCTTAGGCATCATTGATGCGGAACTTTCTGCTCGTAATTTCTAACCCAGCTTAATATTTTGCTGATTGATATTATCCGACAAACATTTTACCCTAAAAACATGGTACAATAGTAAAAAGTAGTAAAACCTACATAACTTTTTTATATTTCTTGTCCATAACTGAATGCATTACTAAAACCTTATCAACACTTTTGAGTATATAGTCAGCCATAAAATAGAGCAGTGCAAACATGTAAAATTACATTTCATAGACATAGTGTCCAAAGCTTGATTAGGAAATCTAGAAGTGCATGCGGAACAACATTGAGAAATATAAATAGCCATAATATGCAGCATGCATAGTTTTTAGTATGCCAGCGTGGAAAACATAAAACTACTCCCAGAAAAATTCATGATTTAAAAAAGAAAACATTACATTTTCTAGCAATTGGCAGATATATAATAACCAAAGTACCCCCTAAATCAAATAAATTTTATAAATATCTAGTTAATAATACTCAAGCTCAAAATTAGGTATATTTATCTAATGTATTGATAAAATATATATATTTACCTATTTTTATTCAAATAATTTTACAGCTCACTACAATGTCAGTTGCTTAATTTTTTTATTGGCATCTTGAAATAAAAAGACAAATTTTATAAATTCATTCAAAATGTAAAAGTAAGCTTAAAAGAGGAAGTTTATTATGCTGTGTCACTAAACTTCTTTTTGTCTACCTAATTTATCTGAAGTAACTTCAATAAGGTTTAAAAATAGGGACTATCACCAACATAGGGATCTATTTATACTGTAGGTAGGTAATTAGCATTAAACTGGAGCAACACAACGGGCTATTCCGGGATCAATTGCGAAGCGAAAGATACGATGCCTCGCAATTTTGAACCACTATATTTATAGGAACTATCACCAGTTTTGGTGAGAATTTTCATTACCAAGACATCAATACCATGTCTCTTAGTAATATTTTATTTTAGTTTTAAGATTGTACCTTAGGGATCAATTTTTATACCAGAATAGTAGCAAATGCTGCTAGTATGGGACATAATGCAGCAAGAAATCTAATCTAAAGAGTAATTTTTCTGAGGTCTAAGGTTAAAGTAAGGTTACTCAGTAACGAAATGCCACAATAACAATGTTGATTTTTATGACATCCTACGTGGCATGGAGGATCTATGCGAGAAAAAATTACTATATTCTACAATTCATGCAAGAAAGGAATTACTATATTCCACATGGGTTACTTATTCTAGAATTTAAAAAAAACTTTTAAAAGACATAGCTACATAAGGCGATACTAAGATGACAACAAAAGTGATTATGAATGCGCCTTCAGTTAGTTCCTGTAAAATTGAGCACCTCGAATCATAAAAATGCTGCCTCCCTGTATCTCCAGCATACGAACATTTATAACAAAACATTTATGGTTGTTGGTTGGTTGTTTTGGGGGTTTTATGGCGCAAGGGCCATATTTGACAATGCTGTGCCAGACACAAGACATATAATATCATGTAATATACACAAAGATGAAAGTTTTACTGACACAGAAGAGAGACATGCACCTGACAGGAATCAAACCTACGCCGTCTACAACTCGAAGGTGGCTAGCACAGTTGACATACTACTGAGCCACGACGGCCTCAACAAAACATTTGTACTTTGTAATAAGAAATCTAAGCATAGCCTATGAAAAGCAGTAATAACAATTAAAATCAATTTTTAAACTTTGTATGTTTTGATTTAATTAAAAATTGGACGTGTTTATAAATATGCATATTATTGTGACAGTTATATCCATAGCAATATTCCTTTATGAAATTGAAAAGTTTCAAACTTAAGATTTCATATAGTTCCAAAACTACCACCTCAACTCTAATTTGTTTCAAAACCCACTTGACATTTTTTAAACGTAATAGTCTAGATTTTAATTTAAGATGATTTTAGATTTAACATGAACACATGACTTAGTTCAACTTTGGAGTTAAGAAAGCTCATATTGAAGGTTTTGTGGAGCAAAAAATATAAATTTCTGGCAATTGGAATGAGATGCGATTAAAAATCAGTGCTTATACAAGTTTAATGTATGAATGTAAAAAATGGAAAGGTACGTATGAGTAAATTTGATTGGACTTGGCCCTCATATAAAAGGAATTTGCCTGGTCAGTCTCAAAGGTTCAGAACCACTGATCTAGAGAGGCCTGTGTGCTACCCCATTTTGTAACATCACAAAAAGTGGTGGAATCTACTAACAAAAGGAAATGTGATTTCAGCTCTTTATATCCACTCTTAACAAATAGATATTAACACATTTCTGCTGAGGTTTTTAATTAGTGTGGTTCTCCTTAGCTTTTAATCACCTGTTGATTCAAGCAATGCTTCTTTATACAATTCAGGTTTCAGACAAAGTATATGAAAAAATGTTGGTCTTATAAATTCAAGCAAATTATTTTCTTCGAATCAGCTTTCACGATATTGGTTCTGAACTAGATATCAGATTTAAGAGAGCTTACAGTAAATTACATTTTTAACATTTACTGTTTCAGGTAACAAAACAAGCTTCATCGTAATCAAACATAAAGTGCCTTTTAAAAATTCTAATTATCATTATATGAATTACTTTTCTACACTGAAACTGCTGTTTACAAAAGTAGAAAAAAGATTTCATTATAAGAAAACTGCAAAATGTATTATCACTAGAATTTCATAATAAAAATCAATAAAATTCGGATTGCATCAATAAACTTATGCTTGTGGAAGAATGCCAAGTTTTTGCACTTTTATGGAGTAGCCTGATACGACTTTTGTTCTTTACAATTTAGCAAAATATTGTCACCACATGATATGAGAATGAAATGAATTTACACATGCACATAACGAACTAGTTTTGCTTTCTATTTTCTCCACGAGTTTCAACAATAAAGATTTCTGAATTCTATGAAATAAAAAGTAATTTTCAAAATCAGGATAAATTAATGTTTGAAACATCTGAACTGCATAAATGATTATGGTACCAGAAAATTCGGATGGCCATTTCAAGCGCCTCGACCAATCTCTACTATTATAAAGGGAAGTGTTTGTGTGTCTGTGTGCAGTGTCCAAACGAATCTATAGCACTTACAGCCATGAAATTCGGCACACAGGTAGTCCTAAAGGTGACTGAATGTTCCTCGAAGCTCAAATTTTAAGATTTAATCTAGAAAATTTTTTAATTAATATTTTGTGCTGCGCATGTAGCCCCTCTTCCACTATGGCGTATCTGCGCAGACCAGTTTGAGATATTTATCGTGCATGCCATCTCTTCATTAAAAACATCCCTCACATTGAAATGATGGCGTAATGGGTAGAGCAAAGTACTGAAGGAATGGTTAGTGCTTTGGAGGGAGACCTCCTGAGTTCGAACCCGGCCCACAGATTTTTATTTTTCGCCTCTATTTTTAAAGATAGTAAATATACTCAAATCCTTCCAATTTTTTTGTACTTACTTTTACTTTATAATTTTATTTTTTGAATTCAACACGATTATTTTAAAAAATTTAACTGATTTTATGCAGCTTTTTCAATTCTGAAATTCTGGTTTTTCTGTATCATCAGTGTTGTCCTTTTCGTATCACCAATGAAAAACAAACAACTGAAGCTCCACCCCCTACATGTTTGACTAGTGCCAAGCTCCTACCATCGAGAAATTTTCTGCAACTCAGTTAAATTACATGAAATGAAGTACGTGTTTATTACTGTTTAATTCGGTTTTGATTTCACTAACATTGTGATTCATTTAGGTTATTAGTCGGAATCAGTTAGGTGACATAACAAGACTTTGAATCTTTAAATATAATGCTAGTTTTTTAATCACATTTTTATTTTGGAAGTGGTTTTTTCAACGTTTCAACTCAACGTTTGAATTTGTAAAATACAAATCTGTCGACACTATATCTGACACAGATGAGGCTATGAACTACACAACAGTTTTTGAACACATTGGTGCCATCTGGAGTACCCTCGCACATATTACAGCTAGAAATTGGGGCACCGATTATGCTTCTCAGCCATTGAAGCCACCACCATGACTGGACATGTTGCAGGCGAAGACATATTCATTCTTAGGATCCCAATCAGCCCCTTGGATCTCCCATTCCAATTTAAACAACTTCAGATCCCTGTTCGTTTAAGTTTCGCCATGAGCATCAACAAGGCACAAGGACAATCGCTGAAAGTTGTAGGACTATCTCATTAAACCGCGTTTCTCCCATGGTCAACTGTATGTGGGTTGTTCAAGAGTTGGAAAGGACAAGAATCTTTACATCCTAGTTCCAAATGGAAGAATATTCAACATAGTGTGTTATGAAGCTCTCTAAGAATCAGTGAGGTGGAAGGAATGAGGCGACATCCCCGTGTCATGTCGGGTGGTAAGGGGATTCATTTTTAAAATCATTGTTTTTCTTTTTAATATTTTCAGAATCAGTGAGGTCAAACAAAAATGATGTCATGGGCAAAGCCATGCAGTTACTGCTAGCAGAAGGTAAGAGATAAATTTTAATGCTTTCTACTTGAAGTTTGTTATCAACAATGAATTTTCACATTCAATCAACACAGGAAATTGGTTAGGTAGGTATTTTAATTAACGTCACACTGGAGCAACACAATGGGCTATTGGTGACGGTCCAGGATCAATCTCAAAGGGAAAGAACTGAGGACAACACCACGTAATTTTGAACCACGGTCTAAATTGGTTTAGGATTCATACCCTGCAATATATATTAATGACATGTCTCACAAGAACATCATCCGGTATAAAAATTACATCTGCAATCTAATTGTCGTCTAAAACAACTACAGTATCAAAATCACCATCACAAGTAACTGATCTTAAATCAAATATGGCTTGTTTTGATGATTTTAATTTTATGGAACGTAGTAGTATCTTGAAGAAACTGGAATGTTGAAACATGCACTGGTGTACCATCATAATTTGAGCAGCAGCTACAAACCAAACTCAAGCATCATTAAAACCTGATAAATTTTAGCAAACACAAATAAAAAAAGATCACAAAAGTTAAAAAATTTTGCCCTTTAACAGAAACAAATGGTCATACAGAAACTGGACAAGTAACGACATAATGGAAGATAGTATAAGCTATTTTTACAGTAATCTACATTAATCTGATCAGTCAACGTTTTTAGAACTAGGCCATTTTTCATGTCACAGCACTGATTCGACAGCTGAAGCAGCCCTTCTCACTAGATGGCCTTGTTTTGACCATGCTTATTCAAATTAAGGATTCAGATTAAAAATAGAGTATGCATACTAACAAGTGATAATTTCAGAGCAGATTTTACCATGAAATTAATGATTCAGTGCAGAAAGTGAGAGCAATAACAAATTGGTGATTGTCATTAATGATTTTTCTTGCAACAGCCTGACAAGATTATTATACCTATAGTGTTAGAAATTAGGAGCAGAACATCAAGTTTAAATAGCACCCATAACATTTTCCTTGGTTGCCAACTGGGATGCAATTTTAAAACTATTTTATTTATCTGATTTCATATAAAAAAAGTATAACTAGAGCATGGACTTGATTTCCAAACTAAATTTCAGTTTGGGCCTTTTCCCCTTAGTCATTTTTGTGCATTTTGTAATTGCCTTGTCCTGGTTTTTTTAAGTTGTCTCATAAGGAAAATTATTTTAAATTACAACACTCAAAACCAGGATTGACAATTAGCCTAAGTAAACGCATTGAATAGTAGCATATTCTAGTTTGGTTGGTCGTTTTCAGGTTTTATGAGGATTGTGTTTAGCACAGCTTGGCCACTTAAGACAGACAACACAATGAGGAAAGGAAAAAAGCAGAAGGGTAGGCAAAGGTAAAAATGAATGGGAGGAAATATCACGAGTACCTTGGGGTTGTGATGCTCCTACACAGCTAAAGATGTGCCCGAGGGCAGCATACTCTAGGAACTGTTCTCTTTGGAACATTGTTTACTGCAATACAGCTTGGAAGGTTGGTTGTTTTCGGGTTTCATGACGCAAGGGCCATATTTAGCCAAATTGCGCCAAACACAAAGCAGACATGAAGTAAAAAATGTTGTGAAAGCGAAAAGAGGGATTGAGGAAGAGTAAAGGATGAAAACAGAAAAATATTGCTTGGGTATCCCTGGAGCACATTCCCCTTTTTTACTACCAGTTTGTAAGGAAATGAATTTACATAGTTCACTTTTGGAAATGATTTTCAGCATTCTTGCATTGAGTATGAAGGAGTGCTTATGTAACATTCCAACAATGTTGAGATAATTGAATGCAAAGTTTATTTCACTATGGTCATAGAAATTAGGAGCAGAAAGCCAAGAGCGAATGGAACCCAAACATTTTCCTTAAATTACCAATACTCTAAAAGGATGCAATTTTAAAATATATTTTGTTTACATGGATGTGTATAAACATGCTGTGTAATTAATGACTTGGGCCTGAACTTGGATAACTATTTCTATTCATGTATAGGTTTTTTCATAAGGCTTTCTGGGGTCATTTTGGTACAGATGTATCTAATGCCTCATCTGGTGGCAATGCTCTTGGTGCATTTTTTGGCACTTTTTTGTCGCCAAGGAAAGAAATCTTAGAAAAAATCTTTTTTCATCTTTATACATCTTTCCGCTTGCAGAGGTTGCCATAAAAACAGGAATAACCCTAATAAAGATAGGTTACCTTCACCTGCCATAACTCGATACTAAAAAAAAGTGCACCAAAAACATAACAAGAGCATTGCCACCAGACGAGACGCTAGATACATCTGTACCCTCATTTTATATATTTAGAGAACAATGTAGTATTTACAGATAGATTTAGAGAAAAAGGTGTTAGAAGGATGAATGAACAATTGATAAGTCAGAATTTGTGTCATACAAAACATTCAGAAGACTTGGGTGCCAAAAATGATGACTAAAAACATGGTCATAAAGGTGCAAAATACAAACTGTAAATTTCAAGCCTTGCTTCTGACAAAAAACAATCAACTTATGCAAAGAAATATTGGCACTACTTAAACTATCGAGGCAAAGGACATATGCTCTTAATTTGCAGACAAGGATTTACACTGTGCATGGTGTTATGACATAAAATCACTGGTTCTCAACCACTCAATTGAGTGGTTGAGAACCAGACAAAAGCATAAGCATATATATAAGCAATTGTTATCCAATATAGGCAAAAAAAGACAAAAGTATATCAAATTTTAAAAAGTGAAAAGCTTGAATTTTGAAATCCAGTTGACATATGTATACAGTAAAGTAAAAAAATTTATAAAAACATTTCAGTAATTTGTGATTAAATTTGTTTCAAGCATACAAGAGAAACACATTTTGTGACTTGTATACAAGTATCAATTTTCTTAATATCAGGGAAGTATGAAATTGTAAAAAATATCTCACAAAGGTTATTTCTGTTAGACAGGCACAAAACAAATATTTCCAAAATAAAATGCAAATATACTACATATATTGTTCCTTAATGAATGTTTGAAAACTTTACTTTCCAAAATAACACTACAAATTTTCACTATTATCCAATACATGCTTAATATTATCAAGAACCAGGCACATAAGATGTGCGCTAACTGATAACAAAAGGTGTTAACTTTTTACGAAGGGCAATATCAGTTAACATGTTTCCGACTTTGATGTTCAAACTAAGATCAACACATACCGGTATCATTTGCACGTTAACTTAAAAGCAAGCTACTCGACGCGTACGAAATGCAAGACTTCAAAAATCAAAAGGCTAAACAAACTTTTGTATAAAAAGACGAATAGCATGAACTTAAAGGTTATTTAAGCGGCGACATCACTATTGCAATCATACCACTCCTATCGAAATAAGGATCACAAATGTCACGATTCGTTGGCTCTAAAAGCAATAACTTCCACAAAAAGTAATGAAATTACTTAAAAAATTGACAGCTCGCACATTTGTTCACACTTAAGCTACAAAGACCTCTTTTAATACTCTTTTCTGGAAGTTTAGGATAATGCGTCATTTACTCACAGCTTTAATATTGATAATGCTCTAGTGTCAAGCAATGTTGTTATCAGTCAAAACCAGAAAAGTTTTGCAAAAACACACTGTAGTTAGTTCAACAAACCTTTTTACTCAGTTCAGAACAAGGAAATGAATATTTAAATATAAAAAAACAACTATTTTTTATCCGTTAGGGTTTGCTACGGGATAGGGATCTCGCCATACTACCTAATTTCGATAGTGCAACAGATAATTACTTTTCCACAGCACAGACTTCAAATTTTTGGCATATAATTTAAATAAATAACATAATCTCATAAGATTTATAAACAATAAATACCTTTATCAATCAATTTTAAAATGTCACATGGACTTCAAGCGTCACTTCACTTTGCCCACGCCATACATTACGTTAAAGAGAGGAATCTTCTCGCCTCGGGTCACTAAAGAATTTTTCTCATTGGTGGAATTCAATGTCAATCTGTGTTTGAATGGAATCCGGCAACACTTTCTTTACGGAAAAAACAATATTCAGTGATTCACTTTACAATCTAAATTGATTTTCTAATTAGAAATTTGATTGTTCTTTTTGCTTTTAAAATTTAATAAAGAGAAAGAAATAGTTCACAAGTTTCAATGCACCAAATCCATTTTTTGATTTCCAAAAGCCGCTTGGTACATTGGAAAGAGAAAAGTCACGCCTTATTAAAATTAGACGATAGGTAAATAAATAAAAATTGTTTTTAAAAAATCAATTTTTTATCATGAAATGCTCTGTTGCAGGTAGGTATTCAAGAAAAATCTCAACTTCTGTGATGCCTGAATTTTACATAACAATGTTTTGGTTCAGTATAACGATTTAAAAGTGTACTAGGAAATCTGGTAGGTAGGTAGGTATTTTAATTAACGTCACACTGGAGCAACACAACGGGCTATTGGTGACGGTCCGGGATCAATCCCAAAGGGAAAGATCCGAGGACAACACCACGTAATTTTGAACCACGGTCAGATGACGAGGCAACACCTGAGCTACTAGGAAATCAAAAAAGCTTTTTTTTTTATTTTAAGGCGAACAAAACTACGAACTACTGAGCTGCATAACAATGATAAAAATTCATTTCATTCACCATTTTGCATCATCTCGAATATATCTAGTGGCTCAGTGAGTTTGCCCATCGGGGTAGCAGTCCGCGAGCTGTAGGTGGCTCAGGTTCCATTCCTATAACCATCCTGGGTGCATTTCTCTCTTCTGGATCAGTAACATCTTTTACGTTAATTTGGAGAAATGTATGCGACATTTCATCTTCCCCCTACTTAGTACAAAAATATTATATATCAGCATCAGTAAAGTGATGCGAATTTTTAAATAAGGTGTTTTTTAGTCCATCGTTTTGCTGGTTCTTGTCAATATCCTGATTTTTTTTCTCATCGAAATAACTCAAAAGAAAATTATGGGGTCACCACTGAACTTGATATCTTATTAATAGTCAAACATTGATCTCCAATTTTTGAACATATGGTCTTGTTGATAGTTTATGCTCATTCCAGGTGGATCGAAGGGTTTCTTTAAAATCAACTACTAAAACTGTCGAGGCCTACGGGAGTGCTTCTCTCATCCAAGTAGTGCTTCTCTCTCCAAGTAGTATTTGTCAGCGACAATGGGCCACAATTCACCTCTACCGGAATTCCAGAGCAAATGGCTAGCATTACTACAAATACTAACTATACTTTCGAATGCGTTACTTTCCTTAAAAAGTAATGAAATGTAACAAAAGACGCGCGTGCTACCTTTAAACCATCCAGTAACGGCCAGACAGAGATGTGTTTACACTGAAAGTTTCTTATAACAATGTCTGATTATCCTGGAACAGTCCAACAAAAACTATTTTTAATGCGATCTCAATGCTTGAGTCGGGTAATGCTGTTTCTCGAAAGAGAAATTCGGACAATAATTAATCTCGTACGTCTGAACATGAAACTCAATATTGAAAGCAGAGTGAGGAATAACTTGGACTTTCAGAAGATTCTTCAAGGTAGACGATGAGGTCGCTGTTCGCCAAGGTGATATTAAATGGAGAACTGGAACAGTCATTAGTAAAGATGAGCAATTGCACTACTCAATTCAAGTTTGCGGGCAATTGTGAAGACACGATGATCCACTTTGAAGTTCGGGAGAAATTGCTTCACCACCTGAATGAAATTCTATTCCTTTCTTTTCAGATTCTAAATCTGAATTGACGTGACTTGGGTCCGATGGTACACCTGGTGACCAGATAGAGACCATAGAGGATATAGTAGACTAAACCCTCATCACCAGCTTCCGATGCTACTTTGAGACAATCCTCTAGCGTCAGAGGGCCATATCAGAGATTAGGACATTGGTGGTTTGTTGGTTGTATATACAGGGTGAGTCTAAATTGTTTTTACAAAATAAGAGGGGTGATAGTACCCATCCAGACGAGTAATAATTACCATGGAACATAGGGTCACATTCCACTCTGAGAGGCAGAAAAGAGTAAAATTAGAATTTAAACATCATGAACTTACAACAGTGTTGGGAAAGCGAATGAACGATACCAAAAGTTGCACAATCTGATTTATTGATCAGAGAAAAACTAGCAGCAAGTGCTCAAAGTGGCGGCCACGCGTGTCGTTGCAGTTCACACCGGCGAAGGAAAGACTGGCGCACCCTCTCGAAGATTCCTGATGTTATGTTAATTTTGTCTGCGGCAACACCGATTCTCGCTACGAGATCTTCAGCCGAGTCCACAGGCGTCTGGTACACTAAAGATTTCATGTGACCCCAGAAAAAAAGTTCAGTGGGTTGAGGTCCGGTGAGCGAGGAGGCCAAGCCACAGGTCCGCCACGTCCGATCCATCGTGCGGGACATGTGGCATTCAAGAAGTGCCGGAAAAGTGTGCAGTGGGGCTCCATCGTGCATGCTCGACGCGTTTCGACTTTACTCTTTTCTGCCTCTCAGAGTGGAATGCGACCCTATGTTCCATGGTAATTATTGCTCATCTGGATGGGTACTATCACCCCTTATCTTGTAAAAACAATTTAGACTCACCCTGTATATTTTTTCAACCAATATATATATATATATATGGCGCGAGGGCCATACTGCTCCAGACACAAGACATACAATATCAAGTGATAGACACACAATGAAAGTTTTACTGACACAAGAGAGAAATGCACCTGATAGGAATCGAATCTACGCCACCTACAACTCGAAGGACATTGGTGGGAGGGATGTCGTATTACTCTTGAGAGCGCTGTGGCCAGCTAGGCTTTCACCTCCCGATGTAATGAGCTGATATGTAAATAACTTGAACTACGCTCTGCTGTAGAAACTAATGGACGAATTCTATGCCCAGAGGATTCTCAGGTTTCAATGTCTGAATTCTAAATGGAAGGGAGGTAGTTTGCTGCTCGTGCTAAAACCCTTCATAGAATGGACTGACACACCTAGGCACAAGTACGTGCAACTCACATACTTATGCCCGGTTTCTCTCAATCTCGCGTAGAGTATCTTTCATTTCTGAAGGGCTCGAACCTCTCGGCTGACCCACATCATGCTTGCTGATATGAAATGTTCCGGTTTCACACAACTGGCGTTGCAAACGCTGACATGTTTACCATTTTTATAGGCAACACCTTAGTTATATCAATCATCTAGGAATTCGTGTATAGTGCGGCTCCGACGAGAAGGCATTCGATTTTTGAATAGGTGTGAAAGGTTGTTATGAGGACTGTCATATGCAAAAGCATGAATGGCAATCGGTCGTGGGTTGTTTTTCTCCCAGTCAACTCACTGTCGTAGCTTACCAACAGCACTAGACGACAGTTGTAGAAGCAATTTGTTTACGTTCCAGCTATCGTTCAAAACCACGACTGCCTTCTCGAGGGTAACGGTAATTAACCGTCGAACTGGAGCGATACAACGGGTTGTTGCCTTCTCGAGGGAGCCGGATTATAATGCTCCATCACATACTAATGAAATTTTTTTTTAAAGAGCGGATTTGAAAACGAGCTAAGCAGCTCAGTTACGGACATATATTGACAAAAATGGCTATTTTGATGCATAGCCCGATTTAAGTTGGAGCAAGGAATTTCGAATCACCCCGTTCAGTGCCTGTTACGATTCATGCAATAAATCCACTTAGACCGAGTCTTTTGTCAATGATTAATAACGCAAAATTACATTTACCGGTAAATATGAAAAATTACCAATGAAGCCTGGTGAATTTAATAAAAATGTTTTATACTTATTACTTTTATTCATGATACATTCATTATTAATGAGTTCTTATAAGTCTTATTAATTGGTTAAAAATAAATTATTTAGTTTTGCAGGAAGAGTTTGGCATTACAAAGCATTGAAAATTATTATATGTTCATAGTTGCGAATTATTAATTCACCGGTTCATGTGATAAATTCTTAAATTCACTTAAACCTTTTTGTTTGATTAATATAGCTGGCTTTTATATAAACAGATTGACCACATGAACCGTAACATAACATTAAACACACGCCTATAACGGTAAGTAGCTAATTTCGCACTGAAGCAACACAACGGGATATTGGCGACGGTCCGGAATCAATCCACGAAGCCCACCTATAACGAATAAAGCACTAATCATGCAAGTAGTGTCTAGCTGAAAAAAGGCATTGAAATGGTCAACAATAGCCATTGACAGTTGGAACTTTTTAACTTACTTTTGAGCAGCTTGGAAGCTCGCTTGTGCTCTAGTAATCATATATGCAACACTACAATATCTAATGAGCTAAAGGATGCATTTTAGGACATAATTTGTCCCAAGATGCATCCTTCCATAATTTCTAACTCTCACAAATGACATTAAATCTTTTAACACTATTTCAATTGATTTTCTGTCTTCATGGCATTAATCATTGTATTAGAGGAATTTCAGATTAATCTTGTATCCATTAGTGTTTATTCCATTGTAAAACATTACACCACAAAAGGGTTAACAAAATAATTACTACGTATCCTTACCAGGTTGTCCGTTGGCAGATATCCCTCAATTTAACGCACATTAATTTTTATTAAAAACTTAATTTAAACAAAAATTTACCCCATGGATGTAAAATTTTCAGTTTTGAAATACTGTCGAGAATGCGTACTCAATCAAAAGTAGTTTATTGATTAAAAATATTGCAATTTTTATCCCCATAATAAAAAAAAATCAAAAGAACTTACAAAATAAGAAACAAATTTATACTTATATTTTTCATTAATTTAAATTTCAGATTAACTAATGAATTCATTCAATAACGAATGGCACAGAATGGAAATATATAATATAATGGTTAAATGATTACTTTGCTGGTAGAAATGTTTTACGTGAAAGTATTGGTCCTATTAATTTTATCAAGCAAAATGTCAACGAGTCCATGAGTAAAAGCACCAAACTTATAAATTAGAAGGAAATTTATCAGGCATGCAAAATAAAATAGTGTAATTTATATGCAACCAATGCACACACAAAACATGTTCAGTAAGTAAATGAAGTGCAGAAGCTGATGAAAAAATTGCTTATTACTGTATCAATTGTAAGTACGATGTGTATAACTTAAATTAATGACAATCTGCATAAATATTGTGATTTGTCAAGAAAACTAACACATTTTATTGCTTTATGTATATTCTACGAGTTTAACAGCCTATATTATTTTTTTGTGGGAGAAATAATAAGCTTATATATGGAAAAAAGCTTTGTTACCTAAAATGAAAAGTAATAAGGTTGGTTGATTTGAGTTTTATGGCATAAGATCCAGAAAAGAAAAAGGATATCTAGATATTACTATTTTACACAATTTATATACTGGTGTTGCAACAACACTGGCAGACATTTTAGGTTTACAGAAAGGCCTACTGTTAAGTGTTAATACATTAATATTTTTTTGCTGAGCAGTGGCTGATTAGACAGGCTGATTGCATAACCCTCCAAGCTTGTTGACAGGCTTCCCACTCTTCAGTAAAAGAAAAATTAAGGCTTTTAAAGGCTACAAAAAGTAATGTCTAATTAGCAACTGCTCAGCAAAAAATTATTAATGTATTAACACTTAACAGTAGGCATTTCTGTAAACCTAAAATGTCTGCCAGTGTTGTTGCAACACCAATATATACACTCACTGCCAAAAGTTAAGCACGAAGCGGTAAAATGCGAAAAAGTCGACAAGTACAGCTTTGATTGACACAAAATGTGTCAGGAAAGTAGAAAATATGTTTAGGCATGAAACAAAACAAAGAATTACATACAAAGATGAAAACAATAGTGAATTTTCATAAATAAGATGAAATCATATTGGAGTCATTAACAAAATGTTTAAATCCAAAACAAACAAAACCGATATTAATAGGATATGTGACCATCCCTCATCCTCATACAAAGTTTATAGCGTGTGACCCTGCTTTCCATGAGGTAATCAACCACCCCAGAGTCAAGTAATCGCCATTCCTCCTGTAGAGCAATTTGCAACTCTGCGAGTGACTGGGGGTGGGAAACGTGCAGACACAGCACGGCCGAGGGTACCCCAAAGATTTTCAATGGGATTAAGATCAGGCGAGTACGCCGGCCAATCCATACGTGCAATCCCCTCACTCTCCAGGTAGTCGTCGATGATGTTGGTTCGATGGGGACACGCATTATCATCCATTAAAACGAAAGCAGGACCAACTGCTGCAGCGTTCAATCTAAGTGGATTCTAGGACTTCATTCCGATACCAGACAACCGTCACAGAACCCGTCTATAGATATGCAGGTCGATGCGATATCCCAACGAAATCCCTGCCCACACCATGATGCTTCCACCTCGGAATGCATGATGCTCGATGATGTTCTGGGGCCGATTGCGTGTGCCTTGTTCTCTCCAGACCCTTACACACTTGTCATCTGGCTCCAGGGCAAATCTCGACTCATCCGTGAACATAACGTAGGCCCAATCAGACAGTCCAATTCACATGTTGCAGATGCAACTTTAATCGTGCCTTCTGGATTGGACGGATAGAGGAACACAAACTCGTGGTACCCAGGGCGTACAGACCATTCATGTGTAGCCTTTGGTGAACAGTAGTGGCAGATAGTCTTACCAATGTCACGAGTGGAGGTCGCTCTTTGATTCTGCTTGGCTAAAACCAATATATCGATCTTCCGCAGGGGTCGTAACCCTTGGGCGACCGGCCACAGGTCTTTGGACAACTGTTTGGCTTGTTTCCATAATCAAAAAATGACGGAATGATGAACGCCAAAGAAAAGAGCAACATCTGTGATTGATTGTCCTGCTTCAAGGCGTTCCACAGAATGCCAGCGCTCACTATCTGCCATTCGTCTTCTGGAAGCCATAGAAACATGTGTCTTGAAAACTAATCATATGAAAGTTCTAAACACTTTTTATCAGCACTTACATGAAACTCCTCTAACCTTCACAATGCTGGCTTCTTATATGACTACCTTTTTTGTATATTTCTCGACACGAAACAGTGATTGGCTGTTACAGAACATATTTTCATACTTCCATCTACCTCTGCAGTGAAATGCAGCCTCACAAATTCAGATTGGCTTCCGGAAATTAACATTTTCCTCTCCCTGCTTAACTTTTGGCAGTGAGTGTAAAATAGTGATAATATCTAGATATCTTTTCTTTTCTGGATCTTATGCCATAAAGCTCAAATCAACCAACCTTATTACTTTTCATTTTAGATAACATAAATAATGCAATCAAAGTGAAGAATGTAATGTGATCAAAGTTAACCTGTGAAACTGTCGTAGGTAGTATGGTTAGAATTCATGGACACAGTAATACTTGTCCAAGGTCAAGCATCTTTGATATTAATTTCTATAGGTGTAAGGAAAGATCTTTATTAGATGGAACAAAAATTTGCCAAATGCTTATCTAAGGTCATTGCAATTGAATGCAGCCCAAATGAAATATGTAGTGTTTTCGTAAATAAGACATTTTAAAATGTTTCAAGGACAAATATTAAGGCTTTTTAAAGGCCCTTAAAAATGAAAAGCAAGGCCTTTCTAATGCCAATGAGAACCCTGTTTGTGAAGGATTAAATTGATTTTACAATACAGCATATTTCATGAAGAGTATTTTAGGAAACATTCTATTGACAACGGATAAAATTGGTTAGAAGTTAACAGGAAAACAGCAGATTACAGTATGGAAAGAGTGCACAACCCTAGTGGGTTGAAATAGGATACAAACCTTTTCAAATATGCATGCTGAGGCCAGAATTTGAATATAGAGCATGAACCAAGAGCCACAGAACAACCAACCCAATTTAAGTTATTATTTTGGTTGGAAGGGCCCACATTCACAGCATTATAGATCTTCCAAACTTAACTTCTAGTTTTTACATGATATTTCTTTGCACTATATGAAACTGCTGTTAAAACTATTTTGAACTTGTTGCACTCTTCATTGCAAAACGCACAACGACATCTAACTCGGAAATGGACTAGACAACTTGTTGCACAAATTCTATTTCAAAATAGACAAGTCTTATAATTCTGTATAAGTATATACAAGGAATACATGTCTCAGAAATGTCATTAGTTCTACACCATGTTGTCAAGTGCAAAATAACAAACCATAACTAATTAAAAATATTTAATAACACAATAAAACATACACGAAAGAGACAAAACATTCATAATCTAAAACCCTAAGCCACTAAGTTTTGTGAAATGCAAACCAAACTCCATGTTATCAATTCATATTTAATTGTGGATTTTAACAATGGATTTATATTTTCATTACAAATATATAATAAAATGTTTAACATCGAGAGAAGACATTTGCCTTAAAGGCCAAGCTCTGTCAAACCACGATTGGATGGCTAAATAACTTCTCTTGAAGTGATAGACTACATGAATTAACTTTTATAGCAAACAGCAAATCATTGTTGAAGCTGTCTAGGCAGAAAGAGTCAAGAGCTTCTGCAGTTAGGTGGGATAAAAGAGCCAACTCATGACTCAGCCGAGGAATAGTTTATGGATTTCTGAGTCCTTGTGTTTTGGAATCATGATTAGGAATATGTTGAAGAGAGAAGAACAAGTCTGCATGTTTTTAGAACTATGAGGGCAGGGGCTCTAAAGTAGTGGAATGAGGAACCCCTTTGGGATTATAATTATACCTGCCAGCTCCATTCATGCTTTCTCCATATCCACTGTTGACAAAGTAATCTTTGTTCACACAATTACGAAGTGAGTCTGGAATGCGTCCAATGATAGCTCTACGGATTTCACTTGCAGCCATTTCACGTAATTCAGTGGAGCTAGCATCGCTATACCAGGCAGCATGAGGGGTGCAGATGAGATTAGGAGCATCCTTCAATGGACCAGCTAAGGCATTGTATGGCTCATTCTCATGGACGTCTAAAGCGGCAGCTCGGATTCGGCCCTCTTTTAAAGCAGATGCTAGGGCATTTTCATCAATTAAACCACCACGCGCTGTATTAACTAGAAATGCTCCAGGACGCATTTGTTTGATGGTAAAATCATTAAAAACATGGTGATTATGCTCATTTAAAGTACAATGAAGAGTTACGCAATCACTTTGGAAGAGCAAATCTTGCAATGCAAATACTCGAGTGAGGGATAGAGACTTTTCAATGCCATCCGGAAGGTAAGGATCATAAAATATGACATTGAAATCAAATGCTTTAGCACGCAGAGCTACTGCTGTCCCGACACGACCGAGTCCAATGATTCCAAGCGTATCGCCACTAATTCGTGGCCAGCCTTCTTTAGCAGCTTCCCGCAGTTGTTCAGGACCTTGAAATTTCTTACCTTCCCTAACCATGTTCGCCAACCAATAAGTGCGTCGATACAAGTTGAGAATGTGGCTCATTGTTGTATCAGCAACTTCCTCGATACCACATCCTGGTACATTGCAGACAGCAATACCCAACTCACCTGCTGCTTTTATATCAATATTATCAACTCCTGAACCTATTCGAACAATAATTCTCAATGCTTTAAATTTATCTAAATCCTCTTTTGTTAAGGTGATTGTGTGCCACATCAGTGCACCGACTGCTTCATTGAGAACTTTCTCATGAATTTCTTGCGTTGACTGAGCATCACAGAATGCAACTGTTGCCACATCCTTAAGAACTGGCATTTCAACAGAGCAATCTCTGCCATCTAAAAGAGCCACCAGCGGCATTTTCTTAACCTGGTTTGAGAGACGACGCCTTTTCTCCAGTTTCTTTCACTTTACAAAAAAACAGTTCTTAACACAAAAATCAGCAAAATGAACTTGGTGAGTACGAATAAAATTGTCCTTTTAATTCGATACACGAGACTAAATTCACAGCAGATAGAATTCAACCATCCAGATTCCTAAAAAGAAAACGTTTTCATGCATTAGTATGAAACTAATATTTTATACCTTTTTGATTTCACACACAAGTATGGACCTTAAAAGAGTATGAATACCTGCCAGCTTACAGGAAAACATATCTAGAAGATTTTTAACAGCATAAAAACATCACCGAAGTTTGAAAAGAACACAGCAAATAAGTTACAAGATACCTTAAGATAATTGAAAAAATGCTAAACAAAACACAAATAGTCTTTGTTATGTCTAGAATTCTGTAAAAATATCAAATTGGCAGTTCCACTAATGCTAGAAAAATTGAATTCAGACCAATCTACACTGGAAAATAAAATAATTTTCCAGGTTTCTTCTTCCATGATATGGATGAAATCCCTTAAAAATTTGGAACATTTGAGAATTCTTTAATTGTAAACCTAATTTTTCAGGAAATCTTAATTTATTGATTGCAGAAATTAACTTAAAGCTAATTTATGTCTCACAACATGTCTTATTCACAACATATATAAGCACTCTTATAGAAATTATTTATAATCGTCAGTCTTTAATGAAAGACATAAGTTTTTCATATATTACTAATAATGCTTCTGACATGGTGAAGTCTAGATATAATCAACATACTCCTATATTTCTGCATATTGTTGTATAGCACACACATTAAACTTATTGGTTTGGAACATTAAAAAACTTAGTGAATGCAAAAATAACTTTACACATATTGTCAATTGCATATGTGCTCCAGGTATAGACCTGGAATTGTTAGTATGAAATATTATACCAGAGCGATTACACCAGCTGTTTCATCAAATTATTACCAGTTTCTTGACAAAATATGAAGAGAAAATTGCTTAAGTTAGTAAATCAGTTGCTTATAACATTTGTTAAAAAAATTGTACTGGTTAATATCATATAAGATTAAATACCATTTAACTGATAGGGAGGCGACAAGATATTCAAATTTGAAATGAAAAACGAAAAATAAGAATGTAAAATTTATTCCAGTAAAAGAATTTGGGTCCTTTTTCATTTTATGTCAGAAAGAACAAGTAAATTTAAAATAAAAAGATGGTTATAATTTTTGTACTGTTTACATGTGTGTGTGGAAAATATTTGTACTCAATCAGTGATTAGGCATCTCCCTTACCATCCACTATCTAAACAAGTTCAATATCAAAATAAGGGTGATGGCTTTAAGGCTATGAAAATTTTACAAGTGGTTTCGTGAGAAAATAAGAGTGAGACCAGCAAAAGATGTTGAGTATTAAAAGAAAATCAATAGTTATTGCTTCAACATAAAAAGGGCTTTATTAAATAAATTGCTAGCCTTAATTGCCATGCTTCATGTTTGGATTTGTCCACTGCAATTAGATGCATTAATTTGGTAGAACAAGCTACATGTTTTAAAATTGAATGAAAGAATGGTATTTAAAATAGGCAGTTTAAAAAACTGATAAAATAATATGATCTGACAAAGAATTTACCACACATTTCTGTTACTATTCTATTTAAGGGAGAATAAGTCAGAGAGAGAGAGAGTATTTTACTGAAAAAACTATTACACAAGCATAATTATTTATGTCCACAACGTACTTATTATTTTACACCTTTTTTAGTTGAGAAATGATTGTTTTTATTGCAGACATTTTATGTACTACAAAGTACACGCTGATGCTATTGAAGTTGAGTAGAATAGCGGATACCCAGTAAAATTTAATATTAAACAATGCATAACGGATAAATAGGTGTAAGGGTAAAGGTTGTCCATTTTAACTGTTTACACTCATGATGTCAAAATAAAAATTTTAATTTAAATAAAACTAGATTGGGAAAGTTTTATAGATTAACTATCATAACTTGCAAAATTGAGAGAAGATTTCAGTATTGGAAAATACAAAATTTATAAACTTTTTAATGCAAATTAATATATTTTGTAATTGTGATGACTGCATGAAAATTATAACTGAATCTAGGCCCAGCTAACAAAAATTTAGGAACTTCATACTGAAAAGCTTATTACTCTTCATCTATAGTTTTAGTATCACCAGAAGAGGCTTGAAATTTAGAATGTAACAGTACTAAGATTGATGAGATAAAAATAGTAGAAAAATAGTCATTGCATTTTAAATTCAAATATGCTTAAGCATTTAAAAACTTGTTTCTAAGAGATTCAAGCCTTTGGGTACAACACATACTAAGTTTTAAAGTAAATATTTTCAAGCAAAATTTCATGAAAAAAAATACAAGCTACAAGCATCCTGTACCATCCAAGCATTTGGCACCCTAGATTGAAATACAAAAAATTCAAAAGCAACCAACAAAAAGCACTCCTTTAAGTAAAAGCATATATACACTAGGTATGTAAGTTGAATGGCCCTTTTTGAAAATTTTAACAGCCAAGCAAGAAATAATGGGCCAAATTTGGTAATTCTATATATTGAAATCTTCACTGTTTGAAATTTTTGGCAACTATTCACTTGTTTTACAGTTGATGAGGCTTAATCTCCTTTTCGTTTAGATTTTTATTTGTGAAATACATTACTATGGGTTATTAATAGGTTTTTATACATTAAAAGTAAAGAGAATGAGTGATGAATTGAGGGATTATGTTATTTCTTCAATGGTTTGGCTCAGAAAAATATCTAATTGCAGAGAACAAGAAATATATGATCCAAAAAATACAAGAAAGACACACAAATAGTTAAGAGTTAAAAAACCCGACTTAATTGAAGCGGATAACTTTGCTCCTGGTGACATACCTGGGGACCTTATAAACAATACAAGAAACAAAAAAGGGCAAATCAATTTTATCTTGTAGGAGGTAGTAAAAACATTTTGTAAAAAGCAATGTTTTCTAAATATTCCCTCATAATAAAGAGAAAGGATAATGTAAGTTCACACACATATTCTGTATATTAATTCTCCATTTGTATAGAGCTTTAATTTTAAAATACTTTTTTTATAAATGAACAATCTGTTATTTACTTTTGCACATCTGGTATCTAATAGCAGATTGGCGAATGAACTTATGGTGTCTCAATCACATGGAGAAGGAAGGTTCAAAATTGGCCACATGTGATTTATAACAGGGGGTACAGCTGTAGTCTCTGCCGCGCGCGGTGGCAACGCGTTTTGGCGTAGTTATAAGCGACTCATGCAGGCTGATGGTAACCCATTTTTTTCTCGAATTTTCTCCTGGTTAGGGTTAACCTATTTTTATGGCAACCTTGCCGGCATCCAGTTCTCATTTACAGTGTGAAATCTGTTAAAATATTAGAATAACTTATATTCTACTAATGTACATTTTTTTTATTCATTTCATTCATATGTGGAGAATGATATCGATTCACTGTTGGAAATCCGAGAACAAATGGGTTACCCTCACCGGCATGAGTCGCTTATAACTACGCCAAAATTCCATACATTTCATCCATATTTGCACTGTTTTTTTATTCAAATGTTGTTTCATTCAGATTTACATATTTCATCCATACGTATGCAGTATATATTCGATGTTGGAAGATTTCCGTGGCGACATAAAAAGTGCGCCAAACACGGCGCCAAAAAAAAAAAAAAACGCGTTGCCACCACGCGCGGCAGAGACTACAGCTGTACCTAACAGGGATTGTTTAAAAATAAGCCCATGCTGATAAGCAGGCTTGTGATGGAAACTTGTTGGTCAATGGCCTAAGAGAAACATGTTTGGTAATTATGATCCCAATCAATGAACACTGTTATTTAGTGTTTTTAGAAGGATGATGATTTTCAGTAATTTTTTTGGGGTGAACTGAGTTGCAGAGTTCTAAATTATTTGGATAAAATAACATGCATCTTGCTCACATCAAGTCTTTCAATTTTGATTCAAATCAACGGTACAACTGTATAAAATGCCTTGTTTGGTGGCAACACTCTTGGCATGCTTTTTGGTGCACTTTTAGTTCAAAGTTTTATATTTTCCCCTGGGTTTAATTACTTTCCGCTAAAGCTCATTATTTTCCGTCAAATAAAGATTTTTCGGTACAGCTGCAGTCTCTGCCGCGCGCGGTGGCAACGACTCTTGGCGTAGTTATAAGCGACTCATGCCGGGTGATGGTAACCCATTTTTTCTCGAATTTTCTCCTGGTTAGGGTTAACCTGTTTTTATGGCAACCTTGCCGGCGTCCAGTTCTATCCAGCATTGGTTGTGTCGTTTATAACTACGCCAAGAGTCCATATATTTAATCAATATTTGCAGTGTTTTTCTAGTCAAAATGTTGTTTAGTTCAGATTTACATAATTCATCCGTACGTATTCACTGTCGGAAATTCGAGAAAAAATGGGTTACCCTCACCGGCATGAGTCGCTTATAACTACGCCAAAAGTCCATATATTTAATCAATATTTGCAGTGTTTTTCTAGTCAAAATGTTGTTTAATTCAGATTTACATAATTCATCCGTACGTATCCAGTATATATTCAATGTTGGAAGATTTCCGTGGCGACATAAAAAGTGTGCCAAACACGGCTCCAAAAAAAACGCGTTGCCACCGCGCGCGGCAGAGACTGCAGCTGTACCGATTTTTCTAAGAATTCTTTCCTTGGCGACATAAAATGTGCACCACGAGCGTTGCCACCAAATGAAGCATATAATACAGCTGTACCCATGTTTATCAGCATATAAAACAGCAATATCTTGGATAAAGAGTTCATTGAAGAAAAAAAATACAAGATCAACATGAAAAACGAAATGTTAAAACACGTGATGATTCAGTGGATGTCTTAAATTAAGTTAGAGTTTAAGTTCATCTTCTTAATTTGAAATATTTACAAGATGCAATTCATGATACAAAAGGTAAAAACACTATATAATCAAAAAGGCCAATAGCATGTAAAAATGACAATCTATTAAAATGTGATGAATGGTAAAATAATCATGTGTTACATAGGCAAGTTGTTGGTTGGTTATTTGGATTTTCTGGCACAAGGTCCAAGATTAGGACAAACTGCACCAAGCAAAAGTTGATGGATTATTCTTTAATGGATAATTCAATTACAATACATCCTTCCATCCAAATATCAGACATGTCAGCTATGGATGAAATGGCAATTAAAATGATTCATTACAGTATATCTAACAAACTTTAATTGTTCTTTATGCATTTAACAACTCGAGTGAGACTTGAGAAACAAAAATAAGGATAAAATAACTAGTGAGGTTTAGAGGAATATTTTTCAATGCTAAACGCTTAGTGTTAATTAGAAACTATTCTCGCGTGGTGATGATGCTCCGTTTAGATACATGGAAAATTCACTGTTAAATTGAAAGTTGGGCATGGTATAATGCTCTCAAAGAACAAGCCCCGTACAACCTCATATTGCTTGCATTAAGAACCAAACGGAACAATAAACGGAGTTCTTAAAAGCATAATTCGAAATAAAAATGTACGAAACATGTTTAAAGCGCATGTTGTAGTGATTAAACCATGCAAGTTCAAAGAACTCTTTCAACGTCATACTAGTAGTTGGTTAATTGACGCTTTACCATATTCTACAATTAATAAAGTTGTAGTTGAAAATGCATGTCAACGTACCAGTAAAAACTAATTTTAGAACAGGAAACTTTTATCAATAGAAGATTCTATTTGTTTTACAGATTTACAAATTACAACTGACATTTTACTTCGTTAGGGTGTATGTACTTCGCATAGGAACATGATCTGGTTATATAGCCATCCCATTGAAAGATCAATAATTTCAACATATAAATGTTTAAAATTGCAAATAAGTCAATTTCATACATTAGCTAATAAATTACCTGTCATAAACGTCACAATTGTAATCGCATTCTTTTCAACATAAGTACACTTTCACTTCTTATTTGATAAAAGTTTGGATCTAGCTCAATTCACTTCACTTGTTTCCAAATGAGAGGTTTTCCTGCAAAGTTAAATATAGAGGTGGTTACTATTTTTGTGGGTAAACGTACTTCCTACTTTCGCGTCTGCCGGTAGCAAACGAATGTTCATTATCTGATTACTTCCAATGGCATAGCGGGCCGCGATGGCCCGGTTGGAAGAGTAACGGACTTGCAACCGAAGGGTTGTGAGTTCGAATCCAGCCAAACACCGTCGTGTACAAAGGGGGCTGGTGCACGTTAAATGTGTCGTGGCCTCAAATGTCCTCACGTTGGCGTGGTGTGGAAGTTTGGAGAGTGGGGTGCCAGCTCAGGTGTTGCCTCGTCATCTGACCGTGGTTCAAAATTACGTGGTGTTGTCCTCGTATCTTTCCCTTTGGGATTGATCCGTCACCAATAGCCCGTTGTGTTGCTCCAGTGTGACGTTAATTGAAATACCCCCCAATGACATAGCAGTACTTCGGAGAATTAAATTTTGTCGCTACTCTATAATTACACATTCACACATCTACCAATCATAAGATGTTGTATCTGTTACCGTTAAAGTATGAAATCCGTTATTTCATAGAATACCTAGTTATTCCATGGAATAACTGATCGTGTCCGTTAAAGTGTAAAACTCTCTTGTATTTCATGGTTTAACTAGTTATTTCATAGAATAACGATCTGCAGCCCGTTAAAGTGTAAAATAATCTATATCATATATCGAAAACCGGAGGAATCGAAGAAGTCCGGTCGGTTGCTACAGCTCAAAGTTTAGGTACTGGTCAGGGATTTAAAAAATGTTCGTGTAAAACCCAGTGTGTCAACAAAAAATGTTTTTGTTTTAGAAATAATGTTCTTTGTAATTAATTCCAAGTGTCATTTTAGTAATCCTTGTTGTAACAAATGATTTTATGGTACGTTTCCATAAATACCATTTATACGCTGCATAAATTAGATAAATTGCTTCTTTTTCATTTTAATTGTCTATCATTAGTTTAATTTCATTTTAGATAAATTGTTTATTTTACACTTTAACTGTCTCTCATTAGTTATTTCATAGAATACCTAGTTATTTCATAGAATAACTAATTAAAGTGTCAAATTAATAACATATTACACACTTTAACGGACACGATCAGTTATTCCATGGAATAACTAGGTATTCTATGAAATAACTGCATTATATACTTTAACAGTAACATATCCACCAAACGAGGGGTGCAGTGAATCGCCAAGAGAGCGAGAATGTACGCGCCTTTAAAAATATAGCAACCCTGGTATGTGTAGTGGGGTTGCAAGAAAGTACGGAGAGAAGAGTGCGCGCTTATGAATTAATGTAAAGGATGGAAATAAAAAAAATTGGTTTATCTTACAATGAATGGAGTTGAATTATGATTGAATATATTCACTGTTAACGAAGCACGTAAATATACCATAATGGTGACCCGGTGAGAATATACAGTGATTCTTATGAAGAATTTCAATGCGTGAGAGCTACATAGATTTGTGTAGTTTCGTTTGGACAGCTCATTTTCAACTTTCTCTAGCGCCGAGGATTAGATACGCGTTACGCAATAACGGAATATCTCTCGGATTAAGACACGCCGGCTATTAGAAGAAAGGCGAACGGGGTAAGATCGAACTTTTTATCTCTGGGTTACTTTTCTGTTTTGTTTTTACTTGCAATTTGGATATCTTGAATATTCCCTTGCACTATGTCTGAGGTCAGTGCAGTTCAAATTCCTGTTTTTAATAGATCGGATCCCGCCTTATGGTTTATCATGTGCGAAAGTACTTTCGCTTTGGCGGCTCCTAAACCTATTACAGAGTCTATGACAAAATATAATTATATTGTTTCTCATATACCACCTGAAATTGCCTCACTTATTCGTGATGTACTTGTAAAACCCGACTCTGTTGATCCGTACACTAAATTGAAAACAGAACTGATAGCTCGTTCCGGCGAATCTTCGCAACAGGAAATCAGACAACTTTTGTCAGGAGAAGAATTAGGATCTAGAAAACCCTCCGAGTTGTTGCGAAATATGAAACGTCGCGCTGAATCTCATAACGTCCCAGAAAATTTAATGTTGGAATTATTCTTACAACGTTTGCCTACTTCTGTTCAGTCTATATTAGCTGCCGTTACTGACCTAAAATTAGATAAGGCTGCTGAAATTTCTGATCGCATTCTGGAAGTTACTCCTTCTCCAATAGAGAATTGTGTTGTTTCACGTGAAAAGCGTAATTCAAATGAGGACAAATTCTTCCGTGAAATTGAGAAGTTGAACAAAAGAATCGATCAACTTTCGTTTCCGCGAGGTCGCTCCCCGTACCGAGGAAACAGAACTAGGAGTAATTCCAGGCGTTCATCGGTTTGTTGGTATCACCGTCGTTTTGGTGATAAATGTAGGGCCGACAAATGTGTCCAACCCTGTTTTTATCAGGGAAACGAGAATCGCGAAGAATAGAGGCGACCTATTCTTTGCCACAAATCTCGCGTCGCCTGTTCATTCGAGACCAGACAACTAACGTATCCTTCCTGGTCGATACGGGTAGCGACGTATCTTTGCTTCCTGCAAATAATTTTCAAAAACGAAATTCTTGTCAACAGACACTTTCAGCTGCTAACTCTTCAATTATTAAGGTATATGGACAAAAAACCCTTTCTTTAAACTTTAAATTACGGATAATTTTTACTTGGACATTTTTAATTGCAAATGTAAACACACCAATTCTCGGAGCAGATTTCCTCCATTATTTTGAATTGGTACCCGATCTCCGAAATAAATGTATAAGAGATTTAAAAACAAAATTTCAGACAATTGGACAAATGAAAAATGCTGATATTCATTCAGTAAAAACAATAACTGGTGATTCTGTTTATCACAACCTTTTAAATAAATTTCCATCGATTTCTAAATTGCCGGATCCTAATCAACCGGTTAAGCATAATACTGTCCATTACATCACAACTGTAGGTTCACCTGTTGTTGCAAAACCTAGAAGATTAGCACCAGATCGCTTGAAAATCGCCAAAACTGAATTCCAAAATATGATGATGCTTGGTCATTTACGACCTTCAAAGAGCAATTATGCATCACCACTTCATATGGTTCCTAAAAAAGGAACATTGGAATGGAGGCCTGTGGGCGATTATAGGGCATTAAATGCACAAACTGTTAAAGAAAAATACCCAATCCCACATATTGCTGATTTTACTTCAGAATTGCACGGTTCCAAAATTTTTAGCCATGTCGACCTTATTAAAGCTTATCATCAAATTCCAATACACCCTGACGATATTCACAAAACAGCGATATGTAGCCCGTTTGGATTATTCGAAAGTACGAGAATGCAATTTGGATTGTGTAATGCCTCTGCAACTTTCCAAAGATTTATTGATGAAGTTACTCGCGATTTAACCGGTGTTTATGCTTTTGTCGACGACATATTGATTGCATCAAAAGATGATAAAGAACACTTAGAACAACTTGAAGCTTTATTTTCAAAATTTCAGGAGTACGGTCTTTGTATCAATGTTTCAAAATGTACTTTCGGTAGACCTAGTATAGAGTTTTTGGGATTTAAACTTTCCGAAAAGGGAATAGAACCTCTTCCCGATAGAGTCCGATGCATAATGGAATTTCCCCAACCCACAACTTTAACTCAGCTCCGTAGATTCTTAGGCATGTATAACTTTTATAGAATTTTCATACCTAAAGCTGCTCACATACTTGCCCCTTTAGTACAATTTTTAGAAGGACACAAAAACAAAAAGAAATATCGCTCTAGTGTTCGAAATTCTTCCGAACAAATAAAATGGAACGAGAATGCTGAACAATCCTTCAATGCTGCCAAACAAGCTATTGCTCTGACAACTCTTTTAAGACACCCTATTCCCGGGGCACAACTTAGCGTTTGGGTAGACGCTTCAGACTTTGCCGTCGGAGGCACTTTGCAGCAACTTTCTCACAATCAGTGGGAACCCATTGCATTTTTCTCTATGAAACTGAACAGAAGTCAACAAAAGTGGTCAACATATGACCGTGAACTATTTGCAATTTATTCCGCAATAAAGAAATTTAAACACATGCTAGAAGGCAGAAGTTTTCAAATTTACACAGACCAAAAACCATTAATTTACGCCTTTAAGCAAAAATCTGATAAATGTTCACCTCGGCAATTACGCCATTTAGACTTAATTTCACAATATTCCACAGACATCAGGCATGTGCAAGGTTCTAAAAATTCTGTCGCAGATGCACTTTCAAGAATCGAAATTGATTCTATTACAAAATCTCCAAATTTGAATTTTAACGATTTTGCAGAAAAGTGATTCAGAGGTACAGAAGTATCTTCAAAACAATGACTCATCTCTGACTTTGGAATATAAACCATGCCATTCATCTGACTGTGATTTACTTTGTGATACATCAACTAGTTCACCTCGATCTTTCGTACCTGAATGCTTTCGAAAGCTCATATTTGAGCATCTACACAATATTTCTCATCCACGAATTGCAGCTACCACAAAGCTGATATCCTCCCGATATGTGTGGCCCAATATGAAACGTCAAATCAAGTGCTGGATACGCTCCTGCGAACCCTGTCAGAGATCAAAAGTCCAACGCCACACGAAAGCACCACTAGGAACTTTCGCACTTCCTGACGCACGTTTCTCGCAAATTCACTTAGACATTGTAGGTCCTTTACCCCCATCTGATGGTCACGTCTATCTTCTGACATTCATCGACAGATTTACCAGATGGCCTGAGGCCATACCCATACCTGATACGACAACTACTACCATTTGCAAAGCAATATTCACCACTTGGATTAGTCGCTTTGGATGCCCATTATTTATAACCACAGATCAAGGATCTCAAATGAGATCAAATTTGTATCAAGAATTTGCAAACATGTTAGGCACGAATAGAATAAAAACGACTACATACCACCCAATTGCAAACGGCCTCATCGAACGTTTTCATAGACATCTTAAAGCATCTATCAAAGCACATGAAAACGATAGATGGACTGATATCATTCCCATCGTACTTTTAGGTATCCGTACCGCGGTTAAGGAAGATATCAAAGCAACTTGTCTATGGCAAAACATTAACATTGCCTGCAGACATGTTAGAAATCCCAGACCACAAACAAATCGTTGATACTTCCTTTGTGACTCAACTCAAAGAGCGGATGCGGACTCTTAATCCCATTGCTACTTCACGACACGGTGAAAGTCCAGTTTTTGTGCATCCATCTCTCACAGCATGTACGCACATTTTCTTACGAGTTGATTCAAACAAACCACCCTTGAGTCAGCCTTACACCGGTCCTCACAAGGTAATAAACAGAACCAATAAAACAATTACCATTGAACTGAAAGGAAAGAAATCGACTGTCTCTTTGGATCGAGTTAAACCCGCTTTTCTTCTTGGAGAGGATAATGTTCCTATCAAACGTCAATACACTGTTACAGAGACACTTCCTACAAAGTCAATATCTCTTGCAAAACCATCTGTTTCCAAAGAAACTATTAAGAAACCAACAACCACGACACGAACTGGTCGTCGTGTACATTTTCCACAGAGATATACTGACTATATTTAACTGTTAATTTACATCATAATTCTTTCTATTTTCTGTATGTCAAATTACATGTGTTACCTTATATTTATATATATATATTTAAGTTATATTGTTCGTTCCATCGTACCCTCTGTCACTGGGGGGATACTCTGTAGTGAATCGCCAAGAGAGCGAGAATGTACGCGCCTTTAAAAATATAGCAACCCTGGTATGTGTAGTGGGGTTGCAAGAAAGTACGGAGAGAAGAGTGCGCGCTTATGAATTAATGTAAAGGATGGAAATAAAAAAATTGGTTTATCTTACAATGAATGGAGTTGAATTATGATTGAATATATTCACTGTTAACGAAGCACGTAAATATACCATAGGGGTTAAAATGCCAAATCGGTCAACCGTCTATCCACATATTGTACGTACTACTACCAGTGATGGTAATTGCTACAAAGTGTTTTGGAGCTGATCTTGGAGCAGGTAAATTAACATTTTGGAGCAGCACATCAAAGGAGCAGTAGAAGATATTTTAATAATGAAACTAATAAAATTCAGGTTTTTAAACTTTAAACATATGACTGTATGAATGATAAACAATAATTGTAAACTATTACAAAATTCATTTTAAATACTAAAATTGATGAAATAATGAATAAGAAAAGCATACATAAAAACTTACCAAGTGTTTTCCATTTCCATAAAGTTATGTGCAAGGTAAGAAACAACTTTGACATTAACATGACAAATAAACATTTTATTAAACAAAAAATATTATTTTCTTTTCTTATGTTTGTTACATTCCAACTGCGCCTTTCTATTTCTTCTAAGGCTATCGTTTTTGACATTCTATCTTTACCTTCTTTAAAAAGAATCTGCCCGCTTTCAACAGCACTCATATCTTTGTATGCAATACCTTGTGAAATCTTGCTTTCAGCATGATTTAATAGTTTTTGAGAAAGTTCAAGTTCCTTTTGCAATTTAATTTGTTTCGACTTTAATTTTAAATCTTCCTCATTATGGCAAATATTTTCTACTTTTCTCTTTTTTGTTCTGATGCTAACAGCAATCTGTCATGGTACCGCCTCCAGGAATTTCGAACTGATTTAATCAAAGCCGTAGTAACTTGAAAGTTCTTTATGCTTTCTGTATTAGCTTATTCTTTCTGATACTTCAGAAACTCGCTATTAGGGTATGAATACGACGAATTAATGAAATTGCAGCTCAAGTAAAACAATCACTAATAGAAAATATAAAGCAAAGCAAATATTTTGCGATCCAGTTCGATGAATGTACAGACGTAACCAACTTTGTACAGTTGATGGCTTATATTCGATATGAAAGAAAACAAGTCATAGATGAAGAATTCTTATTCTGAGAGCCTCTTCCAAATCATACCACAGCGGATGAGATTTTTAAGAAAATTAATGAGTTTATCACTGGCCATGAAATAAATTGGAAAAATGTGTAGTAGTGTGTGCTGATATTGCACGTTAAATAACAGGTTGTCGTGGTGGAGTTTTCGCCAAAATTAAAGAAGTTGCACCAGATGCAAAGTTCACACATTGCAGCATACATCGTGAAGCGTTAGCTATCAAAACAATGCCCACAGGACTAAAGACTGTTTTAGATCAATCTGTGAAGATAGCGAATTTTATTAAATGTCGGGCCCTTAATTCACGACTGTTTACAATTTTGTGCAAATAAATGGGTAGTAACCACAATAAGCTCCTTTTACACACTGAAGCGCAGTGGTTGTCAAGAGGAAAAGTTTTAATTAGACTTTGAATTACGTTTAGAGGCCCAAGTATTCCTGACAGAATCCAAATTTGAGCTCCGTCATTGCTTTACTGATGAACTCTGACTATCACGTTTAGCGTATTTGACCGATATTTTTGGAAAACTGAACGAACTGAATTCTAGTTTACAAGATTCCAATATAACTGTCTTTACTGTACATGACAAAATAGATGCAGCTGTGAAAAAACTAGAATGCATAATTAAGGACGTGAAAAGCAAGCAAGTTGCTTACCAACATTAGAAGAGTATCTCCAGGAAAATAATCTGTCACTGACTGAATAACTAATTGAAGATACAGAGAAACACTGGACTTGTTAACAATTTTCATTCCTACTTTCCTGAAAATTTAAAAAATGAAAGTTGGATAAGAGATCCGTTTTCTATTTCGGATACTGTGCTAGATCATGTTTCAGTTCAAGAAAGAGATAAGCTTTTAGATATTTCATGTGACAGAAATCTCATGAATGTAGGGATGGGGAAAAAAGAACAACCTGTTCTTCAAAAAGAACGGGAACACCCTGTTCTCACTTTTCACAAAAACCTGTTCTCCGTTCTTTTGAGAAATATTGTAAATTTTTTTCTTCGATTTTTGGGAATTTTGCAAAGAAAGTAGTTTCTCTTTTCTCGAATTTTCTAAGTTCGCTAAAAATCTTCATATTTTCTAAATTATGCTAAGTCCAAAACACAGCTGTTCATCCTACAGTTCTTGACTCACTGTTTCCTGTTGATTCATTCATCCGTTCTGTCCATAAACTACTCCCTACTGAGTCATTCCATGTGAAACGAGCAGAAATCAGAAAAAACCTGTGGCCGTAGGGTGACGGATTTTCATGAAATTTGGTACAGGGGTGTAGTTTATGCATAAATAACGATATCCAAAATATTTTGGTTCAAAATTAAATATTTTGGAAGCTTCAGGCATTTTAAGGACTTGCAACTTTGAAGAAAAGTTGTGAAATCGCTTAATATTGCACGTTTGAAGTTATCTTTCTCGAAAACTACTTAACGTAGACAAACATGTTATATTTTTGTAATCTGTGCAAAATTATCTTTTTTCACTTTGGCAACAATTTTAAACATCATATTTAATCTAAAATTTAGTTGCAAAAAATGGAAAATTGTCAATTTTGACAGAAGTAAAAACATTTCTATGGGCTATGGAACTTTATGGCATCGTTGAAATTCATGCCAGTTACAGTGCTAGGTATGATAATATTACTGATAAAGTTTAGAAGTCGCAATTTAATTCTTTCATTTTCAAAATAGCTAACGAAAATAACAAAATGACAATTTTCTACTCTAAATAGCATAAGAAATCAAGTGAAGGAAAGCTGACAAAACCGATATTTCACAGGAATAGTTTAATGTCTATTGTAAAAAAAAATTCAGGATTGTAATCAGAGTTCTAAAGCAACAATAAAATCAAAATCACAATATTTGCTTCCCATTCTATGCATATTACGAGAACTTCAATGACAACAGTGAAATCAAATACAGATAATGAAACTCTGAATCAACAAAGAAATACCAAATAATTATTAACATAAAGTATATTATAAAAGCAGAAGAAATCACTGTTAGAACAAGCTTAAAAATTTCAACTTAGTATTATAGATTCACGACTTTTAACTGATTCTCTTTTCAAATTCACTTACAATGTGATAAAACTATCATGTTAAATTTTGCATCTTTTGAAATTGAAATTTGGCTTAGGTGCTGCCGAATTCTTAAACTCTTTACTTCTTTTACTGGTGATTGATAAATATGAAACAAGAATTTGCGACGTACAATTGGGAATCGGGATGTAACAATAATTCCGTGTTCCCGTAATGGCTGCTGTTACTTCATTAAACCTTTCTTGAAGCTGAGACTCAATTTGAATAACGTCAGTTGAAGACACATAAAAGAACTTGATGTTTGAAATGGTTGCAGTACAGAAGGAGAATAGATGCTTTGCTGATCTGATTGTCGTATGGTCTATGTAAACTTGTTCTTACGGCTAACCATTTCATAGTTCCACCGATTCCATCGCATGGGCTGTAGCCATGACTTGTAGCGAAAAAGTGCCATTCTGCCTTCAATACAAAATCGGATTCATGATGGCAAATGTTGGAAAAGTTTTCCCGGTCTGTTTTCCCCGATCCGGTGCTGAACAGCCATCGCTGAAATAGGTAAGTTTCTTCACAGAAAGAAACCTTTCTTTTATAAAAGGGATTACGGCAGTCTGAAATGCAAGTACACTCAATGTATCATGTCTGGTATGATCACTAATGACACACATTGAAACTATTGAAAACCTGTTTTCGTTATCCTTCCCATAAAGTACAAATGGGTGCAGTGTAGCTTAAGTACTTTCCCAATGGAATCCTTGAATAGTATCCTGAACAATGAATGAATAATTTTCTGAAAAATCGAGGAATACAATACACTCCTCCTGAGAAACAGTCAATTTCTTTTCTTTCACAAATTTGGATTGAGAATTAGCGATGAAATGATGTTTTGTCAATCCAGACATACTCTCAACGAGTGAGTCAAGAAATTCTTCTGTTGACTCAACTTGTGTGATTAAAGTAGATCTGTCGGTCGAAATCCAAGCTTGTAAATAATTTCTTCTAAATTTTGGAAAACCTCAAACTTTTCTATTTGAGCACGAAATTGATCTTTTGGACACTTATCACATTCTCCGAACATACATTTTTTCTTTGCAATGTCCCAAACATATAACTTCATTAACTCTAGCAAAGAATAATGAGGTTTAATAGCATGCAACATCAATTTCATATTTTGATGTATGGTGTACACACACACAGAATGTGTACCATTACTTCCAGCTAGTACACAATGTTTCGATCTTAATTCAGCGAATTTACTGAAACCAATCTTTGCACTCCCATGCTGTTCTTTAAATTTCTGGTATCCTTTTAAGTTACAAAGAATTAACCTGTTTTGATTTTGGACTTTACCCCTTCATCTGCGTTTATATTAACATAATCTTTATTCCTGAACATAGCGGACTTATGTCATCAGACTCGTAAAAATTTTGAACTATTGAAATAATATTGTCATTCATTTTTTTGCCTTGTTTCTTAGCAGGCTTTCCAAGAATTCCTAACGCCCCTTTCACACCTCTTGCTTTCCTTGCTAAATGCATTGTGGTGGAAAATTCTGTCCTTGTTTTTTCCAGACTCCAGCTCTTTGGAACAAGGGTCAGAATTTGAAATTTCTCTGCATAGGATATTGTTTCAGCAAACTTTACTTTCAGCTCTTCTATTAAACAATGAAAACTTCATTTCTGTCAGTTACAGGTGTATTATTAATTTCATTGAGGTTTACTTGCAAAACAGTTCCCAAATTTTCTTTAGCAGTTGAAACAATTTTCTCTTGCCGTAATGCTTTCTTTGAGTCATGCTGCGTTTACGGACCTTTTTAAATGGAGAATTCCCCACCTCCTGTAGGCTGTTATTGAGTTTCTCGCACTGTTTCTCTAACGCTTCCTTTTCAAAATCAAAATCAGTTTCACCCTCTTCTGCAATATAATTTTTAACACCAGTTTCACATGAGACAGATCTTTTTGCTTGGAGAAAGCAACCCAACTGATTTCCTGGCAGTATTCAGTGTTATTATTCGTAGACTTTTTTTACACCACGTTTGTGACTTTTAAATGGATCACAAGTTCGTCCAAATGTCGTCCGTGAGTGTACTTCTGTAAATACACTTTCTCATGGTGAAGACAAATTTTTTCAAACCTCCTACCTAATCTCAAATAAAATAGTTCTCTGGCATTATCTGTAAGTCCGGAAAGTTCTTTCAATCCGGTTGCTTTTACATAATAGATTTTAAGGCAGTTTTCTTGCAACATTTCTCCCACGCCAGTTTGAAAGTTCAGGAATTTTAAAATATCTTACTATCAAAATAAGAAATAGTAATTACATTCCCTAAGAAAATCAAAGACTTCACTAACCGACTAATGATTCTTTCACTGATGGAACACTTCTTGGATTACCATTAGAACATTCGCCGGTGTTCGAAAGCTTTTGTTGTGCAAAAAATTATCATAGTTTAGCAAACCAAGCACATATATGACCATAATTCATTTAATAACGTTTATTTATTCGATTATCTGACCTTGAATGTACTAGCATCCTTTTCAAAGGCAGAAATGGATTCCTTACTGACAAGTTCCCGCCTTTTTTGATTCATCGTAAGCAAACTGCGATAAAGTAAAAAGATGATTTCCATCTAGTTAAAAGATTTTCCTGAGGCAAAAATAATCAAATTACAATTATGAAAATTTCATGACATATAATAGACATCTTGCTCTTTATGTTGAAAATATTTTGATGTTTTTGGAGCTTTCCGTCACTGAAATATGCATTTTTAAAAACTGAAAAATCGTATTTTTCAATTATATATTTTTTCTTGACTACGGAAATAGAAACTAATAGGACTAATAAAAACACAATCACTAAATTATACCAAACTGTTAGTTATAAGGGCTTCGTTAAGAACAATTTTTGATATTGTTTTTCCATTTTTAGAGGCACTAGAGCAATTTGAAATGTGTACCAAATTGGTAAAATTTCTATTTTCGCCGATCCCTCAGAACGAGCAGTGGCGGTTATTAAAGTACATTTTGACATTTCTTAAAAGACCTTTTACTGAATAGTGTAATGATATAAATTTTTTTAACTTGTGTCAATAACTTATTGAAATATAGGGTCTCAAACAGGCTACTTTTGATGCTAAAAAATCTGCATCCTCGAACTTTAAAAATGAATGAAAAATAAAATATACATTTCTGAAATCTAATATTTGGCAGTTCCTCATTACTATATGTGATCTAAAAAACTAATTTTCATTAAAATCGGTGATATGTCAGCCACAGCCGATTTGCTCATTTTGCATGGAATGACCCTACTCTGTGAGACTACTTCCTCTTTGATTCCTTCGGTAATCGATTCCTGCTCTCAAACTGTTCCAACTCTGTTCTCCGTTCTTAGGAGCTGTTCTGGATGAACTGTTCGCGGAGCTGATCTCGCAGGACTGCTCGTGGAACAGGTCTCGCTGGACTGCTCCCGGAATTGTTCTTAATCTGTTATTGACAGTAGTAAGCAGAGGTCCTACTGCGGCGGAAGTGACGTCATCAAAAGGGGCGTGGCTTAGTGACGTCACGGGGAAAGGGCGCGTGACCGGAAGTGACGTATTGACGTGCTGTTGAGTTGTAGATGTCCTGCTTGTGGGGGAAAACATTTAAGCAAGAGTTGAGTTGTTTTTTATGGGAATGGAGTTGAGTTGGTTTTGTAAAAATTTCTTTTTTGATGAATGGCAACACTCAAACGTAAACACACGTGACGTCAGTGTGTTTACGCTTGAGTGTTGCCATTCATCAAAAAAGAAATTTTTACAAAACCAACTCAACTCAACTCTTGCTTAAATGTTTTCCCCCACAAGCAGGACATCTACAACTCAACAGCACGTCAATACGTCACTTCCGGTCACGCGCCCTTTCCCCGTGACGTCACTAAGCCACGCCCCTTTTGATGACGTCACTTCCGCCGCAGTAGGACCTCTGCTTACTACTATTGACTGAACCAAACCCCAACGTTGGATGAATCTGTGAGACTAGCGTAATAATTGTGAAATTTTATAATTGTTTGGCAATGACATGAAGATAAATTTTTAGTTTTAACCAAAATATTTTTTTTTAAATATTACTGATCAAGATTTTGTTGTCTAGCTTTCTCTCTGGTGATGTCGCCTCAACTCGTTCTTAGGATTCGCAATGCCTTTTGACTTTTAAAACGAATTTTACAATTAAATGGAAAGCAAAATTTCAAATACGTGGACATATTTCACTGTAAAAGATTGAGATTCGGATTGAGTGTCATGCTCTCTCTAAGTTGAAAGGGATCTCATTTAAGTCAGCTATTACGATTTTAAACACATCTTGGAAACAAGCATCCCATCATAAAACCAATGTGTTAAAAAGCGAAAGTGATTTTTTGACTTAGATTTTTTATGTTTCAAATGTATTCAGATAAATTATATAATTTTTTTTTATTGAACAAAAGCAAACTCCCCGTGCACCACAGAAGTACAACACGGGGCTTACAGAAGTAAATTGATTTAACAAAGAAACAGTGGAAAACAATTTAACTGAAATTGCAAGATTTTATGAACTTGTCAAATGAGTAGAAAAGCAGATTAGATTTTACAAAAACATTGAGTTTCACTGGCCATGTTTCACCTAATTTTCTCAAATCATTTTTCAGGCACATTATTGAAGTTTTAAATGCAGGACAACTAAAAAGCAAATGCTCTACATTTTGTGGCTGCTTTTTAAAACACTCGCACAAATCATTAGTCCGAAGATGAAACCTATATAGATATTTAGCAAAATTTCCATGGCCAGATAAAAATTGTGTAATTTGGAAGTTTGTGAAGAAAAATAATTATGAGTTCAATCTATGCTTAATAGTAGGAAAAAATTTTTTGGTGTGGCCAGCTTCTCAGACGAGACATACTCTTCGTTCCACTTAGCAACAAGCTTTTCATAATATGAGCCTTTTAAGTAACACTTAGGAATGTTACAATTTACATCAATTGCTAAATTCAAAGCGTCTTTGGCTAAAAAATCAGCTCTTTCATTCCCGTAAATTCCACAGTGTCCACGCACATAATTAAACTGTATTTTTTGACAAACTATTTTTTACTTTCCAAGTGGTAATCCCGGTATGCGTTTTTGTATTTATGATCTTTTAAAGGACAACTCCTTATTGCATAACATGATTCAAAATTACGCGTTGTCTTCGGATCTTTCGCTTCGGGATGGATCACGGACCGTTTCCAATAGCCTGTTGTGATGCTCTAGTACGACGTTAATTACTACCTTATTGCATAAAGCTATACTTAGAAGTCTTCCAAGTGATTATCGGGGTCTTTAGTAAGCGAAGAATGCCAGGTAGACGTGTGAGAAGACATTTCTGAAAACCGCAGGCTGGTCGACGCGCCGTGTTGCTCACCAGGTCGATCGTTCGGAGTGTGCCGTCAGAACATGTTGGGAGTAGTGGACACGAGATGGTACCCACGTACCGGGTCTGGAGCGACCAGGAAGACGACGAGGCGAGAGGATCGTGCGGCAAGCGCTCGTGGATCCCACAGTGACTCGTTCCACGATACAATCAGATGCACGGGTGCCAGTTGTTCCACAAACCATTTCCAGACGCCTTGCGGAAGCGAATATGCAATCCAAGCGCTCTTTTCGTGTACTGCCTTTAACACCGAAACATCGGCGACTCCGTCTACAGTGGTGCCAAGTCAGAGCGACATGGAATGCCACAGATTAGCAAAACGCGGTGTTCAGTGATGAATCCCGGTTCGTTTTGGAGACAGATGGTAACCGCGTACGAGTGTGGAGGTTCCCTGGTGAACGGTACAATTCCACCCAGGCTGTCACGCGACACACTGCCCGCACAGCAGGCGTAATGATCTGGGGGGCCATAGCCTATGATAGCCGGTCCACTCTAATTGTGGTACGTGGAACCTTAACGGACCAACGTTATGTTGATGACATTCTTCGACCCCACGTGGGACCTTTCCTAAATGGTCTTCCAGGGGCAATTTTCCAGCAAGATAATGCTCGTCCGCATACAGCTCGAGCTGCTCAAGACTTCCTACGTCATGTTCAGACTCTTCCATGGCCGGCCCACTCCCCGGACTTGTCCCCTATAGAGAATGTGTGGGACCAGCTGAAAAGCCAGATGCCGCCGTGTCACTCTGTACATGATTTGGAGGTGGCTGTTCAAGATTTGTGGGCCCATCTGCCTCAGGACAACATGAGACGTCTAATCAACTCAATGCCGGACCGTGTTGCGGCATGTATTGCAGCAGGAGGCGGTCCGGCGCGCTATTGAAGTTGCACTGTATTTGTCTAATTGTACACACTGTATTTGTTTAATTGTCTTGATTTTGGGATCAAGTGAATCTCTCATCTGTATCATTATGTGTATTAAATTTGATTTTAATCCGAAGCTCCATTCTTGGTGCGCTATTTTCAATGTTCCTGAGTGTATTCTGACTTTCTTTACTTAATTACTGATAGTTTCACTCAGCTTGGACAGACTTGCCCCTTGCTCTATAAAAATCAATCAATCGATTAGAAATTCGAAGACTCCAAATTATTTATCTTTCGTTTTCTTCCTGTCAAAGCTAGAGAAAAACTCACCAATAAAAAGCTAGCATATACAAAGATGATAATATCAACAAAAACGGTCCCTGTCTGTCTATCGCGAAAACTGCTGGCGCCACAGTCTAGGAGGAGGAACAGGGCTTGCACATTTCGAGTATGGAGACATTTGAGAGGAAGAGCAGGTCTTTTAAAAAGAGCGGAAAAGCAAAGAACTGTTCGCCGAAAAGAACAGTTATTTCCCATCCCTACATGAATGAGTTCAAAAAAGACAACTCATGCAATTTTTGGTTAAAAAGAAGAGATGAATATAAGTATATTTTCAACCAAACTTAAAATTTTTAATGCCTTTCAAGACATATCTTTGCGAAACTGGATTTTCAGCCTATTAATTAAAAATAAGTATAGGACACGGTTACAACTCGAACCTGACTTACGCTTGAAATTAATGGATAAAGCCCGACATATCGAAATTGGTTACAATGAAACACTCATTCGTCGAATTAATCCTCATCAATAATAAATCTTAATATTTGCTATTTTGTATTACTACCTGTCTGTGTTAAGCTTGTAGATAACGTCAACCGCATAAAGGAGTGACGCGACTTGACAGTTTTTAGTTTTATTCAAAACTTAACAAAGAACATATAGATTAATATATAATGGGTATACCCAATTTACAAAAAGGATAGTGGGAAAAATCCCTATTGGACGCAAAACGTCCGATCTGATCAAAAACATATAGCCAAGTAAAGATATATTAACATAGTGGTAACCCAAGTTGGCGAGTGGTTGGCGTATAGGCGCCAATAAATTACCCACTGTTTACTACAATATATAGTACGTATCTTTATATTTTATTATAATGTAAAAGCTTCATTTACGAATATAATTGAATAATATAAATTTAAAATGTTTTATTCCATGATTAAAACACTCCATTTAGGATGCATTGATTTTTAATCGAAAAAAATGCTTTTATGATGGTATATATATTTTTGATTCTTATTTATGTGGTACAAAATTTAAAAAGTTCGAGAACCCCTGCACTAGAGCAACACCACGGACTATTCATTTTTTAGAAAAGAAGCATTTTCTGTCATGCTAATTATAGGTGACGACAGTTTCTGTGGTGATATGCGTTTCCAGTACGTATTCTCAACGTGACGTCAGTTGTCTTGTTTTTCGAATACGATGTTAACACTTCGCCGGGCCGCGGTAGCCCGTTTGGAAGAGTGACGGATTAGCAACCGGAGGGTTGCGAGTTCGAATCCAAACAAAGACCGTAGTTCACAAAGGGGGCTGGTGCACGTTAAATATGTGGTGGGCTCAAATGTTCTCACGTTGGCGTGGAAGTTTGGAGAGTGGGGTTCCAACTCAGTTGTTGACCTCGTCATCTGATCGTGGTTCCAAGTCAGTAGGTGTTATCCTCGGTAGGTATTTTAATTAACGTCACACTGGAGCAACTCAATGTGCTATTGGTTCGGATCAATCTCAAAGGGAAAAACCGAGGACAACACCACGTAATTTTGAACCACGGTCAGATGACGAGGCTACACCTGAGCTGGCACAACGCTCTCCAAACTTACACCCGGACCGTCTCCAATAGCCCGTTGTGTTGCTCCAGTGGGAAGTTAATTAAATACATACCTACCTCTCATAGACTCGCAATCTGACCGTGGTATTGTCCTCGGTATGTAGGTAGCTGAATGAACGTCACACTGGTGCAACACAACGGGCTATTGGCGACGGTCCGGAATGAATCCCCAAGGGAACGAGGACAACACCTCGTAACTTTGAACCATGGTCAGATGACGAGGTCGGCAACTGAGTTGGCACCCCACTCTCCAAATTTCTACACCAAGCAAAGGTTTTTCGGATCTTTCCATTAAGGATTGATTCCGGACCGTCGCCAATAGTCCGTTTTGTTTCTCCAGCACGATCCTATTCAACTGCCCCCCTTTATTAATTCAAATCATGACCAATACATCTGTGTTCCATGAGAAATATTTCGTGTGGGTGGAAATTAGAGCCAAACATCGCCAAAATGGCAATAAATAGCCTTTGTTCACATACTGGTTGGGGTTTCATGGGATAAGAGCCATATTTGGCAAACCAAGACAAACATCAAATGACGGATATACACACAATGAAAGTTTTACTAACACAGAGTAGAGTAATACACCCAGGCTAGAATCGAAGCACCACCTACAACTCGCAGGTTGCTTGCGCAGTGGCAAACCCACTGAACCACGGCGGCCCCATTCACTAATTAAGCTTTACATCATATTTAAATAAGTAGGATGTACAGCAGTACTTACTGAATACAGATACAGTAGGGAGAAAGAGGTAGTCGGCCTTTGCTCCATCTGAGCTTCTTTATCCGCTGACTGCTGTGTGCCTCTGCCTTATCATTTACTAGCAGTACCCGCACGGCGTTGCCTAAGACATCATTCTTGTTTGTTCTCACTGATTCTGAAAACATTAAAAAGAAGAGACAATAATTTTAAGAATGAGTCCCACCACCACCCGACATGACACGGGCATATCGCCTCATTCCTTCCACCTCACTGATTCTTGATTAGAGAACTTCATGTTACACTATGTTGAATGTTCTTCCATTTGGAGCTAGGATGTAAAGATTCTCGGCTTTTCCAACTCTTGAACAACCCACATACAGTTGATCATGGGAGAAACACGGTTTAATGAGATAGTCCTACAACTTTCAGCGATTGTCCTTGTGACTTGTTGATGGTCATGGCGAAACTTAAACGAACAGGGATCTGAAGTCGTTTAAATTGGAATGGGAGATCCGAAGGGATGATTGGGATCCTAAGAATGAATACGTCTTCGCCTGCGATGTGTCCAGTCATGGTGGTGGCTTCAATGGCTGAGAAGCGTAATCGGTGCCCCAATTTCTAGCTGTAATTGTGCGAGGGTACTCCAGATGGCTCCAATGTGTGCAAAAACTCAGTTGTGTAGTTCACAGCCTCATTTGTGTCACATGTAGTGTCGATAGATTTGTGTTATACAATACATAAATTATACAAATTCAAAAGTAAGTTATGAAAAAACCACTACTGAAATAAAAATGTTATTGAATCTTTAAATATAACGCTATACTTTTTAAGAGTCTTGTTATGTCACCTCACTGATTCCAACAAACAATCACAATGACAGCGAAATCAAAATCAAATTAAACAGTAATAAACACTGTTACTTCATTTCATGCAATTTATTAACTGAGTTGCAGAAAATTTCTTGATGGTAAGAGCTTGGCACTTGGAATTGAACATGCAGGGGGATGGAGCTTCAGTGATTTGCTTATCATTGGTGGCACGAAAAACAGTGACAATACAGAGAAACCAGTTTCAGAATTGAAAAAGCTGCATAAAATCCATTAAATTTTTAAAAATAATTGTGTTGAATTCAAAAAGTAAAAGGATAAAATAAAAGTACAGAAAAATTGGAAGGATTAGAGTATATTTACTATTTTTAAAAAATATGGTGGAGAAAAATAAAAATTATCCGTCTCCCTCCAAAGCCGAAACTTTAGTACGTCGCTTTACTCACTACGCCATCATTTTAATATGAGGGTGTTTTTAGTGAAGAGATAGCATGCACGATAAGTATCTCAGATCGGTCTGCGCAGCCACAACATATTAATTAAAAATATTTCTAGGATAAATTTTAAAATTCGGGCTTAGAGGAACATTCCGTCACCTTTAGGACTACCTGTGTTCCGAATTTCATGGCTGTAAGTGCTATAGATTCGTCTGGACACCACACACAAACACTTTCTTTTATAATAGTAGAGATATATCACAAATGCGGAATTGTGTGCTTTTAACATCGTCATTAATATTTTTCTTAACTTGAGTTTTAAGTCGCATATATCTTACCTTATACTTAAAAAACTTCGTAAGCCTGATTAAAACTTTTTGAGAGCACTCATCTTGGAACTGATAACAAAGCAATAATTTCTTTTGATTCAAGTTCTAACCATTTTTCGTATAACTGAGCCATTAAAATTTCGATTTCATCAATACCCACGTTCCTCTTCTAAACATTCATATAACGCAGCGTTTCTCAAACTGTGCTCAGAAAAACAATTCCCAGTGCTCCGCGAAAAGGTAGGACATGTTTAAAATTAAAAATATTTTTATTAAAATTAAACATATTTTATTTAAAGTTGAAGATTAAAAATATCTTTTACGACAAAAATATTTGAATATTATGACCTTTTTGCGCTATCGGTGTGTAAGAAAAAAAATCGAGTATAAATCATTTATCACCGATCAGGTGAAACATTGATTATATAAAAAGGTAGTCGGCATTCAATGTGTCAGTTTCTCGTCCGTCAGTCGACAAAACAAATTTACGTCAAAAGGCAATACCAGACAACACAGAACCAGACAGAGGCTGGACTCGCTGTCTCCGCGTTTGCAGAAACAATTAGAAGCTTCGACACCTTTCCAGAATTATCGGAAATTTTTTTATTGCATATAAAACTGGTGGTTTACTCACTTCTCAAATCAGTTGCATTTTAGTCAACATTCAGTCGAGAACCGACAAATTATAAAGTTCATTATATGTAATTTATTATTTTTAAAAATCAATTTTCTGTAGCTTCTCAGATTTTTCGTTTGGATGACAAAATATCTGTCTTGGGGAGGTTTCTTCAAATACTAAATAAGGTGATACGGGGAATAACGTCGATTTTCTTTCAATGAATCGCTGGCTGGAGACGGGGTCCTTAAAAAACATCAAAACTTTTGCCAAGCCAATTGGAATAGACGTGGAAGCATCAACATTTAAGAGGTATGTACTCGTTTAGGTTTTATTCGGTGTTTGAGGGGACACAGCACCCCAAATATATTAAGATATTTAGTTCTTTTATTTTCTTTAAAAAAATCAACCTTATTAAATTAAAAAATATAAAGTTATGGCTACAGACTAAAGCAAACATTCCATAATCGAGAAAGTAAGAGAAATAAAAAAAATGTTATTATTTATTTGCACTTCAGTTTTACTAGTTTTTCATTTTTTTATAATAAAGAAAAAAAATTAAATCTTTAAATTAAGTAATCTTAAAAAGTAAAAATTTATTTTGCCCTTTAAGTTTTAATGCCGAAAACGGTAATTTTTGTTTGTAGATGAAATTTCAATTACATAATTTAAAATACCATAAATTGTAAAATAAACAAAAAAAATCAGAATTGTTTGTTGTTTATAATTCGTTGTTTTGCTTCTTCTCAAGCATATAAAAACTATATGCCCTGTCCATTTTCGTACACCTAGTCCCGCAATCTGCTGACTCTGTCGTTCCTGTATCAAAATGGTTAAACTCATCACGATATTTTGAAATCTTGAAAAATTAGAATCCCTAAAAATAAAATTTTACTATTTACGTATAAGATTTTGCATTACAGGATTTTTTAAAGTTTTACAGTATTTTCTTTTAAAAAACCTACCAATGAATCTTTTTAAATGCAAACGTTTTACTGAATTTATGCTGTTATTACATACTGCTAATGTTCATATTACTTTCTAATTGCAGTGCGGAAGAATATAGAGGTGTTACTGTGCTGTACAAGCTGGTTTTTCCGATGAATCATTGACTGCGGATGCAACAGAACTTCTTGAACTATCGAACAAGTTGCATAGCTCTACTTCGTCGGATACAAGTTCTACAATTAAAAAAACTTTAAAATGAAAGTATCATGATTCTTATTTGGATATTGGGTTCACTGAGTCCACCGATAATAAACCTTAGTGCGTAATTTGTGGCAAAGTCTTGCCGAACAGTTTAATGTTTCCAGGAAAAATACGTCGTCATTTTGAGTGGGTCCATCCAGAATGCAAGGATAAACCAACTGATTTTTTCAGAAGGAAGTATATTGAACTCAGGAAAGTCCAGAAATGTATATCGTATCGTTCAAAAACTGTCAACGAAAAGGCTTTGATGGCATCTTAGTCAGTTACCGAATTGCTCAAGCTGGCGAAGCCCATACTGTTGCTGAAAACCTTATCAAGCCTTGTGTAAAAGACAATATCGAATGCATGTTTGACGTAAAGGCTGCAAAAGTTATAGACACAATTCCTTTGTCAAATGACACAATCTCGCGACGAATCGGGGACTTAGCAGAGAATGTGAAAGCTACTTGAATTTCTCGTATAAAATTAACTAAATTTTCGCTTCAAATGAATGAATCAACCGATGTTGCTGGTTTGGCAATTCTTATGGTATTTGTGCGCAATCCATATTTGAACTCTTTTCAAGAGGATTTACTTCTCTCCAAGCCATTACTGACTACCACAAGTGGCAGTGAAATATTTAAATTATTAGATGAATTTTTCATGGAGAATAGCATCCTATGGGATAACTGTGTTGATGTGTGCACAGATGGAGCGAAAGCTATGACTGGTAAGGTTCTGGTGCAATCCCAAAAATGAAAGAAAAAGCCAAGGGGTGCAGCAGTAGCCACTGCGTACTTCACCGACATGCTCTTTGCAATGAAGAAAATGCCACCTTTTACAAAAGAAGTGCTGGATGAAACTTAAAATAATAAATTTTATAAAATCACGGCCTAAGAATACCAGGTTGTTCAAAATCTTATGTGACTACATGTGGAGTCTACATAAGTCTTTACTTCTTCACACAGAAATAAGGTGGCTCTCACGTAGTAAAAGTTTAATGCGCCTCTTTGAACTAAGGAATAAAGTCAGAATCTTCATGAGTGACAATGATTTTGCTCTCGACTCTGTCTACCGATCTTAGAAATGATGCTCAGAATTCATTGAGAAACAGGAAAAGGGTTCAGAAAAATAGGTGAGCTATTAGCAGAGGCTCTAGCATCCTAAAGCATTTATTTCAAGAAACATAAGAGAGGTCTAGTAAAAAGAAAAAACTAGAGATCATCATCTCAGGCTCTTACTGAAAATAAAGTTAAGGAATCAAAAGAAAATTCTGAAGAACCATAGAGCAAAATTGGCAGTAGCAATATTAAGCAAGGTTCTGACATGTTCAAAAAATCAGTTCAACAATTCGTTGAGCAAGTAACAGAAGTCAGAAAAGATTAATTCTATCTTAAAAAATCTAGAATTAATTGATGGTATATTTTCTAGAAAAGGAGGAATGTTGGCATAATAGATATTAGAAGCATTTATTATGCATACATTGCCACGAAACCTACATTTGATAATCATGGACAGTTTTGATGTGTAACCTCTATATCTTTCTCAAAATTCATGTTAACAATGTTTTTAAGAATTTTGAATAGTAATTTTTGTTTTGCACTGTGTAGAATTTTTGATTGTTATTTACAGTGAAATGAACACTCAAACATAGTTCAAATACACCTTGAGCTACAGCATGAAAAATATTGTTACGTATTATAAGTTTGGCATTTAGAAGGCGACTAAAATAGTAGCTCATTGAACAAAGAGTTAATTTAATAGCCCATACCATGGGGTAAAAGTGGGTATAAAAATAACCACTTAACTAAAAATATGGGTTTAAATATGAAGAAAAAACATATGTAGTATGTTCTTGAATAATGCAATGTATATATAAAGCAAAGAAAGACTAATTTTTTTAAACTTGTCATTGCTAAATTCTACTTTGAAATTGAAAACACTGTGTGTTTTTCATATCCACTTTACCCTATCTGACCCTATTCAACATGAGAACTGGGTTTCAAAATTACTACCGATAACCATCTACTGGTTAGACAATTTCACAACAAAAATCATTAAAATTAATCTAATATTGGTTTTGACATCTATTTAGAATCGAAACTGAAACTGTTAAAATGAAAAATCGGAATTTAATGAAAACAAAACCGATATCACAATTGAATATTCTGCACTGATAACAAACTAAACAATATGCACTAATATCAAATTATATTCAAATATCAACTCAATAATGCGACGGTATGAAACCAATTATATACTAATGTCAAATACAAAACGAGTATTGATTTTAGTATTATTGCTACGAAACGACGAAAGTAGATAGAACAAAAAATGACCACAAATAAAAAGCACAAGATCAATGTTTCCAAATTTCTTTCAAAAATTAAAGCTTAAACATCAAAATTACTTATCTTGCTTAAATCAGAAATTTTCATCAATTATTTAATGCAATTGTAAAACCAAACAATAACGAAAGTGACATAACACAACTTAACTTCAGGTTTTGAATCCAGTACCTAACAATTACTCTCTAACAAAACGAAAATACGAAGTGACATGCTTCTCTATCCATATCCAGAATATACACTTAAATGCCAGTATATTATTACTTTAAACGTACAGCCTGCACTTTTCGCCCCAATACATGAAAATCATTTCTTTAATATTAAACAAACACAATAACATCTCTAAATTAAATTCAACCAAATAATAACTTTCTTTTCTAGAAACAGGAATTATTCAAACAAATATATTATTTTCGTAATTACCATTATTAAAGCAATATCATGCAAGATAAAAAAAATAAAACGATTCCAATAAAACAGTATGCTATCCCTGTTCTGTTACTTTTAAGGTTCGAAATAAACTGGTTCTAATACGGAATAAAATTTATCACACACATTTCTGCATGCACAAACCATGAAACGAAATCCAGATATTTGGAAACGAAAAAATTCTGGAAAAGAGCCGTATTTGCTCTGCGGCAATCCACTTGATATCATGCATTTCATTCTGTTTCAAACGAAATTTTTCCTGTGCACAGAATAAGTTTTTTTCCCCATCAAATCCTACCGACTGCGCCACTGTAAAATGTCTGGGGTTCGTTAAAACGATGGAAGGGCTATTTCTGTGGCACAACACATTTATTGAACAACACATAACGGCACACACGAAGAATAATACAATACGACACACAAGAAGCGGAAACACAAGATACTACATGCTCGACGATAAGTTCAACACTGATCAAATCGTTGATGACTCAGTCGAAATGCGCGTTTTTTCATACCGGAAGTACCACCGATACGCATTACTTGCCCACGCAGAGGATTCATAGTATGAGACAAGCGGCTGTAAAATTAAAACAGTAGATTAGGGGCGACACAAAATATCTTATTTAATTCAACTAAATTCCCTTTAAAAACAAGGCAACACTTCCGTTTACACTTAATAAAAAGGAATATCCGTAAAAAGATTAATTGCAATTATTAATAAAAGAGGAATTTTTTAAGGAAACCATATTTTTGGTATCGATCTAAAGTAAAATTTTACGCAGATTTGAAATTTTGATTCTATCTTTAACCATTCAAAAGATAGAAACTTGGATTAAGGGAATAAAAAACACAATTCAATGCATAACGGGAACTGACCTCGAAAAACGCCCAAGCAAGCAGCGTACACATAGTAACGCTCGAAAATCTCTTATCAAACACTCGTTAGAACTCCATGTGAACAAGGCCTTACAACATAATCACTATTTCTAATTCAACACAATAAAGCGAATAAAAAGCATACATGGGTAAAAGATATAGAATCCGGGGCATGTTTGTCGCCAAATCAAGATGGCGTCCAAAGCCAGTATGCATTTCGCAATTTCGTTAAAAAAACGGGCTTTCCTTCGTTAAAAAAACTTTTTGAATAGGGTTGCCATAAAGCTGAATCAAAACAACAAGGTTACCATGTTTGGCGATAAATCGCTAGTGCCCCGGATTCGACATCTCCACTGAAAAATGAAACTTACGGTCTACAGAGGCTTTTCGGACATTTTTTGAATGATTTTGATGAGCTATAAAAAAATTGTATGCTACGAAAGAATTTTATTTTCACAGCCAGTTAAATAGTTGAAGTATAACTTATCGTCTGCTAACTCAGAGTTTTGCTTACTTTCAAAATGGCGCTTTTGAATAAGCAATGGATGGAAGGCTGTTTTCCTCTCTTTCCGAAGAGAATTATACTTATTCAATTATTCAAAAACGCGGTAAAAGGCATGGTTTTTCGATATCTAAAGGTACGATAAGTAATATTATTTAATGAGAAAGGAAAAAAACGGAAAAGTGGAAAGTATACAAAAAAGAAAAAAATTCTGAGAATATTTGTAAGGTAAGATTTAATTTTAAGAGAATCCGCCAAGTCAAAGGACTATAGTAAAGTGAACGTGAGAACTGTCTCTAAGAGATTTATGATTGTTGTCGGTTTTGCATATAATGGAAAATTAAAAGTAAAAAGAGGGGGAAAATGTAAAATTCAACTCCCACATATTATCAAGACCATATTTTATCCCCAATATTCAAAAGACAAATACCATATCTTTACCCACAGTGCCAACAATCAGTAGAACTGCATCAGGGTAAAGCAAGCAGCCACAGATCTAAATCGACTATTAAATTCTTGGAAAAAATGGAACAAGAAACTGGTATCAAGTCAATAAATACTCTTTACTGATATTCCTGCTAAATCTCCAGATGTTTCACCCATGGACTTTTGTGCTTTTGGACTTTTAAAAAGTGCATTATCGAAACGTCGACCGAAAACCATTCAAGGACTGGAAAACCGTGGAACAAGAATGGGACAAAATACCACTGTCGATACTACAAAAGTCATTATTATTATGGAAATTAAGATGTAGAAAGATAGTTAAAAATAAGGGTTATCAAACGGAACATTTAAAACCCAAAAATTTCATGTAAAAAAAATCAAGCTTCAGTCCATTAAAAGCGTTAAAAAAATGTCCGAACAGCCTCTGTAATTTAACACTTCTCTACAAAAATTATACCAATCAGTCATTGTGTGGGTCGCCACATCCATAACATTATTTAATTGGCGTTTCATTCACCCACTACCACGTAATCATAAGAATCTTACACATATGCAATTTACTATTTTCAAACCATGTTCCCTTTCGCACCAATCGCTTTCGCCTATGTCCCATCCTTTCTACACAACCATTCGTACCTATCGCCCGCATCCTTTCTGTCTTTCAAAACTATTTCACTCCCACGTTCTGAACATTTAACACTATTCGGAATCAAGCCAACTTTCTGGCACCATTCAATCACTTTCAAGCTCTCCGGTTTTGCTAGATTCATCATACATTTTTCCAAAAAAATACGCATTTATACGTCCAGTCAAACCATCCATTGCCATACCTAAACAAGACTAAGTGAGCGACTACTAAATGTATAATATCACGAACGATAATTAATTAATTTAATTTCTAATTAAAAAAGAATGAATATCAATAGAAATGTGCCACTTGAAAAAATTGGGTGGAGATGTCGAATCCGAGACAGTGACGATTTATCGCCAATTACGGTAACCTTGCAGTTTTGCTCCATCAGTGAATCTTCAGTTTCCGTGCTTGCCGTTGGGTTTCCGAAATTTTGATTACTATCTTTTTAAGTGGCACATTTCTATTGCTATTTTTGAGTTTTTCAATTAGAAATTAAATTAATTATTTTTCGTGATTTTATACATTAGCCGCTCACTTACCCTTGATTAGGTATGGCGGTGGATGGTTTGACTGGACGAATAAATGCGTTTTTTTTGCAAAAATGTATGATGAATCTGTAGCAAAACCGGAGAGCTTGAAGGTGATTGAATGGTGCCAGAAAGTTGGTTTGATTGTAAAAAGTGTTAAATGTTCAGAATGTGGGAGTGAAATGGTTTTGAAAGACAGAAAGGATGCGGTCGATAAGTACGAATGGAAGTGTAGAAAGCGAACGCGATCGGTGCGAAAGGGAACATGGTTTGAGAACAGTAATTTGCATTTGTGTAAAATTCTTTTGATTGCGTGGTAGTGGGTGAATGAAACGCTAATTAAATGTGTTATGAATGAAATGGATGTGGCGACCCATACGATGACTGATTAGTATAATTTTTGTAGAAAAGTGTGTTTGGATGCTTGTTTGAAATTTAATGGTAAGATTGGAGGAGAGGGAAAGACTGGAAATTGATGAGAGTAAGTTTAGCAAAAGGAAGTGTAATAAGGGGAGAGACGAGTGGAGGGTAAATGGGTGTTTGGTGAAATTGAAAGGGGTACGGACAAATGTTTTATGGTTGTAGTAAATGATAGGAGTAAGGCTGTGTTTGAGATTATTCGTGAAAGGATTTTGCCGGGAGCTACCATAGTGTCTGACTGTTGGAAATCTTATGCTGGTATTGATAACCCGAAGGACGAAAATTTCGAAGGTTATCGATTCGAGCATCTGACGGTCAACCATAGTAAGCACTTTAAGGACCCGGCTACAGGAGCCCATACCAACGCAATTGAGGGGACGTGGGGTGCCGTCAAACGATCCTTTAAGGGAACGAGTACAGCGAAAGATCAATTTGACGGTTACCTTGCCGAATACATTTGGCGGCGGTAACACATGGGAACGGAAATCCAGCGGATGTTTCTGGCATTTGTTGCAGAAATTGTTTTACATTTTAACCCACAGGATTAAATTAGACCGTAAATTTTATTTTTCTTTACTTATTATTGCTTATTTGTGCATTCCTCATTTATTGTTGCCCTATACAACAGGTTGTTCGCGTAGGAAAGTCCGCGTTTTTTTAAAGAACATACTGGCTTTGGACGCCATCTTGATTTGGCGACAAACATGTCTCGGATTCTACATCTTCACCAAGATTGGGTGTAAATTGTAATCAAAATTTCCGAAATCCAACGACAAGCATGGAAACTAAAGAAACAATGATAGAATCCGTTGTGACCTCAAATGAACCGGTTAAGCGGTAACCAATTAAAATCATTTTTAAAAGCTAAAACATGATAGAACACAAAAGAATCCAAATTTTAAAACGGTAACCAATCAGAACGCAATGCATCAGAATTTCATTAAAAAAAGCGTTCGTTAAAAAAACTCTCTTTCCTTCCGAAAAATAATCTTTTGCATAGGGCTGCCATAAAGCTGGATTAAAACTGCAAGGTTACCATGTTTGTCGATAAACTGGATTTGACATCTCCACCCATACGGTACATACATGTATATCACAAAATAAAGAATCAGGATACATCGAAAGAGAGGCATAATAAATCACAAAATGAATAATTAAGATTCATCAATAAACTGATACACATATATATGGCAAAATGAATACTCATGACACATCAAAAAAGAACCATGGAATAAATAATTCTGGCATCAATAGAAAGAAAAAATAGACCATCAAAAAAAAGGCGACGGCGCATTGGCGCCCTAATGCCTGCTCTTAGGCTCTCGTTTCTTTTGGATTTAAAATGAAAACGGTAGACACCTAACTTGAAGAAAACTGAAATTATCACACATATATAACACTTTACTAAGCACTTGTGTGCAACACTTAAAATGATTTCACTCTATATTCTATACAATAATACTATTTAAACACAAAATGGAAACTTCAAAATTCCGTTGCTAGGCCCGTGTTGGCCAAATCGAAAGTACTGCTAGACAAGAATGATTTTAAACAAAATTAAAACAAACTTATCTCATTCTTCATCATCACTCGGGGATACAAGTATAAGGATGATCCGTTGAAGGGGTTTTCCACCTCTATTCAATAGGATACATCTGGGATGAGGCTTCCTAAAATAGTGAGTTCGACGCCGCTGCAGAACACTAAAATCCTGGCCTCACGCTGGGTTCCAAATTTGTAATGGAATCAACCTGAGTCGCTCTAACCATTTACAAAAGTTTAATTTAGAGTTTAAAACGTAAAATTTACATACACAAGTACAGACACAAGCATTAAAATAATTTCGAGGGGGTAAGGTTATAGAGGTGTTCATGATCGCAGCTGGCGTGAAACTGTTCGTTTTCGCTTTTCGTTCGGCAACAGTTCTGAGGTTTATAGCTCCGCAGCTGGCGCTGTACTCGTAGTTCACTCGTTACAATTATTCTACAAAAAACTCATTTATTTGTAAAAATTATGAGATCTTGGAAAAAAGTTAAGAATATCAGACTTTTCAACTTTTGTAAAATCTCTAACTTTGGAAATAAAAGAAAACACAAAATATCTGCAATTGGACCACAAAAGGAATTTTTAAATGCTTTTAAACGTGATACATGTTTTTCTTCTGTCAATCTACGTAGATCACAGAGTAAATAGCTATGCATACAGAGGGATCACTGCCATAGGAAGCAATAATTTGATAAATAACATGGAAAATTGCATAGACGGTGTGGCGCCCTTGGTGGAAGTCAAGCACCACGACCTTGGCAACCGATTTAGCTTCGTTTCCATAACAACCAAACTAGGTTATTTGTTTTTTTGGAATTTATTTCGTAGAACATTTTAAGTTTATGCTACAGTGCTGGGCTGTTTATTCAAACAATGTCAACAGATTCGTTTGTTTAATTCTGAAATAGATGGGGTCAGGACTGCTGTAGCACAAGTTTAAAAGATACGATAAAGCAGAGAGACTTTGATTTAAGTACATTCCTATCCTTTAGCTGTTTTTTTACTTTGGCTGTTTCATACTCTACGATTTGAAAGGCCATTTATATTTTTGCTTTGGATTTCTAATTAAAAGTTAAGTATTCTTTATATATTTTAGCATAAATGTGATAGAAAATGAGAGTTCTGGAGCATAAGGGCAGGAAGAGATTGGGTAGGAAGGGAAGATTGGGCAGGGGTGATAAGACCGTTCCAATGATGACGTCAATTTTTCAAGATGGCGATCGTTTTGTTGACATGTTGGGTGGAGGAACAAGATGACGTCATGTTATTGACATGTTGCCATGGTGATGAAAGACTGGTAACGCCACCTAGTGCTAATAGGAACAACCCTATTATTTTTAATTAAAAAAAGGAATTTCTTGGATTCGAACCCTGGTCCATAGGATACGAAGTCATGTATGCTAGCCACTACTCCATGGGGACTTTGATGCTATGGGGAAATTAATGTAGTGTTTGCTCTCTCTCTCTCGGACTTCTATTTTTTCTGAAAACTAGGAATGTTCTATTTTTAGAAAATGGTTTGAATTTCTTGTATGGGGCTTTAATAAATGTTTTCACAAAATAACTGCTGGCGCCATCTAGTGAGGGGTTGAACAAGTAAACGTACTTTAGTGAAAATACTATGATATATAAAATAGATTTACGCGGTTTTCTCAAATTTTAGGCTGAATGACTAGTACCGCCATCTAGTGCTGGAAGAAGCAACAATTAGTTTTAATGGATTTATTTTCTAACTGTTGACTTGTATTTTTAGGATGATACTTTAGAATTATTTTTAAGAAAATAATACTATAATGGTGGATTCGAACCCTCAACAAAAGTATTCTACGCCGACCGATTTGCATGTGATTTTAACCGTTCAGCCGGGAATACCTAGTAATTGACGCTACAATTAAGATAGAGTATCTTCATGTGCACTTATAAAAGGAAACTGTTTTAAATGAATCATCATTTGCGATTATGTCTCCACCTAGAGAAGAACTAGTTTGGACAGTGGTTTTATATATCATTCTATGTTGTCTCTTTTTCTTCATATATACACTGCTGGCCACCCAAATTGCAACACCAAGAAAGACAAGAGATATCACAACAAAATTTATTTTGTAGATAACATGTTGACCAAGTATCAAATGATTAAATTTATAGACTTCTGTGAAGTGTGGTTCCTGCCAAAATCAGTAGCCAGAGTAACCGCCATTGTTGGAGATCACCGCTGCCACACGCCTCGGCATTGATTCAAAGAGACTTTGGATGTGTTCTTGGGGTACAGCAGACCAAGCAGCTTCCACACGTTGCCAAAGTTGATCTAGTGTGGTAGCTGGGGATGTATTCTGGGTCAATCGTTGAGCAACCATGGACCACATGTTTTCTATCGGCGAAAGATCCGGAGTGCGAGCTGGCCAGGGAAGCAATTCAATCTGGCGATTGACGAAGAACCCTTGGACAATGCGTGCCACGTGTGGTCGTGCATTATCCTGTTGAAATATGGCTGTGGGCAAGCCCTGAAGGTAAGGAAGGACAACTGGTTCCAACACCTCGGAGATGTAGCGCTGGCTGTTTAAAGTACCGGCAATGCGTACTAGAGGAGTGCGAGAGTGATATCCAATACCGCCCCATACCATAATACCCGGTGCAGGACCAGTGTGGCGGTGCATAACGCAGCTGTTCAGCATCCTCTCTCCACGGTGTCTCCAGACTCGAATCCGACCATCGTGGTGTTGCAGACAGAAGCGTGACTCGTCAGTAAAGACAATTTCATTCCATTCTGCCGTCCACATCCTTCTTTCATCGCACCATTGGCGGCGGAAACGTCTGTGGTTCTGCGTCAAGGGTAGACGAAGCAATGGACGTCTTGCGGACAGACCACTCTGCTGTAAACGGCGTCGAATGGTACGCGCAGACACTGGATGATGCGGTACAGACTGAATGTGCTGTGCTATGGTTCGTGATGTGGCTGAGCGATCCGTCACTGCCATACGCACAATATGCCTGTCATCACGTGAAGTGGTGCACTGAGGTGGATGCGATCGAACACGTCGGTCCGTCGTACCCTCCTGCATCCAACGATCACATATCCGCATTACAGTTGTTTGGTTTTGTCCAACACGACTACCGATTTCCCTGAAAGATAATCCACAATCTCGGTAGGCCACTCTCCTTCCTCTGTCGAACTCGGATACTTGATCAAAAGATGATCGCTGTTTTCTACGAGGCATAATTGATCGTTTTTTTGAAAAAAACCACAAGAAAAACACAATTGCCGTACTTGAAATCGTCGAAATCTCCAAGCCTTAAATAGCGCTTTGAAGTGGCGCCACAGGCGCGCGTGATGTGCGTCTGCGCTGAAATTCTAATCATTTGCATATCTCACCTCCGCTAATGCATGTTGTAAATTTCATATTATTTGCATGCTTCCTTCAGGGTGTTGCATTTACGGTGGCCAGCAGTGTATATTTACGGGAAAAACAAATTTTGCTGTCGATTTTATTCTACTTTTAAACGAAACAGTAGATTCATCTGCATATTTTACGAAAAAATGATGCGCTTTAGACTACAGATTACAAATAGCAATTTTTCCTGTTGCAATGAATCAAACATATCAAGACCCATCACATGCAGCAAGTTATGGTGGTGTAGACGCTTTATACCGTGCGTTAGAAAGAAAAGTAAGCAGAAAAGAGATAAAAAATTGGCTAGAGAGTGTTGATGCGTACACTCTACACAAACCGATTCGAAAGAAATTTCCAACCAATAAAGTGATTGTATATTCATTTGATCAGCAATGGCAGGCTGACTTAGTAGACCTTTCAAATTTAAGCAAACATAATAGTGGATATCGCTACCTCTTATGTTGCACCGATATATTATCGAAATTTGCATGGGTGCTCCCTTTGCAACAGAAACGTGGTAAGGACATCGTAGAAGCTTTTAAGAAAATATTTTCCCAAAGAAAGCCTAAGTTTCTGCAGACGGACCAAGGTACAGAGTTCGAAAATGTCATTTTCCAGAATGGAAGTTTGTTTGGGATGAAGTATCCAACAAACCAATTTTGGTTTCACAGCTTGCCCCGTGGGAATTCATCATGCCCTAGAATTAATTTAACGTTTCGTAAGATTCTAGCAAATAAGCGATAAACCACTTATGTGCCCCCCGAACTAGAACTCAATGTCATACACTAGACCAGGCCTGGCCAACCCAAATGGTTTCACGGGCCACTTTGATGACGAGTAACATTACAGCGGGCCGCACTTTCGGTAAACATGCTTTTTAAAAAATATAATACAAATACAAAATGAATAAAATTTTATTGTTATACTATGATTCAAATATAATGAACTCTTCGAGTGTTAATTAATGAGATATTTGTTTATCCTTTCCTTCACTTAATTTTTGTAAATCTATATTTATGTTCGACGTTGCACATCGTAGCTAGTTTTCTAAATTGGCATCAGTTAATGAAGCACGTGATGAACTCTTTGTAAATTTCATCTTCGAAAAAAATGTTTTACAAACATTAGTGGATCCAAAAGCACTTACAACTCGTTGTGCAAAATATCTTAAGTTGGAATATCTCTCGGATGAAATTATTATTTCTAAGTTGGCACTCAAATAATAATAATTTCTTATTAAAAGCTTTGATGAAATTACAAGTATCGATTATTAAATTATCTTGCCCTTGCAAGTCCTTATTTAGCTGATTAAGTATTTCTGTTATATCCACTAAAAACAGGTCTAACAACCAATAATCATCACTTAATTCAGGAACAGATTCTTGTTTCTCGTTCATAAACATATCTATTTCCTCCCCTAAATTAAAAAATCTTTTTAAATATTTTCCACGACTTAGCCATCTAACATTGGTAAAATATACGATATCACCATATTCAGAAGATAATTCGCTAAGGAATTCTTTGAATTGCCGATGCTAAAGAGCATGTGAACGAATGTAATTTACTATTTTTAGAACTACTTTCATAACGTGATTCATGGATAATAATCGAGCACATAAATTTTGTTGATGTATAAAACGGTGACTAATGAAAATATCATTGGTTTTAATGCCTCTGCAATCTAGCTTATCCATAAGTAATTTTACAGCTCCCTTATTTTTACCTACCAAAGCAGGTGCTCCATCTGTTGTTAATCCTGAAAGAGCCTCAAAATTTAAGCTATTTTCGGCTAAACATTTTTCAATCACCTGGAAAACATCTCCTCTAGTTGTGTCTTTTAAGTGTAAAAGATTTAACATTTCTTCTGTCACTTGGAATGAATGATTCACACCGCGAATAAATATCACAAGTTGAGATGTGTATGAGATATCTGTACTTTCATCAAATGCCAAAAAATATGCTTTGAATTGGTTAATTTTATCTCCCAAAGTTATTACGATTTCAGATGAAATGTCATCAATGCGACGACATATAGTTTGGCGTGAAAGACTGATACTTGAAAATAATTTGCTTTTATCAGGCAAAACATCTTTAAAACTGCTTCCAAACAGTCCTTTACCAGTTCACCATCCGAAAATGGTTTCATTTTCTTTGCCATCAACATGGCAACAGAATAACTTGCTTTGACAATGGTGGATGGTTGTTGTAATAATGAATCAAACATCGTTTGCTGAGCTTTCAGATGCGATTTAAGCGCAGTTAACTCAAAACTTTTTACTTCTTTACTGAAATTTACATATTCAATATGTTTTGTCTCATGATGCCTTTTAATGTTATGCTCCTTAAATACAGAGACTCTACAAATTAAACACATTAATTTCGAATTCTGCATTGTGAAAAAATAATCTTTTTCCCAACGATCATTAAATTTCCTGTTTTCATCAACAGCTTTTTTTTTCTTTGAATTCATCCTTGTTATGGACCAAAAAAAATTCAAATAAATGTTAGTTGGAGAATATTGGTATATTACACAGAGCAAAAAAAATTTACTTTTTAAGTAAATTTAGAATTCTTGTTTTCTAATTATGTAAAAATCAGGGCTTCGAACCGCATTTTTTTCCGTTCCGATTTTCGTTCTATTAACCAAAATTTTTGAAATTCGGTTCTGTTCCGGTTTGCGCCATCAATAGTACGTAAGCTGGTTTAAACCGGTTTACGTATATTCGAACAGTTTTTTTTCTCTCCAATTGCAATTCGATTTACATTAAAATGTTGTCATCTAGGGTGTCTAGGGGTCATTTAAGTCTTTTAAAGAGATCTTTTTAAAATTTTCATAAAAATTTAATTTGTGAAATAAATTATCATGAATTAAATTTATAAAAATCCCCTGTACTTTAGATTTGCTTACCAAGCACTCAACCTATAGCGGAAAATACTTGCACTTAACCTGATAATCACTTTATGTAAATTATAAAGTACGTAATACTTTTATTATAAATTATTATTGATTATAAAGTTCATAATCCTTTTTGAATTCTCGCAGGGAACGTGTCGAAAGAAAGAACTGTCAATGTTTTATGCCAGTTAGTGGATTCTGCGGAATTTTGCTTACAATGCAATAAATAGTCCTTGAAAGCGCACACAGTTTGCTACTCTTTGCTATATTTGAGCGGCAGATAAAAAAGAGTTTGAAAGTCTTTTAGTTAAAAATTTGTGTCTGAACCGAAATAAGTATAAATTAACTGAAAACCGGTACAAAAAATAACGTTTTCGATTTCGATTCGGGTTCAGAGGTGGACTATTTTTGGGGTTCGGTTTACGGTTAAAGAACCATAATTTTTTAATTTTTTCGGTTCAGTTCCGGTTCGAATCCCTGGTAAAAATACCAATATTTAATAACTTTTTTAAACTTAATGCAAATAGTGATCACTTAACTTGAAAATTTATAACTTTTATCAATTTAACATTTTATTAAATTCTTATTAATTTTAAAATTTACGTGCATTAGTAAAAATATACTCACTTGAATAAATTTCAAGCTTTCTTTGGATGTCTTCAGATGTCACATTTATTCAACTATTAGCACCACACACAAAAACTTAGTAAAACTTCAAAAACAAACCTAACACATAAACAGAGATTCACTTGAAATAATAACTTCGTGCAGTGGATAACGAAACGATGACGGACCCAAACGTGTCTAGACTAGTGTCTCCAGTCAGCCTTGACTGCCGGTTTCCATACACAACCAAGATTACCCCTTGGCGAAATTAACACTTACTGGCGCAATTTATATTACATTTTTTACGTGGTTTTTCTATCGTTAATTTAAAATTTAATTTTTTATCGTTATTTAAAATATTAATTTATTTAATATTTTTTGTATACATGCAACGAAAAACAAAAATTTCGATAGAAATATAAAATCGCCCGGCGGGCCGCATGAGGCCCGCGGGCCGCGTGTTGGCCAGGCCTGCACTAGACGATATTTGGACAACGTTGCAATTGATCTTTGCCTTTCTGAATAGTATTTTTATAAATGTTTACATCTTTCTATTTTAAATAAACTTTTTAGCGTGACTTAACCACATACACTGTATTTTGAATTATTTTATCATATAGTTTTATAAATTGTCTTTTAAAATGCAAGATCTGAAATGAAATTTTTCTTTGGTACAAAGATTCATATTTTTTAAGTTGGATGTTTTTACTCAAAAATTAATTATACATTAGATGCTATAACACCTATTTTATAGCAGAAATTTTGTTTTAAATAATATACACTTAAGTAAGAGCAAAATTTTCGAAACTTTGCAAGACAAATACCATGTTTCCATGTACATTTGAAGAAGTTATAATAGTATAAAAAACATTTATCCTATAAATCTAAATTAAATGTTATTTTTTACTTAATCTTTCCTTGCATATTATTTTTTACTTTGAATAAATCTTCATAAATTTTAGTGATTTAATTTTTATTATATAGATTTACAAACTTTTTTTAAATGAAATTTCCTTTGATATAAGGATTTATATCTTAAAAGTTAATGTTTTTACTCACAAAAATAATTAATATTATTACAAACATTTAAATGCAATTTGCTTTTTATTTTTAAATTTTACAATTAAGACATTTTAAAAAGTTTAATTCTTAAAATGTGTTTTAGATATAGTGAAAAAAACAATAATAAAAAAACCTGTAAGAGTGAAAATATTTTATACATTAATTTGTGAAACTTTACAAGACCCATACCATGTTTCCTTGTACATTTGAAGTAGTGAAAAATAATATATTAAAAACCATTTGTCCTTAAAATTCTAAATTAAATTGTTGTTTTTCTTTAATGCTTTTGCAAACCACACATTTTACTAAACATGACCTTCTTTTTATTTATTTGAAACTTTGTGCATATTATACAGTTTAAATTGCAGAGTAAAATACCAAGCTATGAAGTATTTTACAAGATACTTTGGTATTGTTCTCTTAATTTTACATGTAATTCATTTCTTCGTTAAATGGATAGCAAGAGGGCTTTCTGTTTTGAAAATAATGTATACACTTATGTGCTGCTAATAGTGTATATTAGGTATTTTAACTTTACTTACTTCATTAGAGACATCAAAGTCTTGTGTAGATACTTGTTTCCCCATATTTTAAAAATTACTAACTAGTGAGATATACGTCCTCACTATGTGATGATAGCAGTGAAAATGAACGTTTCGGCTTTCAAGTAGCCTTATCTGGATATAGTGATCACATGTCTCATAGGCTAAGGAATGATATCAGTTCCATAGAGCTGGTGATGTCATCACTGATAGGCTAGGATATGATACTAAATCCAGTCTGAAAACTTTATTCTGTGCTTGCTGCTTGGTTAGAGAAGTCGAGTTTGCTTTCGCTCCTGAAAATGAATTCTGAAGTGTTTTCCGAAGAAGGCTTAAACGTTACTTCAGTTGCTATGGATAGCGGTTCCAACCTAACTTTTTGCAAGAAATTTCCACAAGGCGAACCTTCTGCTAAGAAGCGAAAACTCAGCGAACAGAGAACTGTTCGACAATGGCGTATCGACCCCTTCCTGAGTGTGGACGTTCATGAAAGTGTCAGAGGAGTGAGAATACTGATTGTGGATACGATGAATGCAAAAGTGCTTGAAATGACACCAGCTACATTTAATGAATTCACCTCTAAAATGTTACATTTTAATTTCGTGTACGCCTCGAGTTCACAAATCTGCAACAACCAACTGGCAGTTTTTTCATCCAATCAAGAATGTGTTCTACATCAAATTTTTACTAGAGGTGATGGTGGCTTTAATTTTAAGAAACTATTTCTTAAACTTTCACAAGAGCATATGCAGCAGTTTCTAGCCCATTGCGAGGACATTAAAGAGTGTGTGACTCTCGCGATTTTGTGCGAAGCCTTACCGAAATATTTGAAAAAGAACTGTCGTAAAGTAAGTGCCAATGATTCTGAATTTTTAAAAGAAAACTTTTTTAAAATTGTTTTCAATGAACTAATGCGGCATGTACAAGATTTGTATTATTGTAATGGTTGTGTATGGAATCACCCCTCACAAAGAAGACATGAATGCTTGATGCATTCTACCTTTGAGAAGTACCATTACCAAGGAGAGAATGCAATATTTTTTATTAACTTTAGAGTTGTAAGTGAAAATTTAAAAGAGTATCATGATGATATGTTTACTGATTTGAATGTAAGTTTATTTAAACGGAATTTTGAAAAGTTGGCTCAAGAAGTTTGAGAATTATTTTTTAAATAAATGTGATTTAAATTAATTTGTATCTGTTTATGTGTACATAATTAAAAAGTCATATTTTTTCCAAACTATTTATTGATAAGTTAACCATTCAGATGTAGGTTGTTTTACTTGTATAATATTAGGATTGACAGCAACGTATTTATTTTTGCATAATGTTTAGGCATATTCATCAAGTTCAGAGCTGTTAAAAATTCATGAATACCGGTTACATTAGTCTTCTTCTTGTTATGAGTAAATATAACATTAAACAAATCCGGCTATATTGGTATTCGAAATAAGTTCATTTTCAACCATGATTTCACCTCTATCGTTCCATTTCAAAGTATTTGAATGCTCTTTAATGAAGTTCAGGGCTTTTGAAGCTTGTCTTCTCATTGGTTGAAAGGAGATTCCTACGAAACACTGTTTAAATTAGTGTTTCGTAGGAATCTCCTTTCTTCAATTGCTGTTTCAAATGTTCGGGTTGAGCTTTGTTCAAAGATTCAAGTTTCTGTGGAGGTTTCCAAGGTAAGTTGTGTTCTTGCATATTCATTTTCTTTTGTAGCAAAGCATAATATTGTTTAACTTTCTCATGTTCTTCCAACGAGCTATTTAAAATATACATCACGCTTTTGTCGAGCTCGCTCAATTGCTTATTAGAAACGCTATGTTTTGACACTAAATGTTCAGGAATCAATGCAAATTTTTTAGCGTGCTCCATGAAGTAGTCCTGTGAGTACACTTAGTGCAGTAGGAATGAGAATATTGAGAAAACCTCCTTTTTGTAAAATGAGTTTACGTTTTTTCGACAATGAAACTTTGCGCTCAGCTAACGTTCGCAAAGTTTGGTATGCTTGGAGAGAGATGTAGAAAGTATGAAAGAAAGTATGCTTGGAGAGAGATACTTTCTGTTCCTCCGTCAGAGGAATATTTCCATGCAATACGTTTAGACAACATTCACATATTGCTTTTATACCCTCTTTATTAATATTTTTTATAATTTTCTTTCTGAACTTAAAGGGACAAATGCTTATAAGCTCCAACTGCTGTACTTGCTCCTTGCTCACTGTCATGTTGCAAAATGATCAGTATTCGAGAAAGCTATTTGGTTTTATGATTTTCAAAAATGTTTTAATTGATAAAAATACTGTGTTTGATTGGGTAAAATTTGAGCACGTAGGCGAAGTTCTTCGGGTGTTTCACTTCTTAAGTCTAAACATAAATAGGAGTAAGGCTTTTTCGTTGCGTCCTCATAAACTTCTTGAAAAAAATTTAAGATGTCTCGGAAAAAGCTGTTTTCCCAAATGTGTCACTTAACCGAGATCTCTTCTATTTTTACACATCAGTAAGTAATGCGCATTTAAGGTTATTTCTCGCATTTATTTTCCTTTGTGAAAAAAATTTTGCACAATGAAAATTATGCTAAGATTTAAATGATGACTGCCTTTAGTAAACAAGCCTGTTAAATGTTTCTGATTAGCACCATGACTCATGAGGTCATCCACGATAAAAAGTGTATGCTTTCCTAAATAATCCCGATAATTCGATGGTAGTCTCTCTATGAAGGTCACCTCTGGAATTTCATCATACAAAGATTGGTGAATTCCATAAAACCACACTATCTTATCTGGAACAATAGAAAACATGTCCAGTTTGTGTTTCAACATGTCACGAACGAAATACGTTTTCCCACATCCCGTGGGACCGGCTATAACCATCGTGAAAGGGTATTGCAACTTTGGAAACTCCATGACAAATGAATGAAATAACACACAATATGCAGTTTAAGTACCTTTATTGGTAAAACTTAGTTCGCACAGCAAATTTATTGGCCACGAAGTTGTACACTTTTACATCATTATATATTGTATTAGTAACATAGGCTAGCAATATTTCCTTTAAAGGATATCCGCGACATTTTGAATATAAATAATACAGACAGTGTTGACCGCACACGGCCGTGGTATGACTTTGTACAGTCATTGGATTGTAATTCACATGTAGATATCTTTTTGCGTAGTTGGATATAACTTGATATGTCCATGTTCCTCCCCTTGATGAGATGTCCATGTTAGCAATAAAACAGGCTGGGTAGCGTTGAATACGTGTAGGAAGGTGATCACTTGGAAAAACTCCTAGAAAATCTTTTCGAGTAAAACGATTTCTGGAAAGTATATCGTACAATTGATAGCTATCCATTTTTGTTTCAGTTGGCGAAGTCACATAAAACGTGACGAGATTTCGTTATTTCAATGTTTTGAAACTCTGCATAGACTAAAATGGAGAGAGTTTCGCTTAACGCCTTTGAAAATTTCACCTCCACTCGCAAATTCCCCTGATGTAGTAAGTTAAAATGAGAGTCGTTACACAAATCTGGAGTTAAATCAAATGCATATATAGCATATCCGTTCAAAAATTCTTCTCTTGATATGTGAATTCTCCTGTCTCGATTAAATCCTGAGAATAAGCTGTGATAAGCGCGAATATAATTCTCCGATTCATAGTTTAATTCCAAGGGTTTGCATGGAACCGGTTGCCCGTCTAAATAAATGCCCAAAAAGTTGTGTTCATGATGTTCAAAGTCAAACGGATTTAATGAATACATTCCATTCATTGCAACATTCTTAACACAGGTAATAATAACTAGCTTTGGCATCAGTCCTAGGAAAACATTGTCTTGCATAAATGACCAACTTCCTTTCGGAACAGAGTAAGTTTTACACACCACTCTGTCTATAGGATATTTCGCCGATGTCTTTTCCAGGGCTTTGGCATGACCCAAGGAAACACCTGGACTTACTTTCACTTTTCTAACGAAAAGTGATGCGTGTTCTAATATCACATTATAATCGGAATCATTGGGAGATATTAAGCAGGTTTGCTACGTATCATTTTTATTTTCAAGTCTACAAGGTTGAGTAATAGACGATTTTTGCTGGAATATAACTCAGTGTAATTGACCAATCACATCAAAAGTTTTGCTGTCGGCTGTGAGTTGATACCATTTCTTTAAACTTTCGCATGTGTCATCAGATAGAGGATTCACTTGATACGGTTTCTCATCTTTAAAGAATCCTTCACAAGTAAATAAACTTTTCTTTGCATCTTCTCCATAGTTTAAAAGTGTTTCGATATAGGTTCTGTAGGGATAAGTATTGCTTGCAGAAGATATAATGCGCTCGTTCAGACTGACATCAACTTGAGAAAACATAGAATGGAGAAATAAATTAACTGGAGCGACAGGCTCCTTTGCGGGTAATGCTGTTCCATCCAATTTGGTTATTTTCACCTTCACATGAAGATAAGAATCAGCCAAGTCCACATATTCCTCTCCACTACCAGATATGTGAAATTCAACAGGGGATCCATCACATATGTTCGATAAAGGGAAATATATATGGAACGTACATTGTGGGAGATATTTTTTGTCTAAAATGAAGTTACACGTACGAGCGCCCACGTTCAAATGGTGTTAAATCTCCTCGGTGCGTCTTTATAACTATTTCTATAGTGTCAATTATTTTTCTGTTCACGGGCATATAATGGGGTCTATCATATTGTATGCATATCACTTCACCGTCACTCCCGGTAACATTCACAATGCTAAGCAGAGGAGCAAATAATCTCCAACGATCTGAGACTCAACTATGTCAGTATAGAGAAGCAGAACGCGGTAATGTGCACAGGGGTCTGCCACCAGCGTACTTTCAGCAACAGTTTCAACGTTAGGATGAACTGAGATTATTTCAACAGGGTTAAAGCCTAACATTTGGGATAAACCGTCATGTAAAATAACTCGAGCTTCCCCCTTAACCTTAATTTGCACTCGCTTAGTGACAGCATTAAATTGGAAGACAATCTTATCTTGGAATTCTTCGAGGGAAATACCTTTCAAAATATCCGGAACTGTTTCGTAAAATCCAGGTGGAACTCTGCGGCCAATGACTTTAACATCCCCCAAATCAAAGCCAATCAAATTATTTTTATCATTCACATTATACCAAGTGTGTGGGTAGATGAACTGTGCTAAAGCAACTTCCCATTCACCTTGAAGTTCAAGAGGGGAAGGCAATCGCGTGATATAATGAGAGATTTTATTTTCAGGGAAATAGGCCATAGAATTGTCACTTGGAAGTGTCAAGTAGGAACTCATGTTGGCAAATGTAATCTATCCGCTAAGGTATTGGGTTTTTATAGAGTTGTCATATTCGAGGGTTGAATCCATTGGTTAAATTTATTGGAATAACCTTTAAACTTCACAAAGTATTCTAAACGCTTCTTTCTAGTTCTTTTCTGTATAATTTTCTCGATAGGATAAGCTTCTTTCAGTTTTACTTTTTGCAATTCTTGCAGATAAAATGTACCTAAGATAGGTTCACCCAACAAATCTTTGATTCGATACACTGAAGGACTTCTTTCAACACATTCACTCACAACAAATAGTTCTTCTGTAAAGTTCGTCTTGGTCTCGTACCCCTTCTCGAATGTAAGTTTCTTTTTTGAAATGCGAACAACGTCACCAACATTTAAATCACATTTGCAAGGGGGTGAGATTTTTCCATATAGAGTAAACCAAACAGCTCTCTCATTTTCATAGTTCACAACTATGGGAGCTCTTTTTATGAAAGAATGATAAGTGTGATTATAACTTTGAACTAATTTTTGCAATACATTCAAATAACTGTAAGTATTTTGACTGGTAAAGTACTTCCACGTTTTTGTTTTTAAAGTTCGGTTGAAGCGCTCAACAATCGAGGCTTTTGTGGCGTTGTAAGTCGTAAAATATTTCACATGGTTTTCCTTCAAAAACTTTTGGAAAATGACATTTTAGAACTCTGTACCTTGGTCCGTCTGCAGAAACTTAGGCTTTCTTTCGGAAAATATTTTCTTAAAAGCTTCTACGATGTCCTCACCACGTTTCTGTTTCAAAGGGAGCACCCATGCAAATTTCGATAATATATTGATGCAACATAAGAGGAAGCGATATCCACTATTATGCTTGCTTAAATTTGAAAGGTCTACTAAGTCAGCCTGCCATTGCTGATCAATTGTATTCTGAACTCTCCTTGTCACATATTATTGCCATTTTTATTGTTTCATGCTACAGTTTTATATCATATGCAGTGATTTAAAATTTTTTTCTTTGTATTTATGTGTTATGATGTTATACATCATTTCACACAAATTCATAGAATTATAGTTCACAGTTTCTGAAATCCGTGATTTTATGCATGTAAAGATAATTTTGGACATGAGTGTATTTATTGAAGCAGTCATTTCCATATATTGTTCATTTGTATTTCAATCTATTCCAACTTGTGTTAACCTCATTAAATTGAAACAAGGAAGTTTGAATTATTTTCTGCTATTAAACCTAAGATAATTTTCTCAAGACTATTACAGGTTAAAGAAAAAAGTAATATTTTGAATTAATTAAAGAACGTCAGGTTTAGGACAACTATATTATACAAAATTTTAACTAGGACGAAATACTTGTGAACAACCCTTACCCCTTTGACATGTGTTCAATATACAATAGCAAAGGTAATATTCGAGCGATAAATCAAATCGGTACTACTGGGCCGATTTCAACTGCGGGCCTGGTAAACCTGTGCGGGGGACCGTATCTGAACTGCAGGCTGATTAAAGTGTTTTGGAGGGCCGGGTCTGATAAAAATATTTGGAGGACTGTATCTGGATTGCGGGCTAGATAAAACTGTCCTGAGGGCCTTGTCTGGATAACAGACAGGTTAAACCTTTCGGGTATATCTGGTTTGCTGAGCTAATAAAAATATTTGGATGATCGTATATGGACTGTGGGCCGATTAAACCTGTCCGAAAAGTCGTATCTGAACTAAGGTCCTTATAAAAATTTGCAGGCCGAGGTCCAGGTCTGCATACCAGAAACCGGGTCCAACCGGGTTTTTTTTGTATACGTGCTAGTTAAATTTGATCCCAACGAGAACTTCAGCTTCTTATATAACAACTTAAACAGCTAAAAACATTAAAAAGTAACACAAATTCAGGAATTTAGTAGTTTGTATATTCACATCGCTAACAATGTTAAAACGTAACTAAAATATTCAATACTAGCAAAATTGCCCGACCTCTCTCGGGTTGAATTGGTTAACTATATATTGAAAGTGAGCAGAAAATCACTTTCATCTTTCGTAGAAAAATGCCAAATCATTTAAGTGTGAGTAAAATAATTTTTTAACACCTTTTCGACATTTTTATAATTTCTACAACTTACTTTGGACACCAATCCTATAAATGCATATCCATCCATGTAATACATTTCACATGTATCGCACCCCTGATAAAGGTACAAATTGGCCAAAGGTGAGACACTAAGGTAAACGATTTGAAAAAGGATTCCCTTTAAGTTCTATTCTGTAAAATAGCTCAATTCGTAAAAAAGACGAATCTACGTTAGATACTCTACCACATAATTTATCTACTAATATTTTTTATTTGTGGCACTCTTTTCGAATTTTGCTACCATTAAGGGAAAAATGTTTGATAAGATATTTATCACATTTGTTTTAAAAACGAATGCGTTTTTCTTGAAAATTCCGTTTCGTGGCATGTGCAATAATAAAAGAACTTGTTTTAAAATTTAATATCTTCAGTAGTGATAAAGCAAAGATAACCTATTACCATTTTTTAAAATGATAAATCAATTTGACAGCTTTTCTTTTAAAGAAAATCATTGTTTTAAACAAACTTTCCCTATATAAGTTGCTTAAATATAGCTTTAATTCGTAAAATAAGCCACCTTGGCCATCTGTCGCTATGAAAAGAATTTGTAATATTTCAAAAGTCCTAGTTCGGATATTTTTAACATAGAACCGGAAGACGGACAGACAGACTTACGCAAATAAGTTCAGTCACTAAATGAATGTAAGAACTCACAGTATGCAAAGTTTCATGAAAATATGTTCAACCGTTTGGACGTTGCACGGGCATATACACACAGACAGACAGATGGCCAGACACGAAACGCGCAAGAGACGAATTTTGAATCAGAAGGGTCCAAAATCCCTTTCAGGAATTTTCTGAAGCATTCCGAATGGGACATTTATTCCCATCAAATCTCTTCTTTTGTTTCATGAGCGTTTATAAAAGTGGTCTCGTCTTTTATTCCACAAGTATTTAGAAAAATGGTCTTGTCATTTATTTCATGAGCATTTTAATATTAAAAGTATAGAGTTCTAACATTTAGCAGTTCAACTCAAATATTAATCAACAAAGTACCAAAATCAGGGAGGAGCATAACTCTACCCTGCCCTCCTTAAATTAAGCCACTGCTTTAAGTGAGCATTTTCTCCTTGCTTGTGCAATATGAAAAACAGTAATCTTTAACTATAAATAAAAAAATTGAGAAATTAATATAGCGTTCAGAAATAGTGTTTCAGATGTCAGGGTGTTGACTGACTCTAACACTCTCCTGACTTCACTTCAATCTGGGAGCTGAAGTTTCAGATTGATACCTGATTCCTTTTGCTTTTGTTATGAAGAAAAATTGTTAGCTTTCGACACTAGATAGCAGCACCACTTAAATTTGTCTCGTACATTTTAGGTTTTCCTAAAATAGAACTTAGTTGGGAATTTGAAATCTTATCTTGTAAAAAGAGGTGGAAAGCACATTATTTATTCACATCGAACTCTATTCGTAAATGGAAACAAAAATTCCTCTCATTAAAATTATTAATTAATAACTTTTTCAGGTTTAGTTGCTTCCAAAAATCGAGGATGAATTTTAGAAAATAAGGATAAAACTTTGTAATTTCACAGTAACCCGAGTGGGGCACTGTGCTAAAACTTTTTCGCGGGGAAATATTCGTGGGAGATCTATTGCCTTATATGAATACGTTTTGAACTTGAAAAAAAATTAGTACTATTGTTTTTTAAGGGGAGGAGGGCAAACGTCTAAAACACTAAAACCCACCACTACAATCCTATCATAAGTTTGTGCTGCCATCTACTATAAATTGTAAGAAGTAAGAAATAGTTGAATGAAGTTTCAGCATAAATTCTGTGGGTAATTATTGAAAAATTCTTAATGTAATGAAACAAGTCGACGGAACAAATGAATTCGACTTGACAATATTTTTACTAACTTTCACGATAAGGACATAGATATTAATGAACAATCAATCATTTTATAAAAATTGTAGTTTAATATTGAAAAAAAGCACAAAGCATAAATTAATTTTTCTGACCAGTGGTTTAACCTCTTCTGTATTATAGGTTTAAAAGAAAAAAATGACAGTATAGCAATGGCGTAAGCCATGAAATCAATGTTTTCATTGAGGCGAGTTTCCCCGAAAACGTTGACTTTTCATTTTTTTAAAATATCTCTACAAATAAAACTCAATAGATGGCATGATTGCTTTTTATATTCTTTTAAAAAATTACGGTTCTTCCATTTCAAAATAATTGTTTTTGAAGCAGTATTCATTATGAAATATTGAAGCCGTATTTACGTAATTTATATTTTGTGGTGACAGAATCTTCATATACTTAAATTTTGCATCAGTTCCTCATTAGCCAATGTCATATAAGTATAAAGTGAATTTCTAGAAAGGAGGGCTATTTGTCGAATACTGCAATGTTTTGCAATTATAATTATTTATTGAATCACTGAAAGGTCATTCCTGTGCTAGATTTGTATTTCGCATGTGCTTAATTCTTCGAAAATGTAGTTTGGTGACCGAATAGAACTTGAGAAGAAACTTAAAAAAATGGGATTATGTTTAAGAACTTCCAGTGGGCATACGAATTTCTTCCTTTTTAAATTTTGGGCTTCCTCCGAAGTAAAATTCTGTCCATGCTACTGGAACAGTATAAATTGCAAAAACCTTTTAGAAGTTTGGGGTGATTTAAAAAGTATTAAATTCATTAACAATTAAGTGTAAAAGTGACTATGATCCAATATTATTTTTGATTTCACAATTTTCATACGTATTTAACATGTTGCTCATAGAACTATTCGTTCCTTCATTCCTTAATTTTGCTACCACTACTTTAAGGCATTGATGCTTCCCAATTTGGGTGAGAATGAGCGTGCTCACTTATTTACAGAAAAGTAATGTGAACCCTTTTTTTACATCATAAAAAAAGTCGAATTTTGATTGTAATTTATTAGGATGATTCTGAATTATATATCATATTCAAAAAAGTAAGTTGCACATGTCTAAAACCGAAGCAATCATAGGCCTTGTGGTCAAGACTTAACGCTAAATTTACCGACTTTTTCTAATTACCTATTTTTAACGAATGGGGTTAAATGACTCGTTTTCAATTTGGATGCAGGTAACAGTGGAATCAGTGCTTGAAATAATAAACAAATTATCTTCAAGTAAAAATTCAATAATCATAAGTAAGATAGTATTTTGACTTTTTATTCAGTAGTTTCACTTTTTGAAGTATTCGATAATAAAATATCGATTCATTTGCCGCAATTTCTACAGATGCAAGGTTGCTCTACTAAACAGTTTCCGGAAACATATTTCATGGCAATATCTTATTTGGTACTCTTTAAGCACATTAATAACTTTGCTTGAGCTTGCCAAGTGTTGTGTGGGCTTATTATTTTGCGCATTAGAGTATAAGGAATGGTTTTAGAGTTGACAATGTTGTAAAAACACAAAATATTGAACCAATCAAATGACCCTTGGTGGTAAGAATAAGTGCACTTCAAACACATGTTGGATGCAGGGAGAGGTGAATAGAAATATATAACACTAAATTAACTTTATAAACATTTCAGGAAAAGTCGTAAAGTCAATTAAGGAAAAGGCGATAAAACTCAAAAGCAATTTAAGTCAAAATTTGAAAACGGATCATTTGACCAGCTTTGAAAATATAATGTTAAAAAAGCTGATTTATTAAGACATAATATAAAGACATTTTAAACATGATTTGTACATAACCAACTCAGAGGAGTAAAAAGAGCGAAAGGTATGTGCGAAACGGCAAGCATAGTTCGGGAAAGGTGGTTCACACTCAGAAATTTCGGGTTTGGTTCACAGATTTATGAGAGTGAAATGTAATGGACTTGAATTAATAGTGAGCCCAGCCTGGGAACTCATTTGAGAAATGAGTGGCGGACATAGTGTATCAAAGAAAATTGTTTCGGGATTAATAATAAGCCTGACCTGGGAGCACGAAAAGTGAGTGACGGATATAGAGTGTCAAAGAAAAGCGTTTCGGGATTAATAATGATCCCAGCCTGGGAATTCATTTGTGAAATGAGAGCGGAATATAAAGTGTTCAAGTGACAAGCCAAGTGACGAAACGTTCGGAATACGACAGGAAACACATTCCGTCACCAAATCACTACCACCTATATTTAGTTTGACAGAAAATGTCTCCCATATGCTAGCCAACTGTTAAACATGTAAACTTATATGCATCAACGCTGAAAGAAAAGGATAAATCAATGGATTGGAAAGAGTTGTGGTAACGATTTTTTATCATACTTTAAAAAATAATCTCTAGAAAAGAAGTCTCGTATCTATGTCTGAAATACGTACGAGATGCAAGCTCCACCACTATCATTTAGCTTTGGCAGAAAATGCCTCATGATAAAAGAGCCTTGACTGCGTCTAATGGCTCACCAAGAATTCGTTCGCACAATTGCTCAAACAGCGACGGACGCATGTACAAAAAGATCACTATCGAAACTTTTTCCTGAAGCATCTAATCTATTCCTCAGCCGCGCAGCGGAGCAAGTACGAATGAAACGATGTCATGGAGATGCTACCAAAGCGTCGTTTGAATCATAAAAGATGGGCGCCAGAGGGACCAATGTAACACTTCGAGAAACAAAGATCCTTTCATTCCTGGTGTAATGGACGGCAATAAAACTGTTATTCTGCGGTCAATTAGAAAAAGAGAGTGTAATGATCTGATAAAAAGTAAATGGTACGCTGATTGCAGAATGCTCCAAGAGGAAACGAATGTTTCTCGATGGGTTAGATAATCGGTGATTCATCTCTGTTATGCAGCATCTCTGATCAGGGCGTCAACCCCTTTTTGCTAATTTCTTGAGGGTATTTCTTCTGGAAAGGAGGCCTCTATAAGCATTATTTTTAATACTCTGTATGAGGGGCTCTGTATGAGAGGCTGTATGAGGGTGCACAACTCGTATATGAGTGTTAAGGGCCGGATTATGAAGAAAGCTGGGCGTATGGTTTACATTAGAGTTACTACTACTTACTCTAATGCAAACCATACGGTCTACATTACTACTGGTTAGAGATGCTTAAACGTGCAAAACTTAAGGAATACCATTATTTTTAAAAGTTGCAATTTCAAAATTAAACTATACAGCCTGTGACGGTTTGCGTAATCCATGATATTCAGTAGAAAGCTGGTGCATATTGAGATTTTGGAATCGTGACGTCAGAGGCTCTAATACGTCGACCTTCCAATAAAGGCAGAGCATGTGGACGGAGTTGCTGTTGTAAGATCACCGAAAGACGCTCTCACGTGCTCTTAAGGATCGACTTGGGCAGATTGTCTATCGAAGCGCAGAAAAGTGTTTATAATCATTCTGGAGAATCACTTTAACCCATCAGTAATTCAGTAATTTGCCTCACATTAGGATTCAGACTTTTCCCTACAACCACGTGACAGCTTTTCAAACAGAGCCACCGGAAGAAATAGTATGAAGTTGCGCGCACATGGATTCTGTTACCACAGGAACCCATCTGCAACCTCATCTTTGTAAGAAAAATCTCGTCATCTGACCATGTTATAAATTACGAGGTGTTATCCTCGGATCTTTCTCTTCGGGTTTGATCCCGGACCGTCCCAATAGCCCATTGTGTTGCTCCAGTGTGACGCTAATTAAAAATACCTACCTGTGAGCAAAAGCAATGCAAAACCTGTATCAGTATTCGTGGTAGCCATAGAGTCTACAAAGGACCGCCTCGTCTTTTTTTTTTAAAAAAGTTTTCGCAGTTACCCTTCTGTCCCTGGTACCCAATGCAGTGCGATCCCTTCAGTTTAAAGACTGTTTTTACTGTTCACTTCTGTTGTTATCGTTTTGTTTTACTCATAGGTTTGATCAACCTCGATGTACCTATTGTATCGATTTCCCATATCCAGGTCACTTTACCGGTAGTAACTGAAAACCTTACCTTCAAGTTTTGCACGCCAGTGTAGTTTGAAGAAGGGAAAGGTGTCGAATGAGGAAGGAACTGACAACAAAATCCATTTTTAGGGAGATAATTTATTAAAATCAATTATTACCTATATCATGCGTTGTAATACTAGCGAGCTTACTATGTCGTGTTGGTTAATAATTTATTCTTGTGAAGGCAAACGCTGTATTCTCTTATGTACCTCACATGTAGGGCGACATCGACTTCTAATGAAACAGACCGGAGCATGGGGGCGGAGTCATTGTAGTAAGATATCAGAAGTGTAGGTCACGTGGGCTTGGGAATCAATCTGGACCGATTGGTTATCGGAGCACAAACTCGGCGTTTATAATCACGCTCGATAATCGTATTAATTCATCCTGGTGGTTGTCTCAATGAGGTATTTCGTAAAATTGACCAGATCTTGATGGACGAGACATCTCGTCGTTAGAAGAAAACTGATCAGATGACCAACAAAAATCGGCAATATCTTGATGGTGAGATATCTCGTCATCAGAAAAATTTATCAGATCTTGATGAACGAGATATCTCGTCGAAACCAATTGTAGGTTTTCTCTGTCAATAATTAATCCTAAATTAGGATCCGCGGTTTCCCAATATCACGTGACAGATCTTCGAACCGAGCAATCGGGAGAAATAACATGAAGCTCCGCCCACAGGCTCTGTCTATTTCATTAGAAAATCGATGCAGGTTGATCGGGTTGATTGGTTTGGGGTTTTATGGCATATGTGTCATATTTGGCCAAGCGTAGAACGATCGGGATGAAATATATTATGAATTACAGATCACACCATCAGATAAGTTATAATTACAATTATCTGTAAATGTAAGAGTATATAGTTCTTTTCCCGATTTTGTCTTATCGGTATGCGGGGGGCGCCAAGTCCTAGAGGCCTGACCCCTTGGCCTGGGCTTCCCTAACGGGAGAAGTATAAACATTAAAACATTACCAAAGAGCAATCAAATATGTTTTTCAACAAAACACCCATACCATAAGAGCCTTGTCTTAAAAGTCCTTTCGAGCCTCTCCAACTTGAGAGATAAATATTACAAATATACAGATTTTTATTGATAATGATCTGTATGAGAAATAGAGTTACCACAAACACATATGAAGCAACTATTAAACCAACTGCATTTAAGGGGGTACACGAAATTACATTTAAGATGGTAAAGCAGACAGAAGACATATTCGTGTGGTGGTATAGCCTTTACAAGTACATACTATATCACAAGTCTTTATCGTCAGCTTAGAGCAGAAACTCATTAACTGACATTTTTTAAGATAATATATGCCTATGTTCATGATGATGAGAAATATATTGTCTGCTGTTATCTGCTTAAACGACATATAACCTTTTCAAAATGCTAATATTATTATTTTTTATCTTAAAACTATTAATTAGTCTTTAAGCAGTTGTACAGTAAAATATTTTGAATGTCAGTTAGTGAGTTTCTGTTGCAAGTCGACGATATAAGCTATAGTGTCACACCACAATTCTATAAATTGCAGTAGCTACTTCACTTCACAACGAATGCAGCCGAATTTGGGATTCCTTTCTACTGAAAATTTGCATTTTTTCCTTAAATTTTAACGGTGCTCTTTACATTACAAATTTTCAGATTTTAGAGTATTGCAAATATCTAACGTAACATGTTCGATTATGGCGACACCATTATTTGACTTTTGCTGTTTACATTGATGTAAGCTACCTATAGTGAAAAAAGATTTGTAATTTTGTCTTTAGCACCAAATAAGAACACTGGTCTTGGTTATAGTAGTATAAGCCGTCATTCGTAAAATACTCGTTATTGTAATTATTCCCCAGTTTTCCTCCAGAAAATAAATATATATTTAGTGTGGGATAAACTAGTACTCTTACATGATACAGTCATTAAATCTCCCATTTGAAAAACGTTCTAATTAGCCCTCATGTGGCAAAAATCGACAGTGGGAAAAATGACAAACCAAATAAAACCTCCACTCGAAAACAGAAATATTTCTTAAGATAGGTAGTTGAATTGACGCATTAGAGGTAGGTAGTTGAATTCGCGCATTAGAGAACACAACGGAAATATTTCTCAAGAATATAGTTCTTTTCGTTAAAAATCGGGAAAATTTAAGTTATAATATCAGGATACGAACATAAAAGGGATGATATCGTCCAATATTGTGTAAACTCTCAAGTCTTACTCATCTCGAGCACTCAATTGAAAATTCTCGAAATAATATTTCCGAGGTAGGTATTTTAATTAACGTCGCCCTGGAGCAACACAACGGGCTATTGGCGACGGTCAGGGATCTAGTGTTTCTGAGATTCGAACTCCTGAAGAAAGAATGAAGTCTTCAAATTATTCGTCAGTCTCTAACTGCCTTCAAAGAGCCATAATGTCCACCTTTTAAGATAGATATGACTGAAAACAATGCACATAATGCAGATAGTTGAATTTATATCGCACTGGAGTAACACAACTATTGGCAACGGGCCGGCATCTACCCCGAAGGGAAAGAACCGAGGACACCTCGTAATTTAGAAACGTGATGAGATGACGAGGTCAACACCTGAGCTGACACACCATTTCCACACCAACATGAGGACATTTGAGACCTCGGCAGATTTAACGTGCATAGTCCCCACCTTCACGACGGTCTTTGCTTAGATTGTTTCTAACTCTCAAATTTCTGCTAATCCGTGACTCTACCAACTGGGCTACAGTTATTCCCAATACAAGCTTTTACACTGCAAAATTTTCTAAAGTTGTAAGAGAAAATTTGAGATGGCAATAATAATAATAATTTCTCCGTATTTATTCTGAAATTTTTTTCTTAAATAGTAGTTCATATAAAGGACCATATGAGATTAAGAGACCTTTGTAACCACTGTGTAATGAATTTAAGAGAACATTGCTTATGTATACAACGTATAGTTCTCGAAGTAAGAAAAATCTGAGATTAATATTTTGTGAAAAAGCCTGTACAGGATTATTAACGCTACACCTTTTTAAGCATAATAATCTCGTGTAGCTCAAAAAACCTGAATATTATCCTCAAACCTTGACATATACTAAAAAACTCGCTTCATTTTATAAAATTTCTTCAAAACGTCTTTCCACATAATCGAGTCGTAAATCTGTCGTCATGATTTTACAATTTTCTGATTTTGAATCTCCAATTGATAACTGTCACACATCGTTTCCATTAATTCTTGGAAATGTTTATTACATTAGATCCTTGCTCAACCTTGAAAACCGCTACAAACTTTTATTTGCTCATTTCCTCCTGTTACAGATGAGTGTTAAGGAAATAGCATGAGGTTGTCAGGTTCGAAGAAGTTTTGCAGATCGCTTTAGCAGATATTGTAATTTGGCAGCTGGTTTTTTGAAGTTCCTTGATTACACTGGTGATAACAAATGCGGATTCTTCCTCCAAAACCAAAAATTAAATCACTTCCGTTTTTGATATTCACGTTAAGCCTTTCGGGACTCATTATCGGGTGCTTATTTTGAACATAATTTAACACAAATCTAATAACTAAGAGTTTTATATAATGAATTGTCTGTTCGATAATACATCCCAAACCGTTCTATATCTACGGTAATTTTGATGGATGTCAGCAGGAATAAGAAACCTAAACTCATGTATAACATACATGGCATTCATATCTAAAATTTTGTCTTCTTAATTACCAAAATATCAAATGCTTGGAAAAATGTGTTTCTAGACTAATGTTTGTTGTAAACATAAAATAGACCAAAGAGGATTATCAGGATATTAGCTCAAAATCTGAGAAAAAGGTACGCACCCACTTTCGCTATTCATTATATTGCATTGTTAAAATGTAAATTTTTATTTTTTGTTGATGAAAGTGTAATTTTTGAAATATTAAAAACATTAAGAAATTATAACATTCTGTGCTTTTGATGTAGAATTACGTCTTTCTCCTCCAGGATCGAACACATCAGGCGCTCCGAGTACAAGCTCATGATGACATATTTCACTAGACTTGTCACTAAATCATCACTGCGGAGTTGATGTGACAGGAGACCGGCGTTTACAAGTTAATCAAGCGAATTATCAGCATGCCTGTCGATGTCGTCACCATGGTGAAGCAGATGCTTAACCAGTTGAATGACAATTATACTTTCAAAGTGAGCAAAATGAACATAAAGAATCCTTATGTCCCTTCTCCTTGGTCCTTATATCACCCTCTATGTTAGCTGCGTATGATTCTATTCAATCTGCAGAGTTCAGTGATTTGTCGCTCATAAATGATGATTGTATAAGCAACGTCGTTTCATTCCTCACACTGCTTACACGTATGCCGCAAAGGTATGCAGCATAGTAAAGCTATGAACCCGTCGACGTTTTTACTCTGCGATATTGTTTCTGAAAACTTCCCGTAGGACAAAATCTTGCTTGTCACACTTAACCCTCCTGGTGGTTGTCTCAACGAGATGCTCGTCATTAACAAAAAACTGACCAGATCTTGATCTCATCATCATAAGAAAATTGGCAACATCTTGATCACGAGATATCTCGTCATTAGCAGAAAACTGACCAGATCTTGATCTCATCATCATAAGAAAATTGGCAACATCTTGATCACGAGATATCTCGTCATTAGCAGAAAACTGACCAGATCTTGATCTCATCATCATAAGAAAATTGGCAACATCTTGATCACGAGATATCTCGTCATTAGCAGAAAACTGACCAGATCTTGATCTCATCATCATAAGAAAATTGGCAACATCTTGATCACGAGATATCTCGTCATTAGCAAAATTGGTCAGATCTTGATGACGAGATACCTCATCGAAACCACTTGAAGAGTTAAGCAGGAACCAGGGGCTCCAACTTCTAGAGGCCCGTCTCCCTTGCCACCACTCCCTCCAATATTTTCATAGTTGTTGCCCGGCCTTATAAAAGATGGATAAATAACACATACAGGTAATTAGGGGAATCAATGTGGAGGATCAAACACTCGACCCCACTGACTATGTCGTATGGCCACTATGTCAAGAAACAGGGGTGTATCAACTTATCAAGCTAGTTATAAATAAAATAAAATTCCGGGACGAGATACAACATTAATTAAATAGCAGAGCAATGAAAATACGGTTACACATCAAGCGATCAACAGAACAAGCCTAAAAACTACAACTTGTATGTATAAGACAACTATTTTGCTGCGTATTTTAAAACGGTTGCCAGCCAGACAAGTTAAATAATAACATGTAGACAGCTAACTAGTAATATGTATCATTAGAGTAATATAATTAGAATCAAAGAGAAAAACAATTTACTACGTACAAATGTTGTCATATGTCCTTTTCTTGAGTCATAGATACGTTATTTGTATAACCATATGGATTCGCATTACAAATTCGCGTTTTAGAGGAAGCTTTCCTGTGCCTGGTAACGGGTACAGAGTTTTTCTGCAATTAGCGAAAAACGATTGACTTTCAAGACTTTTGTAACATTGTAGAGCTTATACTTTGTTTTCCAGAAGTTCAGCACCTGTTGAGAGAATAATTTTCTGTTGTGAACAGCATGTGCTCAAAGGAGAAAACTAGATTAAATGTTGAGACAGTGAGGGCTATATTAGTTGCAAGTCAAAAATGTGTCAGAGTATAAAGAGAAGTTTGAATAAAAGATGTTAAATGATCGAAATTTGCTGCATAAGATTACTTCACAGGAGAAATATTCTTGCTAAGGATAAGGAATATAAGGCATGCATAAAGAAGAAACAATTGTGACGAAGTACGGTCCCTCTCTACGTCTATATAACTTACCTTTACGTCTATCTAACCTAAATACTCACCAACCAAATTTTTTTATGGATTCTGTGTCTGAAGAATAATGGTAAGCTCTATGTTTATGCTATAAAACTTTTTATCGTCCTACTTTTTCATAAATACAGAATATTGCCTAACCCTCCGCTCCATTTTTGCCATCTCAATGTCCCGTTTTGTCTCGAGAACATATGATAAGCCTAAGTTAACAGAATGAGGAAAACCAGTTAACAGTAACAAGGAAGTGTAGCTATTTGAAGTTTTAAAATTTTGACCTACCTACTGATATTTTTTCAGAAACAAGCTAATTCAAAGAAGTGTACACTGATGCACATGTGTAAATGAGCTGATGATATCCTTAGGAAAACCCACAAAAAACCTCTAAATTCAGTCAACTAGTTTCTTAGCAACGATATCTTCCACCATGACTTCAAGTGACTCCGTGACTCTGAACTTCACTTGTCCTGATGCATTTACATCACCCGAGCCTGCCCATATGGTTTCATCTCTGCACTTTGCCCTTTCATTCTCTGCCCGTCACGCGATTCTGCAAAATGTACAAAGGCGGGAACCTTGACTTTGCTTCTTTTTTTGGTCTTGGATCAGAAATACCTCACAGTAAGAAAGAGAGATAGAAAAAATCATTAGAATACGGTTGGTGTTGAAGAGAGATCATGCCTTGCTAATAATGCGGGGATTGTCTCAAGGTTCTTTGTCTGCTTAGGAGGAAAATCAACCGTCCATGAATCTGCAAAGACCTTCACGGTAATTTGTGATTTATTTAAAACACATTATGCATGGACGCTGTGATACATTGCGTCACTAAACAATTATTGGAACGACGTCTGTTTGGTTTGATAATAGCTGGAATTTCATTCTCTTGTCTGAAACTAAGTGTTGCCAGTTTCGTGGGCACAAAAGCCATTCTGAAAGATCTTTTGAAGTGTGGTGTTCTTTATTTCTCTTCGATTCAGGAGCTCCACAACTTGAAGATAATCTTCTTTGTGTGTTTCAATAGACGATTGGAAGCTAACTTGTTTCTAGAATCATTAATGGCGTGTATAGTCATGCGCGAGGGAAAAAAGGCTCAGAACTTAACTACTATAGAATAGTGTACAATGGCGCTATTTAATTATTCAGAGATTTGAATTGCCAATAATTTCTTAAGAGCTGAATGGGCTCGCCATAACGGAAATATTTGTACTCTATAACTCTGTGGCGAAAGGCTCTGGTAGAAAACAAACGAACCAGACGTGGAATTTATGAATAAAATTCAATAAACAATGACTACGTAATCTTATTTACAAAACATTAAAAGTATAAAACTTAATAAGCTCTATTTGAACGGAAAATATGTTTGAGAATATGAGCATCCGCTCAGGTTCAGTGGAAAGTCCATATTCATTATTCCTTCTGATCAGAGACGTCAACTATGGAAACTTATTTGGGAGGCCCTTTTTCGTCTGTGTAAATAAGTAAAATTCACTTAAAATATGTGTTTTTTAAGTTGTGACACTTTCTTCTAGCAGTAATTTAAACTGTAACATGAGCAGTCATCAAATTTATTCTGTCATTGCGCGAATGCAGCCGAAATCAAAATCATCAAGACCTGTAGTGGCATCTAGCTGGTACAGGTGATAAAAAGATATAGAATCGGGGTGGTAAAATCATCACTTTCATTGAAACAAATTTAAAATCAAATTAATGTACGGAAAAAATTCCGTATGTATGAGAGGGATTTTCAGTGTAAACAAACCAGATTGCCTGCGAAGATTTAACTTCTGCTGTCCAAATGCTACCGCACATCGTCAATACCTTTTTAACTTCTTAAACCTGTAACATTTGATTGGGGAAAACCCCCATTCTCTCAAATACTTTTACAGCCTATGAATTTTCTAATCCCATGTAGTGTTTTTACCCTTCACCTTTTAAACTCATCGTTTCATCAAAACTTTTAATTCACTAGTTATACTACAGATGACGAAAGTTTTCTTCGCCAAAAGGCTATTCGGATAGGCTTCCGATGATTTGCCATATTACATCATTATCACCAATTGGTGATGGTACCATGTTCTTGAGTAAGTACTGAAACCATACTCCATCAGATATGAAGATGAGAATGGTAACAGTAGCTTTCTTGCCAAACTGAACTTAGGTACCAGTAGACGTTGGAACTTTTTTTCTTTAATTTTGGAGCCAGACTAACAAAAATTTTTATACTTCACAAGTGTTAGAAAACTAACATATCTGCACAAATTTTTTTTTCAAATTGGTCATATTAAATTAATTAATTAAAATTTAATGAGCTAATTAGGGTCTGACGGTACCGGTCATAACTCAATTTGTAATTTATTTATAATTTTGATTTTAATTGCAAATGAAAGCAACTGATTTGGTGCAGGGACCCTACTAGAATTGTACATCTAAAGCAAATAGCTTTTTAATAAGAAAATTTTGTTTTGGAAGTATTTAAAAATCAATACTTTTTACAAAAACAGTAAGATTCAAAATTAATTTAAAAATCAATTATTTCACTTGCATAGTTGATTCTAGTACAGTCTCTGCTCTGCATTATGCACTTTAAATTGCATTTAAAATTTTGTTAATCGGTTAATTCAAACTGAAGTTATCACCGGTGGAAAAAAGTCTTACACTGACAAAAACTAGTTCTTCAGAAATCAAGTTTAAAGTTTGCGATATTAATTTTTCGAATAAAACAAAATTTTATGATTACAAATAACTACCTACTGCTTAGTCAAATGCGCCAGCTTCATATGTGGGTCCTTCTATTTTAGTTTTGTGGTCTTCTTTTTTCTTTTTTTGGCCCCTGAGGTATTTTCTGCGTTTTTTCTTGCACGGTGTGCTTTGGCACAGGCTGCTTTTCATCCGCAGATTGTCTTTTCGCTGGACACCTTGAACCATATACTGCCCAGGTATCATACCCATTCGTGTGATAATCTCCAATTGAGGTTTAGCTCCCAAGTTGAAATGTATTAGAGCATCATATACGGACAATTTTACAACATTGATGCCCGCATAATTAGTTTTGGGGCATCTCTTCCAAATTAGGGCATGAAGGCTCTCGTTACAGTTTTGAGTCTTTCCGTGCAGACACTTACCCAACATCTCAAGAGATGTCAATTTGATGTAGATGGGTTTCACTGTTTTCATTACATCCATGGGCAGTCCTCCCTTGTGTTTGAAGATTCTATTGTTCGCTATGGCGCGCTGGTACGAGCACCAACTTTCCTTTCCTTTCGGACACTTGGAATGTAGAGGATGGGAATCCTTCGAACACAAGTGGTAAAAACTACTCCAAATTGCTCTCGACATCTGCTCAACGGATTCGGTGTTGTTTCGAAGAGCAATTCCGAAGTAGTTTTGCATTTTGTTAATTTGGGCAAAAGTTAGCTTGCCTCTACCGCCAATTCCTTTCTGTGTGCTTTTTAACTTACGTAAAGCTGTACCTAGTCGTTTCTGATAATGTCCTATACACTCCTTTTTTGTGATAGGGATTCCTGGGTAGGGATCCAGCTCCTGAACGGTATTGAAGCTTTTACTGTCCCCGTCACCATAGAAATCGACGTATTTCAAACCCCGTTTAAATTGGGATCGAAGAAAGATTCTTCCCACACCAACAGCTTCCATCGCAGGTGAAGATCCTTCATAATTTATTGAGCACACATGATTTGCTATCAGGGAGGCATATTTTGGATCCGCCTTTTCAACATTTCCCCATTTGCGGCACCCAGTACATTCTTTCGAAAGAACTTCGACGTCCAGAACCTCTCCCGTGTCAATTGAAAGTGTACTAACTACACCATTCAAAGAAGAATATCCTCGTCTCTGCCAAGTGCCATCCACAGAAACGCCACATTCGACACTGTTGTTTTTCTCGCGAACTCGAATAGCTGCAACCGTCATTATCTCCTCGCCTAATCTCTCGACTACCTTCAGTAGGGCTTTTGTGTGCTCATTGTAGGCATTCTTATGGGGTGGCGGCGGCATGTTCATTGTAGATAAAAACGTGCAGGCATCTTCATATCCACAACCAATTTGCCGCAGTCCATACACCAAACGTCGATTAACTTCAAACACTTTGTCAATTCTTTTGGACGTATGACAGCTGTCACTCAAGTATCCACATTTAGCGCAGGTAATTGTCAATTCAAGTGAGCAACCCATCCTTTTTGAAGGGTTATCACTTACACTCAAGCTGGAACTGGCACACGAAGGACAGCAAACCATTCTGAACATAGAATTTAAACATTCCATGTCCATAAAAAACATCTGTCCAAGCAAATGCGAGTCTTTCGTAGCAGCGGGAATATTGTTCAATTTCACTGTCGAAGCAGTATCCACATGCGATGGAGTTTTAACAGTGTCCTTCACTTTTGTGAAACGATTTCCTCTAAATGTACGCTTCTTCTTTCTGTCAGAATTTGGTTTTGAACTTCCCATGATTTAAATGTAGAAAAAGAACAAAACAAAAATAATTCTCAAATGAAAAAACAAGCAAATTGAACGTAAAACGTGCAAACGATTTTCAAATTCAAAATAAACACAAACGTATTAGTTAAAGCTGCAGTTACACATTGTTGCCATTCGGCAACATGTGAAATTGTCTAAATTATTCTAAATAAATAAATGTTGAAATTATATCTAATATTTGATTTATACCACATTAATATTTTGGTTAGGCCTAACGCGAACGAAAACGAAACCAAAATTTTCGCTGTGTACCTTTACAAAAATGGACTTTATTTAAAAAGTATCTTGAATTTCGTAACGAACATGGTATCATTTTAAAGCTGATGAGTTGGAGAATATTTTAGAATAAAAAAATAAAAATGCTCATTTTCACCGAATTTCGCGATTTCCAATGTCTACTGGTACCTTAAGTATTTAGTACTTTGCATCACCGAGAAAAAAAATCAAATGAAAAGGGCTTCTTATTGTAGTCTTTAAATTGCCTTTAGAGAGGCGTACGCCCAATGATACCAACTCGGGTTAATTATTGGGGGAGGTTAGTAAGCTCCCACATATGTTTTCGGAACTTTTTATTTTGTTTATACAGACCACATATTACCGTCATACTCGTAATATTTATCCTTTATGCTGTCTGTACGGGGGAAGGACACCACATGCATAAAATTATTGAAGCCCAAACTGTTCTGATTTCTTGAATTTGGTGCCCTTGTTTCCTAATATAACGATCAAACGAAGTGTAGGTTCATGAATGAGTGAAGATATTCTTTTTGGCAATTGAACAGGAAAGCGTGATAAAAATAAATAATTTTTATTTTAAACACTATTAATATTCCATTAAAAAATTTCAAGAATCATTTCATGGAGATATTTTTGTGGAACATCTATTTTAAATACCTCGTTTTTATCTTCTTTTTTATTGCCACACAACAAAATAATTTCAATAACGATAAATACATAAATTTAATTATGAAACTGAGCAAATCAAAACATTAATATAAATCGTTTGCTAAACAAATATCATATTTGTACTTTTAAATTAATTATCCTTTGATAAAATATTAATCAGAATTTTTACTCATGAATAAATATCGGTTGGTAAAATATATACCTAGTGTTTCACTCATAACAGAACTAATGGACGAGGTAGGATTATTCTTATTTTAGTTTCTTCACATTATCTTTTAGAATTTTATCTTATATTTGAGGCCCAACCCTAAAACTATTGGGGCCCAATGGGTTGGGCCCCTCTGCCTTGGCGTGTGTGTTTTGTTTTAAATAATTTATTTGATTACTCAATGGTTTATCTTGCTATTCACCCCTCCTGTTTTTTGTGGAATGGGGCCACCGCCCGTTGATAAGCTCCTTTTTGAAAATCTCAGTATCAAAGATTGAATGCAATTTGCAATTGAATACAAAGAGAATGGAAATTGTGATTCTTGAAAAATTACTTAAAAGAATAAAATGTTCCCCATTTTTAACGCTATTTCTAAAATTCCGCACCTTTAAAAATAAGAATTCCGGTGGCCCTGGTAGTGAACAGATTATCTTTATTGAACATCATATTAAACTATAAAGTTGCAGAACAAACTGTAAATGCACGAACAAAAGTTGCAATCTCGTCATTGAAAATCTCTGCGAAGAAGGACACCTTTGAATGAACCGATGAGCCTACGTGACGACTTGCATTTCTCCGTTGCGCACGAGTGAACCGAATGACATTCGCGTTTGTTCTACAAGTATATTCAACGGGTAGCAGGCGCCCTCTACATTTTACTTTTCATCTGGCCAACCTGAGGCCTGCTGGCCGCATGTGACCCGAAATGTTATTTTTTTTGCGGCCCTCTAAGTGTCACGAAAAAATAAAGAACATTTTTCGCGAAGAAATGCAAAAAGAACTTTTCACCTAACACGACAGCTAAAACCGAAATTGAAGTTAAATAAATTTTATTTTTAATTTATTCATATTTTAACTATGGTACGAAGGAAAGACTGTTAGTAAGGAATAATAATTGAAACATGGTTGTTTCAATAACAGAGATGTTTCAATACAGAGTTTCATTTCCGAACCAGCACAGTTTCAATAACAGAGATGTTCTTGTAAATGTGCTGGTTCGGAAATGAAACAAAACCTTACAGTGGTTGGAATTAGCAGTGCTAAAAATAATTATTTATAATCTAATAATATTTATTCATAATTTAATAAGATTTTAATCTCCGTCGTCCTTAATTTCGTCCTTATGAAAAAGTTTTTTTAATATTTCCAAACCAATCAGGACGGAAAACGGAGATTTTACTTCCACTGCTCAAATTCTCTCGAATGATACACATTAGGGTTACCTTATAATGTAGTTAATCGGTATCTTCGTCATGTTTAGAGTTAAGTTTAACTGGCGTTAACCAATCAGCTTTCATACATCAATTCGAAATTCATTTTTTAAAATTTTAATTGGATACGTGCAGAAATCGTATTCGAAAAACAAGTCAAATGTCGTCACGTTCGGAATGCAAACAGGAAATACGTTCCGAGCAGAAACTACCGCCACCTACATTTAACTTGACAGAAAAACCTTTCATACCCAAGGTTTATAGAATAAAGTATTGGGATATGTTTCATTAACCTTGTATCATATCGTTTCAAAATAAATACGGGTTTGATTTTTATATTGCAAATTTCCTCAAGATCTGTCGTAGTATGTGATTTGGTACAGCAGTTAGTATAACATTTATTTTATTTCATTTTCATTAAAATATTTTTTCGTGCATTCTTATGTGCCTTGGAAGGTCGCAAAAATAATATACTAGGCAAAATACTTCATGCTGTATGTGTATTATTTTTTTTAGGTTTTCGCGTTTCTTATCTGTTTTCCAAAGTGCGCATGGAAGACAAATAAGCATTTGTAAAGAGGTACTTAAGTTTTGTTAAATGATTTAAAGAAAATAAAATGAAAATAATTTCGTTATAGGAACAATTAAACGGTCATTAAGTCTCAATATTTCTAAGGTTGGTTTTGATATTCTTGTGACCTGAGGTTTTCGCAGGAATGTTCACAAGACGTTCGTATTCAGTGAAATCATTACTTCTGGTAAAACAGCATCTATTAGCTTATCATAAATAATAATTTAAGAGTAATTGTGAAGAGCAGAATGATGTAAACTGAAATGAAAATACAGAAAAAAATTATAAAGCAGGATACTGGTGGTTTTAAGAAAGGAAAAAGGATTTCCTTGTTGGAATTGGAAGAATTAAGCTCAGTTTGAGTCATGAATTGAAGGACTCAATTGAAGCAACATGGTAATAGGTCGCAGAAATATGTTCAGTAATGAAAAAAATAATTAAGTATCTAAGAGTGTCAAAAGAATTTCTCATTATTTGAATGAGCGTTTAATGACTTACTTAGCTTGGAAGTTTAAGATAACAGGATATCTCTTGAATAGTGGACAAACCGTTATAATTTTGAAATTTTTAATGCTTGAAAATTGTTCTTAAAAATTTGAAAGGTGGTTTATTATGTTGCCCGAAGTCCTTCAGTTAAGAATGTCCCATATGCTTGAGCAATCAATTTCTAATTATTTTTTTCGAACGAAAAAATTCTATTGTGCTATATCTTTACTAATATCTTTTTGTCTTATTACTTGACATTTTTATTTTAAAGAGAGCATAATAAAAGAAATCCAAGCAGGCCCAACATTCGTGGTTGTTCGAATGTTAAGCAGGCCTAACATTCGACGTGGTATCTCGTTAATAGAAGAACACACCAGATTCTGATGGACGATATATCTCGTCGAAACCACTTGGAGGGTTAAAATAGTTTAAAGTGTTTATGGCAGGTTCAAGGCTAATTAACCCTCGTGTACCAAACAAATATCATTAAAGTGATATGTTAAAGTAATTCTTTAAAGTAAACGGTTTTAGAAGAATAAAAAGAAGTAATTTGGAATGAACTAAATTAAATTTTAGTCGTGGAATCCTGTTATATTTTACTCAACGAAACGAAACCCCTTAAATATTTTAGCTTAGTACCTAAACCATTAACGGCGAAAACTTTATTTTAAGGTACCCCTGATATGTATCAAGAAGAGCGTTTCGGGAGCGGAAGAAAAATCTTTGCATTTTGTCTGATTTCCGAGCTGTATAGTGAAAGCGTCTGTACCCAAATATTGTCTATTCCGCAGGATTTAAATAGATTTTAATATTCCAATAAAATTGTCATTTTTTAATCTGTAAAATTATTACAATTTTAAATTTATTTCACAGAGCCTCTTCATTTTACTTTATAGGATCCCAGGGGTTCTCATGGATGACCATTTAGGTAGGTAGGCAATTAATTTCGCACTGGAGCAACACAACGGGCTATTAGCGACGGTGCGGGATCAATCCCGAAGAGAAAGATCCTAGGAAACCACCTCATAATTTCCTGGTTGGTTTGGATACGCTAAAAATCCCTCTCATATGAACGAAAGATTCTAATCACGAAAGAAGATTCGCAACCCACCGGTTGCCAATCCGCTGCTCTTCCAACTGGGCTACCGCTGCCCCGAAGGGATGAGCGGAAAAGGGAGTTTTAAAAGGGTGCTAGCGTGTCAAACCATAGCATTTAATTACAACAGCAAGCGATAATTAATCGTTACTTGAGTGAGCAAAACATATTAGAGACTAGATATTATAACCATAAAAATCTACAAATTACTTTAAGTAAATGTTCGATTGTGATCAGATTTTATTTACAAAATTGTTATTGAGGATGTGGGTATGACTTCCTTATTCGTGTTAATTTGCTGTATTTTTTTACTGGAATGATGTTTTCTAATCTTAAACTTTGGCAGTTTTGTGACTGTTAGTTATCGTCTCAGATGAACTAAAAATTGCAATCGTTTGAAGTTGATTACCTGTCTGAGAAATTACATTGGTGAATAACGGTGATCGATTTGAAATAGGGTCATTTTAAGACCACAATTGTCCTAATAAATTTATATTCTTTTGTATTTTTCATTCAGAAATTTGTTACGACTCCTTTAATGGTAGAATCTGCGTCAACCTAAAAGAATAAATAGAAAATTAGAAAACAACGATCCATCAATGTTATGTTCGTGTCTGAACAATATGTACAACTCAGTAACGCGTTTACATAATGCAGAGTTCAACGTATTTATTTATAATTAGATACAAAGCTGTACGCTCCACTGATTGTGGTAAAAATCACCTACCTCAATTTATAAATTTTAAGTAAGATATGTAACAGAAACCTTCAATGTTTTTCAAACTACTGACCTCTTTTAGAAATTGCATAGAATTGCATTTTAGAATTGCAACCTCCCATTAAGTCAGTTAAGAGCTATTCAGTTAGTCAGTTATTGCTTTCAACTAAAACTTTATTATCAAATAAATAATTATTATTATTAATATAATTAATTGAACGAACATACTTGTGGTTAATTAAAATATAATAACGTGCGAGATCGAGTCTTTGCAAGGAACCATATTCAACTTAATACTATTCGGCAGCATCCTCGATGATTCGCTACTTGAAATGGTTCCTCTTTTTGTCAAAAGGTCCATCGCTGCACTAGATCCAAATTCAAATAAATTAGTTTGATTAATCACTATGTGGTAATTTTTCCTTACGAGATGACTAATTAGACAGCATCCAAATAAATATGAGATGAAAGCTTCAATTAGAAACTTTCTGTGCCTTTAAAAATTATTTACATAAATTCATCAGATACTTTAAATCAATAAAACGACAAAATACATGAACTTCTTGCAACTATACTGTGAGTTTTGCTTTCCTTTACGTAAGATATCCCATTTGCATTCTTTGTCACTTTTGAGCAACCTTGGGTTTCCTTATCTTCCAATCTCTCTATTTTCTGTTTTCTATACCTACCAGTGCTCCTCCATCTTGTCCTTTGGATCTTTCCCCTCCGGATTGATCCTGGACCACCGCCAATAGACCGTTGTGTTGCTCCAGTGCGACGACGTAAATTCAACTACCAACTACCTACCTGCCTTCATCTCGTCCCAGATAATTGATGAATGGTAGGTAGGTAGTTGAATTAAATTCGCATTGGAACAACACAGCTGGCTGTGTCGACAGTCCGAATCAATCCCGAACGGAAAGATACGAGGACAAAACCTCGTAGTTTTGAGCTACGGTCAGATGATGAGGTCACACCTGAGCATGCACCCCACTCTCCAAAATTCCACACCACATCATAAGGAGATTTGACGCCACAACAAATTTAATGTGCACCAGCCCCATGTATACGACAATCTTTGGTTGGATCGAATTTTGCACTAACAACCCTCCGGTTGCTAATCCGCTACTCTTCCAAATGGGCTACCCGGTCCTCATTGCTGAATGAAACATGAAGATCAAGTGTTAAAAATGATTTAGAGGAGACTTTCCACGCCTTAAGATTAAACGGACACATTTTGCGTGTAGGCACATGAATGTTACTTAGATTAATCGTGAACTTAATTAACAAAGTAAGCCTTTCCATTGGCAATTCTTACCCTGACTCATGACTATAAGAGGTGCCTTGACAATTATACCATTCAAGTGTTATTATTAGTTGTGATTAATTTTGTAACAGAACGTCATATTGGTGGCTACATCTTAAAACTTTTTTGGGTTTTCTGCGTTACCATTTTCACAAGTTGTTCATTCAGACTATAGGGATGTTCCCATTCCTGCTCATTCTTTCACATTTCATTGCACATTATGAGTTTCAGTTTTCCTTATAACTGAGATGCCTCAGGGAATTGCAAAGCACAGTTTAGGAACACCTGCTACAAAAGGTGTTCCACACCCCCTCAGTAATACTAAAACCGCTAAATTTTTGTTGTAAAATATATTCATATAAGATAGGTCTGCACCTAAAAAGTTTTTCCCCAAAACATTTTAGTTGGCATAATGCCCTTCAAAGGATTAACAAGTGAACAAGAATTTTTTGCCTGATGCTATATACTTTCATGCTGATTTCTTTCCAGAATACTAATTTTAAATCAGGTTTCATCAAAGTATATGATGAAACACCAAGCGGTACACCTGTGAGTAAGTGATGACGTTTACGATTTGCTAAATGACACATGACTAATGTGTTTCCTTTCAGTATCCTGTACGGTAATTGGACTCACTATTCATCTAATACTATTGTACGGAATACTTTTTATTTTTCTCGAACAACTATGCAAAGCATACGGGAAAATCCGTGGGAATCCCTTCAGAATTTTACATACAAGTTCCGACAGACTCAAGGATAGTTGCGGAAGAATTTGCGATTTCCGAAGGTCAGCTTTTCACCATTATGATGAAGATGAGGATGTAACTTGGTAAAAGGGATGATAAAAAAAGAGAATACATCAAAGAGGACTTCAAACATGGGTTCCGCGTGACCGAGACATTGAGAACACGAGACCCAATGTTTAGTTTTCTTTCGGCTTATTTGCATGAAATTTCGTATTTTCTCACCTCGAGACTGAGAAATAATTCCAGGAAGAAAGTCGTGATCGCCGGATTTAGTAGCCAAAGTCAAGTGCAGTCAGTCATCAAGATCTGAAGAACAGTTCCATAAGAGATATATATTAACGCTATGAGTAGTGTAACGAAAATGATGAACGAGGAAATAAAAGTTTTATAAAGAATGTTAAATATAAGGTGGCTCATTGCCCAATAAAAATGAAAATAATATTTCAATACATTACCGTTGGAATCCAAAAATATTTTATCCAATTATTTTTCCAATTATCCAATCCAATTACTTTTTTATAATGCCCCAGTCCAATTTGAATATTATTCATCATGGTACTACAGGGGCGGATTCGTGAACCACTTTGCGTTAAACTGGTGCACTGCGGGAGGGGGTTTACTTTAGACCTCACATTTATACCACACATTCTAGGCACATCCATTTATAGGGAGGCCACACATTAGTTCCAGCCAAACATCTATGCTTCACTCCGGATTATATTCAAAGATCGTTTTGAGATTTTTAAAAGAATTGGCTGTATAATTTTCATGCTCTTTTAAATATTTCATTTTGTTTCAAGTCCTGTTAGAAGTTTCAAAATATTTATGATTATTACAAAATTTATTAAATTAACAATGAACTCAAACTTTGAACTTTAAATTCGATTTGAGGGCCGCAGTGGATCAGTGGGTTTACCCACGGCGCTTGCAACCTGTGAATTCTAGGTGGCGCAGGTTCGATTCCTGCATTCTACTCTGAGTATATTTCTCTCTTCTGTGTCAGTATAACTTGTCTATGTCTATCGCTTGACGTAATTTGTCTTGTGTTTGGCGCAGCTTGGTCAAATACAGCCATTTCTTTCACCATAAAACCCGTTCAACCTAAAACCTAAACATCAAAGTGTGCAACTTCGATCTATCACGTAACTGGTGCGGTGGTCACCCCAATTGTTTACCATCCAGTAGATCCCGGGTTCTAATCCCGGTTTGTAAGCACACGGATGTCGGAGACTGTCTCTGTTACGCCGGCCGCATACTGGAGACAAAACCTGCGCTTGCGTACTCCGTTTCTGTTCAGAAAACTTGCCGGTACGCATGTGTATTTCAGCTAATTTAGTATTGCCCGACTGATATTGGACCCATGTGTGGCCTCCTTAAGTAGGTAGGTACTTGAATTAACGTCGCACGGGAGCAACACAACTGACTATTGGCGACGGTCCGGGATCCATACGGAAGGGGAAGATGCGAGGAGACAACATCTCGTAATTTTGAACCATGGTCAGATGACGAGGTCACACCTGAGCTGGCACCCCACTCTTCAAACTTCCACATCAAGTCAACATGATGACATTTGAGGTCACTACAGATTTGACGTGCATCAGCCTCCATGACGTGCACCAGCCTCCTTCACGATGGTCTTTGGTTGGATCGAGTTTCGAACTCACAACCCTCCGGTTGCTAATCCACTATTCTTCCACCCGCGGCTACGGTTTGCTTTAGGAGTAGTGGTGGTTTATTTACTAGGTCCTCTTTCACAAGTAGCCGTCAGGTCGACCCTTGTAGTGCAGAATGCTAAAGAGATCAGTGATAGTGCATTAGAATTTTTTTGTCTAATAAGTACGTTTTATAGGAATCTATTTTAAACCTGAAAATAAAACTTGATCAATATGTTCTCCATGCATCATAATTATACTAAAGTAACTAGTTATTTTTCAAGTAATGTTTTAAAATTTTTTTTAAGAACAAAATCTTGAATTTTATGATTTTCTAGTAAATTTTATATAAACACTATAAAAAGATTTCATGTAATATTTTAAATACTCAATCATCACTTCTATATGAAAGTAAATGTCTATTGGTGTACAAAACCTATGCAAACTAGTATTTTCAGTATATTCTGAAAAGAGGTATAGAAATTAGTATAAAACCAACGAACTTTGATTGGACTCGCAGGTTTGAAGAGAGGAGTTACAATGGATTTTAAATTTGTAAGCTCTATTTAATAAACTAACAAATAACTATTTACATGACTTCCCATTGATTAATTCTTAGAATGTTTAATACTTATTTCGTGTTTTGCTTTAATTTTAGAATATAAAAGAGTCATTACTGTACCTGGACTTTTTTAATACAGCCATTTAAAATTGTTTTTCTGCCTTTGAAAAATATTTTTGAATTCCATGTCTTCACTCTGATTTGTTCTTGGAAGGTTGACATTTATTTCGTGTTTTGCTTTAATTTTGGAACATAAAAGGGAGCCATTACTTCTTGACTTTTTAACACAACCATTTAAAACTTTTTCTACCTTTCTAATTGAAAGCATTTGAAATCCCTACGTTTAATTCCTGACATTTATAAACATACATTTTTATTTGAAATATGAGAATGCAATTTTGAATATTATACCGACAGATTCATTTCGTGGATTAGTAAGCTTTAAGCAGGTAAACCATTACAAAACAAACAGTAGGTTCGACTCGGCTCAGTACCGGCTGGTCAATTAGCTTACAAAGGGTTTCAATGGAAAGTAACCCATTACGAACAGTCGACTCCTCCGTTTGGTTTCGGCCGAAATCCCTTCCATAGCATATCTTTTGCTTTTCAATTCTAATTCCTCCTGACGACACTTGTTCAACGGTTGATTGGTCAGGTTTTATGGCCAAGCTGTTCCAAGCACAAGACAAACAACATCAAGTAATGGACATACACACACAAAGGAAGTTTTTACTGACACAAGAAAAGAGAAATACACCAGGGGAGGAAAGGAACCTGACGGGAATCGAAACACTAGTTCAAATGCCCTGATACATCTCTTTTGTTACACTAGAGTAATAAACCCATCGATCAATCTATCTTCTGATTTTTGTACCTAGAACAAGTCCAGTAGATATCTAGTTTTAGGTATCTAGTTTCAAATATCTAAACAGTTACTAGACAATAGAAACAAATATAAAAGAAAATGAGTTAACTTACAAATATATTGAAGAAAGCACGCACAGTAAAATTGTTGTCCCAGAAAATAGTAAAACGGGATTACACTGAATCCTTAAAAATGAAATATGCATTAACTTCCTACGATTCATTTTGTTGACACTCGCTCGATTGCTTCGATACATGGTCATTGTTCAGAGCAATAAACCCATCGATCCATCCACATTCTGATTTTTGCACCTGGAACAAGTCCAGTACAGTACAAGGCAGCCTAGTTTCAGATATCTAAAAGTTACTAGAGATTAAAAACAAATATGTAAGAAAATAAGTTCACTTACAAGTAAGTTCAAGAAAGCTTGCACTATAAAACTGTTGTCCCAGAAAACGGAATTCCTGAATCCTTAAAAATGAACTATGCACTAACTTCCTACGATTCATTTTGTGCACACTCGTTCGATTGCCTCGATACATGAGTATTGTTAAGAGTAATAAACCCATCAATCCATCCATCTTCTGATTTTTGTACTTAGAACATGAAGGGAAATAAGTTCAAGACAAAGCACACACAATAAAACGGTTATCCCAGAAAATAGTAGCACTGTCAAATTTATTTCCCCTAAATGGAATACCTGCTCAAGGTGTATCCTTGAAAATAAAATTTGCATAACTTCCTATGATTCATCTTTTCGACACTCATCGTATGCCTCGATACATGCCATTGTTCAGAGCAATAAACCCATCGATCTATCTCCCTTCTGAACGATAGCCCTGCATTCTTCCGAGACGCTATTGACCTTTATCCGATACTTAAAAACACGAACAAATATTCAAAAATAATGCAGCAGGGAATATTCACCACAGCCAAAAACAATAAAAACCGCAGCTATCATTCGTCCCACTTGTGTATTCGACCACAGCCATCACAATGGCGATCCTCCATACCTGCTCTGCTTTTGCTTTCGCGAAAAAAGTAATATTCACTAATACTATCAAGGCACAGACAAAACTATCAGAAAGATAACTGGGAAAGAATGAGATGTCCGCATAACCACGGTGGAGTCTCCGGCCAGAAACGAGGTACCTTGAAGACATTTCCATAAAAACCTTCAATATAATGCGAAACAATAAACGGCGGAATTCCGCGGAATTTAAGCGTTGGCCATTGCAAAAGCGGTTGGGATTTGGTGAAAGATTGTCATAAATTCGCTCGGTTCCAGTCGGGGCTTCCGTGTCACAAGCGTCGACTAGATGCGAATTTTATATCCGACCCCACTCGGGTGTCGAGTGCGATTCTTTATGGGCTCTTCAGTCTGTCTGGAGACGATATTTCGGTCGTTTCTCAACACCAAGTCAGCAATCTTTGTATGGAAATGACAAGGCTTTAGAAGAAACGGGCGGTTTTATATAACTGGGGAATTCGTCATCCTTCAATGCCGAGCTACTTCAAAATGGCGGATGAATAATGGCTGTACTTTCAAGAGATTGTTGGTGTAGTCGATACTTTGGCATACTCGGTCCTACTCTATCACAATACGACGTACATGTTACTGCAAAGATGGAGTGATGTTGCATCACGTAATTACTTCGTCCGCTTTTTTTCACATCGGTGTGTAAATTTCTACATTGCTGTGAATAGAAAGTGGAAGGTAGGAAAATTGATCGATTGACCAACACCCCTTGGAATAAAATCGCATGTCCAATATGAGCATAAATTGAGTCGTAGCTATATATAATGGATCATAAAAGTATCCGCCCACCTCCACGGTATTTACTGTTTTCATGAATTTTTTAAGGATGTAGTTAAAATTACGATTTAAAATTTTACCACATTAAACATTTTTCTGTTTTAGCATCCCATCAAAACAATAAGGGCCACGGTGTCCCGGTTGGAAGAGTAACGGACTAGCAACCGGAGGGTTGCGAGTTTGAATCCAATCAAAAGACCGTCGTGTACAAAGGGGGCTGTTACACGTTAAATCTGTCGTGACCTCAAATGGTGTGGTGTGGAAGTTTGGAGAGTGGGGTGCCAGCTCAGGTGTTGCCTCGTTATCTGACCGTGGTTCAAAATTACGTGGTGTTGTCCTCGGACCTTTCCCTTCGGGATTGATCCCGGACCGTCGTCACTAGCCCGTTGTGTTACTCTAGTGCGACGTTAATTAATTACCATTACATCACCATTACCAAAACAATTAAATAATTATTAAAAGGCTTGTTATTTAAAATGTAACGTAACTCAGATATCAGACACACAAAAGTATTCGATCACTTACCATAAAGAGAAGAAATGTTAAACAAAAATGTTAGAATTACTGTCAACAAGATTTTTTTGCACTTTGTCTTACATTTTAGATTGTTTTAAATCTGAATATCATTGTTTACACCAGGTATTTGGCTAAACTGGAACCAATTTCTGTCTATTAGATAGATTTTCAATGGATTTCACTATTTTACGACCCAAAAATGTGTGATTTCTTCAGGTTTCCTCATAAAGGTAATGATAGGACACAAATCTTTATACTTGAGTCAGTTTTTAAGACGTTTTGATCTTTTATATACCAACCAGACCTTTGTAAGCAGACAGAGGTTTTATGTTGTAAAATTTTAAATCGCAATTTTAACTACATCCTTATAAATCTCATGAAAATAGTGAGAAACGTGGAGGTTGACAAATACTTTTGTGACCCCATTACATATACATAGCTGTCAGAAATGACATCCACTCATGACAAATAAAAGTTGTAACCTAAACTATATGGCTACTAAAATATTGATTTGTCGTGCTATCTACTATAATTTTTGTTGCTCAATATTTGAGATTAATTGCAATATAGGGTTAAAGATTTAAAGGTCAATTGACAAATTAACTTCGAGAATAACTCTTTGAAGAATGGAAAAATAGAACTAATAATTTGGAAAAAATAATTTAATACTACTGAAAAATAGATTGCGTAAGGTTTTAAACTGTAAATTAGGTCCAAAAACACATTAATTTTATCCTTAACTGTTTTAAAAAATCATTTAATCCAAGTATCCCAGTGCTTTTTGCCTCTATTCTCATTATAAACACAATATGCACAAAATGTCATGCTTCTTTATCATTATTTATATTTAATTTTTTGTTTAATAGATTTTGTTTATTCCTAAGATATTTTATAAAACGAAAAAGTTTTACTTTATAAGATATGCATACTTTTCATAAAATTATCGAAAGTTCGTTGTGCCCCAACGCATTTGTGACTCACTGTACATACACTTCAAATTAATGAACGAAATCATGAAAGTCAGAAATTCCAGAAACGGACCATTTTCATCTTTTGTTTCAACAATGGCATTGCAAAGAAGGAAAAGCTGTCGATGAAGTTGGAGACTGAAATAAAAATCGAGGTCTTTAATCACCAAGAATCCATTATTTAATCTCAGTTACTCATTCCCAAAGCAGATCTGCCTGTGTTTTTTGTACTCGAATTCTTCGAAGAGCAGAACCTTTCCTTCCCCTGGAAGTTTTGCTTTGGTGTGTGTAGGCGGAAGGAAAATCTTCTGTTAGCTCCCCAAGCCATGTAATTACAGTTTAGTATTTGAAGTCGTTTTTCTCCTGTAATTAATACCATTAAGCATTGTGAAGCACTCTTTCGATGGTGGCCGAATTCCACAAAACAAGTCCAGCGTTGAAAACGAAAAATTTCTTATAGGCCTTCGAGAAGGACATCCTTTGTCAATGAATCCCATTAATTTAAGTGAAAGAAGGGTAACTGGATTTTATATTAAAAGAGATCACGATAGAAGAACTGATTTCTTTTTTGTGAAGGAGAAAAGGGATAGTTTGCTGGCACGTTCATCAAAAGCACGTGCAAAGAGATTCATTTTTGTAGAATTTTCGAGAAAGACGCCTTTTGTTTGGTTTGAGGTTTGATACGATTTATGGACTGAGGTTTGAGAATGATCATTACTGTGTGCCTAAGGGTTTACCTAATTTCCTTTGTTCTAATGTAGGTTTCGAGTTTTGCATTCATAGTTCGTTGGAAAAAAAATTATATTGCCGTTGGATGATAGTGTAAGCATTTTCAAAATGCTTAAACACAATAACTGGAATTCGCTTTCACTCTGGTTTAGGAAAACGAGTATTTGTATAATTACGATGTTTTAGTTCTCTGTTAGTGATATTAGTTTATTTCAGTTAAATACAAGATCTTCAAAGTTTGAATGAGAGAGAGCATTTGTCACTACGACCATTTTTCCCTATATGAAGAGAACATCGAATTTTAATAGTTTATGAAGAGTGGAATCGTGTTGGATATCTTTTTTCATCACTCTTATCTAATGAGAGGCTTTTTCTGCCAAGCTAAATGGCAGGTGGCGGTGGTGTTTTCTGTACATATTCCAGAAGTGGCATCAGTTTGGCTTGTTTTACGAATACAATTTCAGTACTTCGCAAATAAAAATTCCAAAGAATGAATTCCGAATCGGGAAATGATAATCGATTGATCAGCGCCTACAGATTAAAAATTTATGTTGTTATTTTATTTTAAGTTACTCATCAAATAAGAATATTGAAAAAAAATGTTTCCTAATGTTAAGTTTACTAAAAATGATCGGTCAGAATAATGCCACGAATCTCAATCCATGTCCCATCAAAAATTCTAAAAACTGAAAGATTTCATTCGAACAAATGAATGAATGAAATGCTGGCTTAGTTATGTGGCGCATGGGCCATATTAGGTCTTGCTGCACACAGAAAGATTCAAGTAATAGACATACACACACAAAGAAAATTGTACCAGCACAGAAGAGAGAAATGCATGCAGGATAAGTTACAGCAACGAAACATGCGCCGCTTACAACTCACAGGTTACTAGCGCAGTGGGTCACTCGGAAAGATGAAAGGAGAACCAGAAATATCAGAAATGTTATCAAATCAATATAAATACATTATAAGTGATGATAGACACTCCATTTGGGGAGTTAAATTCCATCTTACATCAAATACTTATATTTGATGTAATGGGCAGCTTGTATTTTAAGTTCAAAAAGTTACCAGTCATTTCATTGTATTTATAAAAAGTGTACGCATGTCCAAAGGAAAAGAGAAAAATTTATTCTTATGTATAAGGGAAGCATTGATTATTTATTTAATCCTTGTCTCTACAGAAAAATATCTAATAACAGAACAAAAATATATGATCCAAAAATGCAAGAAAACAGCATATACATATACAGTTAAAATATATAAAACAAAGCGTTTCATTGAAGCATATTGCTTATTGTATTGAAATCATTAAAAATATAGATAAACCTCCAAGAAAAAATTTTAGTTTAAAAAATCTATTTGTAACAAAATTGTTGTACACATTCTTTTTAAAGGTTTCAGAAAAATAATTGACAGTTCTTGTTGGTATACCAGGGGATGTTAAAATCAATACTAGAAACTAAAAAGGTGAACCAGTTCTGTTGTGTAGAAGGCTGTAAACTTTTTTGTTAAAGCAACGCCTCTACGGAGATTCGAAGTAATGAAATCGAAATGATTTCGCAATTCAGAAGAATGTATACCTAGAGATTCATAATTCTTAAAATAAATATATCAAAACTGATTCTGTATTCTTTCAATATCTATTATATGGCAGTCATATTATGGACTCCTATAATTCAGATGCACATTCAGTCAAGATCTAATTTAAACATTAAAATTTGAATTTTTTTTATTTCATGAAGAATTTATCATCTATCCATGTATTTCGACCAGGGTGCAAATATGAGGGCCCTATTGCATGTAACACATTAGTAAACAAATCTAATTTTAACCCTCTTGGTGGTTTATCTTCGCATGGAAAGCTAACCTGTAGTGGCCAGAATTGGATACAAAACCTGTTTTCACCTACTGGGCTTGGGACACTTTGCTTTTACTACTTGGAGATCTTCATTCCTCCTTGGAGTAATAGGACAGTTATGTTTCGATGAAGTATCTCGTCATTAATAAAATCGGTCAGATGATGAAAGATAGTATATATCATCAAAACCACTTGGAGGATTAAGGAGTTGTTCTCAAAATAAAAAATAACTCCTTAATAACTCCAGTGTAACTCCATGCTCTTGTACCAGGGTTCCTCGCTTGCCCTAGTACTCCCGTACCATGATAATGGTGACCCTCTTTTGGGGAACCGTGTGAATAGTGAGTACGAAATTAACAGACAATTTTCTTAAGAAGTCAGAGCCTAAATCCTCTCAACTAAATCCAAAGACCATCGTCTATGTGGGGGTTGGTGCGCGTTAAATCTGTCGTTGCTTCAAATGTCCTCACTTTGGCGTGGTGTGGAAGTTTGGAGAGTGGGGTTCCAGCTCAGATGTGACCTCGCCATCTGACCCTGGTTCAAAATTACGAAGTGCTGTCCTCGGTAGGTATTTTAATTAAAGTCGAACTGGAGCAACACAACGGGCTATTGGGATGGTCCGGGATCAAACCCGAAGCGAAAGATGCGAGGGCAGCACCACGTAAATTTCAACCACGTTGAGATGACGAGGTCACATCTGAGTTGGCACTCCACTCTCCAAACTTCCACACCACGCCAACGCGAGGACATTTGAGGCCACGACAGATTTGACATGCACCAGCTCCCTTTGTACACGACGGTCTTTGGTTGGATTCGGTGTTGTCATCGGATCTTTCCATTCAGGATTGGTCCCGGACTGTTGTCAATAGCCCGCTGTGTTGTTCCACATTGCGACGTTATTTCAACTACCAACCTACCTATGTCCTCTATTACTTCTCATAGATCCGGGAAGTTACATTGACATCCAAATCGAAAGTGACACAGTCATTAACCGAACTCAAACAGCTCATGGATGCAGATACTAGATAGACCTTGTGGAAATTCCCGTAATCCAAGTGTTTCAACTGTCAAGACGCTACCAATCTGATTGATCGCAGTGCCAGAACCACACCTCTTACCCTGGGGAAGAATAGGTCTCTATCCATCCACCCTTTCGGCGAGTTTCTTCCATCTTATCCGAAGATTCTCTGCACTTGATGAATCCCACACCATATATATTCGGGGAAAACCTCGTAGGATGGGAACCTCTAAATTAGCCACCGGTCTGTTATTACTCCACCCAACGAAGATGGTATCATTCGACATATGCATGGTGGATTTTTCTCCTAAGATATCGACTCTTCATGGCAATTACGAGCTTCCTAGATACATTAATTGTTTAATAATATAGTAGATCGTTTTTAGATTCATTTATTGTTGAAATGAAGTTAAGAGAGTGGTGAAATGCGTTTAAAAAGTCCAGTGTCGTATTTCTAAATAGACTACAGCCTAGAGCGGCAAATATAAGGGTTTCAGAGTTTGGGATTTTGGTCGAACAATAAAAACTCTTAAACATCAAATAAAATACATTTTGAAAGTGCATTAAAATTATTAATCTCAGTTCATTGTAATAATAGCAACATAAAAATGTAATAACAAGTAGCATAATAAATAATTTATCTATTAAAATAGTAACCCTACAAAATGAAGATGCTCATTCCATAAGTGAATTTCATCTTGCTTGCAAGATGTTGACTTCTTCAAGATAAACCGCTTACTGAATGCATCCATATTTTTTGTACTTGTATATCGTCTTGGAGTAACTTTCTTGTTGAAATTAAATTAAAAAAAATACCGAAGAGAAAGTTTTTCAAAGTGCATTGCAGTATTACCAAATAGGGTGAGTTGACAAAAGCCTAGAACGGCAAATGTAAGGGAATCAAAGTTTGGAATTTGGCCAAACAATAAAAACTGTTAAATATCAACACATTTTAAACATGCGCTTAAACACTTCATGGTAATAATAAATTCAACACAATAATTAAGAATTAAAGTAGTAGTACTACTAATTGAAGAGAGAGATTTTCTTTGCTTGCGAGATAAGAATCGTTTATCTCTATTATGAACTGGAATAGAACGATACACAACCACTTAAAATTCTTGCTTTGATGAGATTCTGAAATTGATATCAATATAACGAGTATATTTGGTTTCCAATCTTTCTATTACCGAAACTAAATAGAAATATATACTTTAATTTGAAATAGAAAAGCTGTGGTTTAAAAGATTGAAAATATGAATATAAGGAGAGATATTTTTGTTACATAAAACTACTCAATTTATATACGGACTACAAAAAGTATGCTGTTTTGCAATAACTACTTCATTTTAAAAGGCTTGAGATTTAATGAGTTCGTCCGCTTCAATAAGAAGGATTTACAGTAAAATAAGTAAAAAATTCGTTCCACTTATAATTTAAGAAATTATTTATTTATTGAATGTAGGTTGCTCATTTGTAAACGTTATGAAGTGTACATCCATGTAACGAATAAATAAATTTTAATTGTAGAAAAATGTGCATTAAAGGTTTAGCTGTAAAAGATTTTCAATACTCAATATTACAGAACAAATAAAGATAATTTGGTATTGAAAAGACAGGGAAAAGCTTTGTGAGCATTATTTATACAGATGATTTGAAGATAAATTCGGTAAAAAAGTATGCAATAACTATATTGGAGTTAAGTTTCTTCCTAAAATTGGGAGTTATGTAATTGAGAATCTACCGTTAGAACTAGTAAATATGAATATAAATAAATAAATCATGATCAATATCAAGAATATGGAACTCAATCCTCCTGAAATTTTACAACACAAGATATTTAACTTAGAATACACAAGGGTCCCAACATAGGAGGATATGAGGGGTACCATGGTCCCATGGCCCGAGAGATTGTATTTAACTTAGAATACACCAGGTACCCTTGACAGCAGAGTATCAGGGGATTCGCTAGTACCATGGTAGTGGGGTTGGAGAACTATGAGTGCCCGGAAAATGTGAAACTTTTTTGAACTGTCGTGTATGTAGTCTGTGTTCTAAGCTTAAAAAGTTTTTGTCTTCATTATGGTCATAAATATTGAACCTACCTGTATGTCTATGGAAAGTAGAAAAAATATACATACATGCGTTTTGCATCGTATCTTCATTTCAAGTCACGAGATTCCCTACTAGAATGCTTTTACCCACAACACACATATATCATTTGAAAGAATCCTAACAAAGGTCAAGGAGATGAAAACTGATAAATGGTTGCAAAAACACAAGACAGCTTCAAGTGCATACACACACGCGCACACACACGCTCAGAATGTCAGATAAGCTTCTTGTAGTTTACCTGGGTGCTTATAGAATCTGTGCCGCCTACAGATTGTAGCTCTGTGCGCCAGCAGCCTGCCAGCTGTAGGTTAGCTTGACCACTGAGCCACCAAATACGATGGCATAGTTCCTGGCATTCCAGGTAACTCTCATGGTGGGGTACCCAATTGACATTGAATCGGGGCCCGTGGTCTATGGAGCAGGTCGTGCTACAACTGGAGGTTACTAACGCAGTGGGCAAACCTACTGATTAAAAATTGGTTACTTGTCATGCAAAGAAGACAGCATGTTGCAGAACGGATATATACGTGTAAACCTGTCAAGGGGTCAAATGCCCTGTCATATAAAGTGGTACAGTGATCCGCTCTGTTTTATCCTAGAGTACAAAAATAGGGGAAACCTGGAACATAATTTACTCATTCTTCGTATTTTAAAAATCAAGTGATTTCATCGCTAAAAGAGTTCTTTGAAGCAAAACACTTCTCACGCGTTGAGTATTTTTCTGCTTCGACAACTCTTACAGCTCTAATGACATACCGAAGTAGTGATTGGGGAAACGTTATTACCATCCATCTGGCTCGTGTAAAGGGTAAAACCCAACAGGAAACTGCTAAATGTTAAGTGCCTAACACTCAGTGATGGGTGGGAGGAAGTGTAATGTCAACTCACTTAACGTCTTCATCTTGAGGTAGCAATTGGAATAGCTACATAAGGGCTATCCATGGACCTTGTGCTAACACTCGTCAGCGTATGTCAGGCGTGTTGTATTTATTTTTGACCCAGACGGGTTCTCGGAGACCTTGATATTTGACGGTTCTTTCAACCGCCTACTGCAATTATGCGACGATTGTGATGTTTTATCGAGCCAACGGTGCGGCTCCAAGAGGCTTCTGAAAGATGTGCTACGCTGAAATTAGTGGGTTTATTTCCCACAAAGAAAATAATGCCGCAACTTTTTTGCCTATTCAGGAAATAAATGTGCATTTGCTGAACGCGGAACTGTTTGAAATCCATCGCTATTCATGTTACAGGCCATGGTCACGATGCGATGATATTTTGAATGGTTGGCTCGTAGACCGCCTAGATGGTGACATAAGTTCGCCAGCGAATTTTGAGTCCTATTATCTGGAAGCAATTCATAAAATTATGGGCTTCCTTTTTTGCGATATTAAGCAATAGGATAGAAGTAAAATGTCATTAAAGTAGCTAGATTTCTTCCTTGAAATTAAGTCAAGGTTGTACAAGGCATACCATACAGGAAGTATCTACTCAATCGCAAAGTAATGATGGGTATGTAAAAGATATAAATTAGGGTTGGTATTTAAATGTGAGAAATAATATTAGGATCCGGCTTGTCACATTTTCAAATGAAGTTAGTGTTATCAATCCCCATTGTATCAATCAAATAATGCTTCAACTTAGCCTGGTCAGACTGCTCAAAGTGTTTATTTCTTGATGCAAATGTAGTCTACTTTGCGAATAACTACCGAAAAACGCTTTTCGGATAATATATGATCATCTTATCAAAATAAGTACAATAAATTTTTCTTATACGTTTGTATGCATGTTAGGTTGTTTAACGTGTAACGTTCTTTTCAGATTTTTAGGTTGGTAGGTTGATTTGTGTTTTATAAGGGGGCCCCGCAAGGGCCATATTTGACCAAACTGCAGCAAACGACGTCAAGTAAATAGAAAAACACACAAGGAAAGTTTTGTTGTCACAGATGAGGAGAGAAATACACCCAGTAGGAATCAAATGACGACAGGAATAGAACCTGTGCGACCTACAACTCGTAGGTTGCTAGCTCAATAGGCAAACCTCACCGAGCCACTCAGATTTTTGGGACATTTCTTCATTTCTATAATTATCAGCACATATGAAACACAACATTTACAAAACTGAAACTTTATCAGGAGATTAATGTTCGACATCTTCAAAACTTATGAACAGAAAGGGGCAGCGGTAACTCGAACGGAAGAGTAGCTGATTAGAAACAGGTGGGGTGTGAGTTGGAAACTCGATTCAACCAAAGACCGTCGTATTCGTGGGGATGATGCACATTAAATCTGTCGTGGCCTCAAATGTCCTAACGTTGGCGTGATTTGGATGTTTGGAGAGTAAGGTGCCAGCTCAGATGTTGACCTCGCCATCTAAACGTGGTTCAAAATTACGAAGTGTTATACTCAGATCTTTCCCTTTGGGATTGATCCCGGAGCGTGTCCAATAGCCCGTTGTGTTGCTCTAGGCTCCAGTGCGCCGTTAATTCACAACTTCCTACCTATGAACAAAAAAATTGAAGTTATTCTAAACTGTAGGTGAGAGAGAAAAGAAAGAGTGAGAGAGAAAGAAAAGAGAGAGAAAGAAAAGGGCGATGAAGAAAAGAGTACAAGATAGATAGGTAGAGAGAATGAGAGTGAGATAGAAGAAGAGAAAACTAGAAAAAGAGAGAAAGAAATACAAAGAGAAAGAAAACAAGTACAAGAGATAAGTGGTCTTGTAAATCTACTTAAAATAATTTCTTTGAAATTCCAACAAAATTTATAAAAATGTAATACATTTTCAAATTTTCTAAAAATCAAGTAAGTTGTGTTTAAAATTAAAATCAAAGGTTGTGCTCTATATTTTACTTGTGTATTTAAGATAAACCATGTTGCCTTCATTTGAACCGGTAATAAGTTAACAATGAAATGAGAGACCAAGTTCCTGTGGAACTTTGAATGTTAAGGTCATCTTTCTTCAAAGCTTCAATTCGTTTGTGAAGAAAATACTAACAAGGCAAGCCGATTTTTCCAATTCTCTTCTTATAATGAAAATGGATTTAAATATTCTAATATATAATGATTGATGATTGATGATTGCAGTCCCTATACTTTTAAAAAAGGTATGTTGATCTAGTACCAAGTAAGAAGGGCCATTTTTGAAGTACGATTATATGTCTAGCATTCAATGATCAACTTGTACAAATATATACATATTTCTCCCCCTTGCCAATTATAGTTTTTACTACTATAAATTTAATGAAAACATAATTTAAATTTAGAAAACAGAATGAACTAATAAAGTAGAGAAAGTTTTTAACTTATCAGGGCCTCTTTCCCTCAAAACACCAAGCACTATGGTACCCCCCTTTACATGAGGCCTGTTGTCAATCCAATTCTTTTTGTACAGTTTTTATTATATTAACTATGTTATAATTCCTTCTACAGAAATTATATTTCCTTTGGTGATTTTGGAGTGACTCCACTCCAAAATCTCAGGCTCAGGTGTTAATTCATCTGACCGTGGTTCAAAATTACTAGTGTTCATCCCCCGGATCTTTCCCTTCGGTATTGATCCCGGACCATCACCAGTAGCCCGTTGTGTTGCTTTAATACAACGTTAATTCAATTACCCCCACCCCTTTGGTGATACAGAATATATGGCCTCTCCTAAACTGTTATCTTTTGATTTTAAAAAATGTGTTTCGAAATATGACTTGTTTGTGAACAAGTCGCATAGTATCAAATACTCTTATGAATAAAACGTATGTGAATTTACCTCGTGTACGTGGTGGATGGTATAAGTTAAATCTGTCGTGGCCTCAAATGTCTTCATGTTGCTGTGGAAGTTTGGAGAATGGGGTGCAAGCTCAGATGTTGACCTCGTCATCTGATCGTGGTTCAAAATTAAGATGTGTTGTCGGATCTTTCCCTTCGAGATTGATCTCGGACCGTCGTCAACTGCCCGTTGTGTGTGTTGCTCCAGTGCGAAGTTAACTCCACTACCTACTCGTAAGAATTTACCTTAAAATGAAGAAACTACGTTGGTCAGAATAAAGTATATGGTATAATCGTTAGTTGGCGCCAAACATTTGTCGCCAAGGTCGATTGTTTTCCAGCTTGGTAACCACTACAGATTTGCAGTGCCATGACTTTTCATGGTTAGGTCTGCCATAGGCTTTTGCATCGTTTTCCTTGGCAACAAAAGAAATGTTTGGCGCTAAGTATGCACCTTGTTCTCAATTATTATCACTAACTTGCATTTCTTGATTGTTTTTTATGGTAGGGAAATATTTGTAACTAGTTAGTCTCACACATAGCATCTACGCTAAAGTATCTTAATTATTTATATCTATTGATGGGCAGTGTCGTTACTCATATATTTCATACCCTATAGAAATCCGTTTCTAATGAGCATCGATATGTACATTTTATTCTTCCAAATGAAACAAAATTGTTTAAAATCTAATTAGAGGTACGGCACTGAGCTTGGCATTTTTTAAACCATTTGGTGTGGGTGATACACTTTCAATTCTGAGACTCAACTCTCAACCAGAATGAAAGTTGGCGACCACCTCTTTCCTTCTTGGCGACGAAAAATTAACTCGACGCCGTACCGTCAACTAGATTTTAACTATAAAATTAGTCAAAAATATAAAACAGCATTTGTGAGTTTGCTTCTTACTGGTATAATATAATTTTCCAAATGCACTATTAAACGTTTACACTTCTATCATGGTACTCCAAAAAGCTTCTGAAAGTTTACTTCAACTGCATCTTTTTCACCTGTTCGAGGTAATTCGGAATTTTTTTATGTCTGAATCTATTTCTGCATTTGCTCCCATTTTTTTCTGCTCTGATATCTATCCTCCATATTTCTCATTAACTCCTGGAATCAGACAGATGAAGAACTTCATTAGATCACGAGCTTTTCCGTGTGGTTTTAGAAATATTATGCAGCTTCACAGCTCAAATCAAATATTGGTGGGAATAAAATATACGATGCAATCGCGCCAACTGGCGCCTAAAATTTGTAGATCAAGAGTGATTGTTTTTTAACTTGACAATCACTACAGACTTGAAGTCCCTTAATATCGTATGGTTAGGGTTACCCCAGACTTTTGTGTCATTTACCTTGGCGACAAAAAAATATTTGGTGCCAAATATGTACCGTGTACTGTTACTCAACAAAATAAAAAGCAAGCAACAAAATTAGTGAATCATTCCCATAATGGTTGATTTCATACGAATTTTCAAAAAACAAATAATGCCAGTTTCTTACGTTAGATATTTGGATGCTCCCAATGTATCCACATATGTCCCTTAGGAGCACATCTGCTCGAGGTACTCTTGTGATATTTTTGTTTCCCAAGGGGTTTACTGTCTTTAGTAAACACGGGATCGAGCTCCCGGAATATCCAAGCGATCCTTTTCTTCTTTCATCCCCCTCCTCTATTCCCCTATCCCACATTTCCCTCTTTCACGATATTTTTTACTTGACTTTGGCTTGTGTTTGGCGCAGCTTAGCCAAATATGGCTCTTGTGCCCTAAAACCCAGAAACAATCAACCATCTTATGTCGGTGAAATAAATTTATAGATTTTCCGGTAGTTTGAAACTAGAATTATATCCTTATTAAAAAAATCTCTGGTTTTACAACATAACAGGGGCAGCGAAATCTTACGAAACGTAATTACGTTTTTCTTAGACTTAATAGAGGACAAAGGGCATTTTAATTCCATTACTTCCTCAAAGCTATCTCTGATAGCCTTAATTCCGTCATATGGCACTCGCAATGAAATATACGAATTTGAATACAAGAGTCTTCTGCAAGAGCTTTTATTTCCATTGCCATATATAAAAACGAGAGGCTTTAGATTTGGGTCGTCGAGACAAATTACTCAATTACCATTCCCTTCTCGATCTCTGTCATCCCAGTTTATGAGACTTTTTCACCCAAGAGGTCTCAAATTCATGCACAAAATCTAAATGCACGCTAAATTCGAGTGGTGAAGGCCAAGCAGCGTTGATAGTGAAAGTTTAAACTACTCTCATAAGGCACAAATGAGTTGCCCAATTACTTTCACTCTTACCTTCGGAAAGGGGGAAAGTTATGAGGGAATTAGATAAAAGCATCCAAAAATTAAAGCAAAAGTAGTTAAAACATTCTTTATGGTGACCTAGTTTGAGTCACTTTTGGCGAAGGCGCGTTTTGAATAAATAGAATGACTTACTTGCTTTGTCTGAGCTGCGTAAGGAAACTAGTAAATTTGTCTTTTGGTTTAGCAAAAAGTTTCAGTACCTTATTTCCGGTGTAATTTTTTTTCCACTCAGCTTAAGACGCGTTAAAAGGGATCGACGATTGATTCATATAGTTTGATCTGTTTATGTTTTTTAATGTTGCTACACTCGAGGGCTATTTGATCAGGACTAGACTTAAAGTGAATTCGGAACAATAACGAACATTTGTGTCCATACAGGGATTAGAAACCGTAGTTTATCGTATTGGGGGTTGGTTGGGTTGTATGGAACAAGGGCCATATTTGGTCAAGCTGCGCCAAACACAAGACAGACAACGCCATATATTGGACATACACACAAGTAAAGATTTACTGATACAGAAGAGAAAAATGCACCTAAGGTAAGTTACAGGTATTCAACTTGCGCCGCCTAACGAGCATGTTGGCTACATAAAGGAAATATAAAAGTCGAGTGAGCAATGGTAATTTTTTAATGTGCTCAGGATCATGTGATGAAAACTTGCAGGAACGTGACTCAGACTGCTTTCGCTGCCTGTTGGAAGGAACATTCATTATCTGATTGGCAAACTGGACGGGAGAAAACATTTATCCATTGATTAGGTAATGAGTCAGGTAATGACTTGATTGGTTCGCCCGACATAGTAGTATACTTTGGTGATTTCGCCATTTTTGTCGGTACTCTAGAAATGCGCATTCAAGCATCTACCCTGTCATAAGATGTTACATAATAAAACGAGGCGATAAGATGCCGAATCGGCCAACCAAGTCAATTTTCCAGAGCTGTCATATGACTACTAGTCGATATTTGGTGACACTTTTGGAAACTCCTTTTAATAGCAACGGTCAGTCGACTTATATTTCACGTCTAGGACCAATCTAAAGGTGAATTCGAAACAATAACGAACATTCGTGTTCATACAGGAATTAGAACCCAGGGCTTTGCGTATCGAGGGTTGGTTGGGGTTTTATGGTGCACTAGCCATATTTAGCCGAGCTGTACCAAATACAAAACAGACAACGTCAAATAATGGACATACATACACAAGGAAAGATTTACTGACACAGAAGAGAGAAATACTCCCAAGGTAAGTTATAGGAATCAAATCTGAGCCACTTACAACTCGATTAAATTTCGACTTGTGTCTTTCAATATTGCAGATTAGTTGTCTCCAGTTGGAGCCGGTGCATATCTGGTCCGTCCAGAAACGCTGGTCCCTAGTCCTAGGGAAAAAACTTGACTTTCTCAGATATACTGCCGGCGTTTCTTAGAACTCAACTTAAATATTATTCTTATTTCACCCACATTCTTCTCTCTGCCTTTTAGAAACTTTATCCTCTAAATTTATTCGTCATTTGACCGTGGTGTTGTCCTCGGATCGTTCCCTTCGGAATTGATCCCGGACCGTCACGAATAGCCTGTTATATTGCTCTATAGTATGACATAAATTTAACTATTTACCTACCTAAATTTATTAAAAATTTATTAAGATTAAAGTGATTTTCTTCAGTTTAGTACAGTGTTAATAGATGTCAGAGAATTCGCGGGCCTATTGCAGTCCGCGGACGTATAATATGCACCCCTGCTGTATGTCTTCCCCTTAGTGGTTCGATTCCTGTGACTTACCAAGGGGTATTTCTCTCCTCTGTATCAGTAAAATTTTCCTTTTGTATGTAAGCCCATTATGTGATGTTGTCTATGTTGTGTTTGGCCCAGCTAGGACAAATATGGCTCAAACGTCATAAAATCCAACCAACCAACCTAGTCTTACCCACCTTTATTTTTGCTATACCGTCTTTTACACACGTTTCAAAATCCAATGCCATCACTAACCACATTAGATCTGAAAGTTAATGACCCGATTTATAAAAAAACAGCTTGTCGAGTCATTAAACTGCACGTATTCAATGCAATTTTAGGGGATAGAACACTGAATTGATACACGTAGGTTGGCCGTACCATCATAGCAGTAAAAGAGCAGAGGAGTAGAACCACCATCAATACAACCCACATTACGAGACGAATTTATCAATGTCGGTGATGGTAATGATTACTGAATCTTTGAAACTAATTCTGTTATAAACGGTTCTGGAGTCCGTCTTCACACAACTTAGCTTAAAGGTTATAGAACTCGCTCAAGTAGAGTCAATATCCAATACATGACTTCTGATGTAGTGGCCATACGTCGTATTGAGTCAGATCGAGTTACTCTTCGCATATTTCTTGTCCTCTATTCTATCCACTATAATTTTAGATATCTATACATATAAAGCAGAGTTGGAGTCTGTCTGTTCTCTATACAAATCTACACTGTTTGACCAATCTACTCCAAATTTGGTACACTTATTCTTTGGAACCCTACGGATAATGTAAGCTACATATTAACCCCCGTTCTATTTGTCTAGGATGTGCAGAGGGGTGTAACGTCCCGTCATCCTGGACAGAGCACTTGCTAGGGGGCTCTCTCTCCTCCGGTCTGTCTGTACAGATGACGTCAGAGTTAACTTCTACAGGAATCGCCTCTCAAGATACCTTGGAGTTTTCTAGAATCTTAGAGTATGGGTGCGGTTGACCTGAAAATCGCTAAGTATCATATTGTTTATGTATCTCGTCTGTAAATTCTTAAACTGTAGCTTTATTATTGGAATGTAGATTTTTATGTGATTATTTTTAAAGAGGTCTTTTTTTATCGTCGATATGGTACAGGGGGCTAAAGAGAATTCAAAATCCTCATAGGAATAACATTGCGTATTTATGAGCTATGTCAGACCAATTCAGACTAAATTTGGTACATTCATCCTGTAGAATTCTGCGGGACACATAGGCTTATATTAACCCCGTTCTATTCGTCCTGGATCTGAAGGGGGCTAAAAACAATTCGAAACAATTCTCCTTAGGAATAATATTGAGTATATTACGATTAATTATTATAAACAATTCAACCCGAGCTACGCCGGGTAATTCAGCTAGTCCATCTATATATATTTCAATAACGTTTGAGCCACAGAAATCGACTTCATTTGTTTATCGTTGAGTGATAACAGCTGATATAAGTAATATAAAATAGATTCTTACGGGATTCATTCGCCAATTTCGCCGCTTAGAAATCAGTGTTGGTGTGGAAGTTCGGAGAGTGGTGGGGGTAGGCAGCTCATGTGCTGACCTCATCATCTGTCTGACCGTTGTTCAAAATTACAAGATGTTGTCCTCGGATCTTTACCTTCTGGATTGACTAAGGGCCGTGTCCAATAGCCCATTGTGTTTCTCCAGTGTGACGTTAATTCAACTACCTACCTTCTGCGAATAAAACTATATATTAATGTTTTCGAATTATTGCGGTATTTCTGCAGGGGTGAGATATCACGATCATCATTCACTGGGAAATATTTAGCTGAAGTGCAGTTTTTAGAGCATAAAAGAATAGAAGAAAATGGAATATTTTATTTCTTTTAAAAATTTCTCGATTCTGGTTAGTGAAGTATCGCATGTTTTCTACGGACCCCCTAGAACCGTGCCGCGTAGCCCTGAGGATCTACGGACCACACTTTGGGAACCACTGCTCTAGTACATCTGGGAAGTGCTTGTGGGGATATATCCTTTGTGGATTTATTTTAACTTTTTGTTCCCTACCTACACTTAAAGTTTGAACAGGAAGATTGGAAACACCTTATATATGAGAGATTTTAAGTGTAAACAAACAAACCAGTCGGAAGACGGAGATTATATTTCCTGCTGCACAAATGAGCTCGCATGATACATATCTGGGTCACCTTAAAAGGCAGTTTATCGCCGTTTAAGCGACGTTAGGTGTTTAATATAATAGGTGTTGACCAATCAACTATCACATATCAATACGGAAAAATCACACTTGGTAATTTTATTGGCGAAGTGCTAAAATGGTATTGGACAAAAAGGCAATTGACGTCTCGTTCGGAATATGTACAGAAGCACGTTCCGTAGCAAAATACTACCGCCACCTATTTTCCATGATAAAAAAAGTCTCTCATACAACATATTTTTAAAATTGCTTTTCTAAGTATTTTACAGCCCTAGGCATTAAACTTTATTCTGTAGATCTTGTTTCGTGTGTTCGACAGCAAATTTGTAATGGAAGCCTTGAGAGCAGGAGGTTCTATTAATATCGATGATAACAGAGATTCAATCAGAATGCCGCAAATCACGGTGGGGTCAAAAGGATTATGTGTTTAATTACACCTGTGCCTCAGGATTTCAGCTTTGGTGGGATCAACCTTGAATCGAAGAATATAAAGATCGAAAGATAAAGGGATATAAGAGGAAGATTCCGGTATTTAAAAGTCATTTGCATAAGAAGAATGCTTTAGATATACTTGCATGAGAACCTTTTAAACACTGGTTTAACAACTTTATATATGACCGGTGCTTAGTTTTTCCTTTAAAGTAATCCATATATATATTATTTCGTTTGTGATAAGTCTTAATATATGCAGTCGTAAAAGTATATCCGGAAAAATTTGTATCTACTTTCATGTATTTTATAAAGATGAAGAGTTGATATATCGTCGATAAAAAACACGTAGGTCTGAGAAAACGAAGAGGAAAAAATTCTACTCCCCAAGCTAAGCTCGCTAAATGTGTTTCTCAAGAAGAATTCTAACCTTCATGCAAAGAAAAATTGATGTAGTGAACACACACTTCACCAGTCTAAAGATCAACACATTCTATTTTAGAAAAGCTAAAAAAAATTCACGTTTCGAAAATTTTGAGTTGGTGTGTTTCACTTGTAAGCCGACAATATAATAGATCAAAACGACTTGGAATAAGACCTCAGTTTAACGTGCCTATCATTACCTTTATGTGGAAATGTGAAGCAATAATAATTATTTATGTCATAAATAGTTAAATACAGTGAAAATCTGTTTTTAAACACAGAAGAATGAAATTGGTTCCAGTTTGACTGAGTATCTAGTGCAAACAATTGTACTTACTCTTGAAGCTGTCCCTCTAAGATATTAGACAAAATGAAAAAAATTAGACTTCCAATTTTCCTTATTTTGCTTAAAATTTGTAACTTTTACAGAATATGGCCGAATACTTTTGATGCCTGATTTCTCTCTCATAAGTTTTGTTATTTCAAAAATACTTTTACTATTTATATACTTTAAAACTATTCTTGTCACAACCACGAAATTGTTATACTTACAAAATACGAATTTACTGTTACTGTCTAAAGAAGCCAAAATTTTAAGCTAGTCCCTTCCAAAAGGATTTTTATCTTGTCTGTCTGCTTAGCAAATTGAAAAGAAATTTGCAGGATTTTAGTAATATTTAAAATATTTAAATTGCTTCACTCGTGTTCTAAAAACGTTAGTGCTAAATTGGATGCAACTTCACAGAATTTTGTTATTTAAGCTAATGCTCTTTTGTTTCTAAAATTAGACTTCTGATATTTATTGTCATTAAGATTGATGAAATTATTGTAGGATAAAAATTTTTCAAAAGAAGCATTAGATTACTTAATTTATCCTTGTAGACAGCATAATCATAATTGAATTCTCTTTCTCAACCTATGAAGTTATAATTGTAGCTAGACTATTCAACTTTTAAACTTCAAATACCTTCAAATTGTCAAAATGCATAGCCATGGCTGTACTTTGTCCAATTGTAAGGCAGTAAACTAGTACTGGAAAGGTTTCCTAAAAAGTTTTTTCTTGTGAAATTTGAGTTTTTCTATTGGAAATTATTTTTTAAATTCAATTTAAATTTTGTTATCACCTCTATCACCTAATATCATAGCATTAAAGTATAGTTACTATTTAGTATTTGGTTATAGTTTCTAACGTCGGTTGAAGTTGGTATTTTGAAATAATCAATAGTTTGAAATTTAGCGAAATTTAGAAGCCATAAACTTTGTTAGTCTTCAAAGATCTGTAATGTAAACAATTATAAAATGAATAGAAGGCAACTCTTCTTCAGAACGGGGTCTTGTTGCAATCCTTCACTAATCCTAATTTCGAACATTGGAGCCATTGTGTTACAAGGACTCCAAACTTGTTTTCGTTGATTCGATCAGAGCAATTTCTCACATTCTTGCAATGCATTTCAGTTTTTTAAGAACTATGCACTAGGCGAGAAACCAAAGATCAAAGAGTAATTAAATCTTAAATCGGTTATTCCAGAATTATTACCACGAAAATTGCTTTGTTATTATTGTCTTTATGATCTAATTCTAGTTGAACAGAGAAAACGTTTTTAATCCAATACTATTCTTTCAATAGACTCCATGCTGAATCATCCAGCTATGTATGTGGCCTCGAATATTCAGTTTGAGGAAGTAATTTTATGTTTATTATATTATTCATCAATACTAATACACGAGAATAAGCTTTTCAGAAGGTTCACATACTCTCTAAGTAGTTGACCTTTTATTTGAAAAATGCAAGGCAAGAGGGATTCTGCGAATTCGATGGATAATGAAATCTCTAATACAAAACAAACATACTACTCGTGTGAAGATAAATTACACGTTTGCATCAAAATTTCAGGTATATCTTTCAGTATCAATCAAAGGTAATCAAGGTTTTGATTAACTGGCATACGGTGAAAGAAAAGTATGGATTTATTTTAATTTATCATTTGGTTAGAAAATTGTTGTTTTAGCCACATAAGCAAGTTTTGAAATTTATAGTGATTTATATTTATATCACATAAATGTTGCAGCATAAAGTATTAATTATAGTTAACTGAATATCGCACTTATAATCAATATAAAATCGTATTTTGAATTATACGCGCTTTAATTTATGAACCTACACACAAGTCCAAAAATTAAGGATAATACTGAATTCATATCAAGCAAGATCACCTGATTTTAATCCAATAGAGCATGTTTGAGGTCTCTCGAGTGTCGTATTGTAAAATACACACCACCACCAAGGATCAGACAGAGACATGCTCTAGGTACTCCTTGTCACTCTTGGAAAGCTTTGTGGAAAGATTGAATGCACTTTGTGACTCTTGCATTAGGGTCAGAGGTCAGGCCCTATTAGGTTGCTTTTAACAGGACAAAATGTTTTACGCAATTACACCTGCAATGCTTAAATCCACTTGAGCTTTTTAAATTTCTGTATTTCCCAGAAGCACCACAAGGCGTAAGGGGGTTCTTATTTAATTCCCCATAGCTTGTGGAACATTCATTTGGCATTTGAAGAACTTCGGTGCACGGGTTTCATCTCGGATTGCACTATCCAAATTTTTGTGTGTAAGTAGTATAAAGGCACGAAATAGAAAATAATCTACTTCTAATTCACTCACTTGCAGAATGACTAGAAGAGTGAATTTAATGGAGTACTATGTTTCGGAAAGTACTCGTAAAATCTATAAAGTTTAAGTTCTAAAATCTCCACAGGAAAATAAATTGAGCATTGTTGCGATAATGTTTGTATAAATAGCATTCTTGAATAAATACGATGATGGTGCAAATAGGTTAGGTTTCTCATTTTAGGTACGCGGGAGTTAATTGGACTGGGACCTTCGGCTTAGAGTGGATTCCGAAACACTACGAGCATCCATGCCAACAACCTTCTATATGCTTATAAAAACGCACAAAGTTCTGATACTTCCATGTATTTCATAACACGTGCAGAACACGCCAACAAAAAGTAATAATGAATTTTAAGGTAATAGAAATTCCATGTAACATTTATATATTTTACACTGATTGTTATCGAAGAATGCATTTCATTAAAGTACACACCTAGATTTTCTTATTTTGCAATATGAAAATTTCGTAGCTGATACAGATAGTATCTACACTCATTTAAAATACTCAAAGACAAAGACTAAACACATAAAATAAAATTTAACTTAGCCTTCTTGTCCTCTGTTTTAAACAAAATTATTTTAAAACAAAGTATCAAATGATTTCATATTTCCGCTTGAGCACGCAAAATCTTATTTGAAAACAATGGACTGAAATGCAATGAAGGTTAATAGAGTGCCACAGAGTTCTATTCCTTGTTTCTTCTGATTATGGAAGTACACTGCTTCAAGTAAGCCGTTCCTCTTGATAAATGAGAGCTGTCTATTTTGATGGATCATTACCACAAAATAATAGACACTGCGTAGTTACTATTTAATCTGTAATAAATTTAGAACACAGGAAGCAATTATCAACGTGGATAATACAGGAAACACTCTTTTCCCAGCTATTTGTTTCAAAGAGTGAATAAAACTACAGACTCTGTTCGAGATTTTATTTCATGACAAATGCTGTCATGATACACATCGAGGTTGTCTTAAAATAGAGGTTATTGCCGTTTTGGCGACGTCTGGAGATGAATCTAATTGGTTATTTACCAATCAAATATCAATTCGCATTAATTTTTTGGAATTTTTTATTGGGGCAACGTACTGACATCGTTTTCTCAAAACAAGCCAAGCGACGTCATGTTCGGAATATGTACCGGAAGCACGTTCCTCCCCCTGGTTGAACAGTAGTTAAGCTTCGATAACCAATCGGCTTAAGACGATTCCCAACCCCACGTGACCTACACTTCTGAGATCTTGCGATGGGACGCCGCCCTCATGCTGTCAATTGCATAAGAGGCTGTTTATGCAAGATGACGAAGCAGATGTTCATCAGTAGTAATCAGCGAAAGTAAATACAGATCGCTCGTAAACACAGAGAAGAGATGCGAATCGCAGCTTCTAAGCTTGTTCACCGATTTGAAAAACTGATAAATAAGCACTGCTCCCTTCTCACGGATTTTAAGAGTCAATCCATGGTAAAATTCATTAAAATGTGAAAGTAAAATGCAACGAATTTTATATAATTAAATTGATACAATTAAGTGAAACGTAAGTAATACAAATATTTTGTGATTAAAAAAAATATTTTAATATTTAATTTAATTAAGGTGCATTTCTTTCGCATGTGTTTCTTCATAAAAAGGGTCCTTAAGATTTGTGTAAAGGAAGCCGTTACTAAAAAAAATTTGAAAAAGTCCGCTCTATAATTAAAAAATAATTAATCATAAAGGGTAAAATTAGGCATTATCCTACTTTCTACAAGGTTAGGACTACCGATGACACAAATCTTAGCATCCAGCTTAAGGTTTGGTTTGTTGCTCCGTGGTAATTGTTTTGAGGACTAGAGCTGATATAGTGCGACTCCGACAAGAAGGCAGTCGACCTTGGGTCAGTCGATTTTTGAAATGGTGTGAAAGCGAGATAGAAGACTGCCGTACGTAAAAAGTACGTAAAAGTACGTAAAAAATTATTAATTTGGAACCAGAATTCACGCTTAAGACGCCAATTGTGGAATCGATTTATTTACGTACCACCAGCCTCCTAGTTTGATTAATAGATTCGTTCAAAACCACGTGATTCGACTGCCAATTCGCAGGAGCCGGACTATAAGAACAATTCATAATTACAAATATCATGAAAGTAGATGTCATAATGGGAAGTTAAGTCACAATTGCGATCTAACCTATTATCTTCTTGTTACATAAATACAGCCGCACTTCTTTAGAAGTGAGAATGCTTTTAATTCTCAGCAATAATTCAACCTTGTCACGACAGTAAAAACCAATAATCATTTTAGCATTCGAAACTAATCAAGTATTCCATTGAGCGTAACGATGTGTTTTGACCACAATAAATAATATTCAATTGCTACCAACTTTTTGTATGTTACGAACGGCACTTAATTGGAATTTAAACCTTGAACTTTTTGCCAATCCGTTATTAATAAAACACAATTAGAAAAATGATCTGTCTATCTTTTATTTACACCACAATGGAAATATTAAAATTAACCTTGAAACTCAGGAATTAAGATTCAATATAGCTTAATGCCGTAACGATTGCGAATCACACCACATATTAATCATAATCAGAAGCAGCTACGTAATTCCATATCGATATAAATCATTGGAATAATTTTTGGAGACGTTCAAGGTTGCTCTTTTCGATGATATCAGGGAATTTTAAATTTGATGTATCGTTGATGACTAAAACATTTTGCTATGGAAGACATCCAAGATTTTTCTTTGTTCTGCAAATGGTCTGTTGCTATACGATTACTTGGCGTTGCAGACCAGTCGACAAAGCTGGAAACATAATTTTTTCCTTGACAATGCTTTACCTTGGAACATTAGAATAAACATGCCCATCTGCAAAAAACCCATCGCGTGGTAAATGAAGTTTTTAATGTTGTACATGAATGCAGCAGGATAACCGTGCATGTCTTCACTGAGAGGGACAAGGTTGAGTTATGTGTATTTTTTAGAAAAGGTATTGTATGCAGGTTGTGTAATTGCTTACATAAAGGCGGTAAAGCACTGCAGTGAATCTTGTCCCTACTGTTCCTTTTTCGCAATGAAACCTGTTTATAAAACAAAAGACCAGATTGGAACATCTTTATCTTTGGTTAATCTAGTATAAATACATTATGTTCCATATTCTTAAGTACCCATGTATAGTCTGAGTTTGCTAATCCTGAAATAAAATTCTGCAGACATATGTTTGGAAAGAATTAATCTGCATAAATGATTTTTTCAAGGATTTGAATGCAATTATGTAAAATACACAAGTAAAGCATTCTGTAAAGCTTTATTGTAGGGACTATTTTAAGAGCATTGGAAAAAGATTGCGAATTCTCTTTGTATAGCTAGTTTAATTTTGTAAATTGGAACACTACTTTATGGAATTTTACTTTAATATAAAATTATTATATAAAAATGGCATAAAATTATGAATGACCTATATTTTCGTGTTAGGAGCAATCAGTGTATCGAAATAATTATCGCGATAATTATCGAAATAATTATCGCGATATCGCTATGATTCGCATCTGTGTGTGGATTTATTTTACCTAGTCTTTGTAAATTACTTTTCTTTCTAATAGTGTAATACTACAATTATTTTACACATAAACAATATGTCTATAGCTTCTACGAGAACTAACAAACTAGACGGGAGGAGAAGATTTTTTTCCGTTACCCAAATGCTCACTCATGATATACACATATCGAGATTACTTTAAAATGTATTTTATCGCCATTTTGGCTATTCTTGTCGTTTGATCAAACTGACTTCAACCAATCAACTATCATATATTAATTCGGAATTAATTCTTAGGAATTTTTATTGGCGAAGTGCTGAAATCATATTCGTAAAACAAGCCTTGACGTCACATTCGTAATATGTACTGGAAACACGTTCCGCCGCAGATACACTACCGCTATCTACATTTAGCTTGGCAGAAAAAGCCTCTCATATGAATATGTAGGAGTGCAAAAAGGAAAACTGATACAATATTAATTCAGCTGAAACTTGTAACCTTTTGTAAAAGTGTTTACCTAGGATCTTCATAATCTATATAAATAAAAATGGAGTTTTTGTGCATGGAATATTTTCGACCCATTTCAAGTTATTTATCCGTTTTGGGCCCTTCTAATGAAAAATCAGTGTCTTGCGCGTTTGGCGTATGTATGTATATGCCCGTACTACGTCCAAACGGCTAGGTGTATTTTCGTGATACTTTGTATACTGTGAGTAATTACATTCATTTCGTGACTGAACGTGGTTGCGTTGATCTGTCTTTCTGTCTCCCCATTTTACGTCTGTTTTTATGTTTGTGTGAGTATCACATAAAATTTATTCAACATATTTTAATGCAATGTTCCATGTTTAATGAAGCATATTTCAGTTTAATGAATACGTTATATTTTAAATTTCTTTGCTTAGATATTTAGGAAAGTTTCAATCTAAAACAATTGAGTAATTATACTCAAATCAACCATAATTTGGTAGTTTTGGAAAAGTTGGAAGGTATATTGAGCATTGCGATTACTTGGATTGTTTTACCAGTACTGCTAAAGAGCAATTATTTTTCCCAAAATTATTTTTTCGGAATTTAAATTCTAATACTTTATTTATTTTGAGCCTTATTTTTTCTTAACGATGTATAAAAAACTTCTGAATATTTGGAACAGACTATACAGAGAATAAAACAATATAAATAAAATATACAGTACAAAACCTATAAAAATAGGACTTGTAGCTAACATGGCAATCTTGATATATTTTAGAAATTATTTTTGGCATGCGCAATGAATTAATTCGAAACAATAATTACTAATCATTTGCTTTTTTAAATTTCTGTAATCCGTTAGCTTATATTCCAGGAATCCATTTTGCAATGAAAAACAGATACATTCGTTGCTTTTCGTTTGAAACTTTTTTAATCTGTTTTCAGATGTATCTCTGAATTTTCAATTTGATGTTTTCGTTGAATATTTGTAATCAAGGTAATTAAATGTTTAATTAGTTTAAAAAAAGGTTTGAATCATTGTATGATAATTTTGGGAAATGCTTTTGTTTTTAAATGACATACAAGGCATTTATACGCATACTATCAATTATTCTATGCATTCTGGGTAACATTGGCACACTCTATAGACCTTCTTTCTTACTAAACATTTAAACTAGGAAAATGTAAATTGTTAAATTTGACATTTATTTACATTTGTGAAATTTTGAATTTAACAATTGTGTACCTCTATTAGTGTGGTGGTTGTTACATGTGATGTATAAAAAATTACAATATATTAAAGAAAACGGAAGTTAACCAGTCAACCCAAGTAACGCCGGGTAATTCTGCTTGTTTTGTATATTTTTAAACAAATTCAAAAGATAAAACAGCTTTCAGCCTAAAAAGGTCCTTTTATAGCTACAACGGCACTTTGTAGTGAATGTTTTAGACTTCAGAGAGCACTATTAAATTTTCTATACATTTTATTTTATACGAAATTTACATTTCAGATTCGTTTCATGTAGTACGTAATAAAAGTTGTGTTAACGACTAGCATTTTAGAAAGAGTAGTTTGAAATCACAGAACTAGAGGTTTGCGGCAGTTTAGAGTAATTTCCTTATTTCAATTAGGCATTAAAACATGTGTCTAAAATTTTATACAAAAGTAATACTCCTCAACTGTATCGATGGAAATCGGAAGTTTTGTCCATTGTCCAGCTATGACAACCGACTAATAACGACCCACTTCGTTTTTCAACGCATTCGGATTGATAAATCAGTCACCTGTTATTGTTCTTAGACTGCTTAATCTTTTGGAACTGTCGAACGATATCTCCGAGTCGCATGTTGAGAACAAGTCTTACAAGTTAATTACAAGGAATAGCCATCGCTTGATAAATGTCTTGACTGCTTTCGGGTGCTTAAAGTTTCGTGTCGCAGCAATGGCGACATAAATCATCTTTGATCCCAATGCAAACAGGTATTCTGGATAGTTAAGATTTATTAGTGAGCAGTTACGATTTAAATTGCCTTTTAAGCTACCTAGCATTAGATTAGTGTTTCTTTGCACTAACGCGGGAAGTGCAGAGGTTAAAATAGATACTTAGAGCATAAAATGTATTTTAAATTGTTTACACAAAGAAAAAGTGGGTACGAAATTCATACATGCATTTCACTTTGTTCTACTATGTGCAGGGAAACCTGGGTCTTTATTCTGTAATCAGCGAATGCAATCTGAAAATTCTTGAAATTAAGTTATTCGGTCTCCATCTCTAAACAGATTATGGTCGGTATACATTCCTAATACTACCTATAAAATCTGGGTTTAGCATATTTTGATAACCTTATCAGCTTTCAACCAAGCTAAGGTAATTTTACTGCTACCAACTTTTGGTAATAGGTCCTTTTTCAATAAAATAGACGTCGTATTCCTTGTTAGTCCAGTCAATATGTACAAAAAAATAGGTTTCCTTGCAAAAGGTCGAGTATCTATAATTTTTGGACATATTGTAGGGACCAATGCCACTAGTAAAAAAACTAGTTTGCGGAAATGAAAGCCCTGTGTAAACAGAGCTATATATATTGAAAAAACGTCGAAATTTTCGAACTTTTTCGGTTTTTTCTCAATATCTCTGTTCCTACGCATTGGAGAGCAAAAGCAATTGTTATTGATATTGTAGAGGACAAAATTTGCTACAACTTTTGTATTTATGATTTTTTTCTACGGGCTATAGTTATTAACTACAGAGCAGTGAGTGTGATAACGTGGCAAAACTGAGGAATTGAGTTGCACATCATCATCCCTTTCCCGAGACTGATAAAATAATTTCCATCAACAGTGGAATCCTCGGATGTGAAGAGATAAACTGCCACATGGCTCAACAAATTGGAATAGAAGATATTTCAAGAATCGTTGGTAGCAACTTTGGAAAAGTAAGATTTAAACGTAGGAACAAAGAGGTCACTCTAGCATCCGTCACGAGCACAGTAAAAGTAGCCAACACGAGAATAGAAATCTTTTCCAAAGAGTATGCATCATGAAACAGTCGGACGAGGAGTTGGAGCAGTACTTAAAATATGAACTTGCACCCTTCCCGATGTCTTTGTTCTCAGAAGAAGGGATGCGAAAGGGAACAAAATCTTCTATGTACTCAGCTTTTACTCCAGCCTCCAGCAGTGACATTTAGCACCAATACATTGGTCGTAGTGGATGGTTGGGTATCTGTTGCACAAAGTAGTCTGGCATCACAACGACTCTGTCGGCTCAATCATCGCAAGGTATGTCCAATATGTACAAAAACACTTTGGTAGTAATACGTCCGTTGTTTTTGACGGTTATCCAGTGGATGCAGCCCAAAAAAATACTAAGAGGGCAGAACGTATGCGTCGTTCCACTGTGCAGTGTTGTGCAGACATAATCTTATTAGACGAAGCAGCACTCGTCCCAGTGCCACAGTAGAAATTTCTTACCAATGAAGGGAACAAACGACGTCTCATCGCATTGCTTTGCAACGCATTTCAGCAACACAGCATTGACGTAAAGCAGGTTGTGTAAGATGCAGATGTCGACATTGTGAAGACAGCACAATCCAAGACCTCAGCCTTTAAGCAAGTCATCATCATTGGGGAAGATACTGACCGGCTGGTGCTTCTCACGGGATTGGCCCCTAATGCGAACAATGTGCACCTGCACAAGCGTGAAAGAGGTGAGTAAACTGGAGTACTGTAATGTAGTTCCTCCTTCAAATATGATTCATCAAGCTATCCGCCAGGTATTGTTCTTTTCCTGCATGCCGTCAGTGGATGTGACACCCCACCCGCCATTTTTAGCCAAGGCAAAACCAAATGCTGCACACTATACTCAAGAAAAATCCTCAGCTAAAAGAATTAGTTTCGGTGTTCTTACAACACTCCTCTGCTGAGGACATAGCCAACGCAGGAGAGAAGTATCTCGTCACTTTGTATGGGGGTGACATGAACACACAAAATTTGGATCGCCTCCGTTTCCTGCATTTCATCAAGGCTACTGCAAAGACCAGCAAATTGTCTTGCACGACTTCCACCGACACAAGACGCTGCCAGATACCATTCCTTCTGGACATATCACACAATCCAGAAGTGGTTGGAGTTCGAAAGACAATCTATAGACTGGGGTTGGATTCGCACAGATCAAGGGTTCACACCAATTAAAGTTAGTAAGGATCCCTGCACCTCAATCCTTACTGAAATTTATATCATGTTGCTGCAAGAAACAGTGCCGTGGGGATTGCCCCTGTCAAAAAGCAGGCCTAAAGTGTTCAAGCCTTTGCACTTTCTGTCTTGGCCAGTCATGCCAAAACGCTCCTACTCCTGTTTTGGAAGACAGCGACATAGATGGAGGCTCTGGATGTTCTTGAGCAAATAGAGGAGCTTGCCACCAATCCTCCGCACACTCATATTACAGTCAACATGAGTGACGAAGAGGATCATTCAACACCAGGACCTTCAAAGCGAGCTAAATTTTAAAACTGCAATGAATCAAGATTTAAAAGAGATTGTAGTGAAAAATGTACTTTTTTAACAGGCGATATATTATTACATCCCTATATAATAACATTTAATTGATTGTATTTGTATTTACCTACTTTTGAATCTTGTTTTTACTTTGAAGAGTTATTAATATTTAATGTTTAATTAATGTGTATAATAAATCAATAATTTGTAATAAATAATGCATAATAAGTTAATAATTAAATAAATATAATAATAAATTAATAATTAAATAAATAAAATAATAAATTAATAAATAATATATAATACATTAATGTATAATATATATATAAAATATTATATAATAACATTTAATATTTAATTGTATTTGTATTTACCTATTTTTGAATCTTGTGTTTACTTTGAAAATTTATTAATATTTAATGTTTAATTAATGTATAATAAATTAATAGTATTTAATCATCAATATTCAATATTCTGCATCAATATTTCTACAATATGTGCGTGTTTTGTAATTTGCCAAAAATTATCACACTTCCACTGCTCTGTAGTTCGATAACTATAGCCTGTAGAAAAAAATTATAAATACAAAAGTTGTAGCAAATTTTGTCCTCTACAATATCGTTAACTACTTTTGCTCTCCGATGCGTAGGAACAGAGATATTGAGTAAAAACCGAAAAAAGTCCGAAAATTTCGACGTTTTTTCAATATAACTCTGCTTGCACAGGGCTTTCGTTTCAGCAAACTTGATTTTGTACTAGTGGCCTTGGTCCCTAAAACATATCCAAAAATTATAGATACTCGACTTTTTGCAAGGAACCAAGTTTAAATTGAATGGACTATGTAGAGAGAATCTGAAACAATGCAGGAATCGTAAATGAAAAAAGGTAATCAAGAATTTGCTCAGGTTTTATCAATCTTTCAGCTACATTTTTTAAATATACAAACTGAAAAACAACTAGGAATTTTAATGAACGCTTAATGAACCAACGAATTTCACTTTCCACAAATCACAACCACATTCAAATTCCTTTCACACTACGTCCTGTAGTGTCTACAAGATTTTAAAAATAAATAAATAATTTAAAAAATTTTACAATCTTTTGATCTTGACTTTTCATGGCATCTGATTGCGCAAAACAGTTTTTCAACACAAAGTATAGTTTGAAGTAGAAGGTAGCAAAACTGTACAACGATTTCAAATAACTTTGTTACTGTTCTTATGACCAAGGACGTTTACCTTCTGAAATACGACTGCTTTAAATACACGTCTGCGAATAACCTTAAAAAACACGAATTTCGTTTTTCACAACATATCTTAATTTTATGCAGATTGGTAAACAGATAGAAATGAAGTACTTGGTGTTCTATGTCTGCTTTAGAGTTCAAGAGCATATGGATTGAAATAAATGTAATAGAAACACTCATTAATGCATTTTATAACCTCAAAGCCTGAAATATCTATTTCTTTTAAATAGGAATACGCGCTGTATAAGTATTGATAATTGCTATTCAGTAGATATATCTGTATCCTTATGCTAACTCTCCTGGTGGTTGTCTCGAAGAGGTGTCTAGTTATTAGCAAAACTGACTAGATCTTGATCTCATCATCATCATCCAAAGACGGGAATATCTTGATGGACGAATATCTCGTCATTAGCAAAATTGGTCAGATCTTGATGGACGAGATATCTCGTCTAAACCAATTCTAGGGTTAATGGAGTCGGGTAGAGTTCCACATCAATCGACTTGAATTTCGCAGGAAAATACTTTGAAGGAACTATGAGACTTTTTCTGTGAAGCTAAATGTATGTGGTTGTAATGTTTTTGTGGTGGAACCTGTTACCTGTCTGAATTCCGTCTTTGACGTCGCTTGTCTGCTTGTCTTTCAAATAAAACTTCAGCCATTGGTCAATGAAGACTCCAAACACTGAATTCCAAACTGATAAATGATAGTTAATTGGTCAAAGAATCAATTGGATTAAACTTCAAGCACCATCTAAATGGAGATAAATGGTGCATTTTACCTACATTTTAAGGTAACTCCGATTTGCATCACATGAGATCATTTGTAACATGAAGTAGAATCTCCGTTTTCCGTCTGGTTTCCTTACTGACACTGAATATACCTCTAATAGAAGTCTACTAGAATAACGTATAGAAGGCTAGTAAAGAATGGCGGACCTATTTGAAGTGAAATGTAATTCTGATCTGATGCCGGCTTTATACAAACGACCTTATCTTTTCGATAAAGTGACCAAAGATGGAAGGTGCAGAAGTAATGCCCGCATGAAGGATTTAAGTACTCAAATGGTCATTCCGAGGAAATTATGACTGGTGGATAAGTTCGGTGTGCCCTACTAGGAGAAATTATTGATGGAGAACATTAGAGGCATTTTATGTCAAGCTAAACGGTAGGTGGCTGTAGCATTTCAGCATCGAAACGTATTTCTCCTTTACGTATTCGGAACAAGAAGTCACTTGGCTTGTTTTTCGAATACGATTTCAGCACTTCGCCAAAAAAGTTAATTGAAATTCAAAAAAATTTCGAATTCCAAATTGATGTATGATAGTTGATTGGTCAACACCAATTAGATTAAACACCAAAACGCTGTCAAACGACGATAAACTGTATTTTAAGGTAATCCCAATGTGTATCATGCGAAAACATTTGGACAGCAGACGTAAAATCTACGTAGACCGTCTGGTTTGTTTGCACTGAAAAGCGCGCTCATAAAACCCAACCCTAGTTACTTCATATACAGGGTGATTCTACGGTCATGGGACAAATTTGGAGGGGTGGTACAGCTTACTAAAACATACATTTTTCGTATAGGAATGTATGGTCGGAAGTGACGCGTGGAGGCACGAACACAAAAAATGAGAAGAATGAACAGAAAAGCATTGTTTATTTATAAAATCCTTGCAAAGTGCTTCTTTGCAGCAATGTTTACAATAAATGCTCAAAATTGCGACCACAAATAGTAATACAAACTCGGCAGCTGTGATTGGCTGGCAATGCTGTGGGTAGAGGGCAGTAGTGTGCCTGGCCATCCGTGATCTGATGCATCTGCGGGAAAACGTCATTTGCAACTGTGCTGTCGACCATGATGGGAGATTTTACAAATAGCGAAAAAGCGGACATGCATATGATGTACATGCATATGCTAATTGGAACGGCAGAGCAGCGCTACGGCTGTATCAGGAACGTTTTCAGAACAGGCGTGTGCCGAACCACAAAATGTTTGAGCGGTTGCATCGGCACCTTTGTGAAAATGGTTCATTCATCGCCAGCTCTGACGGAAGAACTGGATCAAGAACTGTACGATGGAAGAAACCATCTTGAACATTGTGGATGAAACACCCCACACAAGTACAAGAGCTATTGCACGTCGTGTACATGCGAGTCAACCCACCGTTTGGAGAGTCTTAAATGAAGAACATTTACACCCATTCCATATTCAGAGAGTTCAAACGTTGCAGGCAAGTAATTACCCGCTGCGCGTAGAATTCTGCTAATGGTTCTTGCAGCAGTGTGCGTTGCAGCCGGATTCCCCAGCTTCTGTGCTATTCACAGATGAGGCGACTTTTATACAGGAAGGTGTTTTCAATGTGCACAGTACTCATGTGTGGTCAACAGAAAATCCACGCGCTACACGTCCACATGCATTCCAAAAACGCTTCTCTGTGAATGTTTGGGCGGGTGTTGTGAACGATTTCCTCATAGGCCCATATCTCCTACCAACGCGACTCAATGGCTCACATTATCGTATTTTTCTGGAAGAGGTTTTACCAGAATTGCTGCAAGATGTTCCGATTGTCGTTCGTAATTACATGTGGTTTCAGCATGATGGTGCGCCAGCCCATTTCAACGTGTGTGTGCGCAATTACCTGGATACCAGTTTTGCGGGGCGATGGATTGGGCGTGGTGGACCAGTCCGATGGCCACCCCGATCACCAGATATATCGAGCATCGATTACTACTTATGGGGGCATCTGAAGACCATTGTTTACGGGACTCCAGTTGACTCAATTGAGGACCTCGCTGCTCGATTATCCATTGCGGCTGCAAGCGTGCGCTAAATGCTTGGCATATTTGGAAATGCTCGCCAATCACTCCTTCGACGCTACCAAGCATGTATTACTGTTGGTGGTTGCAATTTTGAGCATTTATTGTAAACATTGCTGCAAAGAAGCACTTTGCAAGGATTTTGTAAATAAACAATGTTTTTCTGTTCATGTCTCATTTTTCGTGTTCGTGCCTCCACGCGTCACTTCCGACCATACATTCCTATACGAAAAATGTATGTTTTAGTAAGCTGTACCACCCCTCCAAGTTTGTCCCATGACCGTAGAATCACCCTGTATATGTTACCGTTAAAGCTCGAAAGCCGTTAATGTGCACATTACCTATGCAATCTGCAGATCAGTTCATTTGTTCCGTTAAAGTGCGGAATAATCTACAAATAAGAGTTTTCTGCACTTTACCTAGGTAATGTGCACATTAACGGCTTTCGAATCGTTAAAGTGTAAAAGTTTTTTTCTCCAATTTCCTTTCCCTCCTTCCCTTTCTCCTTCCGCTTTCTAAAGCTCGTGTCGCCGGCGTCTTGCCATTATACTTTGTTTATTGATTGATTCTAACAACTATTCTGTTGATTCATTGATTCTATCAACTTGATTCTTTAGATATCGAAAAATAAATAAATAACATTACGTTTCAACAATTTTCAGTACATTTTATTTACATCTACTGATTATTATATGAAATTACTTACAACTTTATGGGATAGAAGTATAGCGTGTTTTCAATTAGTAGTACCTAGTATTACTGAGTTGTTTGTCTGAATATTAATTTAAGCTTACAAAAACGTTGCTGTTCGAGCAAAGATCTTATTTTCACTTTAACGAGTGCCTAGTAGGTAATGTGCAGATTATCTAGGCGATCTGCAGATTACCTAGGTGATTTGAGAAATGAAACAATTTTCCCCACTTTAACGAATCGGTGTAGTTAATCTGAACATTACCTAGGAAATTTGTAGATTACCTGATTTCCGTACTTTAGCGGTAACGTACATTTATGAGTAGTTTAGAATATATTGTTGCATAAAAATTATTTAAAATGTATATGTTTATTTGGAAAAGAGATACACAGCAAAAGCCTCACAGAAGTAGAATGATAAATATATAATCATCGTTACTTAAAAATTATAAAGTCGTTTGATGTTTTACGATGTTACAAGATTGTCGTTTAAATTCTACGATGCCATTACTAAATATACAAAATAGAATATAAAAGTTTCAATGATAAATATCGTCTACCATCAAAGTCTAATGGCGTTTTTGAACCCGGAAATCCTTTTGTTTTCTTTCAATTGCTTATTGTTTGCACACTTCCGCACGTGTCCGTATTAATTTGTTTATACATTTCACAACACGTATTTATCTGTGTGTAGTATCAATCTTGGGAGGTAGGCCACGCTCCAAGCGTGAAAATATTAGGGGCCCAACGATTATCCCAAAGAATTGGTGGCCTCATCTCTTGATGAGTCATGCGACCGATCGTCAAGTTGAGTTATCCAGTATATTCGACAATCCATATTACAGTGCTGCCACAGGAGTCTAAAAGGAGAGTTTTTGCTACTGTTTTCCAACCTTGGCGACTAGGGATATCTTTTGAAACAAAATAGTCTCAAAAACTCTTATTTTCAAACTAGCAGAATTACCCGGCGTTACTCGGGTTGAATTGGTTAAAATTCCACTTTGGTTAATAAATTGTAATTCCCATTCATCACGTAACAACTACCACACTCTAATAAAGGAACATAATTGTTAAATGCACAATTTCACAAATGTAAACAAATGTCATATTTAATTAATGTCATTTAAATTTTTAGTAAGAAAGATAAGTGCGCCATTGTTACCCAGAATGCATAGAATAGTTCAGAGTATGAATATAAATTCCTTGTATGTCATTTAAAAACAAAAGGGTTTCCTAAAATTATCATACAATGATTAAAAATGTTTTTAAAACTAATTAAACCATTACTTACTTTGATTACAGTTATTGAACGAAAAACATCAAATTGAAAATCCAGAAATACATGTTAAAACAAATTTAAAAACCTTCGAACCAAAAGTAATGAATGTATCTGCTTTTTTCACAATAAAATGAATTATTAGAATTTTACGGACACAAATTTAAAAAACAAATGATTAAAAAATATCAGGTTTGCCATATTAGCTACCAGTCCTAGTTTGAAAGGTCTTGTTCTGTATATTTCATTTATAATGTTTTATTCTCTTTATCGTCTGTCCCAAATATTCAGAATTTTTTATAAAGAAAAAATAAGGCTGAAAAAATAAAGTATTAGAATTTAAATTCCGTAAAAATAGTTTTGGGAAAAATAATTGCTTTTTTAGCAGTACTGGTAAAACAATTCAAGTAATTGTATGCTCATTATACCTTCTAGCTACTCCCAAACTACCAAATTATGGTTGTTTAAGTATAGTTACTCAGATGTTTTAGCGTGAAAGTTGTCTAAATATGTAAGCAAAGGAATGTGAAATAACGTATTCACTAAACTAAAATGGAATTTATAAAATATAGAACATTAGATTAAAATATGTTAGATAAATTGTATGGAGCATTACTAGTACAAACACACAGACACAAAATCAGACATAAAATGGGAAGATGGACAGACAGACTAGCTCAACCAAGTTCAGTCACTAAATGAATGTAAGTACTCACAGTATAAAAAGTTTCATGCAAATATATACAGCCATTTGGACGTAGCACGGGCACACACATACATACATATAGACAGACAGACACCAAACGCGCAAGAGACGGATTTTGCATCAAAAGGATCCAAAACGGATAGAAAATTTGAAATGGGTGGAAAATATTCTATGTACAAATACTCCATTCTCTTATTTATATAGATTGTGACGTTTTTCTTTGGAAATTCACCAAAGGTCAACGAAAATTTAGTCCTTTTCTAATAATAGCTGAAGGAAAAATATTTTTTGGATTTTATTTCAGTGCCAAGCCATGGGAACCTTTAAAAAAACCATCGGAATTTGTGGTTGCTAAATTGCCATGAAAACTTTAAGAAAATATTTACCTTTAAATTTTGAAATTTAAATTTCTTGGTGAGATCTTCAATGTCGGTTTCATACTTACTTAGCACTTTTTGTGCTTCAACCAACTCATTTTGATCTGAGCAACTAAATTTGCTACTAAGTTTAAGAAGAGGCTTTTTTGCTACTAGTTTTCAAAATGTATGCTACGAACTGTGCAGAATATAAACACATCTGCACAGTTCGAGTTGACAAATTCTGCCTTCTCGTCTTGGAGAACAGTTGAATCGTAGAGGGCCATTGTGTATCCCTTAAGGACCATCTGGACTGGACGGAGACCACCTCGATAAATATTTCGGGATTTACGATCTACGTAGACAACTTCAATTTACGACCACTATTAATGCTACTATTTCATAAGTGCTTTGGCTGTGGCAGCCCTGATATTACCTCGAAATATGAAATACCTGTACCTTATAGTATTTTGAAGTGGTGAGACCCAACTACAAAAGGTTAGGGAGCACCCCTGGATGCGTGCCTTCCTGCAAAAGTCTTGGGATGGCTGGGTTTGGACTGTAAAAGTGCTATTATAACCTATAAATTAAATGGATATAGAATTTTCGTACATGGTAAACTATTTTCCTCAAATGCAGACATCGCCTCAGAATACTCGTCGTATTGATCTTATGACTCCAGTCAAGACTGATCGCAAACTTGGTACACAACCTCGATGACTAACGCAAACTTTTGGTATAGTTGGAAACTTTTATGTTTATATTCTAAAATTACATTTTATTTTGTTTGAAAAAGTGTTTATACAAGTGAAAGGTCTTTGGGATATGACTTTTCCTTTCATTTCCTTTTCATTCATTCTCAATGAGAAAAATGTTATTACTTCCTGAATCAAAATGTTTCAGGTTTTCCGTATAGGTTTATCTATTGGACTATAGAATGTATCTAGCTGCTAACACTGAACAACATTAGTACCATAACATCGAATAAAATATCAATAAATGTGAATGTGTACATGTATTTAATGGATTCTTGAAATCATTAGGGTAAATTTTGTTGATCTCTACCCTTCCTTAACGTAAATAACAAGTATTTCCTTCTCAAGGCATGACGATTTAGCTTGGGATACAAACTGAAGAGAAATTGGAATAGTAATTGTGTTAGGGGAGAAGTATCGAATGTGAACGAGTCTTTAAAACATTGTCTATAAAATGAATTTTTCACAACTGAATACATTGTAATAAGTATTTTTAAAATATATGTAATTTAAAATGTGTGATTTTTTCTCTTAATAATTACTTCGAATGTTTTATTCAGTTTAAATTACTTTTCTTACCCTAACATTTTCTTACGAAATTAGTATTTCAAGTTTTAGAAAAGACTAGCTGAATTACCCGGCGTTGCTCGGGTTGAAATAGTTAAATGTTGCTTGAAAAGTGAATTAGAATAATCACTTTTCTTTCACAGAAAAATGCAATCATTTAAGTTGTACGGAAAATACGTTTTAACTTTTCCATAACTTCTACTATATACTTCGGACGCAAATATATGCATTTAATTCCTGAATATATTGCAATATCTAAAAGATTAAGACATAAATACGAACAGAAACGAAATTCCGACGAAAAAATGCAGAATTCTAAAAAACGAATGATACGCAGTGTCGAATTTCGACTGCCTGAGTGTATTCTGAAACAGAGCAATTCGAAAAAAGATATTTGAAAATATTGATAAAGACGATAATGAAATTTAGTAATGCTCAAATATGACTGCAACATTTCGCTGTGTTAACTCAAATAGACAAACACGGGATGCTAAATCAAATTTATAAAATAATAAAAATTAATTCTGGTTTCCCAAATCTAAAATAACAAAATTACGCTTTTATGATTAATGAGTTGAAGTTTTTCGTGTTTCATTACAAAATGTAAATTATGAATAATGAAATATTTTAAATATCCTTTTTTTATCAAACAAATATTCATGTAAAAATATAAAATTCATATAGAAATAAAATAATAAACTTTAATTCAATAATGCACATTACACCTGTCAAATAAAGTAGGAAATACTTATACAATCAACTAAAAGTTAGATTTAGTAATGCTCAAACAACGGCAACATAGCTTTGCCCGGGTATTTATCCCAATCTTCTATTGGACAGGAAAAGGAATGAAATCAATGTATAGTGTAAAATCAAAGTAATTATATTAACAGGTTCTAAAAGTATAAGTACAGTACACGCATTATAAAGTAAAATATTTTACAAATTCACTGCAATATAAATTTAACACAAAACTTGATTATACACAACATTTTTAGTTTCACCTCCGGGAGCAAGAATAAATAAATTCTTGGGTGAACCCACCCTCGAGCAACCAACATAAAGTTGTCCGTGGGAGAAACACGCCGATCTCAAATCCACTCCGCAGTACTTGATAGACTGCCCCTGCGACTTGTTGATCGTGATCGAGAACGCAAGTCTTACTGGAAACTGCAATCTCTTAAAGTCGAAAGGGAGATCCGTCGGAATGAGTGGTATCCGTGGGATAAAAACTGTTGCACCCTCTCCCTTTCCTGTCAAGATAGTCGCTTCCATTACATTGCCCAGCAGCTTCTTGACACACAGCCTCGTGCCGTTGCAAAGTTTTGGCGGGTCGAGGTTCCGCAGTAAAATAACCGGAGATCCCACTTTAAGTAAAAGACGATGTGGTGGCAATCCAGCCGGATCAAGCGAGTTCAGGAACTCTGGCGGGAAATTGACGACCTCATCGGCATCTACTACGGTATCGATGGACTTGTATTCAGTGACCACGCCTGGTAACATGACAAGTATTTGATTGTTTATGTCGTGGACGTCTTCATTTTTAGCAGAAAGAATGGCCCTCTCTCGCAACCAGTTCAAATCGTGATAGTTTTGGGAAACAGACGGATAGACTGCATCTATCAGCTCTGAGACGGACGACACCAGATTACAAAAATCGGATGGGAATTTAATCTTGCCAGAAGACTCGACTGCCAATCTGCCTTCTCCGATCTCCAGGAGTTTGTCTGAGAAAATTTGAGCACTCTCATCCCCCAGATGTACTCTCATGTTTTGCTTCAAAGTTATCTTTCGCACATGTCTCCACAAAAACGAATGTTTCAAACATGCATGGATCTCATCGGCCGGCGTCGACTTCGGGATGACGGGCAGAGTTTGACGAAAGTCTCCACAGAGGAGTACCAGAGCTCCTCCCATCAGGTTGTCGTTTCCTCTCAGATCTCTCAGAGTGACGTCGAGGGCCTCGAGAGCTTTCTTGTGAGCCATGGTGCATTCGTCCCACACGATTAATTTGCAAGTCTCGAGCACCTGCGCCCGACCACTTGCCTTGCTTATGTTGCAGGTAGGATTTTCCTGCCTGGCGATGTCAAGTGGCAACTTAAGTGCAGAATGGGCCGTCCTCCCTCCTTCCATTAACGTCGCCGCAATTCCCGAAGAGGCGATGGCAAGAGCAACTTCTCCCCGAGTCCTGATTTCGGCCAGTATTATATTAATCAAGAATGTTTTCCCTGTGCCCCCAGAAGCATCAAGAAAAATGATACCACCTTGTTGTTTTGCTGCCTGATCCATGATAATTTGGTATGCGTTTTTCTGATCTCGATTCAGAAGTGGCTTCTTGTCCGCGACGTATGCACTCAGCTCTTCGACGTCGTAGTTCGTTTCTCGCACGTAATCTGCGCGAAGTACGTCTCGTCGATCTCTTACTGGTGCAGGCAGGCCCAATTGCAGTAATGTTTTATTTGTCATGGCCACACATTTGTCCTCAAGAATAACCAAAGCCTCGTTGAAAATGTCCGGACCAAACGCGATTTCTAATGTCGGGGTTTCCCTCCGGACTTTGGCGAGTATATCCTCACTCAGGGCCTCCTTATACTTTTCCCATAAAGTGTTTGGATTCGATGGACTGCATGTAGTCAATATTATAGCAAACAGGTTTCTGATTTGCTCTGGTAGGGAGATCAATTCGGCTTCTCGCAACGTGTCATCCCAGTGCTGGTCTCCTTCCAGCAAACCCAACTTCTGACAGGCCTCTCTAAATGTCTGGCATACTTCGTCGTTTACCGTTCTCATCTCTGCGAAAGATCTAGGTCCTCGTACCGAGTGAAGAAGCATCCTAAGGAAATAGCATTCGGCGTTGTTGGGGTGAACAGTGTACACTCGACCCAAGGCGTCACTCGCGACTGCATCATGTCCAGGGACGGGCTGGCCAACTTTTCTCCTACAGAAAATTTTCCTCGACGCATTCCACGTGTAATATCGAGGTATCTCAGGATACAACAAAGTCCTCGCAAAAGAATCCTGCTGACACAGTTGAAAGAATGCCGTCAAAGTCGTGTTTGGTGGCTGATCAATCACTCTAGGGGCGCTCTCTGTTGTGAAATAAACTCTCTGACCATTTTCTAAATGGACGCTGAGGTGAACAACAGTAGGGTGTCTTTCGTGAATCGAAAAACCCAGTATTCGCCAAACTGCCTCGTTACTGCTGAGGTATCTTCCCAATTGATACCGCGTCACTTCATCGTTCGATCTCTCGTCGCTGATACCGAAAACAGCCATATCACTACCTTTGTTGACATACTTGCACACATATTTAATCGATTTCACACTGTTGCAGTACTCCACGTTGATGTGTGCCCGAAACATTTTCGACAGCAGCGGCGAAAAGGGCACAACCCACCTATTGTCGATTTCTATTTCCGTGTTGCTGCGTATCGTTAGTTTCGCCGTGAACCCTCCATCTTCCGGAGCCCGCCGTCTGTACAGGGGATAGCCGTCATTTCCAGTTTGTGTCTCTTTAATGAATTTTCTAGGGTATTTCTTGGTACACTTTCCGTCCTTCATACACGGAGAAATGGGATTGAGATTTCCACACGGTCCGTGGATCATGTTTTTCGTTACCACTTCAAAAAGTTCGGGATCTTGTTCCGGGTCTGGCAACTCGGCAGATATAACGTCATCGATTTGAGTGGGCTGAATTTTGTCCGCTAACCAGATCAAATTGTGCGAGTGTGGCAGCCCTCTTTTTTGCCATTCAATCGTATACATCCAGCATCTCGGCACTCCAAATACATGGCCCTTTGTTATAACGTCAATCAGTTTCAACTGCTTCTGTTTAAATACTCTCGCAATCAAGTCGTGGCGCTCACTGGGTAATTGACCATTGGTAAGAACCTCCTTGATCTCCGTCCAAGTGGGATTGCAGGTGAAGGTGATAAATAAGTCTGGTCTCCCGTACGTCCTCACGTACGTCATAGCATCTTGTGTGTATTCGTGCATGTGTCTGGGACTGCCTGTAAATGTAGCTGGTAGTATGACTAAGGCACCGAGGTTTTCAACGTTCCCGTCATTTGCCACAGCATCTCTCAGGTGAATATATTCGTCAACTCTCAGTTTACGTTGATTTAGACGAATGTAAAGGAGACGTTCACTCTCGACTTTAGCGTACATATCGACGATGAACTGATGAAACAATTGCCTGCAGTTCAATACGTGGTTCTGCCCAGTATCTCGAACCATTAATCTGTACGCATAGAAATCCATCGCTGAAACTTTCTTGCTCGTTGTTTCACCTGTTCTTGGGTTGATCTGCCTCAGATTAAATTGATATCCATCTTCACCATGGGGGAATATTACTGGGTACTGCAGAGCATCGTAAGATCGATGTGTTTCCGAAATACGCTGCAATGATTCACCTCGTCGTTGAATAACGATATCCCGTTGATGAAACTCATCTCCTGAACCACCGCGACTTCATCTGCTTGAGGAGAGTTAAAGCGCCGCTCGTGTTCGCCTGCTGGTCTTCGGTCTGCTCTTATGACTACTTTATATTCATCTGTTGGCATATGTTCCAATGCTGTTTCAAACGTTTTAATAAGATTATTGTGCTCATGAAACATCCTCTGTAAGTTTAACACAATCTGACGTCTTGTTCCCGAGATGTAGGCGCACCTCTGATCAGTTTCCATTTGTTCGTTTTGAATAAAATATAGTTGTAGAAATTTTGGTGGTTGATCTGGCAGCGGAAGCAACGATCCCGCTCTATGGTAAACCTGCCCTTGCACCTTGAATGTCGACGGAAATCCGGGCTGTCCAACAACTGATGTGCCGCCGAATGATGTCATTTGGAAACATGAGTTGTATTTTCTGATGTTACTTAGAAAATGCTTCGACTCTGACGTATCTCCTGATGTGTAAGTCAAAAGGTCTTGTGGTGGTGGTTCCAGTTGGCAAAGTTTAACTTTTCCATTTTTGCAGCAAATACCAGTAGACTCTGATTTAAACTTTTTGGCTTGACAGTAAGTACAAACCATTTCCATTTTCCCGATCGTAACACTTGCATGCATCGAGTAGTCTTTATGTGAATCGTAGTGAAATCCTTCCAGTGCTAAGCTAAAATGGCTCGCAGTCCGTGATCGTTTGGCTCTATCTCTCTTATCCTGTAGTCGGGCCTCTCGCTGCTGTGCCGTCTCTGTTGCTCTAGATGTAGTAGCTCTATCTCTCTTATCCTGTAGTCGGGCCTCACGCTGCTGTGCAGTCTCTGTTGCTCTTGATGTAGTAGCTCTATCTCTCTTATCCTGTAGTCGGGCCTCTCGCTGCTGTGCCGTCTCTGTTGTTCTAGATGTAGTAGCTCTATCTCTCTTATCCTGTAGTCGGGCCTCACGCTGCTGTGCCGTCTCTGTTGCTCTAGATGTAGTAGCTGTCTCTTTCATATCCTGTAGTCGGGCCTCACGCTGCTGTGCCGTCTCTGTTGCTCTAGATGTAGTTGCTCTATCTCTCTTATCCTGTAGTAGGGTCTCACGCTGTTGTGCCGTCTTTGTTGCTCTAGATGTAGTAGCTCTCTCTCTCGCAATCGCAAGTCTTCTATTCCTCTCCTCGGAAGTTTCTTGTCTACGCTCATTTTTCATCATCTTAGCCGTTGACTGCACTTGGCCGATTGCCTTCCGCTTCCTTGGAGGCATTGCTACAGCAAAGAAATCTGTAAAAGAATACAAAAAGCTATTTCATAAAATAAGCAAAAGGCACACTCTCACTGAGCAATGAAATCTATTATAGAATACAAAGAAAAGCTATTTCATAAAATTAGCAAAAGGCACACTATCACAGAGCAGTGAAATCTGTCATTAAAAAGTTATTTCATAAAATAAGCAAAAGGCACACTCACTGAACAATGAAATCTATTATAGAATACAATAAAAAACTAATATAAACTGAATGGTAAAACAAATTTAAAATTGTGAAGTACTTACATCAGTTTAGGAGAATATCAAACTTTTAACACAAATAAAAAAAATTAATGCCTTACTTAAAAGCTGTCAATCAAAATATTCAAACACAGAATTCTAAATCATGTTAAAAATAAACTTTTATTCTGGTGTAAAAAAAGCATTAATTCTGATCCCATTAAACTTATTTAAAAAATTAAGCAAAAGGCACATCTCACTGAGCAATGAAATCTATTATAGAATACAATAAAAAGCTAAAATTAACGAAAAAACGAATTTAAAATTATGTAGTACTTACATCCGTTTAGAAATATAAATCCAAAATGTACACTATCACTGTCGAATAAAGTAGGAAACACTTATACAATCAAAAGAGCGAAATAAAACTGCCAGATTCACTGAAAGATGATAAACTGGAAGACTTACCGAGTTAGCTTCCTTTAAATACGACCAGCTAAGAATCGAGTGGGTGCTGGAATGTTCTCCACCATGAGTCCAATTAAGTTTCCGTTTCCCCAACTTTCTAGAAAGTTCTACAAAGTTTTATAAAAAAAGTAAACATTAATTCTGGTGCTGCCAGATATCGAGTAGCAAAATTACGCTTTTATGATCAATGAGTTTTTCGTTTGTGCTTTTCGGAATAACGGTGCTTGGTTTAGAAATAAATATAATCGGTGTAGACAAATTAAACTGAATAGATAAAATTTTTTCAAAAAGCAGAAGGTCGATTTTACAGAATTTTTCAGAAAGAAAATCACTGCTTTCAACGGAGGATTCACATGTATCTATTCCGGACATTTTAAAATAAGTTACACGCCTTACCTAAAAAGCCTCGTGAAACAGAATTCTACAAATCATTACGTATTCGATAAATTATTTAAGGAAAGTTGGTCGAAATACACACCAACTTTCCTTGAAAATAATCCTTGAACTCCTGAAAACCTTTCCTTGAATTTCCTTGCAAACATAAATATTTTAAAATATTCTTTCCCCCTTCATCAATAAAATATCTATAATTTATTTACATCATGGGAAGAACTAAAAAGTCAGTTCAAACATAAATACTGTAATTTAATTTGTTTCGGAAAAAATTGTTTTTCGATCAACAGTGGTAAAGCAACCATCGCTGCCTAAAGCAATCAATCTATGCTCAATGTTATTTCTATTGCGATTTCGAATAGTTTTTAGCCCCCCAGGGCCAATAGAACGGGGGTTAAGAGTTAGCCTATGCTGACCGCAGTGTTCTAAATTATAAGTGTACCAAATTTGGTGTGGATTGGTCAAACGGTGTAGATTTGTATAGAAAATATACCCACATACACACACACACACATCCTATTTTATATATATAGATATGAACGGCAAGAAAATAGTTCGTGTAGGTTAGAATGAGTGAATCGGTTTGGGATTTTTATGGCGCAAGAGCCATATTTGTGCAAGCTAGAATTCACGGACTGGAATTATGGAGTTAGTACTGTCTAAATCTTAACAGGATAAAACTTACAGAACAGACAGATGTAGTTAATTGTATTTTTATTAACTGGTTAATGGTGTTTTAATGAAAAAATAAAAATCTATGAGTTCGTTTATTATACATTGTTTCCATATCTGTAAGATTCAATCATTCCTCATACAAAAATACAGATAGAAAAATTGTTATACATGAATGAAGAGTGTGGACGAATAACCGTCTATGTTACATATCACTCATTTTAAAGGAATAAAATACTCTCAATTATATTTCTGATGTCAATGTTCACGGAGAAGTTCCAAACACGTAGACACTTATACCATTCACCGTTTCGTAAATTTGGGGAAGCTTGTTAAGATGATCGACATGTTATTTCTTCCCATCGCTCGGTTTGAAGATATGTCCCGTAATTGAGCGTATAATCAATAAAAAGCATAAATCATAACGTAGCACAAATTATTGATTAGTTAAAATGATTATCCAGCGTAATTAAAAGCACTAGTCTGCGCTTCGATCAATCGGTCAATCGGCCCAATTCGATTCGTAAGCCAACGGCACTCACCCTTCTAAAGTCTTACGACAGCGACGCCGCTCACATACTCTGTCTATTTCATCAAATGGTCGATGTTTCCATGATCGTAAAATATATCTTAACGCAAAGAGGCTGACACCCAACATCATCTAATGGTTTCCTTGCATAAAGAATCGATGTATATATCACTCATTATATACATCGACTACATAGACCATTATTCCATGAAAATCTCATTTTCAAAAAATTTGCATAGACCGATATTCGGCGCACGCTTCAAATATCATAACACATTAATGATAAATGTAAAACAAAAATGATGAGAATACTTATTTTACCATAGTTGTGATACAAAGGAATGACAGAAACATTGATCAAACAATTAAACGAAAAATACAAAAATGACCAGGGAAAACACATTTTCGTTGTTGGTCATTATTTCACTTCATAATATCAGTGCATGTCAACAGCACATTTTCTTCATATTAATATAAATTCTCTTTTGTTATTCCTGTACATTTTTAAGCATTTTGTTACAAATTTCAACAGGACGAACCTGTAAAGTTATTGACAGTGATTCAAAATTACAAGATATCCTCGGATTTTCCCCTTTGGTATTGATTCTCTGCCAATCGGCCGTTGTGTTGCTCCAGCGCGACATAAATTCAATTACCTACCTGTAAAGTTATCAATAAATAATCCATCACTTTTTCAAATAAATTCTTGTTGAAACGAAACATTTATGCAAGGTTCGCAGAAATATTTTTGCACTACTTGAATGGAAGTACGAATTATAAGCTTTTAGAATATATGTTTTAAATTAGCGTTTAGAAACCTAAAACCTTTGCTTTCAGGCTTAGTGCATCCTTCACTGCAAGATCAACTGATAATTCCACATCAAAATGCCATGAACTGTTCCAGTCAAAAGTAAATTCATCTGTATCTATATCACGTTTGAGATAGATGGATTCGAGGATACAATACCTGAAACCGTAAGACATTCACGTTTGCTATAGAGACAAATTTGGAATTTTTACTGTGCCTGGTAGATATGTTATCGTATTTGACCCCAGAATTTCTCTTCGTGGATACTGCAGTTTTAGTTTTCCTATTTAACCTTGAGAATATTTATTTTAAATAATATTTAGGATAATTAGTATTTTATTTCTATTGGAAGACGAAATGGGCGAAGGGAATCGAGCTCTTATTGCGACTTATAACTTGGAAAAATCCAATATAGAAAATATACGTTTTGCTTTTATTCAGATTTAATTCTGAGACGTTTCAGGCAAAAAATGTGAGAGATTTTCATTGTAAACAAAAAAACCGGACGGAAAGCGGAGATTTTACTTCTGTTACTTGAATGCTCTTGCGTGATACATATCGGGGTCATCTTAAAATGTAGTGTATCGCCATTTTGGTGATGTTCAGCGTTTAATCTAATTGGCGCTGAGAGAGAGAGAGAGACGAATCAACAATCCCATACTAAGTCGTTCTTAGTAGTTTTTAATGGCGACGTACTGAAATCGTGTTCGAAGAACAAGCCAGGTGACGTTACGTTTGAAATACGTACAGGAAACATGTTTCACCTCAGAAATACTAGCGCTACCTGCCCATTCAGCTTGACAGAAAAAGCCTCTCATACTTAAGTTGCTGTAAAGGCCATCATTGGTCTAGTACACTGCCGTGTTAGTCAAGAAGGCAACATCTCCAAAGTTTGGCTCTAGGGTTAAATATTGTCAAAATGCTGCATATCTGATGCCTTACACTGTTCTTACTGGATATCTTGTAATGTTTGAAAACAACATGCTCAATCAATAGATGAGTGATCATAGTATAGTCTAGTGTAGCCAAGTATGAGATATTTATGAATGCAATCTGTAACAATCGTTTACTCGAAAAGACCAGACTTGGTTGGTCGGGTTTTAGGGCGCAATGGCCGTGTTTCTGCGCCATACACAAGATAGACAACTTCGAGTACCAGACCTGAACATACTGCCATTTTGCTTAATACTGCAGTACAGTAGTCTCAATTTCTGATTCTTCTTTCTGTCTTTAATGTTTATATGGATGGCGGAGATGAATACGTGAGTGGGAATAATATTATGCCTACAAAAAATACGTAAAAGACTACCAGAAGAATGCAACAATGAAAAGTTTTTGGAACCAGATATCCAAACTTCTGGACTTCTTATCAGTAAACTGTCAAGAATTGGAAACGGTTCCTCAAAGATTCTATGGTTAACCCAATCAACAGTTATTCCAACACCATTACGGTCAAGAACCGGAAAAGGTTCAACTGAACCTCCTCCCAGATTCCATGGTTAAGCTAATCAACAACCAACTTGTATGATACGGCGGCCAAATTTCGTTAACGCCTCGTAGAACGGCATATTTCGCTTAACTTCCTCCCCCTTCAGCATTTGGGCGAGAGAGTTTTGAATGACTTTTACGACTGACCACCTAGCCTACCATAGTGTTGTCCCAATGCCGCTCAATGGAAATTGAAGAAATGGTTGTTTGAAAAATCTCTCGGGCCCCACTTTCCCAACCGGCGCCACTTTCTATCTTCCTCATAGAGTTCACACAATGATAGACAGGGGACGCACCGAACAAAAGGAAGGACCCTCTTAAAGGCCAGTCGCTGACAGCTCGTAAATGGTGATCGATGTCAGCGGTCACTTAAAAGGGGGGAATTCCAAGGTACACCATCAGTACCAAGCCGCTCTAGGAAGGAAAATTCTCACGGTACAACAGTTGTACCTGCCCTAGTATAAAGGTTAATCCAACTCCATTATGTGCAAGGGAATCTGTCAGCCCATAACTTGCATTTCTTCGGGAACCACTCTTATGGTACAAACATTCGCCGACAATCGAACCACATAGGTCCTAGAACTTATATATGAGTTCTCCTTAAAGAGGTGCCCAATAAATTGTTAAATCTTCCCTCTCTCTAGACCCTCACCTCTTCGACTCACCAAATGGTTTAGAGCCATCCGAAGGGGTTAGTTAAATCCTCCCTAGAGGGAGGGAACGAAAGCATACTTCGTGATATGTATGTTTGTATGCACTTTAGACGTTACGTGGTGGGCGCACTCACCAGAATCGCCAACTCTTATAGAGTATGTGGGATGCAAAAGAAACTACGCACATTTATTATCAACTTTGCAAACATACTTTGCTGCTCTTTGGAAGAACGACTTAATAAGTTATTTGAAATGACGGAAGTTGTCAGATTTGGAATAGGAAAAGATCGAGGGTTTTTAAATTTCCCTGTCATTTAAATTCTATGCAAGACGATCGTTTTTAGCTTTTATTCTAATCATCCCTTGTAGAAAACATTACCGTAGAGTCAAAATAAACCATATTAAAAAAAAATTTCTTTGTCTAATATACAAACTTAAAATGGCAAATCTATTTTGAATGACACTAAAAAAAATTGTTAGTTTGATCTTGAATTTTAATGTGTGTTATGTTAGATACGAAAATTATCTAATTTTATTTCCAATTAAAAGAACTCAAAATTTACATCCATTTTTTTTATTTCGATAATTTTCGCTGTTTCTCTTTGGACGATCTATCATACAATCTAACGTAAGACAATCTTTTCGCATTTAATCTAATTGGTGGTGACTAAACAACTGTATATCAATTCGGAATTCCTTCTTTGGAATTGAAATTCGCGAAGTACTGAAATCGCATTAAAAAACAAGTCAAGTGACGTTGCGTTCGAAATACGTACAGGAAAGACGTACCACCGCAGAAACACAACCGCTATCTACATTATTTTAACTTTACAAAAAAGGCATATCTTCATACTCTTTATAAGAAATTTCAAAACTATTATTGGAAATTCGATCTCGAACACAGGATCCGTGAATACAGGATAGAATGAATCTTTCTCGCTTGATCACTAACACTTGGATTGCGATTTAAGTAACCTATATACGTTTAGGATGTATGCATCCTGAGCCAGACGTGAAAAATAAAAGTTTTGAACGTAAGCGGAGATTGAAACATGGAAATAAAAAGCCAGTACACGGTTTTAAGACGAAAACACTACGTAAACAATGAGATGGTAACTGGCAAGAAGGTAACTCTAGCTTCGTGTTGTAGTTGAACAATGGACTGCTTGAACTCGAAGGTATCCTTCAGATACTATCAGAGATGACACGAATCACGATGAAAAGCAATGAATTGTCCTAGATCTGCGAACAAACTCTGATCTACATAATAGGATTACAAGTGTCTGACGCAAGTCCTCGAAGCTTAGTTCGTGTAGCCATTATCTTTTGATACTGGACCTTTCAACGCGTTAAGTAGATGAAAGTATTCTTGGATTTATCATTACTTTTGCTCAAGTTCATTTATTATGGACGTTAAAAGCTATGAGCACATCCATATTAGAACAACTGATAACATCATATGGGTATTTAAGTTGAAGTTAGTATTCATATATATAGATGTATTACTATACGATTCGAAGTGAGATAAAAACTGTAATCGATAAAATTGAGAATGTATTTTGTCCAATGTAAAAATAGGTGTGGTATTTTGGTATTTTTCAATTAACGTCACACTGGAGCAACACAACGGGCTATTTGTAAAAAGTAGGGGGTTGGTTGGATTCTATGGAGCAAGGTGCATATTTGGCCAATTGATTGAGTACACATATAATCCGATTTGTGTGCTTGATCACCAGGATCCGCTTATAAACCGTCGTCAAGGAATGGACATACACACAAAGAAAGCTTTTTTACGGACACAGAAGAGAGAGAAGTACACCAGGGAGGAACATAACCTGGCAGGAATCGAACCTGCGCCGGCTTTAACTCGAAGGCTTCTAGCGCAGTGGGCATACCAACTGCGCCACGACAGCCCTTATTTGGCCAAGTTATGCCAAACAATGTCAAGTAAATAGGCCATACACACAAGGAAGGTTTTACTAACACAGAAGAGGGAAACACACTAAGGAAGGAATCGAATCTGGTGAACCTAAATTAAAAAATAGTGGAGATTAACCTAAAGGAAATTTTGTAAATTTGGTTGGGGGACTTGTTGATTTTACTTGAGGACTAGTTAAACCAAAGGATTCACCTCAACGAAAGAGATTGACTGAAGAATGAACAAGTAGATTGGTAAGACAATTTTCATTCAATCTTGTTGACTTACTTTCAGGTGAATCAACAAAAGTGAACCAAGTACAAATGGACACATCACATCGTATTCCCCAGAAATGTCTCATTTGTAAAATTAATTATTTGTTGTATGTGGTCTAATGATCTTGCTTTATTTACTTTCCCTGTTGTATTCTTTAACATATGGTGTTTAAGTAGATGGAAAATCACTTAATGCACTACTTCAACTTAAACTCTCTTTACCAAACTAAAAGATTGAAGAATGAGGAAGTAGGTTGGGAGGACAATCTTCATTCAACCTTGTTGACTTACTTTCGGGGAATCAACAAAAGTACACCAAATACAAATAGACAAGTCACATCATGTTCACAGAAATGTCTAATATGTAAAACTAATTGTTGTAGTATGTGGTCTAGTGATATTGCTTTATTCATTTTACCACTTGTCTTGTTATATGGTGTTTAATGGTGTTTAAGTAGTAGAAAGATCAATGTACCATTCCAACTTAAACTCTCTTTACTAAAGTACTATTCTGCATGCTAGTCCAAAAGGAAGTACCTCCAAGTTTGGTCTTTGCTAGTTAATGGTTGATAAAATTCTACATATTTTATACTTAACAAACACTAAATAACAGTATGACTCCTCAGTCTAGTGTTAATTAAGCGGGCTCTGACTGTTTTCGGGTCGTTTTGAGGCACTAGAAACTTTTATATTCAGATTTTCAACAATAATTAACCCTAAAGACACAAATTCGGAGATACTTCTTGGCTAGTACGATGGTATTGTATCTAAGAGATTCCTCCAATCCGCTCTATGAGTAATGTAGGAAATAAAGGAATTTGATTAGATGCCACGACGTATATAACTGTTTTTGAAGCTCCTGGAGGCTTCAAATTGAATCAATAATATTGTCAAGGATATTGAATCAATAATACTAGTCAAGAAGACATAAATTTCATTATAATCGCACGATTCTATGATGTTGCAATTTTCACAAGCGGTAGTGTATAAATGAAAATTAGAGAAAAATGTATGTATTTGTACAAGTTAAATATTGAATTCTTGTAATACATACCTGAGCAAATGAAAAGGTAAAGTGAAAGGCAAAGCAACTAGTATTGCTGCTAAACGTGGCTATTTTAAAATAAAGCTTAAATATTCTATATTGTGTCTTCATTTTTAAATGTTCTCCCTTGTAGGGACAAGTCATCTGTTTGGATTTGAACTTAAACAGTATTATAAATATTGTTGAATATTTTATGTTGCTTTATTCCATGTCGTGGGAGCCATGTGTAAACACATAACTTAGGATAAATTCTTTAAATGAGATGTATATTTTAATGGTTTATTTCTCTGCCAAGTTCTGGAATTTTCTAGCAATACCAAAAGAGGAACATATTTTTCGATTTACGAGATTGGTATAGCTGTTTTCAAACATTGCAAGTTATTATATTCTAATGAGCAGAAACAATAATCCAATTTTGAAAACATTTCACAGAATGGAAAGATAGTTTTTAATTCGAAACAATTTCATCGACTTGTTATTCGAGTGAAAAAATTCAATCCACCATAATACACTGACTTTAAATCGAACTTCTTATTTTTCGTTAGCTCATTCTACTGACATGGTTTCAACATCTTAGTTTAAGAAAAACAAAAATTCATGCTGAACAACGTTAATGAAATAATTTTCTTTGATGTTTCTGTTTTCCATATTTTCTTGTTTCATTGTCACTTACTTTTGAAAGCCTTGTATAATTTCCTGTAGAGTACGAGATAATTTTCTGTAGAATACGAGATAGTACATTTCTTTTTATATCGTCACCTGAATGCGAGAACTAGGTAAATCGAAAAACAGGTATTTTGAGTTATTCTCAAATCAGTAAAAATCAGATAATACGGGATTTAATGCAAGAACTAGGTAATTCTTTTATCACTTAAGCTCTATCTGTCAGCTAATGAAAAAATGAAAAAGGTATTAGGCATATAAACTGTTTTTCTTTCATATCAAAAACCAAAAAATTGAGTTACCTAGTTTTTGCATTGAGGTGGCGATATGAAAGAAATTTGCCATCCTTACTACCAACGTCATATTATTTGTTTAGAACCACAAAGAAGGATGGAATAGAAAAATAATTGATTTTCTAACTCAAAGAGCCAAGCTAGCTGATAAATATAAAATGTTTTGAATAATCGAGCGTTTTTCGAAAATTATTGTCCTCGATTCCCTCAAATATTTCTTTACTCACGTGAATTCAATCTCATGTTTAAAACAAGTTCACGAAAAATGAATCCCAAATGCACGTTTTGAATTTAGTGAAACGCGATTTTATAGAAGATAATTCTTCAGATGGAGTGGTTGTCTGTCACTTAAAGAGTTAGAATGACATCTAGTCTTTGACCTTTGTAACCTTTAATTTCCTATCGTTTTTGTTCCCGAAGTTGAGATTGAGTGAGTTCGTGATTTTGTGAGAGTTCTTATGCTAACAGGATGCAGATAGAGAGGCAATAAGCCTCAATCTTGAGAAGAAAACGTGAATGCATAACTATGGATAATAAACCATGTCGATAGCATTGTTTTTCGTTATTTTTGAAACTCGCGATTAAATGATAGCTTTGCGCTCATTATCATTCTTTAGATCTTAAATCTTTGCCGTTGTAATGGGAGATGAAAATTTTTTTTACCACGTTTTTAAATCAGTTTGGAAAATCAACAAATAAATATTTATTTCACATTTCATTTACCTATTTTTCTTCCTCAAAAAGGGTCTTTTCAACTAGTTCATGCTCGTTGTCTTTGTGGAAGTCCCTGGATTTTGGGTTTAATGGAGCATGGCAGCTCCTGGATGATCGAGATCTAGTCACTGTCTGACTTGTACATCTTTTTGACTTGGTCTAGGTTATATCATCCTTTAAATGCGGAATTTGCTTTCTTTAGTCGCAAGGAATGGAAAGGTACATTTTATCCTGAGGGGACAATTGAAGGACCTTAATTCTGGCGTAGCCCTTTTTGCCCATAGCGTAGCACTGTAAGTGGAACTAGCAAGACATTAACAAGAGAAAATTTCACTGAAGAACTTTGTGGACTGAATTATAATGCTCATTAACCCTCCAAGTCATTTTGACGAGATAACTCATCAGAGATCTTGCGAATTTTGCAAATGACAAGATGCATCTTCTATCAAGATCATATTGTTGAAGATGCGAATGACGAGATACCTCATCAAAACAAAACTGCCCAAGGGGAATAATGATCGAAGTAGGCAAAACAAATTGTTCCTTGCCAGTTTGTGATAGTTTGGAACAGGTTTTTGCTTCAGAGGCTGGCAATTACAGGCCAGTTTTCGACAAAGTTAAACCACCAGGAGGGTTAAATATATTAATGCAGTATCAAGTAATATTAAAATTCAATTTACACAAATAAAATTGATTCTCGCTTCCACGAGTTACGATGCATCTTCTCCACCAAGATTATTTATTGGACTTTAAGAACTCCTGTGAAAAATATCAAATATATATTTTAAGGATATTCAATGGAATACATAGTACAGATGCTATGCCGATTTTTGATTTTCATTCACATTTTGCATATCTTTCCCTCCTCTTATCACTCGTATTTGAATATCTCAAAAACTTCTAATGAAATTATGCATACCTTCAACAGAATAGAACTTATTGTATTGCATAGTGGCATATTAAGGAGGGTCTATAAGGGTTATAACCCCATGCGACCGGATAATTTAAAAACGTAATTAATATATATATATATTAAATTGGCACATTATATAATTTACTTTTATCTATTCTATAGGAATAATCATGAAGTTTTGTTAATACCTACAACTATATACAAGCAGGAAATTTTGCTTTCACTTTTGTTCATACATTCTAAAATGTTAATGAAACAATACGTATTATTTTATTGAGGTTCACAAAAATAAAAATCTTTAGTTCAATTGAATGGGTCCTATTTTTTATAGGAGTGTAGGGATTCAGTCAACAATCCTACCAACCCATTACTCCCCTCTTTCTGGCTACGCTTCTGTCAAAACAGTTACGGAATGTCCGGAAAATATGATTAAGAATCACCTTCATAAAAAAATACACTCAATAGCAATGGACAGTGATGTTCATTCATTTTATAACACGTGGACTAATCTACAAGAAACTGCCCTACATCGTAACTACCTATCCTTCTCTCCTCTTATCACTCATTAAATTGAATGACTGGCTGCTAGTGGGATAGCAGCCAGTCATTCAATTTAAGTGGATAGTGATACTTTTCCATTTTATAACACTAGGGCTAATCTACAAATGCCCTTCAGCCAAATTGTCAGTCCTTTCCTCATCTTATCACTCGTCAAATTAAATGCCTGGCTACTCTTCGGCCATAACTGTTATGGAATCTGAAAAATAAGAGAACCACTTTCATAAAAAAATACACTCAATTGAAATGGACAGTGATACTTTTCATTTTATAACAAGCGGGCTTAATCTTCAAGAAACTGCCCTACATCGAAAGTACCTACACTTCCCCTCTTGTCACTCGTTAAATTGAATGACCATCTGAAATGCAAAAAAACGCCCTTGCGCAACAATGAGAACGACCCCGTGTCTGGAGGGGGAGCAACAATTCCCTATCACTGTCGCGTTTGTCTGGAACAAGTCCGTTCCCATGTATTGTAAGTGGTTCCTGAGGTCGTACACAATGAGCCCCTTCTGCTAAAGGGGAAAAAGTTTGTAAACAAAGAACTTGCGGAAGGAGAGAGGGTCTACTGACTCCAAGAGAAAGTAGTAAACCTCATTGACAGAACTGGTGGAAACTCTTACACCTGACCTCAATAGCCATCTTCCATCCGCGATCTATTTGGAACGTCCAGATGCCAGACATGGTGCACAGTCATGCGTGTCCCCACGTGATCCCGGCCAGAGAAATCGGGAAGAAAGAAATTCCCTCTAGAACATTAGAATAGGGTAGTTATTGGATGACCTGTGATCCCCCGACCTAAGATTTCTGTTCGTAACTCGGGCCTCATGTGCTGGACAGAATGTTATCTTCAACGACTTCCCACATGGAACACTTCCTTATCATTGACGAATTACTTGCAATCCACAATGCACGCATTAGTAGCAGTGAATGCAAAGCGCTCGTCAGTTTTTATTTTGTCTGGAAATTTTGGAAGGAAGAATCCCATTGTGGCTGAAGGTGGAGCATTGGAAATTACAGAATTTATCTTTAATGACTTTTGTAAACAAAAGGTCAGACTAACATAGGCAATGGGAAGGATTTTCAGTGTAAACAAGCAAACCAGGTGGAATGTAGGATTTTACTTCCGCTACACAAATACTCTCGCATGATAAATATCGGGATTAGCATTTTAAACGGCGATAAACAACATTTTAAATGTAGTTTATCGCCGTTTTGGTTACGTTTGGAGTGTAATCTAATTGGCTTTGGCCAATTGTTGTGAAGTTTAATTATGGGACTGTCGAAAGTTGTGGAGTTCGATTCCAAGACTGGTCAGAATTTAATTGACGTGATTCTTTAACTAGAACTTCGAAAGAGCAAAAAGAATCAGTGTCCAATCAGAACAGTGTTCAACGTCTTATGAATTCAGTTTGCACTCAGACGTCATCTCGAATGTTTTTGGTCTAATCCCTCTGTTAAATTAAAGATCTGGTATTGGTATTTTTAATTAACGTCGCACTGGAGCAACACAACGGGATATTCGCGACTATCCGGGATCAAACCCGAAGGAAAAGATTCAAAGACAACACCCGGTAATTTTGAACTACGATCAGATGACGTATTAAAGATGTGTATCCCTTATGTCAAATTAAAGAATATAATTCTTTTTCAAGTGAGTTTTCAATTCACGAAAACATAACACCAATAAACTATCAGGTATCAATTTGGATTTTATTCTTTGAAATTTTTACTGGTGAAGTGCTGAAATTGCATTCGAAAAACAAGGTAAGTGACGTTGCGTTTGGAACACATACAGGAAACACGTTCCGCCGCAGAAACACTACCGTTACCTACATTTAGTATGACAGGAAATGTCTCTGTTTCTTTTTTCTGATTATCTATTGCAGGGTAATTGGTAATTAATTAACGTCGCACTAGAGCAACACAACGGGCTACTGACGACGGTCCGGTATCAATCCTGCAGGGAAAGATCCGAGGAGAACATCACGTAATTTTGAACCACATCTATTGCAGGGAAAAACATGCAAACCAAGTTGTCTCTGCAAAGAAGTAAGTAATCGAGAATGATAAAAAGTGTTATTTAAATGTAATATTGTACTTTCAGAGTTTTTAGTTAGAAACAACCCACATTCGCCTTTACCATCATCCAAGAAAATGTTCATTCTCCTAGAAAATGTTCATTTCAGAAGTGCTGGGAACATTTTGCTTTGCCTTAATAGGTACAAATGGAGTTCTTTTCATGAACGTAGTATGAAAAAGCAAATAGCAATAAATTAAATTACTACTAAATAGATGGATGGATGGAAAAGCAAGTAGAAAGGATAAGAGGGGTTAAGGACATTAATGAATAATAGTAAAAAAAACTGCTTGATCAAATATAGTAAGACATAAAAACAATAAATGCCCGCCTGTTATGTTCCAGATTGGATTTCTGTACTCATGTGTTGCACAAGAATTTATTTTGCTCCTTGAATTTTAGGAGGAAGGATCACAGTGTTACTGAAGGTAATGTTGGAAGTTATATAGTTTATTTTAAATGGCTTTCGGGAAACAAAAGATAAGATAATATTAAAGGGATGATTATAAATAAATATGTATGTTTCAGTTTTTAAATTTAAATATAGTAAATTTGACATAGGTTTGCATGTGAATTGATTTTAAATTCAATAAAAAATATCTGAAAACCGTACAGTGGAAACAATAAAAAAAATTTATGTGCTACATCAAAATAAAATTGATCTCTGAAAACAATACTATTACCCTTTTTAATATTTCATGTCACTTCTTTCATCTCCAAGTTTGACCGACAATATAAAAGTTACTTTAAACTAAAACTGATCGTTTCTGGTACTAAATGCCTAGTCTCACACTGGATTCAATAAAAGCCAACTATTAAGGATCAATAAAACTTTCCATTTAGATTTAAATTAAGATCCTCTCTAGATATTATAGGTAAACACTTGCCTTTGGTGTGCTGTTTTGTAATAGGTGATCTGCTTTCCCTAAGGGCCCCATTAAATTTTCAATTACTTTCGAAGAGGCGCATATTTAAGAAGAAACTTCTTCAAAATTTATTTCTACGTATTTTGTATTCGAAATTACTCAAGGTCTATTTTCAAAAATGATTAAGATTGTCCTTTTTTCTCCAATTAGGTACCAATTAGACCCTTATTCAGTCACAAAATTTAATTTTTTCCATTCCAAAAGGGTATATCCATTTCTGCATCTAATGAAAGCAAAACGACACAGCTAGTCTGAAGCTAACGTCGTCCAGTTATATAGCTTTGCAGAAAAATCTAAACATTCATTGACGTGTTGATGCTGCATAAGGACTCAGGCATATCTTAGACTAAGCAAAACGGATTTCTAACTCAGACGGTATCCTTTGAGCTATGCAGTACTCTATTCAAGATTATGGTTCACTTTTAAAAGAAAAGTGACCATATTTTAATTAATCTATTGAATGAGATAGATGAGAGAGAGAGAAATCGTATGCAAGCTTAGATAGTTTGAGGTTTAATGAAACTGAATTGTGTAAGGTAATTTTCCTAGGAGTGAAAGTTCAAGAATGATATGGAAAAATGCTTAGGTACATTATGAGGAAGACAAGTTCTACATGGTTTCACAGATGATATTTATGTTGTAGCGAAAATGATTTAAGATTTTTACTATTTGGCTGTGCGTTTTCTTATTTCTTGTGATATTTGAACTCCAAGTCAAGCGTTGAAATCAACATCACGGTGTTTTTAAATGCCACTTAGAAGGTGAGGGGACATTTAATTGCATGGTGTATTGCCGAGGCAATTTCGCCACAAACGCAATCAGGACTCGATTTAACCCTCTTGGTGTTTATCTTGACTGAGGTATTTCAACATTAGCAAAACTAACCAGATTGTGATGCGACGAGATATCTCATCATTAGAAGAAAACTGACCAGATCTTGATCTCGTCATCATAAAAAATAGGACATATCTTGATGACAGGTTATCTCGTCATTAGAAAAATTGGTCAGATATTGATGGACGAGATATCTGGTCGAAACCATTTGGAGGGTTTATGCTCAATTTATTAAGAAAAGATGGGAAGGGGTCATGGTTACATGTAGAACTGGGTTAATCTAGAGATTGATGTAGAGTGTTTTAGATAATCCACTAATCATCAATTGATTATGTTTCCAAATCGATGCAAATTTAATATCTCTTACTTTGAGGGTTGCTGAAACCCATCATCTATCTCTTGAATGCGTTACTGTATTAATTTACTTTTGAAAAGTATTTTTAGTAACAAAAACTCTTTATTTTTGAGTTCTAAGTATGAGAAAAAATGAGAGTGAATCTATTTTTCAGTACTTATTTCATGATACACACATATGCGAAGATAGAAAGATAGAGATGAACTACAAAGACTTGAATACAAAATAGGAAAAGAAGATTTTTTTCAACAGGAAGATTGGATTTTTAATACTTTGTATTATTTTTGTCATGAAATTTCTTTTTGCAAGTGAATATTTATAGGAACTCCGTGAGGTTTAAGAGATCACCCGAAGGACACTATAATGTCCTAAATCGCTTTTCTGATTGGAAAACTTTAGTGCTAAAAATGTCACGCAGATTGCAAAAGTTCCTGATCACGTGCCTTCCTTAGTATGCATGGAAGAACGGAAATACGTGTTACCTGTGCAGTCAAGATAAAACCAAATTTGGGAAAGTTAAAACGTTCCTTTTATGCAAATGTAACGCGCTTATACTAAAAACTACATGGGTGTTTTACACAAACTTATATTTTATTTGTAACCAAATATAGTTTTCTTAAAGGAGCACATTTTATGTATTGCTGTGAGGGAAAGTCAATGCTACAAAATAATTTTTAAAGGAAAAAGCAACAAAATTTGTGTTATTCAAAACATTTGCCAATAGAGTGAGTGGGGAGGTTTGATTCAAATACATTTTATGCGTGTTTATTTTTAAACTATAGTTTAATATTAGCTTTCATTTTCTGTATTGGACACTGCTGTAAGTCTTTTGCAACTGAAGGGCTCCGGGCAACATAGTAATCAACCACAAAATGAAAAAAAAATTAAGAACGAAATATTTAAGAGAATTAAAAGAATTTCAGGTTGGTTTGAATGAGTGTGAAACTTCAAAATTTAAGATGGCACGAGTAGTGGATTAACTACTCGTGCCATTATAATTTTGGAATTTTTTAAAACTCGAAAATAGCTGGATGAAACATTTGAAAAATGACTTAGTACTATGTTGCCTGGAGAACCCTCCAATTCATAAAATATTAATTGTTAGTTAGAAACCAAATATAAAAGATTCTTTGGTATTGGAAACTTAACGAGTTCATCAAACTGTTCGTTAATACAGTTCAGTGTTTTTCCCTCACAAATAATTCTTGAGGCAAAAAGTATGGTTTGCCACTATACTGTCATCTTTAACTACACAAGAGCGAGTTAGACCTGTAATACATAGGAAGTCTACTTATAAAACTAGAGTCAGCTTTTAGGTAGACTGTGTACCTCATTTATGGAATATATAAAGAAAAATTGTCGATTGGAAGTTAAAAACAGAATTTTATCGTTTTAAGTCTGTCCATTGTAACGTGTCTATAGAAGTGACTAAAACATGCGAAAGAGAAAGATAACCGTTTAAATGCTTTTTAAACATTGATTAAACATTTTTTTATAAACCAAGATACAAATAAATTTCTGCAGTTTTACCTCAATGCCCAATGTGTTTTACAATGTGAACTAAACCTTAGACGACGATCATAAATAAACACCTAAAGATAATCAGAGCACCTCCAAATTTCTTTCATTACCTGGTTTTTATTTATCCATGTTATCAGTAGTTATAAATAAATACAATAAATTACCATTGTATACAAATAAAATAAAGTTAAATGATGTATGAGTGAATTTTAGTTTAGAAATTTTCTTTGTCTTGAAAAGAAACGTACCATTTTAACGAAAACAAGATATCAATTGCGTACAGTAACCTGGCAAAGAACGAAAACAGAGAGCTTAAAAGATTTATAGTTGTTGAACGCTTGCCTCCTCCGGTAGATATTTCGTGTTTTTCCTGTTGTCTGATCAACGGTATTATTAAGCCTATTTCCGCACATAAAACAAGCCCACCTTTGGTTTCACGAGCTGTACTTGATCTTCACTTGGAAAGGTTTATGAGCCAAAAGACTTATTGTTACGAAAAACTACTACTACGGGAAATGAATACTGAAGTTAAATCTGGAAAGTTTTACTTCACAAAATAGATTTCTAATCACCATTTTATATTATTCTGAGTCTTAACCCTCTCGCTGCGTAATTTTTTTTTATCAAAATAGGTTCAAAAATTGCATATTTTTTTATTACATATTTCAAATCTACATAGAGTTAAAATATACAAAATTTTTTTGTAAAATAGTTTTTTTTTCAATATAGAATTAGATCATAAAAAAAGGTGGTCGGAATATTGAAATTGAAGAATAATCATATAAAAACAAAATTTTGAAAATTAATCTTGGTTAAATTATGATTTATTTTATGAAATACAAAGGTAAAACGTATATACTAATGAAAATATGCAAAATACTTACAAAACATTTATTAGAAATGAAGAATTATTAGAAATCACTATCCGCAGAGGAATCCGAGATATTCTCATCAGTTTCGCTATAACTATCTTCAATATACTTGATATCAGAGTCAGAACTGCTATCAGTGTCGGAAATATTGTCAGGAATGTAGGTTCTATCACTCGCGAAACGCTTCCTGCCAGACATCTTTGAGCTTTGAAAAGAGCGCGCAAAATGCTGCAAAAAATGCTTGTATATTTCGTAGAAATGTGGACATCTAAAGCAATCTGTTAACCCAGATTTGAATAAACAATTAAACATCACAGAAAAGGCAAAATGAAACCATGAACTTGGAAAGAGCGGGTTGCACAGTTAAATAGACGGCAAAAATGCATCCCTGCGGAAATCGCGGGCTGCGAAAATTTTGCTACTTCTACGTTCCCCGCGGAAATCGCGCGATGCGCTGCGAGAGGGTTAAGTACCTGTGGATCTTTCTATTCGCACTTTCGACTGCACTTGGAAAAGTCTTTATCAGCTAGAAGACTCTTATTGTTGAGAAAACGTTTATTCCAGGAAATGAACAGTGAATTTAAATGCGATAAGTTTTAGCAAAACAGACTCCTAATCATTATTTTATATTACCCTCAGTCTTAGGTATCTGGAAATTCTGTTTCCCTCTAAAACGAGGCAAGTGACTTTCAATAAAGCAAGGTACGTACGGAATGCCTCACACGCGAACTAGGTATTAGCTGCAAAAGGGAAATAATTCAATTTTTTTTATTTGAGAGTTTTTCAAAATCTTATGAATTTAATTTTAGAAGACTCGTGACTGAATTTTAAATGTTTTTGATTTAAAACTCTTCGGCCAATTTGATTATTTTTCAATTGTACGTATTTCTTATTGGAAAAAATAAATTTAACAAATTATTTAGTAATCATTGCGCAGAAAAATATCAGAAGTTTTTTTCTACCTTTTATCTATGTATATTTACAAAATGACAAGTTCTAAGCAGTTGAGACTAAACAAGTCGGAATATATTAGGAAAATCTGTAAAGCTGGCTGTTATATTGCAAAGAAACCTTTTCAAAAGAGCTCCAATAAATTTCAAGAATATACCATTTAAAAATTGAATATTTATTATATTTATTCATCTAAATCACAATTTCAAATTGTCTTAATTTAATTTTATTATTGAAATTCATATTGAAAGTTTTTTTTTGTTTGTATCTTGTCTATATACCTGGAAATAAAAAAAATTATTATCCATGAAGTAACTAATTGCTTTACCGGTTTACCTTGTTCATTCCATTCCTTGAAGAATAATGCCAATTGAAGTATTAATACACAATTATCACTACAGTTCTAATCGCAATAGCTATTTCACAATACAGTGAAATCTAATTAGAATTTAGTTTCCCGCCTTCCTGAAAAGTTTTACTTTTTTATATTGTGAGAAAGTTTTTCAAGGGGTAGGTTTGGTTTATCGCTCTTACGGTCATTTTGTTCTACAAGAGGGTTAATTAGACCACGACCTAAAGCTTAAAGTTCAAGGGGTGGGGTATGTTTACTAATAAAGTAGCAGACAAGCAGATGTATAGACAGATAAGTAGACCAACAGACAAATGGTATTTAAGAAACAATTAAATATATTCTTTAAAGCATTAATTAAATAACAGAATCCGTATATTTGTTTTCAGTGCCTTGGTTCTAATTAGCATTAATGTAGCAAAAAGTAACCACAGAGAGCGACAAAATAAACCAAACCAATCTTTCGTCCTCAGTTATACCACTTTCATAATAGAGTGCAATGTGTGAACCAGCACATCTTACAATCCAGTTTAAGTGGGGAGATTTTAAAGACTAAAAAAATGATCGAAAACTCAGGAGTGAAACTACCAGAGCGAAAACAGATATGAAATCCACAACAGTGAAACCCACGTGCTGTTTATGGATCACGTGGGGGTTTACTCTTATCCTGAGATCGCGTCTTTCATTTCAATTGCAAAATTCATCCCATTTCTGTAATTGTAAACTGTATCTTTGGTAAACAGTAATTAAAATTGCAGTTAATTGAAAGGGACACACGATTTTCGTTCCTAACCAGCTCTGCACGGTACTGTTAATCGTTATTGTATCTTAATTTTGTAAGACATTCATTTTTCTAAAACGGGTATGATTCTGTAACAAAAACATATGAAAGTTAATTATTATAACCGGCTTCACTACCCGGCTTCGCTCGAGGGTTTTTGCTGTTTCAGACAAACCAAGTAGCTCTTCTGTTTTCTCAACACTTTCGTTGTATCAGAAAACAGCTTTCTGAACTTTGCACACGTCACGTACTTTCCTCTTACGATTGCACTGCTCATAACAGATTTTGACGTTTTGTCTTGATAAGTCTCTTCTTGCTAATGTTCATTAAATTTTATTTCTATGTTTTCAAGGAAACGAAGAAGGGAGCTGAAAACATTTGCGTCGACCTAGAAATAGACAACAAAATAATGTGAGCAAATTTCGTGAAGTCAGAGCTCAGTTTCAGAGTTTTCTTTGCTGCTTCAGACAGATTTTCTGGTTTATATATAAGATTTCAATGCTTCCTAAGATTTATCAACATTTAAATTTTTGTTTAAATTAATTTGAGATTATATTTAAGATTTACTAACACGGATGGCCATGGCGTAAGAACTTAAGTGTCAGTCAAAATTGAGCAAGAGATCTGCCTTAGAACACATGCAGCCTTCTTTCCGAATTGATCCATATCTTAATAACTCAACAGTCCTGTCATGTCTCACAGCATTTCTACCTGTAATACGAATGAATTCAACTGATATTCTCAACCGGAATGTCTCGAGCCGGTGTGAGCCGATTAGGAGCAATTTGCTGATGGTGACATTGACCCTGAAAAACCCACACTGTTCCTTCATTGGGTATGACAAATCTTATCGAAAGCCCACGTATTGTTTCAGGTTGAAAACAACAGCAGGTGTACTTCGATTGTCCATGAAAGGAGATATAATAACCGTTTATACCCTACGACCACTTCTCATACATATTAATACGATAGAAAACTAAATTATCAAGTTGAGAAAGTCATTGTTGACAGATGGATTTATGTGATACATACCTTATTTTTTCTGCAGATATTCAGAGACACATAAAAGGCATTGAAACTGTGAATGCAATTATTTCTATTTGACTTTTCACCATGCCGTGTACCCAAATGACAGTTAAAAAAATCTGGAAATTTCCGGAGGATTGATATATAAAACTTTAGTTCAGTTTTGCAGAACTATGAATAATTCGTAGAGATTATAATTCTGTATTTTAGAGGTAAAAGTCGTAACTCCAAATTTGTCAATCTGCCTCTCTCTGCCTTTATCTCTATAAATATGTATAGACTGAGATAGAGAGAGATTGGAAAAATTGAAATTACGACTGTTTACCTCTGGGATACAGATATATAACACCAATTTTAATCTATCTATTTTTATAGAGATTGACAAAATTGGAATTACAGCTGTTTACTTATAGGGTATAGAATTACATTTGAATTAGTAATGGACATCAAGAACGCTGCTGCATAACAAGGCAAATCACACATTGATATTACATACATCAAACCATCCAACATGCGCATGCGTACTCCATTTCTGTACCAAAACATGTCAGTACTATTCGCGTATTTCAACTTATTTCATGTCGCATGATTAATGTTGGGTCAATGTGTGATTTGCCTTAGAGGAAAGGACTATTTAGATGCCTATAGACTATATTTATGCCTTAGAGGACTATTTAGAGGAAAAAGAGAAACACTTAATAAATTGTTGAATTAGTAAGAACTTCATTCATATGAAATTTGGAAGCATATGATCTTATATATCTAGGGTAATTTAGAGTTAATTCTTAATTCATGGCGTTATTCTTCACCCATGGATTTGTATAAAAACGTTTCCAAAGAAAAAATTGATCAAGCACAAGGCATTGTGTAGGATCAAGCATTAATGGCAATACTTACATTTTGGCACTTTTGTATGCTTTAGAATTTGCTAAAACTCTCTAAGCACTTCATATGTCACCAAATCTGTATCCTACAGAAAATATTCGACAATAGCTGGAAATAAATTCTTAAATTCCAAAAGGGAGACAACGGTGTTTTTTAAAAACGTTTATATGTTAAGAAAACTATAGCAATATAAAAACAATTTATAATAAGTCATCTTCCTACTAGTATAAAAAGCAAGACTTGCGTTGACATGGATCACTTTATCCATCTCTCTATTCATGGTTAAAGAATAAAATATATAAATACTTTCACTCGAGATCACAATAAATAAATATTATATCATGTTGATTAATATTTATTTATTGAGCACGATTAGATGTAAGCAAAGGAGTAATACAAGGGATGATATTTATATAAAATAGTATGAAGCTAATATATTTCTACAGAAACAATGAAAACGTGCATGCGATAGTATAATTAAATTATTAATAAGTATGTAATTTTCTGTATCTGGCAACGTCAGCAATGTGTTTAATTTTTAAGTTCCATTTTGAACTATTAATTGAAACTAGTGGTCGCCCAGTGGTCGAAATTCGACCATAATTCATTTAATTTTTAAGTTTGAACGTTAATAAGGTTCTTTTGTCAAAGAGTATACCTCTATATCCATTGCCTATAATATTTTTGAATTTTGTTCTATTACGTAAGCTGCGAGCATGTACAAATATGTCATAGGAAAAATGCGGTATAGCTTGTTTAAGCCATATCTAAAAAACAATAACGCGTTGTTTGACATTTTCTTGTTTTTTTTTATTGCTATACTGGCCACAGGTTTTGCCAAGGCTACACAGTTAATTTGCCTATCTTTTTCAAATTATATGAAATTTAAATAAAAAATAAATCCAAAAAATGAAATAAGGAATACGTTCTTCGTCTTTTTTTTATATATATTTTTTATTGAAACAAAAAAACCGAGTGGTTAAAAAAAATAAATGCTGTCCATTGAACTTGAAATAGTTTGACAATGAATTTAATGATTCAAAACTTCTGTGTAGACGATGAATTCAAAACTTCTGTGTAGACGATGTTTTTTGTAAAAACTCTTTCATCGTTTGCTAAATGCCCTTGACCGTTATATTCTAAAATATAAAATCTCGAATGATCGAACTCTACTTTCTGCGACGTACAATTGACCATGTGTAAAAACTGGCTGCCTCAATAAAATTCCAATTTTTTTGAATGTTTGTCCTTGAGACTTATTTATTGTCATCGCAAATGCAGGTATAATTAGAAATTGAGATCTTTGAACGTTAAATGGTAAAATAGTTCCGGAATATGTTAAATTTATACGTGGAATCAAAATTCTCTCATTGCGTGCGGTTCCAGTTAAAATTTCGCAATCAATAGTATTACGATGCATAAAATTGATGCGCATTCTTGTTCCATTGACCAATGCTTCCTTTGTATTTAAGTTTCTGATCAGCAAAACGATGCAATTAACTTTCAATACTAACTTATGTGGTGGCAAATTATGCCAAATCTCATACTCCTCCGTGCGCGCAATGTGCTTAAAAAGGGGTACAAAGTTTTTTCTTCACGTATTAATATATAGATTACAGTATATGAACGTAAACAATGAATGTTTTATTTTGTTTAATTTAATATATTTGTAACGCATATTATACATTAATTTTATCTTTCTGCACTCCTTCTCCATATGAACTTTAATTACGACAAATCTCATACTCCTCCGTGCGCGCAATGTGCTTAAAAAGGGGTACTGTTGGGTTTTATCGATTGAAGACAGAGTTTTATACATTAAAAATAAATTTTATTACGTAGCCAAGTCTTATAGTTTAAAACATACATTTAGAAAACAAGAAGTCTGATCAGATCATGATCCCCAATCTCCTCACTTATATACATACAAAGATTTACATATTCTTCTATATTGATGTGCCCCACACGGCACTATAATTGGAGGTTTGAGACCGATTCCAACATGCGGCCCCATCGGTTGTAAAACCTTAGTAGATGTATTACAATTCAACATATATATATATATATATATATATATATATATATATATATATATATATATATAAATCTAACAAAATATTTTTCTAATAATATTTTTAAATTTATTTAACAATAAAGGCTTTGTTAAAAAGTCAGCCAAATTATTTTCCGATGAAATATAATTTACGTTGAATAGTTCATCTTTTATTAATTTACGAATAAATTTGTACTTGATATCAATATGTTTAGTTTTCTGATTTTCCTGACTATTTTTTGAAAAATAGATAGCAGATTGATTATCACAATATACTTGGGGTCTTATGTGATCACACAAACTTAATTCATTTATAATTCTACTAAACCAAATAACTTCTTTAGTGCAATCGGTTAGTGCAATAAATTCAGATTCCATTGAGCTAAGAGCTATGCACTTTTGTTTAGAAGATTTCCATGATATTGGGATGTTACCCAAATAAATTAAATAGCCACTGCTTGAATGTCTGTTTGTGAGACCACATCCCCAATTTGCATCAGAAAAAGCAATCAAATTTGAACTTTCTACATTGGAAAGATTAATTTTAAAATCCTTTGTAAGAAAAACATAGTTCATAATATCAACAACGTAAGACCAGTGTTTGTAAGTATAACCATTACAAAACTGAGACATTATATTAACGGCAAATGCAATATCTGGTCTGGATCTATCTGACAAAAACGATAAACATCCTATTAAGATACGATAGGGAAATTTCCTCATTAAATCATTTTCAATTATTTCTTCCTCTTTAACCTTATCAGGTAAGTTACAACCAATTTTAAAAGGTAAATTCACAAAACTTTTAGGAAGATCTTTGAATTTTGACATTAATTTTTCAATGTAGGTAATTTGATGTAAATAAATCGAATTTTCAATTTCTTGAAAGTTTACGCCTAACAAATATTTAGTTTTACCTAGGACTGTAAGATCCAATTTTTTGTCCAATAATTCGATTACTTCATTTATCAAATGTTCCCTTTTTGAAAACAAAACCATATCATCTACATAAACAATTAAAATTACATCTTTAAATTTGTAGACACAATTACACCAATTTAACTGAGAAAATCCTAATTTAGTTAAAATACCGTCTAATTCCAAATTCCACTCTCTACCACTTTGATGCAGACCATATATAGCCTTTTCCAATAGACATACTTTGTTTTCGGATCCTTTCAGCACAAATCCTTTTGGCTGTTTCATGTATATAGTATCCTTAAGGTGTCCATATGAATATGCACTTTTCACGTCAACTTGACAGTGATACCAACCCAACATAGAAATCAATAGTACAAACAATAATCTAACAATAGAAAAATTCACAACTGGTGAAAAAATATCTTTAAAATCAATGCCGGGTTTTTGCTTAAAACCTTGAGCAACAAGACGAGCTTTATACCTTTTAGGTATATTGTTTTCGTCCATTTTTATGCTGTACACCCACTTACTTCCAATTATGGTTGTATTTGGGGGGGTGTCCACTAATTTCCATACTTGCCTATCCTTCATTATCTGAATTTCTTCATTCATGGCAATATTCCATTTAATTTTATCCTTACTTGCTTGCGTTTCTTCATAACTTTTGGGGATTTCGACATTGTAACACTGATCATACATGTCGTACATCTGTTGGTCTAAAAAATTAGATTCATCACTAGAAGTAGATGGCACATTAGAAATATCCACATTAGGATGTTCAGTTTCTGGCTTAAAATTGAAATTTACAGGATCAAACCTAATCTTATTTTTAGTACAGTACTTTTTAATATCATTTAAAGATCTCATTCTCAAATTTTCAGGAGAATAATAGTATACATCTATCCTATTGCTTTTATTTCTAGGTTTTTCGATTCTTCGCCAATTTGAAATGTTAAGACTTTTTAAGTCCTCAGTTTTAACTAAATCTTTAGAATCTAAAACTTGAGTTTCACTTTCCGATTTTACTTTTATATTTTCATTTGATTGATAAATAGGAATATTAGAATTAAGATCGAAAGAAACGTACTCAAAGTTTTTACCAAATAGTACATCAACAGCTTTCTTACTTTCGTCGATATGAACATGGACTGTTTCAACTATTCTCTTCTCGTTTGGGATATATATTCTGTAACCTTTAGTTTTCAAACCATATCCTGTCAAAATACCAAGTTTTGCTCTGGGTTGTAATTTATTTCTCTGTATTTTAGGAATATGAACATATGCCAAAGAGCCAAAAATTCTAAAATGTTTTACTGATGGTTTGAAACCAGTCCATATTTCGTTAGGAGATATACCCTCAGTTAATTTGTGTTCGCATCTATTTTTAGTATGAATAAATGCTAAAAGTGCTTCTGACCAAAATTGTGGTTGTAAACCACTGTCTTGAAGCATAGCTCTGACACAATCCATGGCTGTTCTATTGAACCTTTCTGCAATGCCATTTTGTTCAGGGGTATAAGTTGAAGTTCTTTCGATTTTTATTCCTAGATCATTTAAAAACTTTTTAAATTCTTTGTGACAAAATTCTAAACCATTGTCAGTTCGGACACATTTTAACTTAACATTTAGCTGTCTTTCAGCTTTAACCAAGTATTTTTTAAAGTAATCAAAAACTTCATTCTTATTTCGAATAATATAAACAGTTACTTTACGTAAAAAATCATCAATAATAGATAAAAAGTATTTGTTTCCACCTAGAGAGTTAACTGGAGCAGGACCCCACAAATCCATATGGATCCTTTCCAAAACATTTTTAGTTTTCCTTTCGTACATATAGTTTCTTTTTAAGGATATTCTAGTGGATTTAGCAATAGCACAAATCTTACAATTTTTATCTATATTTTTACAATTAAGTTTTTCAATTCCTTTTACACAATTAATTTTACTCATATTTTCAATTAAGGGCATGTTAACATGACAAAACCTACGGTGGGCTTTTTCTAGATCTAAACCAGTTACATATGTATAATTTTTAATCTTGGGATAACCTTTTAAGATATACAATTTTCCAATTCTGGGAACAGTAAACAAATATTTATTATAACTATTATAAATAATCATTTTGTTATTTCCCCATTTAATTTGGTTTCCCACAAGGTCAATACGAGCACCACTAATTAAATTTCTTCTCATATTAGGCGAGTATAACACATCTTTTAAAGTTATATCATAATTTCTGTTTCTATCTAAAACTGTAAATTGAATATCACCCATACCTAATACTTCCGAGGTGCTGTCCTTGTCTCCGACTAGGATCTTCTGTGGTGGTAGTTTTCTGAATGTCGTAAACATATCACGTTCTTTACAGAAGTGAGCAGTTGCAGCAGAATCAATGAGAAATTCCCTCGGTCTTTCATTTGGAAAATTTGAAACTGCATAGGCACGTTGAAGATCAGTTTTTGGATTGTCCTCCATATAAAATAATTCACCACCAGGTTTCTGCCGAGTGCATTTCTTGAAGCACTTCGATTCGTAATGTCCCGACTTTTTGCAGTAGTTGCAGAATGGTCGCGGCCCCATACGACAAACTGTCGACTTTCTTGGGCTTGAAGGAATTAATTCAGGGTCCAGTACGCATCTGCTGTGATCAGGAGTAGACGCCCGTGTCTCCTTGTATCTAGATGACTTGTTTCTTGTAGCATAAGCATCGGCCACGATACTTAATTTTGTGCCTTCGTCTTTCCGCTTCAGCTCGATTCGGCTGGATTCTGTTATTAAATGTTTAGACAAATTGTCTAGCGTGAACTCGTTGTCATCCATCCTGTATAGCAATTGTACCAGATTATCGTATTCGTGAGGCAAATGTCTTATTAGTTGAAAGCAAACTAAGAGGTCTGGGATTTCGAATCCACCTTCTTTTATCTGTAACAGCTTCTCATGCACTCGTTTGCAGAAGAGTCCAATGGATTCGTCCTCCGGCTGGTAGCGGATTGAAAAGAACTCGTCCACAAGGCCTGCCAATCGTGCTCTAGATGCTGGTTCAAAGTTGGTCTTTAATATATCCCAGGCTTCCTTACCGTCCTCAGTAGATGAAATTAAGACTTGATATTTCCTGTCTATGCCCTGGTAGATAGTTGTGTATGTCCTCTGCTTCCTATAACGATAGTCTCCTTTTTCTTGTTCTGGAGCATCTTCCAATAATAGAGGTTCCGTTTTAGTGATAAATTCCCAGCAGTTCCGGTCCATTAGCAATACCTTCATGTCCGTCTTCCACGTGGCATAGTTGAAATCCGATAACTTCGGGAAGGAAAACATGGACATTTCTTGAATACCCATCATACTGGAAACCGGTAGTGGCAGAATTCAGGTTCAGCTTAAGGTCTGTGGCCCATAACCAATTGTTGGGTTTTATCGATTGAAGACAGAGTTTTATACATTAAAAATAAATTTTATTACGTAGCCAAGTCTTATAGTTTAAAACATACATTTAGAAAACAAGAAGTCTGATCAGATCATGATCCCCAATCTCCTCACTTATATACATACAAAGATTTACATATTCTTCTATATTGATGTGCCCCACACGGCACTATAATTGGAGGTTTGAGACCGATTCCAACAGGTACAAAGTTTTTTCTTCACGTATTAATATATAGATTACAGTATATGAACGTAAACAATGAATGTTTTATTTTGTTTAGTTTAATATATTTGTAACGCATATTATACATTAATTTTATCTTTCTGCACTCCTTCTTCATATGAACTTTAATTATGCCAAATCTCATATTCCTCCGTGCGCGCAATGTGCTTAAAAAGGGGTACAAAGTTTTTTCTTCACGTATTAATATATAGATTACAGTATACGAACGTAAACAATGAATGTTTTATTTTGTTTAATTTAATATATTTGTAACGCATATTATACATTAATGTTATCTTTCTGCACTCTTTCTCCATATGAACTTTAATTATGCCAAATCTCATATTCCTCCGTGCGCGCAATGTGCTTAAAAAGGGGTACAAAGTTTTTTCTTCACGTATTAATATATAGATTACAGTATACGAACGTAAACAATGAATGTTTTATTTTGTTTAATTTAATATATTTGTAACGCATATTATACATTAATTTTATCTTTCTGCACTCTTTCTCCATATGAACTTTAATTATGCCAAATCTCGTACTCCTCCGTGCGCGCAATGTGCTTAAAAAGGGGTACAAAGTTTTTTCTTCACGTATTAATATATAGATTACAGTATACGAACGTAAACAATGAATGTTTTATTTTGTTTAATTTAATATATTTGTAACGCATATTATACATTAATGCTATCTTTCTGCACTCCTTCTCCATATGAACTTTAATTATGCCAAATCTCGTACTCCTCCGTGCGCGCAATGTGCTTAAAAAGGGGTACAAAGTTTTTTCTTCACGTATTAATATATAGATTTGTAACGCATATTATACATTATATAATATGTGTGTGTGTGTGTTATCTTTCTGCACTCCTTCTCCATATGAACTTTAATTATGCCAAATCTCATACTCCTCCGTGCGCGCAATGTGCTTAAAAAGGGGTACAAAGTTTTTTCTTCACGTATTAATATATAGATTACAGTATATGAACGTAAACAATGAATGTTTTATTTTGTTTAATTTAATATATTTGTAACGCATATTATACATTAATTTTATCTTTCTGCACTCCTTCTCCATATGAACTTTAATTACGACAAATCTCATACTCCTCCGTGCGCGCAATGTGCTTAAAAAGGGGTACAAAGTTTTTTCTTCACGTATTAATATATAGATTACAGTATACGAACGTAAACAATGAATGTTTTATTTTGTTTAATTTAATATATTTGTAACGCATATTATACATTAATGTTATCTTTCTGCACTCTTTCTCCATATGAACTTTAATTATGCCAAATCTCATATTCCTCCGTGCGCGCAATGTGCTTAAAAAGGGGTACAAAGTTTTTTCTTCACGTATTAATATATAGATTACAGTATACGAACGTAAACAATGAATGTTTTATTTTGTTTAATTTAATATATTTGTAACGCATATTATACATTAATTTTATCTTTCTGCACTCTTTCTCCATATGAACTTTAATTATGCCAAATCTCGTACTCCTCCGTGCGCGCAATGTGCTTAAAAAGGGGTACAAAGTTTCTTCTTTACGTATTAATATATAGATTACAGTATACGAACGTAAACAATGAATGTTTTATTTTGTTTAATTTAATATATTTGTAACGCATATTATACATTAATGTTATCTTTCTGCACTCCTTCTCCATATGAACTTTAATTATGCCAAATCTCGTACTCCTCCGTGCGCGCAATGTGCTTAAAAAGGGGTACAAAGTTTTTTCTTCACGTATTAATATATAGATTTGTAACGCATATTATACATTATATAATATGTGTGTGTGTGTTATCTTTCTGCACTCCTTCTCCATATGAACTTTAATTATGCCAAATCTCATACTCCTCCGTGCGCGCAATGTGCTTAAAAAGGGGTACAAAGTTTTTTCTTCACGTATTAATATATAGATTACAGTATATGAACGTAAACAATGAATGTTTTATTTTGTTTAATTTAATATATTTGTAACGCATATTATACATTAATTTTATCTTTCTGCACTCCTTCTCCATATGAACTTTAATTACGACAAATCTCATACTCCTCCGTGCGCGCAATGTGCTTAAAAAGGGGTACAAAGTTTTTTCTTCACGTATTAATATATAGATTACAGTATATGAACGTAAACAATGAATGTTTTATTTTGTTTAATTTAATATATTTGTAACGCATATTATACATTAATTTTATCTTTCTGCACTCATTCTCCATATGAACTTTAATTACTCCAAATCTCATACTCCTCCGTGCGCGCAATGTGCTTAAAAAGGGGTACAAAGTTTTTTCTTCACGTATTAATATATAGATTACAGTATACGAACGTAAACAATGAATGTTTTATTTTGTTTAATTTAATATATTTGTAACGCATATTATACATTAATTTTATCTTTCTGCACTCTTTCTCCATATGAACTTTAATTATGCCAAATCTCGTACTCCTCCGTGCGCGCAATGTGCTTAAAAAGGGGTACAAAGTTTTTTCTTCACGTATTAATATATAGATTACAGTATATAAACGTAAACAATGAATGTTTTATTTTGTTTAATTTAATATATTTGTAACGCATATTATACATTAATTTTATCTTTCTCCTTTTTTTGCACTCCTTCTCCATATGAACTTTAATTACGACAAATCTCATACTCCTCCGTGCGCGCAATGTGCTTAAAAAGGGGTACAAAGTTTTTTCTTCACGTATTAATATATGGATTACAGTATACGAACGTAAACAATGAATGTTTTATTTTGTTTAATTTAATATATTTGTAACGCATATTATACATTAATTTTATCTTTCTGCACTCTTTCTCCATATGAACTTTAATTATGCCAAATCTCGTACTCCTCCGTGCGCGCAATGTGCTTAAAAAGGGGTACAAAGTTTTTTCTTCACGTATTAATATATAGATGTAGTTTTGAGCTGTTCTGTATTATAATAAAGTTCTGTATTACTAAGTTTTTGTGAAATTATTACCGAGACTGAGATGTATTTTTTGAGTTGTGAGATTTATATATTGACTTACTATTATCTATGTATATAAATAAAAATGGAGTGTTTGTTTGAAATTTAATATTTTCGACCCATGAAATGAGTAGGAAATTAAGTTATTTATCCATTTTGTCCCTTCAAATGCAAATTAGTGTCTGCGCTTTTGGTGTCTGTCTGTCTGTATGTGTGTGTCCGTACTACGTTCAAACGGTTGAATATATTTTCATGAAACTTTGCATATTGTGAGTACTTAAATTTATTTAGTGACAGAACTTGATTGCTTGAGTCTGTCCTTGTTCTACGTTCGATTTTGTGTCTGTGTTTGCACAAGTATCACATAAAATTTATTCAACATATTTTAATGCAATGTTTTATATTTGATACACCATATTTTAGTTTAGTGAATACATTATTTAAAATTTCTTTGCTGCATTGCAATTACTTGGATTGTTTTACGGGTGCTGTGAAAAATCAATTATTTTCCCAAACCTATTTTTACGGAATTTAAATTCTAATACTTTCTATTTATTTTAAGCCTTATTTTTTCTTTATAAAATATAAAAAAATTCTGAATATTTGGGGCAGACGATAAAAAGAATAAAACATAAATACAATATACAAAGCAAGACCTTTTAAGATAGGACTGGTAGCTAATAAGGCAACCTTGGTATTTTTTAATTGTTTGCTTTTTTTAAATTTGTGTCCGCTATATTCCAAGAATCTATTTTGCACTGAAAAAACAGATCCATTCATCACTTTTCGTTCGAAGCTTTTTTAAAATTTGTTGTAAGATGTATTTCTGCATTTTCAAATTGACGTTTTTGATTCAATAACTGTAATCAAGGTAAGTAATGGTTTAATTAGTTTTAAAAGCATTTTTAATTATTGTATGATAATTTTGGGAAACGCTTTTGTTTTTAAATGACATACAAGGCATTTATATACATAATCTGAACTATTCTATCCATTCTGGGTAACATTGGCACACTCTAGAGACTTTTGTTCTTACTAAAAATTTAAACTCTAGAAACATGTAAATTGTTAAATTTGACATTTATTTACATTTGTGAAGTTGTGTATTTAACAATTGTGTACCTTTATTAGGTTGGTAGGTGTTACATGTGACGAATAGAAATTGGGCAATTTATTAACGAAAGCGGAAGTTAGTGAACCAATTCAACCCGAGTGACGCCGGGTAATTCTGCTAGTGAACCATAATTTGATAGTTTTGGAGAAGCTGGAAGGTATATTAAACATTGCAATTGCTTTACCAGTACTGTAGAAAAGCAATTACGAAAAACTATTTTTTCTTAATTTAAATTCTAACACTTTTATTATTTTAAGCCGTTTTTTATTTTCCAATTATAAAAGAATTCTTAATATTTGGGACACACACACACACACAGACGATATAGAGAATAAAACATTATTAATAAAATATACAGCACAAAACCTTTTAAAACAGGACTGGTAGCTAATATGGCAACCTTCATATTTTTAGAAATTGTTTTTGGTATGCGCAACTGAATTAGTTCAAAACAATCATTATTAATCGTTTGCTATTTTAAATTTGTTATCCGTTAACTTACATTCGAAGAATCCATTTTGTAGTGAAAAAACAGATGCATTAATTTCTTTTCGTTGGAAGCTATTTATTAATCCACGTTTTAAGAAGTATCCCGGATTTTAGATTTGATGTATTTCGTTGAATATCTGTAATCAAGGTAAGAAGTAAATGTTTAATTTATTTAAAAAATTGTATCATTGTATGCGCGCGATAATTTTAGGAAGTGCTTTTTTTCTAATGACATGCAAAGCATTTACAGTAAAAAAGGTTTCCGCACGCACTTACTATTTTAAATAAATTTATTTATTATTTGCAGAGTATAAATATTGAAGAAATAAAAATGGAAAAACAGATGAGCATAATTGCGTAGAAAGTTTCTATTGCATTGAAACAAAAATATTAATATAATTTAATACATAATTCACAATAACACAAAAAATGTTGCAAATATAAAACAAAAAGGGTCTCCTTACGGTGAAAAATATTTCATTAAATGTTATTCCCCATATTTCATTATTTAATGGTAAGTTATTTAATGGAACCTGCTTTCGCTTTAATGACCTCTTTCAGAAGCTTGGGCATGACCCCACAAGTTTTTTGTTGTTTCTGGAGTAATTTTATTCCAGACGTTCAGAGTGGCACTTTTCAGGTTATCTTTGCTGCTGGTATCATAATTTTTCATTTCACGATCAGTTTCTTCCCATAAGTGTTCTATGGGATTTAAATCGGACTTGTGTGTGTGAAGTTGCTGCGACATATGGAAGAAAAATGGTCTTCCAAGAGACAGTTTCGTAGCACTAGCACTAGCAAGGACATTTTGTTTCAAAATGTCTAAGTATACATAGCTATCCATGTTACCTTCAGCAAAACATAAATTATATACACCAGAAGAACTCATACAACCCCATACCTTGGCATTTCTTCCGATGTGTTTTACAGTTCTACATAAGCTTTTCTTTGCATTTGATGTTTTGGTTTTCTCCATGCCATAACTTGTCCATCTGATTCAGAGACAAAATTTTGATTCATCCCTGAAGTACAAATCCCAAAAAGTTAAGGGCTTATTTACATGCTTTTTTGCAAATTCAAGACACTTTCTTCTGTTAAGTTTGCTAATGAGTGGCTTCTTACGTGCAACATGCCCATTGTAGCCATCTTTTTCATTACTTTTCTTACAGTCTGAGGTTATGTTTCAAGATTGTAATCAGTTGTGGTGCCTAATTCGTGTATTAGCGCGAGCTTTTCGCAGAATATTCGTGGTGTATATGGCTCAATTTCTGAGGTCTTCCGGATCGGTTCCTATTTTCCAGTTTCTACTTAATTATATATTTCAGTGATTTTTACCATAGATTTAGATTTGTTTGCGATTTCACCAATATTTTCCTCATTGATAAACCGTTATTTCTCAACTTTATTACCAACACGCGAATAGCTTTCGGAATTCTCATTTTAGGCATTCCACTGGTATAAAAATAAAATCGTTTGAAATGATTACTTATACAATACTGAAGTTCTTTTTCATTCGATAGTTATAATAATTGAATGCGGGACAGTTGGACTGTATGTTCTAATCAATTTTCATAATGCGTACGGAAACATTTTGCCTTTCATTTTGTATGTTTTTCTCAGTTTTAATTAATTACTTTTTATTGGTGAAAATTAAAGAACTTATGTTGCGAACGCATTCTCTACTTTGAAAAAGTTTCTTGTGCAGTTTCTGAATCTTTGGCGAGATTTCTTTAGAAATTATAATAATTTATAGACGTTTTCGTTTCTGTACGGAAACTTTTATCCACTGTATATGCATACTCTCAATTATTCCATGCTTTTAGGGTAACATTGGCACACACTAGAGATTTCTTTCTTACTAAAAATATAAATTTTTATAAAAATGTAAAATGTTAAATTTAACATTTATTTACCTCTGTGAAGTTGTGTATTTAAGAATTGTATACCTTTATTAGAGTGCGGTAGTTGTTGCATGAGATGAATAGAAATTACAATTTATTAACGAAAACGGAAGTTATAGTTAGCCAGTTCAACACGAGTAGGGCTGGGTAATTCTGCTAGTGAGTAATATGAGTTGTAAGTGTTCATGAACAATGAAATATATCAAAGGTAAGTGTCGATTGCTACTCAGTATTTACGTTTACTCCGCAAAAGATAATAAGCACTTGAACAGTAATAAGTGATTTTAGTGCCTGTTGTATCTTTTTCTCTTATTTCAACCAACTGTACAGCTAATTTATTATAAAATATAAAGATTATCTTAATATTAAAAAGTGAAAAGAATATAATGAAATTATACGTTTTAATGACTAGTATGGACTTTGGACTAAATTGTATTTGTAATTAAATTACAAACAATTTCTTTAAATTTCGAAAAAGTAGGCGTGATTCCGAAAGAATTATGTTTAAATACTAAAAACATATCGGTCGACTTTGAGCAGAAACTCATTAACTGACAAAAAAAATCAAATTTTGCATCAAAATGTTTTTTAGCTGCAAATTTTTTTAATTATAAAAATTTTGAAGTGCTATATTTTCTTTCAAACCGAATACAATATAACAATTTCTCATCATCATGAAAATAATAATTTAATGTCAAATAATGTCTTTCCTAAAAAATGTCAGTTGATGAGTCTGTTCTAAGCCGACGATATATCCCTTCGTAATACTATCTACAATTTGAATATGTATCTCACCAATCCACGTGAGCTACTGTATACTTAAACTAGGCATCATAATGATTCCTTAACTTTTGGTTAAAGACAAAAAAGAAAGATTTTAAGGTAGGTATCGTAGGTATTTTAATTAAAGTCACACTGGAGCAACACAACGGATTACTGGTGACGGTCCGGGATCAATCCCAATGGGAAAGATCCGAGGACAACACCACGTAATTTTGAACCACGGTCATATGACGATGCAACACCTGAGCTGGTACCCCACTCTCCAAACTTCCACACCACGCCAACGTGAGGACATTTGAGGCCAGAACGGATTTAACGTGCACCAGACCCCTTTGTACACGACGGTCTTTGGTTGGATTCGAAATCGCAACCCTCTGGTTGCTAATCCGTTACTTATCCAACCGGGCTACCCCGGCCCGAAAGATTTTAAGATAAAAGGATTTGATGAAAAATGCTAAGGGGAACTGGGTGAATGGCAATTCTAAAATAAATAATCCGATTTTAAAATGAAACTGTTAAAGAATTTATATTGGGCATAAAAACACTGTAGTATTTGAATTCCTATTGGGTGATAAATCAGAAAAATATTAAAAATTCACTTCACGAGCATAAATCAATTCTCTAATCCTGATTTAGAACAATAAGTGTATTCTAAAACCCAAGTTTTATTGTACTAGGAAGATATTGCTTATTTAAACCAAAATCACCCCCCCCCCATTATTTTCGTACATTGTGAAACTGCAGCATTCTGGATTTTAATATTGATATTTCCTGAACTCTAGATGGTTCCGTTTAATTTTCTCTTAACCATTCAAACTCAAACAAATTTCATCACATCATCATAAAAGTGCCAAAAGTTCGAGCGTGTCAAAAGTGTGGAATTATTCGCACAATGTAGAATTCATTTTTGACGCCCTTCAATTTGTCAAAAATCTACTTTCAAAACCATAAGCAGAACAATATGTAATATAAGAAAAGTGACGGACCGACTCAACTTAAAATGCAGAAAAGTAATAAGTCTTCCTTCTAGCACATACTTTTTTGTGAGAAGGTTCAACAGCGTAACTAACTGTTAAGGGTTCTTCAGTAGTCGAGCACAGAAAAAATCAACCTCATCATAAAAAGTAAATTTCAAGATCTTTTCATTTTTATTACCCATCCACCTTTTCGAAGGCCGCCAACTACGAAAAATGAAATTCTCAGAACCTATATAAATCATAGTTAAAAATAATATAATCGACCCTCAAGTATTTCACTTTACTGGAAAAGTCCTTTATTAAATCTGTCCTCTTATCTTCAAGCGAGCTAATAAATACCATTTTCGAGAGTTCTTATCAATGGAATGTTCCGGAAACCGGTCCGTTGTTACCCGAAATTTGTCCGGCCTTCTTTAATCTCAAATCGAACTGATGATCCGGTTATATAGGCCAAGGTTCACACACACACAGACGATATAGATTTTTCAAACTCTTTTTGCGCGATCCATTGTGTGGTTCGTTACGGATTCGGTTAACGCCTGATTCTTATCCGGAGGATAATGAAGCAAAGATTCTTTTGGAGGCGTGGTAGCAGGAATTGAGTTTTCCCGTGTCCTTGCCATTATTGTTCTGTCGTCCATTTTTTTCTCCTCTCGATTCGAACATAATGTTTTATTTGTATTTTTGAAGGTCGCTTTTCCCATCAAAGGATTATTTGATGCTTTTCACGTTTCGCGAAACTTGAAGCGTTAGTCATCATTTGTCTGCCACAATCGCGATAACGTTATAAAAGAAGCGTTTTAACCTTTCTTGTCATAGATAAAGTAAATATAAACACTCTCTAACTACAACGGATACGAGATCGCTTAATGGACATGTGAACAAACAAAAGTCATTGTTTCTCCAGCATAAAATTTTCGTCATAAAAATGTGTTTTTTATTCCATGTTTCAAAATATGACTTATGCTACTAATGCTTCTCGAATTGCTAATGTTTCTAGAACTATCAATGTATCAGAATATAACTTATTCTACTAATACGTATTTCTAGAATTTCATTGGCACAAAAATTTAAAAAATACCAAAATTAAGCATTTTGAATGTTAAGAATGAATTTATTTCTTTAAAGGCAAGAATGACTTTATGAGAATCATTTTCTGTCACGCTAAATATAGGTGGTGGTAATGTTTCTACGGCGATACATGTTCCTGAACCTATTTCGAACGTGACGTCAATTGGCATGTTTTATCAAATACGATATCAGCACTGTAGCAATAAAAATATTTAAAAAATTGATATACACTCTATAACATAAAAATCGATGCACCATGAAGGAGTTAAAGAATGGGTTGAAAATCGGTAGATGTGATGTACATGTATTGAAAACGAAACGATAACAGTATCATAGGAATTGAATGTTTTATTCAGGAAATACAGCTACAAGAGCAAAAAAAATCAATAATGCGTTGGCCCACCTTTGGCTCTGATGCAAGCTGTTATCCGGCTGGGCATTGACTCGTAGAGTTGGCGGATGTCCTCCTGCGGGATTGCTTGCCATACACGTTCCAATTGGCGAGTTAGATCGGCCCGATTTAGGGACGGTCGTAAACGTCTGCTTATCAGAGCCCAAATGTGCTCTATTGGGAGAGATCTGGCGATCGCGCCCGCCATGGAAGTGTTGAAGAAACACGAAGACAATCTGTAGAAAGGCGTGAAGGTGTGCGGCCGGGCATTGTCCTGTTGGAATGTAAGTCCAGGGGTCCGTGAAAGGAAGGGCAACACAATGGGGCGTAGAATCTCGTCAACGTACCGCCGTGCTGTAAGGGTGTCACGGATGACAACCAAAGGGGTCCGGCTATCAAATGAAATGGCACCCCATACCATAACTCCTGGTTGTCGGGCAGTGTGGCGGACGACAGTCAGGTGAGTATCCCATCGTGGTCCTGCACGTCTCCAGACACGTCTTCGCTGGTCATCGGGGCTCAATTCAAAGCGGTACTCATCGCTGAAAACAATCCTGCTCCAGTCCGTGCGATTCCAGGTCGAATGCACCCGGCACCACTGCAAACGCGCCTGGTTGTGTGCAACGATGAGGGGCAGTCGGCGCAATGGCCTCCGTGAACTCAGCCCCCGTTCGCTGATTCGCCTATCAATGGTCATTGCACTCACTGGTGTCCCGGTTACACGTCGGATCGTTGATAAGGACGCATCAGGTGCTGTGATCGCCGATCGGACGATCACTCTGTCCTCGCGTTCTATCGTCTCTCTTGGTCGACCGCTACCTTCTTGACGCTCTGCACGGCCATGGTTCACCCATTCCTGCCAACATCGTCGAATGGTAGCATCGCTCCGACCCAAATGTCGAGTGATCCTGCGATTTGACCATCCTGCTTCCTTTAGTCCAATTGCACGTCCTCTCTCAAATGGTGACATCTGCTCATACTGTTCGTGAACCCGTCTGCGAGGCATTGGTACAGTCCACGTAAGTCGACGGAACCACATTCACATGGAAGTTATGCCCTAGCATTGGAATGTCCTCTGTTTTATACACGATTAGGATGCTCCGTTGCAATGCGCTGGAGCTCCACCTATTCAGTCATTGGCCGTCAAAAATTAATCATTTGCATATTCTATTCTAAGGTATGTGCATACGCAATTTCGTCCCATTCGGATAACTCCTTCTTGGTGCGTCGATTTTTATGTTATAGAGTGTATGATAGTTGATTGGTCGCACCAATTAGAATACATGCCAAACGTCGTAAACTACATTTTAAGGTCAGATAACCGTAATATGCACCATGCGAGAACTTTAGAGCAACAGAAGTAAAATATTCTCAGACCGTTTGGTTTGATTGTTTACTCTGAAAATCTCCCTCTATGAGATATTTTCAGTGCAAACACACAAACCAGACGGAAAAAAGTTTTCACTTTCGTTACCCAAATGCTCTTGCATGATATAAATCAGGGATATCTTAAAATGCAGTTTACCACCTTTTTCGAGACTTTCGGGGTTTAATCTAATTGGTGTTGACCAATCAACTATCATATGTCAATTCGGAATTCATTCTTTGGAACTTTTATTACCGAAGTGCTGAAATATTTTTTGAAAACAAGCGAACTGACGTATCGTTCGGAATACGTTCAGGAGACACGTTCCGTCGCAAAAACACTACCACCATCTAATTTAACATGACAGAAAATGTTTCATAATTATTTTTATCACGTGACTCAAAAAAAAGGGGGCCTCGTTCGCATTTGCTGTAGAACAACTAGATCAAGAATTAAAACGATTTTTCTTGCGAATCGATGAAAAACAGACTTTTTCACCGGATTTATAGTAAAGTACATGCGATGAGTAGTACTACGTTCGCATTCTAAAAATACTATTAAGTTTAGTAGTCAAGTATTACATTCACAAAAAACGAAACATAATCGACTGGCTATGAATTCTTTGAGAAAAGATGTGAAAGATAAAAAAGTTGGTTGATTTTTATGGCGGAAGAGACCGATTTGGCTAAGCTGCACCAGAAAGGTAAAAATGAGAACACAGATACAGTTAATTTCGAAAGTAGTTACGAAATAATTGGAATTGTTCTGATGTTTTAATACATATCAGTTAGCTAATTTGAAGGTTTGAAAAAAGTTACTAAAAGTCACCTGCAAAATCAAGAAATAAAACTTTGGTTGAAATCGAGTATGTGATACCATCGCCAATTGGAGCTAAAAATGTCACCAAGGGCGATTTCCCAACTTGGTAAGCTATGGTTGTGCAATACCATGGCATTATATGGTTATGGTTACCCAAGGCTTTAGAGTCATTATCCTGGGCTACAAAAAATGTTTGGCGCCCAGTGTGTATCGTGTACTTAACTCTTACCTAAATTTTGAAACGACTTTTACTTCCATAGATTTTCCAAATTTTTTTTGTTTTCTTGTGCTATGGATATATGGTCGGTATCTTGAATTCCTAATTGTGTAATTGATAAGGGGTCCTCCTTTCTTTATTAAATGATATTATTTATTAAATTATATTCTATATTAAATTGTATTCTTTGTTAAATTATGCATTCTATATTAAATTATATTCTATAATATATTGTATTCTTATGTTCTTTATTAAATTATATTCTTATATTCTTTATTAAATTATGTTTCGTAAATTCATGTCTCTTATTTAATAAAAAATTATTAAATATTTTGTGGCAGCTGCCCATAGCGAGAAAGCGAGTGAGCTAATCCGTACTAGCATCGAACCTTATAATCTTAATTTAAACAACAGCAAAATGAAAAATTTAGAATTTTAATCATGAATTTAGAAAATCTATCGATATTTGTATAATCTAATTCGAAAATGAAAAATTTTGCGTTGCGTCACATTTACAGAAAATATGCAATGTCATGTGAATATTTTAGTACAATCTTTTATTTTGCTAAAGCGTCATTTATTCTATTGTTCAATGTGTAAATCCAGATTTGATACGCAGTAACTGGATAACACCACCAGTCCAGTTCTTTCAAGTTTACTATGGCTCTAATCGTTTCATCTTTAAGCTCGATTTGAATTTGAATAAGGCTAAATAAGGCACGCGATATCATAAATTTTATTTTATTTTCATGGAATTCCCAAGGCGGGGTTCTTTGTTAACAAGTCGCTTATAGCCTCAGAATCCTTATAACCTTGATACCTACGTACTATATGTAGTGGTCAAAGAAAACAAGTCTGGCTTCTTTTTAAATTTGACATCGGCTTCTCTGATTTGTCACCGTTTGGGAAGACAGATCTAGCGTTAGCCTGAAGAATTTTGTAATTCTATTTTAATTAATAATTCATTAAGGCCATTTCCGACTTCATTGAAAATAATTGTATTTCAGTTAATGTTTCCTCAAGCAGGATATCTAAATATTATTACTAGAGTAGGATGGATGGGAGGCAGATTCATAACAAAATCTTCTGATTAGCTATTCATATATTCAGGGATTGATGGATCATAATTTAAGAGGCATACAAATTTGGCATTGTGCGTTAATTTACATTATTATAAGCGAAGGAACAACTTTTGTATTTGGACATTGTTAAAAATGTCATGGGATCTTTCTCGCTTACATGTAAAGAGGTATTTTAATTGTGTCCGAAAGCTTTTGTTGTTAGCTATAAATGATTCTAGCATACATTCCTGACTTACTTATATTCTGACGAATATACTATCTGAGGACTACAAATGAGTATATCATCAGGTATATGATAATCACAAACAACACATTTAGGTACATTTAACATAAAATATACGGAAGCATGCTGTAAGGTCCAAGCATTTACGGTTCAGGGGCATTAAATGGGAAATAGAATCAAACAATTTTTATTGTTCAATGTAATCACCCTATATTTCAATACATTTTTTAGAATGGTTAATTAGCTTTCCGATACTACTAAAAATAATCTGAATTTTTTGTCCTTCAAATGGTATAAAACTGCAGAAATGACTTTTTATCACTTGCAAATTTTTCCCCAGGCAGATCTGACTTCAATTTTGAAAAATAATTTGCTTTTGAAAATTTAATGACCGCACAATTTTTGCCTGTACTACTACGCAAAGCAAGTAGTGTTTAAAAGTATAAGATCATTTAAAATCTTAACGATTCTCAAAATAGATGAAAGATTTACATAATTTGAATTCTTAGAAATAAAATTAAAACAAGTAGTGCATAAACAACTTGTTTCTAAATAGTATTGTGAAACACAATTGTGTGTAGTTAAAGCTTAAGGATCTTCTCAAAACCAGTAAATTACATTTGTATGCCGATTCCCAACCAGTTATCCATGTTGTTAATGGATATTTCACCACCTTCGATCCACCATTACATAGAATTGTCAACCTCGTAAAACTTACACAAAGAATCCAGTATTACATTAAATGGATCCCTTCTCACGTTTGAATTCCACGGAATAAAACAAACTAACGATTTGGTAAAATCTAGGGCAAGGCCATCTGTCTAGCTTAAAATCTAACCTTTATGGAAAAATTGTACTTTCCCATCATTGGTATATGGGCAAATCTAAGGATGAGCTATTAGATCTCAACATTTAGAGATGAGTTTTTCCATGTTGACAAGACTGAACACTGGACACCTGAAGCATATGACCTTCGTCGGTGCTACCAAATCTTTCCCACAATTTACGATACACTCTTACATAGAATTGCCAATCTCCAAATAAGCTTCCCCAAAGAATCCAATATTACTTTTCAATGGATCCCTTTTCATGTTGGCATCTCAGGGAACAAAACGACTGACGATTTTACAAAACCTAGGGCAAAGGAGCTACCTGGAACCAGAAAGAGTGACATTGCCCTCTCAGAAGAATAAAAAAAGAGCCATCCTGTCCACATCACATCCAATATTGTATCAATATCAACTGCCAAAAAATATCCAACCCCACTGCAATGGCTGAAAAATTCATTTTACACAACCTCCATGTCTTGGTGTCGAATTTATTTAGCGCCATGGGATAAGCGCCAACAAACCATTTGTGAAACACACACATTGTGTGTGATATTATATTTATACATGGTATTTCCAAACTTCCAGTACAAACTTTATGGGAGACAGGGAACACAAAATTAAACCGTATTCACATGGTATGTATGTTTGTCTAGGAGCAAGATGGTCGAAGGATTGATTGAAGTTGACCCATCACTCTTCAATCAAGATCTCCCGACTTATCACGTACTTTATTTCTCTGGAGATATTTGGAACGCATCGTGTACAAGCCTCCCATCGACTCCGAAGCTGACCACATCGCAAGACTCGTCGCAGCAGCAAGTGTTCGCGGAAGAACTAGAATTTTTGAGTACGCACGCAATACATGCGTCAGGTGTGTATTGCTGCTGGCAGACTAAACTTTGGGCAATGACTGTGAAACTAATATTAGCCCTGATATAATTAAGTATTATATCAGGGCTAGTTAAACTGGGGTTCACTTGCTGTCTTTCATTTCTGAACTGTGATGTACCTACTAGCATACCAGGATGGGACACTTGCGGGCATACATCTCTCTGTGAATACTGTTTAATTTTTGTTCCCTACCTCTCCTTAAAGTTTGTACAGGAAGTCTTAAAACACTTTGTATGTATTAAGTATTATATCATACCGCACAGAATTCGCCATAAAATTAGGATATTGAAAATTAATGTTGCCCTATATTTTCTAAACACATAACATGCTGCCATAGTAAATCATGCCAATGAGAGGGATTTTAAGTCCTAAGCAAACAAACCAGACGGGAAGCGAAGATTTTACTTCGGCTATCCAAATAATCTCGTATGATACATACCTACTGCGACAAGAAATGTTCTTTCAAATATGATTTATCACCATTTTGGCGTCGTTTGGCGTTAAATATAATTGGGATTGACCAATCAACTATCATATATCAATTCAATAGGTAGGTAGTTGAATTTACATCGCACTGTAGCAACACAACTGGCTATTGGAAACGGTCCGGGATCAATTCCGTGGGGAAAAGACCGAGGACAACTCTTCGTGATATTGAACCACGGTCAGATGACGAAATAGAAACCCGAATTGGCACCCTACTCTTCAAACTTCCACATCACGTCAACGTGAGGACATTTGAGGACACACGGATTTAAGGTGAACTAGCCCCTACGTACACGACGGTCTTTGGATAGACCAAATTTCGAACTCACAACCCTCCTGTTAATTCGTGACACTATCAACTGGGCTGCCGCGTGCCTTATATCAATTTGAAATTTATTCTTTGGAATTTTTATAGGTGAAGTGCTGAAATCGTATTCGAAAAAATAAATCGAGTGACGTCATCTTCAGAATACGTACAGAAAACACTACCGCCACCTACAATAAGATTGACAGAAAAAGCTGGTATGCTATTTAGTATAATTTTTTTCGTGAATAAAACAGCTTTGTACTTTTGAAGAAGGTATTAATCCGATAAGGTTTTTTCGTTAAATTTCTTTCAATAAAAATACTTTATTTCAATATAAGTAGAGTCGAAGCGAATGATGCCTTCATATGAAATCATTAACAACATGAGGTCGATGTAGTCGCTTCTAAAAGCTTTCAAGGTCAATTGTATTAGGATGTAAAGACCCAAACAGTTTATTTACTATCTTCTCCAAGCAGTGTTCACAAGAAATGCATGGATTGGGTCGTCTGTAATACAAGCTAATTGTCCATGCTTCGAGTCATTTCCAGCTTGAGATTTATCCACACGGAAGTGTTTGTTTCAAACACAGACTGAAAATGTAACACTGATTGGATATTAGAAGAAGAATGTGAAGCAAACAAGTACAGTCCCTTTCTCATCTGTTCTATATATTAGCTGGCATTTTAAATGAGTTTATGTCGCATTTCAATCGAACGGTTTACGACTAGTATAAACCAGTAACTTAAAACCATGGATTGATATTAGACAAGATGCGTGAGAAGTTTAGGATGAAATAAGGCTAATAGTTCCTGATAAAGGAGGATGGGCTTCAATGTTATACTGAAGAAGTGACTGGTTAAGAAGCTGAAGAATTGAAGGAGGTAATGTTGAATGCAAACATATTATATTGGACTGTTAGGATCAATGCTATATAGAAGTAACATCAGATGTAATTAATACCATTTAAGAACTATTTTGTTCTAGAATATATTTTCATCGTTGATACATTCTTAAAGTCCTTGTACTAATCTATAATAGTCTAAAAAATATTCATCTAAACGAATGAATTTTAATTTTAATTTAATAATATGTTTGTTTAAAAATTAAAAAGTAGCAATTCTTAAATTAATAATATTGTAAAAAATATGTGAAGAATATGTATGAGAGATTTAACTCGAAATGGATTAAAGATAGTTTTCACCAGTTAGAACTAGATTTTTTTTATTCGCATCCAAAAAGTGAGGACTACTGTAATTGGAATATCTTGGTTGAAACCCAAATATATATGTACTGTGTACCCACTTTTAAATAACTGTCAGTAAGGCAAATTAAATTAAAATAACCTTTCTGAATTCCCTTATGAAAAGTAGATCTTGGTGACTGCATAATACGTAATAATCAAACTTTTGGTCTTTAAATTGCATCCTACATTCAACGAAAAGAAATTTGCTCCTTAAATACACAATCTAAATAAACTGACTAATTCTACGAGAATACTTTGTATACAGTTAAGTTTCAGTTAGACTACTGCATTCTTCAATTTTCTTCACCGAACAGTTACTAAAATCAATGAAACAAAAGGTTAAAAAACTTCAAATCGCTCATAGTTATATATATTTTGATATATTGCTTTAACTTCGTATTGTATGCAACTAAAGACACACGGATCAGCCAACCTGTAAATGAGAAGGCTCAGGGCAACTTATTTCTGAATTATCAACACTTATATCTCTCTCTATATATTTCAACTTATTTCTCTATTAAACGTATTTCTGAGGATAAGCCACAGAAATACGTTTCGCAAATAAACAAATTAAAAGCAAAATATTCAAGAGATCAAAAGAATTCCTGATTGAATGAGTTCTTAATACTTGAAAATTTAAGACGATAACACGACCAACCGCTTGAATAGTGGATAAACCATTACGATTTCTGAATTTTTAAAAATTTGAAAATTAATAGCCTGAAAATTTTATGAGAAAAGGTGACTTATCATTATGTTGCCAAAAACCCACCAGTAGTATTCCCTACTGAATGAAAAGAATTTTCTTTACAGCGTTAGCTGCCATAAGTTCATATCCTATATAAACCGACAATTCTCAAAGCGTAGATTGAATAACTCACAGATGAGTCGTAGTTGGATCATTGCATTTCCACATTTTCTTCAAAGTGGTAGTAAAATAAGTAGATAAATAAAAGATTCAAAAATCGCGAACAGTTCATAGCTATGTATATTTTGATACATTGCTTTATCCTCGTATCACATGGAACTTAAGACCCACGGACCCACAAACCTTTCACTTGTATCTCCAACTGAATGGAAAAAATTCTATCAGAGTTTACGGCAGTAAAATCGCAATATATATAAACTGACTGATTCTCCGAGTTTACATTGAATAGCTCACGCTTTCATCCTAGTTAGACTACTTCATTCCTCAATATTCTACGCGCGTGTGAGTAGCGCGTGTGCAATTCCTTTCACCATTCGCCATATTTTAATTGATTGTCCTGTTTTTAATCGTCACCGTCAGTATTCTTTTCATAACACAATTTTAAACTTACAAGATTTGGTTGGGAAAAATCCCCACCCAAAACTATTAAAATTTTTACAAAAAATTTTTGAATTCCATCTTAGTTTTCTATCTTTCATGCTTTTTAAACTCCATCACTTCAGAATACTTTTTATTATGTTCATGATGAGGATAATACAGAAGTAAGTATATACAGAAGTAAGTAAGTAAACAAGAGATTCAAAAACTTCAAACAGTTCATAGTTATACATATAGCACAGAGTTGCTTTTGATTCATTGCCTCGTATCACATGCACCTGAAGGCACATGATCCACCAACTTTTCAATTGTTATCCCTACTGAACGAAAAGAAATTTCTTCACGCCTTTGCTGCCGTAAATTCACAATTTATATACGCAAACTGACTAAATTTCCGTGCTCACATTCAATAGTTCACATTTGAGTCGTTGTTAGACGATTGTATTCACATTTTCTTCTCAACAAACAATTACTAAAATAAGTAAGAGAACAAAAGCTTCAAATATTCATAGCTATATGTATTAGAGTTGATTTTAATGTATTGCTTTAGCCTCGTAGTTGCACTTGAAAACCCATGGTTCCACCAACCATTCAAGTATATATCCTACTGAATGTGTGGCTCAGTGGGTTTACCAATTGCTAATAATCTGTATGTTGTAGGCGGTACGGGTTCAATCCCCGTTACTTACCAAGGTGTATTCCTATCTTTGTCAGTAAAACTTTCATAGTGTGTGTATGTTCTAGCTTGACGTCTTCTATCTGGTGTTAGGAAAAGCTTGCCAAATATGACCTATGCGCTATAAAACCCAACCAACTCCACTAAATGAAATAAAATTGCACTATAGCGTTTCCTGCCATAAATTCACAATATAGATAAACTAATTAATTCTCCGAGAGTACATTGAGTAGCTCATGGTTGAGTCGTAGTTAGATCACTGCATTCCCCCATTTTCTGCAACGAACAGCTACGGAAATAAGTAAACAAACAAAAGGTTCAAAAACTTCAAACAGTTCATAGTTATATATATCACACGGAGTTTTGATACATTGCTTTAGCCTCGTATCTTATGCACCTGAAGACACACGGAACCTCTCTGCACCTTGACCCTCTGCACCTTTGGAATAAGTATGATGCCAGACGGGGATTCAGATAATTGAATTCCGTTGGAAAAACGAGAAACAAAGATGCTCTTAGAAACAATTTGTATGGAATCACGGTAGGAATCTTCCTTTTTAAATATAATGTAGGTTTCAGCAAGGAGTGGCAATGAAGTTTTAACGCATGCCATCTCTTTGTTTTGTTAAATAAAATTTGATTTAGAACGTATTTTACGCCTTTTGTTGGCTAAAACAAAATTTAAGATTTATAGTCATCTCGTGATGGACGAGAGTTGAAGTTTGTAATTATAGTCAAGGAACTATGCATTAACAAGGGTAAGGAACGAGGTTTCAATTCAGTGGAATTCATTGTAACGTTTTTATTTAGAGTAATTGCGTACACTTTCTTTGCACATGTGTGTGCTTAAGGGCTTTTATATACTTATTTGGTTGCATCTAAAGTCTAAAAGAACGTTAAAATTGTAAGTAGTGAAACTTCAATGCCTCGATCATATTGAGGAGCCTGTTCTTTGAGAAAAGTTTTCACCAATATAAAGGTTTGAGTACAATCGTTGTTCATATAAAATATTAACACATAACATCTCAAGAAAATTTTGAACTTATCTTGAAAATATTTATAGATTGCGAATTGACTAATTTGGAAAACAATGCACTTTAGAACATGGATTTCATATTACTGATTTAATTTCAAAAGTGTGTGTAAATCATACAAAGTATATTCTAGATCCTAATTTATAGATTTATAGACTTTCTATCACGACATATGATCACTGTGAGTAATATTTTTAGTCACAGAACTTATAATTTCCTGATTGGATGTCAACCTGACTCAGAACAACTATGTTTACACTTTATTCCCTTAAACATAAATTTATCTTCTGTAAACTTTTCTAATATCTTAAACTAATAAGTGAAGAAGTTGATCATAATTGTCAAAAACTGAAGAGATTTCATTGTAAAGGTTATAGATATTGGTAATTACATCAATCCTTAACATAATAATAGAGCCATAAAAAATGTAGAGATAATTTCAAACAATCGACGAAATTGCTGGTACCCAAGAATATTCACAATCAGATTAGGGTATGTAGTTGATCCACGCAGAGTATCTGTGCTAAAAGGGTCAATTACTTGTATCCTTTGATGGTAGTGTTTTAAGAACATTATGGGTACACATATGTTAGCTTGGGATTTAATTTAAGAGAAATGTAAATCCATCGCATATGACTGTTTACATTGAAATGTTCCATACATGACGGTTTTATGTGAGCTCTTTTTGTACAGAAAAAATGACAGACATACTGGAAAATTTGAGATAAGCTTACTTGAAAGAAAGATTACTTAAGTTCAAAAAAGTTTTCTGATTAATAAAAAAAATAATAAACGGTACAACTATTTTCTCGACTATAACCTGTGTATGATTGTCTCATACGTGACAGTGAAATGCCTTCATAGGAATCTCGGAGTTAATGTAAGAACAGGTTATTGCAGAAGTTTTTAAAACACTGAAAACAGTTTACAAAAATTCAATTTCGGTATCTCCTTGTCTTGGAACTACTTTTTCAAAAGTACTAAACTGCAGATCAGTACTAGATGGAGCTTTTATTACAAATCGGCAACAAGTTTGATATTATACTGCTTTAAACTAATTTTTAGAACATATAGTACTGTGCCCGACCACTGACTTCTTCGGCCATCAGCACCACAAGGGACGAGTCGGCAGCTATTTGTCAAGGAGCACCCAGACGGCAGTCGCCATTAGGTATAATCGCCATAACAGGTATAATTACAAGCATCCATGCTCTTACAAACCAAGATTCGCCAATTGACCAAGTTGGGGCTAATTGATTGGCAGACAGACGCTATGACCACTATACCAGTCAAGCTTCTGTTGTGGAATATAGAAGAATAGGTGACACAGCTCAAAATGCAAATTGTAAGTAAACCCTTTCAGAGGCGGTGGTCTCACCACCCTCAACATTTCAGCCTTTAGCTTTAACCCTAGTTGTGTACGGGGGCTGGTGCACGTTAAATATGTCGTGGCCTCAAATACTTTCACGTTGGCATGATGCGAAAGTTTGGAGAGGGGATTGCCAGTTTAGATATTGACCTCGTCATATGACCATGATTCAAAGTTACGATGCGTTGTCTTTGGACCTTCCCTTGAATTAATCCTGGACCGTCATCAATAGCCCGTTGAGTCGCTCCAGTGCTACGTAAATTCAACTATCTACCAACCTTAACCAAAGTACGAACATTTTCAAAGTCTGACCTCATCAACTCTGAAAATGTTAAGGTTAGGGTTTTAACATTCTATCAGAGAAAGCACATACTCTGGATTAGTGATGGGACCTACCCTTGAAAAAAATAGTAGTTCTCTACCCTTGAGGTAGGGGACTACTACTAGGTGTCCCTCCTACCCTTGAAAAAACTAGTATTAAATTTTGTTATGATCAAAATACATTCATACACTGTGAGAGGTCTTCACCACAAAGGTTTTTCCCCCCGAAAAACCTTTTTTTAGCATAATGCCCTTCGAAAGGTTAAGTTCGAAGGAGACATACTTAATTGATATTTATGAGGATGAGTAGCGCCACAAGTCTGTCTTATATCCAACTGTCGCAATAATTCTAACCACAATAGCCTCTTCACAATGCAACATAATTTGAATTTGTTTCCCCCTCCCCTTAAAATTTTATTTTTTGACTAGTGAATGGTCTTGTTATGGATATATCAAGCAGTATGTTTAAAGTGGTCATATGACCTTGTCTGATCGAGATTGCCTTTTGAAAGACGCGTTCCTGGATTTGAAAGACGCGTTTCGGGATTGATTTTGTCCGTAGGTCGTTTGATCTGGTCAGAAGAAAAACATAATTTTTCTTTTATCCGTACAAACTGCTGCCGACCCTTAACTCTCCAAGTGGTTTCGACGATATATCTCGTTCATCAACATCTGACCAATTTTGCTAATGACGAGATATCTCGAGACAACCACCAGAAGAGTTAAGGCCCTAGATAAAGGGGCTTGTGGTAGTAGTAGTTTTAATGAACTCTGCAATGCTATTACTTGACCCAAAATTGAAATATTAACTGCAGAAAAATTAATGAGGATGATAGCATTTCTACGTGACTCAAAGCATTTTAGTCTAATGTAATTTAATGTCGCCTTTTTAAATAGTTGTGTAAGAAAGGTGTTCTTTAAAAAGAATATCCCTGGAAAAGGGATATTCCGATGATCCCAGACGCTGATATTGAAGAACGCATTCACATCACATTAGAACCGATACAGGTTTGAACAAATTTCCTTCAAGAGTCCCTGTTTCAATTAAAAATAGCATGGTAATCCTAAGTATGCTAATTTAAACCTTTCACTATAATATTTTCTTAAGGATACGTAGTTCCTTTCATCAATTTTAACAGCACCTTTGCCTCCAGCTACTGTCTCCTGCGCATTGTCCGCTGAGTATTCGATTTGGCTGATGAATCGGAATGATGAGACGTCCCTCATGACATCCCCATGCAAGGTCTGGGTCAAAGAGGGAGAGGTCAAACTATTTCTGACCTTCCCTTCCCTGCGTCCTTGCATGCTGCGTGTTTTCATCCTGTTATTGGTGCGAGCGTTTGTTGTGATGATGCCATTCGAATATAACCCTGACTGTCGCCAGTGATGCCTTCCTTTTAAATTTTCCGATGAAAAATAACCGGAAAATGCAGACACGGAAACGGAACCAGATTCAGTTTTGTGAATAGCATCTGGTCATTTTTAAAAATAACTGTGAAATTCATGGCATCTGCAGTGTTCCGGACACTCGAAAACGCAGATGTTATGAGAATGTGTGATATCACTGAATTTTAATAGAAAGATTGCGACCCCAACTGGGATTCATGAAAAAAGACAGGTTGATGTTTGGTGTGTTTTGAAGGATTTGTTGTAAAGGCAATTAGGTATTATATGAATTGATTCCAGTGCATTTTACTTCGATGCATAATAGCTGCCCACCCAGACTTTTGACGTAGCACTACATCTAAATCCGGTTATAGTGTGAGATAATTCACGGCCGACCGTCCGTGACAAAATAGGTCCTAATTGAAATCTTTATATAGTTAAAAATACGGGCTGAATAAAAATAGTTTTAGCCTATTTGTAAACAGCATGGAGTTCATTTCGTATACTGCGTAATGTATCGTTCGAGCGACGCTCGATCCCCGGCAGGGAAAACGATACACTATTTATGGGTGTGTCGCTGCGTTTGACTCAGTTTATCTCGGCAACCGTGAGCTCACGCGTGGTGTCATTTTAAAACTTTTGACGAGATATATTCAAGCGCACTGGAAGTGCCGGAAAAATCGGTATACCAGTGTAATACTTGGTAGGTCTCCTACGGGAGCATAGATCTGTAGAAATACGACATGGCATGGACTCCACGAGCTTGCGGAAGAATTCTGTACGCATTGAGTAATTGTACTTTCTGCAGAGTATTCCATAATTCGGTTGTATTCCGCGGAATGTAGGATTTTAGTGTTCCACAGTGCGTTGCATGGTATTCCAGATGTGTTCGATAACATTGAGATCTGGTGCTTGTGGTTTGAATTAAAAAAAAATCAAACTGAGTTGAGTGTTCCTCTAACTATAATTTGGTGTGTTCTAAAATTGTTTGGCGACACATTGTTCTATCGGAATAAGCCAAACCCATCAGAATGAACACATGACATGAACGGGTGTAACTCGTCAGAAAGATTGTACACATAGCGTTCACTTGTCAGAGATGTTTGTAAACGTACCAGGGGTCCCATTGAATACGAACTAAACAAACTTTATAGACCACCACTAGTCTGTACTTGATGACTGTAAATGCCCTGTCATTTACAGTCATCAAGTGTTCAGTGGGGGTGTTCCCGCAAACAATGATGTGCATAGGTGGCGTGCTATATATTTTGCATAGACTTGTCCGAATCAGTTTTTTTTTCACGTATATAAAAATGCAGCGTATATAAAAAATACATCGCAGTGGTCAAACTAAAATGTTTAAAAATTGTTTTCATGTGAACAGATGAACATCTTCAACAATACCGAGGAATTCGCAGAATGAACATAATCAAAAGTGACATCGCTTAAACTCACCTATGTTTGAATGCTTTGAAACTATTTTCAACTAGCTCATTTCTACTCTGATTTGAAAGTCGTAGTCCCACAATCCATCTGGCCGTGGTTCAAAATTACGAGGAGTTGTCCTCGAATCTTTCTCTTTAAAATTCATTCCAGACCGTCGCCAATTGCCCGTTGTGTTGCTCCAGTGCACCGTTAGTCAACAAACTCTCCAAACTAAAGACTCAATCAAAACCCAGCCTGTTTAGTATTTTTCTTTGAGAGGGGTTGATAACTTACTTTTTTAATCCAGCGAAGTACCAACAGATTTCGATAAAATTTTAACCAAGCAATTAATGACTGTTATAGAATAGACGATTAATTTTTAGATGTTCATAAGCTGTTATGAGAATTATAAAACTATTATGCCCTCAATCTGTTTAATATTATGCGCGTAAAAGAATGGCAAGTAGTTGGTAACGAACATCGGTTCCTTAAAAGTATCCATATGACACGTGTTGCTTCACGTCTCACACACTTAACATTTTAACAGTGTGTTTTTAAATTGTAGACCGCTAATTGACCACTCCACCCATTGTTCGTTCTGATGTTACGTTAAAGAAAGAGGGTGGAATTTTTTTTTGCTCCAGAACCGGGATAGATTGTCCTCATACCGTAAGATGAGGTATATGGTTGGCAGAAACTCATTAACTCGGAAATGCGTTTTTTAACACCAAATACTAGCTTTCAGGATGATGAGAAATACATCATTACATAATCTGTTTGAAAAACTTTAAAAATGCTTATAACTTATTTTTGACCTAAAAACTAATCTTTGGATGGTTGTACTGTAAAATTTGTTTAGTCGTCTCTTAACGAGTTTCTTCCTGAATCGACGCTATGTTTCCTATTTCTTCACGTCAAACATTTATGGAAACTCCAAAAAGTGAGTGTATCTTTAGTTACTCTTACCCATGAATCTAAATTTTCAGTGATACTGGTGTAGAATTTTTGCAAACTTCCATTATGCTTTCAAACCGATAAAAACTTAATCTTTCCATTTATTTGGATGTGGCTGACGCCCATCAGCATTCGTTTGTCTAGTGTCTATGAGGTATTTGTGAAATAATTTTATAATGGGATCTCCTTCGTTTTATAAATTTAACGAAATATCTCAGTTATGCAAATAAATTGTAAGTTTGTCTTTCGGGATAACGGAGTCAATCAGTCAAATTTCTGAATTCGCTGTCCAACATTTTTAAAGTTCTTAAAACACGACATTTAAAAAAGCAATTCAACGCTTACTGATGCATGATTGATCTAAACCTAGTTCAGCGACGAAACCTCGAGCGTTTTATATCATTCTCTTCATACGCTTCCATAAAGACCCAGAAACCGATTTGGAGTGTTCCGGTGTTGATCTGAGTTTATATTTGAGATTATTACCACTTTTACATGATCACATGAAAGCAATATATTTTCCCACAGCTATGCATTCGGGATGGGAAGAACCTATTCTGAATGCATTGTTTACCTTAAGAAGCATTTACTTGGCGTAATTCAGCTGCTTCAATACCTTTTTATTTATTTCCCAAAAGATTGCTAAATTTAAAAGGTATTTAGTAAACAAAATGCGCGTGAATATTATACCAAGAAGCAGTAACATTATATGTGATACTGGTTCTAATATTCTTGTTATTTCCGCATGAAAAGGTTAAACAAAATCCTATTGCAGAAATTAAATATAATAATAACGTAATTTAAGATGCAAAAAGAGAAATACATTTCAAGCCATCTAAAACAGTTTGGATTCAATTACATAAGTGGAAGTTGAATCATATGCAAAATACAGAAGCAGACAACATTTGAATATCCTGTCTACCAGAACAACAGGGAGCCATATCTGTCTGAATCTCGGCTCCAAGATTCTCCATTCTTGCTTTAAAGGTCACGAACTTATATCAAATTGATAAATTTAAAGTGCACGGGGTTCATGTATGGCTGACAAATTATAAAGCTCTGTTATGAATATAGATCAGGAGGATCAATTAATGATTCTTGCCAACGATGTTTTGCAGTTGCCTTGTAAAAATATTTTTTTTGCCAGATGTATACTTCCCTCTTATGCTTGGCGGAACGCCGATCATCCAAGGACGTCAAAAAATTCCGATCTTTCTTAGCATTTATTCTTACCATAGTTTTCGGTGATTTGTTTTCCTTGTTATTGATTCTAAATCGAAGGCCTCTTCCTGTGTGAGCATTCAAAATAGATGCGATTTTGAAATTTGACAGAGTAGGACTCCTCAGTTGCAAGATACCTGATTGTAAAACAGTTGCGCATTTGTTCATGGACTTATGTTTCCGTTTCTTCCTTCTTCTTTCCTACTGTTTCTTTAGTTCATAAAACTGTAAACTAGGAAGCTGATGGCTATTTTTAACTATTCTTTGACAAGTGTCAAAGTATAGTTTAAAATAGCCATCGCACAACTTTATAGTAGCCACGTTAAATCTTTTTAAGTTAAGTTGAAAGGTGATTCAAAATTCTCTAGACACATTTTAAATGGTGCACCAAAATAATTTTTTTGTCAACGAATGTATGCCTGCAAATGTTGCACGTAGATGCTAGAGGACGCTGTCTGGGGGCCTTTGCAAATCGTTCCTCTTCAATCTTCATTCGCAATGTGAGATTCGTACGTGATGGAATACTACACGAATTCCAAGATGGCTGACATACATCTTACATATTGGGCTGCCAAATCTGCCAAATGTAAACAGAAGAGTTGCTCAAAAATTATACCGTTCCACCAGCAGTGAATGCCAGCAGGCATGACACTGGCAGGTCGGAAAGTTCGAGCTCCCTGGAAATGGAAAAAGACACTCCTCGTAATGCACCAATCAGTGCTATCTAGCACCTACACGCAACAGTTGCGGATATACATTCTTTGAATAAAGAAGGTTTATTTTGATATTGTGATGGGTATTGAATCCGTATTGTGAATTATACATGTACATCGTGAAGTCGAGATGACGTAACTTTATGTTGCATATAAATACTTCTGTTTCCTATTGAGCAACGATTCTGCTTGAGTTGTGTTTATGTTCATGTTCCGTCAGTACTGATGTGTTCAAGGAAACGAATAAATTTGTTTACTTAATCTGATCCGGCCAGATCAGTTCTTATAGTATATTAAGACATAATAGATATATCCTTTCATCTTTAAAGTTTTGTCAGGGAATTTCGAATCACTCTGTTCACCAATCTATATACACTGCTGGCCACCGTAAATGCAACACCCTGAAGGAAGCATGCAAATAATATGAAATTTACAACATGCATTAGCGGAGGTGAGATATGCAAATGATTAGAATTTCAGCGCAGATGCGCATCACGCGCGCCTGTGGCGCCACTTCAAAGCGCTATTTAAGGCTTGGAGATTTCGACGATTTCAAGTACGGCAATTGTGTTTTTCTTGTGGTTTTTTCAAAAAAACGATCAATTATGCCTCGTAGAAAACAGCGATCATCTTTTGATCAAGTATCCGAGTTCGACAGAGGAAGGATAGTGGCCTACCGAGATTGTGGATTATCTTTCAGGGAAATCGGTAGTCATGTTGGACGAAACCAAACAACTGTAATGCGGATATGTGATCGCTGGATGCAGGAGGGTACGACGGACCGACGTGTTCGATCGCATCCACCTCAGTGCACCACTTCACGTGATGACAGGCATATTGTGCGTATGGCAGTGACGGATCGCTCAGCCACATCACGAACGATGCACAGCACATTCAGTCTGTACCGCATCATCCAGAGTCTGCGCGTACCATTCGACGCCGTTTACAGCAGAGTGGTCTGTCCGCAAGACGTCCATTGCTTCGTCTACCCTTGACGCAGAACCACAGACGTTTCCGCCGCCAATGGTGCGATGAAAGAAAGATGTGGAGGGCAGAATGGAATGAAATTGTCTTTACTGACGAGTCACGCTTCTGTCTGCAATACCACGATGGTCGGATTCGAGTCTGGAGACACCGTAGAGAGAGGATGCTGAACAGCTGCGTTATGCACCGCCACACTGGTCCTGCACCGGGTATTATGGTATGGGGCGGTATTGGATATCACTCTCGCACTCCTCTAGTACGCATTGCCGGTACTTTAAACAGCCAGCGCTACATCTCCGAGGTGTTGGAGCCAGTTGTCCTTCCTTACCTTCAGGGCTTGCCCACAGCCATATTTCAACAGGATAATGCGCGACCACACGTGGCACGCATTGTCCAAGGGTTCTTCGTCAATCGCCAGATTGAATTGCTTCCCTGGCCAGCTCGCTCTCCGGATCTTTCGCCGATAGAAAACATGTGGTCCATGGTTGCTCAACGATTGACCCAGAATACATCCCCAGCTGCCACACCAGATCCACTTTGGCAACGTGTGGAAGCTGCTTGGTCTGCTGTACCCCAAGAACACATCCAAAGTCTCTTTGAATCAATGCCGACGCGTGTGGCAGCGGTGATCTCCAACAATGGCGGCTACTCTGGCTACTGATTTTGGCAGGAACCACACTTCACAGAAGTCTATAAATTTAATCATTTGATACTTGGTCAACATGTTATCTACAAAATAAATTTTGTTGTGATATCTCTTGTCTTTCTTGGTGTTGCAATTTGGGTGGCCAGCAGTGTATATACAAAAAAGATTTTTGTTGAAATATAAATGTAAAATAGTTATATGTAGTATTATCTGAGGATAAAGTGTTTTGTTGTTTTTATTGTTTGAATTACTTTTGATGTTTATAACCATGTATTAATTTAAATAACGAATTTAAGATGGCCTAATTTGGTATAAATTTAAAAAAATAGTACTTCATTGAAAAATTATTTTGAAGAAAATAATTAAAGATTTCATATTAGCGTAAGAAAGATCCAGTTATTTTAATTAGCTGAATTCGCAACTGGTTTTTATACATGATTAAATATTTCTCTATTCCCGCTTCTTACTTGCATTGATATAGGAGTAATCAACTTAAAAGTAACATTGGATGTAGTATAAGGTTTCTAGTATAGACATTTCGGAAAGGTTATAATCCAGTCTACCAAAGATTTTGGATATATATTGCTTGCTTCACTAGAAAATACACTCATGTCCAAAATTATCTTTACATGCATAAAATCACGGATTTCTCAGAAACTGTGAACTATAATTTTATGAATTTGTGTGAAGTGATACATAACATCATAGCACATAAATACGAAGGAAAAAATTTAAGAATACTACATATGATATAAAACTGTAGCATGAAACAATAAAAATGGCAATAATATGTGACAAGGAGAGTTCAGAAAAAAAAAAGAATAACTCAGAAAAAAATTACGGCTTATGAATTTAATTTGGAATGTGATCTCCCCTGACGTGTACACACATATCACAACGTGTTTTAATGCTGGCAATAATGTTGTTAACCACAGTTTGGGGAATTAAGTTCCACTCCTCCAGCAATGCGGTCTTCAGGGTATTTATCTCTTTAGGAGGAGGATGTCTCCATGCAACTGCTTTTCCAAGGTAGTCCCATAAGTTCTCTATTGGTTTCAGAACAGGAGATTTTGCTGGCCACGGTATTCGCTCAATGGCTTCACTTTCAAGGAATTCGTCAACGAGGTTTGCTCGATGTGGACGAGCTTTATCGTCCATAAATAAAAAGTCAGATCCATATGCACGCTGAAAAGTCTTACATAAGGTTCTAAGACCTCATCCCGATATCTCTGGCCGGTCAAACATCCGCTGTTGAAAACGTGTTGGGGCGTACGTCCATCGATCATTATTCCTCCCCATACCATCACACCTGCACTACCGAAACGGTCACGTTCCATAATGTTCGAGGAAAGATTTCGCGTTCCTGAATCCCTCCAGATGTAAAAACGTTTAAAATTAGATGTTAAACTAAACCTCGATTCATCAGTAAAGAGAACATGGGTCCATTGGTGTTCACTCCAGTTCTGATGTTCTTTGCACCAATTAAAGCGATCCCTCTTTTGTTGTGAAGACAGTGAAACACATACCTTTGGCTTTCTGGCATAAAGGCCTTTTTCATTAAGCCTTCTGTATACAGTTTGCCGTGATACAACAGTTCCAATGGCGGCTGCAACCTCTGAACTTAACTACCGAGCAGTAGACTTCCTGTCACGACGGGCAGTTATTGCCCGATATCGATCTTGAGAGAAGTTGTTATTCGTTTACGGCCTTGTCTAGGCCTCCTTACAACAGTTCCAGAGTTCTGAAATTGTTTCCATGGCGTAGAGACTGTCTGTCTTGAAATATTCACACATCTCGCTGCTTCCATGATTGTCCGCCCTGTGAACGGCCGATAATTCGCCACTTCACATATTTTTCCAAATGATACTTCGGAGCCATAACAAACCGTTTTGAGTCCTTACACACTGAAATCAAACGCTGTATTACAGAAATTCACTGAGACATTCACTTTGCGCAAAGCGCTCGATTCACCGTCGGATAACGTAACGCCTTGATTTGCATATCAGAAACCGTTTGATCACTTTTGATTGGATAATGCTAATTAGGCTTGTCTTTCACACATTCCCTGTAAAAATGGATTACATCGATTGGATATTTCATGGTATATCATTGTTTTTGTGTATGTGAAGATAAATTTGGACATGAGTGTAGAATAACATAATTTTCCGGTATTTTCAAACGAACACCATTATTAACATATAACTTTATAACCAGATATTTTCCTGCCTAAGAACGATGTTTGGTTTAAAAATATCGAATACGCCATCGAAAAATTAGAATTTTTTAGAGCTACTTCCAAGATGACATTTCAATGAAATTCACATTTTAAGACTTTACTATTGCAACTCTGCATTTTCAGAGATATTTTTTAATTTTTAACAATATTATTACCTTTAAATTAAATCACATTAACGACACAAGGCTCAAAAAGATATTTAAGTCGACTGTAAAAGTCAAGCTTTTAAAACAACTAATGGCTAATATAAGAAATATAAAAGCAAACTAATGGACTTTAGGAAACTAAGTACGTTTTCAACGATATTTCTTAACATCGAATATTTGATATTCCCCAACCTATCTTTAATAGTAATTTTAACTACTATATCCAACTACTCTAATAGTTTTATTAACAGGTTTTGAAATATAAATTGATAGTCTTTAATACTAAGTTGATCGAAAAACTAGTCTACCTACTTTTTCATCACGCAGGAGAAATCTATATATATAAAATAGGATGTGTGTGTGTGTGTATGTGGGTATATTTTCTATACAAATCTACACCGTTTGACCAATCCACACCAAATTTGGTACACTTATAATTTAGAACACTGCGGTCAGCATAGGCTAACTCTTAACCCCCGTTCTATTGGCCCTGGGGGGCTAAAAACTATTCGAAATCGCAATAGAAATAACATTGAGCATAGATTGATTGCTTTAGGCAGCGATGGTTGCTTTACCACTGTTGATCGAAAAACAATTTTTTCCGAAACAAATTAAATTACAGTATTTATGTTTGAACTGACTTTTTAGTTCTTCCCATGATGTAAATAAATTATAGATATTTTATTGATGAAGGGGGAAAGAATATTTTAAAATATTTATGTTTGCAAGGAAATTCAAGGAAAGGTTTTCAGGAGTTCAAGGATTATTTTCAAGGAAAGTTGGTGTGTATTTCGACCAACTTTCCTTAAATAATTTATCGAATACGTAATGATTTGTAGAATTCTGTTTCACGAGGCTTTTTAGGTAAGGCGTGTAACTTATTTTAAAATGTCCGGAATAGATACATGTGAATCCTCCGTTGAAAGCAGTGATTTTCTTTCTGAAAAATTCTGTAAAATCGACCTTCTGCTTTTTGAAAAAATTTTATCTATTCAGTTTAATTTGTCTACACCGATTATATTTATTTCTAAACCAAGCACCGTTATTCCGAAAAGCACAAACGAAAAACTCATTGATCATAAAAGCGTAATTTTGCTACTCGATATCTGGCAGCACCAGAATTAATGTTTACTTTTTTTATAAAACTTTGTAGAACTTTCTAGAAAGTTGGGGAAACGGAAACTTAATTGGACTCATGGTGGAGAACATTCCAGCACCCACTCGATTCTTAGCTGGTCGTATTTAAAGGAAGCTAACTCGGTAAGTCTTCCAGTTTATCATCTTTCAGTGAATCTGGCAGTTTTATTTCGCTCTTTTGATTGTATAAGTGTTTCCTACTTTATTCGACAGTGATAGTGTACATTTTGGATTTATATTTCTAAACGGATGTAAGTACTACATAATTTTAAATTCGTTTTTTCGTTAATTTTAGCTTTTTATTGTATTCTATAATAGATTTCATTGCTCAGTGAGATGTGCCTTTTGCTTAATTTTTTAAATAAGTTTAATGGGATCAGAATTAATGCTTTTTTTACACCAGAATAAAAGTTTATTTTTAACATGATTTAGAATTCTGTGTTTGAATATTTTGATTGACAGCTTTTAAGTAAGGCATTAATTTTTTTTATTTGTGTTAAAAGTTTGATATTCTCCTAAACTGATGTAAGTACTTCACAATTTTAAATTTGTTTTACCATTCAGTTTATATTAGTTTTTTATTGTATTCTATAATAGATTTCATTGTTCAGTGAGTGTGCCTTTTGCTTATTTTATGAAATAACTTTTTAATGACAGATTTCACTGCTCTGTGATAGTGTGCCTTTTGCTAATTTTATGAAATAGCTTTTCTTTGTATTCTATAATAGATTTCATTGCTCAGTGAGAGTGTGCCTTTTGCTTATTTTATGAAATAGCTTTTTGTATTCTTTTACAGATTTCTTTGCTGTAGCAATGCCTCCAAGGAAGCGGAAGGCAATCGGCCAAGTGCAGTCAACGGCTAAGATGATGAAAAATGAGCGTAGACAAGAAACTTCCGAGGAGAGGAATAGAAGACTTGCGATTGCGAGAGAGAGAGCTACTACATCTAGAGCAACAAAGACGGCACAACAGCGTGAGACCCTACTACAGGATAAGAGAGATAGAGCAACTACATCTAGAGCAACAGAGACGGCACAGCAGCGTGAGGCCCGACTACAGGATATGAAAGAGACAGCTACTACATCTAGAGCAACAGAGACGGCACAGCAGCGTGAGGCCCGACTACAGGATAAGAGAGATAGAGCTACTACATCTAGAACAACAGAGACGGCACAGCAGCGAGAGGCCCGACTACAGGATAAGAGAGATAGAGCTACTACATCAAGAGCAACAGAGACTGCACAGCAGCGTGAGGCCCGACTACAGGATAAGAGAGATAGAGCTACTACATCTAGAGCAACAGAGACGGCACAGCAGCGAGAGGCCCGACTACAGGATAAGAGAGATAGAGCCAAACGATCACGGACTGCGAGCCATTTTAGCTTAGCACTGGAAGGATTTCACTACGATTCACATAAAGACTACTCGATGCATGCAAGTGTTACGATCGGGAAAATGGAAATGGTTTGTACTTACTGTCAAGCCAAAAAGTTTAAATCAGAGTCTACTGGTATTTGCTGCAAAAATGGAAAAGTTAAACTTTGCCAACTGGAACCACCACCACAAGACCTTTTGACTTACACATCAGGAGATACGTCAGAGTCGAAGCATTTTCTAAGTAACATCAGAAAATACAACTCATGTTTCCAAATGACATCATTCGGCGGCACATCAGTTGTTGGACAGCCCGGATTTCCGTCGACATTCAAGGTGCAAGGGCAGGTTTACCATAGAGCGGGATCGTTGCTTCCGCTGCCAGATCAACCACCAAAATTTCTACAACTATATTTTATTCAAAACGAACAAATGGAAACTGATCAGAGGTGCGCCTACATCTCGGGAACAAGACGTCAGATTGTGTTAAACTTACAGAGGATGTTTCATGAGCACAATAATCTTATTAAAACGTTTGAAACAGCATTGGAACATATGCCAACAGATGAATATAAAGTAGTCATAAGAGCAGACCGAAGACCAGCAGGCGAACACGAGCGGCGCTTTAACTCTCCTCAAGCAGATGAAGTCGCGGTGGTTCAGGAGATGAGTTTCATCAACGGGATATCGTTATTCAACGACGAGGTGAATCATTGCAGCGTATTTCGGAAACACATCGATCTTACGATGCTCTGCAGTACCCAGTAATATTCCCCCATGGTGAAGATGGATATCAATTTAATCTGAGGCAGATCAACCCAAGAACAGGTGAAACAACGAGCAAGAAAGTTTCAGCGATGGATTTCTATGCGTACAGATTAATGGTTCGAGATACTGGGCAGAACCACGTATTGAACTGCAGGCAATTGTTTCATCAGTTCATCGTCGATATGTACGCTAAAGTCGAGAGTGAACGTCTCCTTTACATTCGTCTAAATCAACGTAAACTGAGAGTTGACGAATATATTCACCTGAGAGATGCTGTGGCAAATGACGGGAACGTTGAAAACCTCGGTGCCTTAGTCATACTACCAGCTACATTTACAGGCAGTCCCAGACACATGCACGAATACACACAAGATGCTATGACGTACGTGAGGACGTACGGGAGACCAGACTTATTTATCACCTTCACCTGCAATCCCACTTGGACGGAGATCAAGGAGGTTCTTACCAATGGTCAATTACCCAGTGAGCGCCACGACTTGATTGCGAGAGTATTTAAACAGAAGCAGTTGAAACTGATTGACGTTATAACAAAGGGCCATGTATTTGGAGTGCCGAGATGCTGGATGTATACGATTGAATGGCAAAAAAGAGGGCTGCCACACTCGCACAATTTGATCTGGTTAGCGGACAAAATTCAGCCCACTCAAATCGATGACGTTATATCTGCCGAGTTGCCAGACCCGGAACAAGATCCCGAACTTTTTGAAGTGGTAACGAAAAACATGATCCACGGACCGTGTGGAAATCTCAATCCCATTTCTCCGTGTATGAAGGACGGAAAGTGTACCAAGAAATACCCTAGAAAATTCATTAAAGAGACACAAACTGGAAATGACGGCTATCCCCTGTACAGACGGCGGGCTCCGGAAGATGGAGGGTTCACGGCGAAACTAACGATACGCAGCAACACGGAAATAGAAATCGACAATAGGTGGGTTGTGCCCTTTTCGCCGCTGCTGTCGAAAATGTTTCGGGCACACATCAACGTGGAGTACTGCAACAGTGTGAAATCGATTAAATATGTGTGCAAGTATGTCAACAAAGGTAGTGATATGGCTGTTTTCGGTATCAGCGACGAGAGATCGAACGATGAAGTGACGCGGTATCAATTGGGAAGATACCTCAGCAGTAACGAGGCAGTTTGGCGAATACTGGGTTTTTCGATTCACGAAAGACACCCTACTGTTGTTCACCTCAGCGTCCATTTAGAAAATGGTCAGAGAGTTTATTTCACAACAGAGAGCGCCCCTAGAGTGATTGATCAGCCACCAAACACGACTTTGACGGCATTCTTTCAACTGTGTCAGCAGGATTCTTTTGCGAGGACTTTGTTGTATCCTGAGATACCTCGATATTACACGTGGAATGCGTCGAGGAAAATTTTCTGTAGGAGAAAAGTTGGCCAGCCCGTCCCTGGACATGATGCAGTCGCGAGTGACGCCTTGGGTCGAGTGTACACTGTTCACCCCAACAACGCCGAATGCTATTTCCTTAGGATGCTTCTTCACTCGGTACGAGGACCTAGATCTTTCGCAGAGATGAGAACGGTAAACGACGAAGTATGCCAGACATTTAGAGAGGCCTGTCAGAAGTTGGGTTTGCTGGAAGGAGACCAGCACTGGGATGACACGTTGCGAGAAGCCGAATTGATCTCCCTACCAGAGCAAATCAGAAACCTGTTTGCTATAATATTGACTACATGCAGTCCATCGAATCCAAACACTTTATGGGAAAAGTATAAGGAGGCCCTGAGTGAGGATATACTCGCCAAAGTCCGGAGGGAAACCCCGACATTAGAAATCGCGTTTGGTCCGGACATTTTCAACGAGGCTTTGGTTATTCTTGAGGACAAATGTGTGGCCATGACAAATAAAACATTACTGCAATTGGGCCTGCCTGCACCAGTAAGAGATCGACGAGACGTACTTCGCGCAGATTACGTGCGAGAAACGAACTACGACGTCGAAGAGCTGAGTGCATACGTCGCGGACAAGAAGCCACTTCTGAATCGAGATCAGAAAAACGCATACCAAATTATCATGGATCAGGCAGCAAAACAACAAGGTGGTATCATTTTTCTTGATGCTTCTGGGGGCACAGGGAAAACATTCTTGATTAATATAATACTGGCCGAAATCAGGACTCGGGGAGAAGTTGCTCTTGCCATCGCCTCTTCGGGAATTGCGGCGACGTTAATGGAAGGAGGGAGGACGGCCCATTCTGCACTTAAGTTGCCACTTGACATCGCCAGGCAGGAAAATCCTACCTGCAACATAAGCAAGGCAAGTGGTCGGGCGCAGGTGCTCGAGACTTGCAAATTAATCGTGTGGGACGAATGCACCATGGCTCACAAGAAAGCTCTCGAGGCCCTCGACGTCACTCTGAGAGATCTGAGAGGAAACGACAACCTGATGGGAGGAGCTCTGGTACTCCTCTGTGGAGACTTTCGTCAAACTCTGCCCGTCATCCCGAAGTCGACGCCGGCCGATGAGATCCATGCATGTTTGAAACATTCGTTTTTGTGGAGACATGTGCGAAAGATAACTTTGAAGCAAAACATGAGAGTACATCTGGGGGATGAGAGTGCTCAAATTTTCTCAGACAAACTCCTGGAGATCGGAGAAGGCAGATTGGCAGTCGAGTCTTCTGGCAAGATTAAATTCCCATCCGATTTTTGTAATCTGGTGTCGTCCGTCTCAGAGCTGATAGATGCAGTCTATCCGTCTGTTTCCCAAAACTATCACGATTTGAACTGGTTGCGAGAGAGGGCCATTCTTTCTGCTAAAAATGAAGACGTCCACGACATAAACAATCAAATACTTGTCATGTTACCAGGCGTGGTCACTGAATACAAGTCCATCGATACCGTAGTAGATGCCGATGAGGTCGTCAATTTCCCGCCAGAGTTCCTGAACTCGCTTGATCCGGCTGGATTGCCACCACATCGTCTTTTACTTAAAGTGGGATCTCCGGTTATTTTACTGCGGAACCTCGACCCGCCAAAACTTTGCAACGGCACGAGGCTGTGTGTCAAGAAGCTGCTGGGCAATGTAATGGAAGCGACTATCTTGACAGGAAAGGGAGAGGGTGCAACAGTTTTTATCCCACGGATACCACTCATTCCGACGGATCTCCCTTTCGACTTTAAGAGATTGCAGTTTCCAGTAAGACTTGCGTTCTCGATCACGATCAACAAGTCGCAGGGGCAGTCTATCAAGTACTGCGGAGTGGATTTGAGATCGGCGTGTTTCTCCCACGGACAACTTTATGTTGGTTGCTCGAGGGTGGGTTCACCCAAGAATTTATTTATTCTTGCTCCCGGAGGTGAAACTAAAAATGTTGTGTATAATCAAGTTTTGTGTTAAATTTATATTGCAGTGAATTTGTAAAATATTTTACTTTATAATGCGTGTACTGTACTTATACTTTTAGAACCTGTTAATATAATTACTTTGATTTTACACTATACATTGATTTCATTCCTTTTCCTGTCCAATAGAAGATTGGGATAAATACCCGGGCAAAGCTATGTTGCCGTTGTTTGAGCATTACTAAATCTAACTTTTAGTTGATTGTATAAGTATTTCCTACTTTATTTGACAGGTGTAATGTGCATTATTGAATTAAAGTTTATTATTTTATTTCTATATGAATTTTATATTTTTACATGAATATTTGTTTGATAAAAAAAGGATATTTAAAATATTTCATTATTCATAATTTACATTTTGTAATGAAACACGAAAAACTTCAACTCATTAATCATAAAAGCGTAATTTTGTTATTTTAGATTTGGGAAACCAGAATTAATTTTTATTATTTTATAAATTTGATTTAGCATCCCGTGTTTGTCTATTTGAGTTAACACAGCGAAATGTTGCAGTCATATTTGAGCATTACTAAATTTCATTATCGTCTTTATCAATATTTTCAAATATCTTTTTTCGAATTGCTCTGTTTCAGAATACACTCAGGCAGTCGAAATTCGACACTGCGTATCATTCGTTTTTTAGAATTCTGCATTTTTTCGTCGGAATTTCGTTTCTGTTCGTATTTATGTCTTAATCTTTTAGATATTGCAATATATTCAGGAATTAAATGCATATATTTGCGTCCGAAGTATATAGTAGAAGTTATGGAAAAGTTAAAACGTATTTTCCGTACAACTTAAATGATTGCATTTTTCTGTGAAAGAAAAGTGATTATTCTAATTCACTTTTCAAGCAACATTTAACTATTTCAACCCGAGCAACGCCGGGTAATTCAGCTAGTTGTCTATAAAATTATCTTAGAAGATGCTTAAAGTAACATTTAAAACAAAAATGTTCTTCGAAACGGTTTAATCTGTTGGTGCATTGCGTAATTTAATTTCATAATCACGCTTGCACTTCCTCTTTGAACTTGATCCCTCCAGGTAAAAAGAACAGAAAAGTTTCATGAATTTTCTTCGGCTTTAAAAAAATCAAATGTCAATAACTTGAAACCATTACGACCCTGAGTGAAGCGACCCTACGATGAACACGGGATAGTTACCGTTTGGTCTTGTTCTTCGGTTCTGTTGCACAAGAGTATCAGCCATGTTTGACACGTAACGTGGAATTGCTGCCACCTATCCGCAGCCTTCGGAAGGTCGACCAGGTATAAAAAAGTGACCTTGCCCACCCTCTTTTAATGTCTTGCCTTGTTCGATTGGAGCCAGGCACGGCGTCGCCTATCGTCTGTTTTGGACACACTTTAACTGTCTTTTCATTTCTGCCGTTATATGTGTGTGCGTAATTGGTTTTATATTCAAATTTGGTTGCATCATTTCCATCCTATGAAATGATAAGTTCAATTTATCATGAAATAAACAATGGCATGTGTTGACATGTGCGCCATTTTGTTGAATGTGAATATGTGATTAGAATTTGCATAGGTGCTTTTGATTGTTGAAATTTATTTTAAAATGGTGTTGCTATGAATGCACTGATTGGTGAGAATGGTTAATGGAGGGACTAATTACTTTTTCATTCATGTGTTGGACATAGTAAGAAAAGCAAATAAAAGTATCTTATTCTCATTCTCAAGATTAAGAATTCCATACATACTTGTTTTTCGTCTTGACTGTCGGTGGCTTTGCTTATATATCACTTCATATAAAGCAGAGTTGGCATCTGTCTGCAAATCTATACCGTTTGACCAATCCCCACCAAATTGGTACACTTATTCTTTGGAACCCTGCAGGTAACGTAGACTACATATTAACCCCCGTTCTATTTGTCTTTGGTATGCAGAGGGGTGTAACGTTCCGTCATCCTCGACAGAGCATTTGCTAGGGGGCGCTCACTCCCGGTCTGTGCAGATGACGTCAGCGTTAACATCTACAGGAGTCGCCTCTCAAGATGACCTTGGAGGTTTTTTAGAATCTTAGAGTATGGTGCAATCGCAGATGAATGCGGTTGCGCTGAAAATCGCTCAGTATCGTATCGTCTATGTCTCCCGTCTGCAAAATGTGGGATGGAGCATAAAGTGCAATTGCTTGAAATGGTGATCATGATATCGTATCAATATGATTTGTCAGCCTTTCATAATGATGGTGGAATTCCGAAATTCGCATTCCTGGTGCAAGGTGCTACAAATAAAAAATACTGATAAGAAAAAAACCGACTGCAATAATACGATGTATGTAATTTTCTTAGAAAATGAACTTAAAGGGCATTAACAATCACTCCAAAACTCAAAATCGATTTGTATATAGTCATCTCAGTATCAGTTTTTGTAGGTTTGTCCTACCTATAGTACGTGAAATGGATCTAAAGTAAATTGTAGGAGCTATAAAAATCTTAACTTTGAAAATTATTTTGCGCTCGCTTATTTTTCCTCTATATTTGCATTTTCTATGACAGAAAAGAGATTTTTGGATATAGTAGTCAAATGAAAAATGAACATTCGACAAGGTGCGTGGAATAAAATTAGAATACTAGTGGTGCTAATAGTGTTAATAGGAAGCCTAGTTGTGCTAATAGGTGCCTAGTTGTGCTAATAGGTGCTTAGTGGTACTAATAGGAAGTACAGAAATGCAAAAAATATTGTTTTGGTTTTAATTGAAATCCCTCATATTTGATTGTGTTAAAATAACAATAGAAAATGTGCTGACCTCTGACGTTAATGTAAGCCTCACAACGTGCAGACATGCTATCCGCAAGGTTTCCAAGAATTCCTGTGGCAAGGAGCTCTAAAGCACGTCGTGTACGATCCTTGCTTAGGTCGAAATACAACGTCTGACCGCATCCAAAGCATGCTCTATTGGATTGAGATCAGGTAACCTTGTTTGATACAAATTCAGTATTATCCTTAATTTTTGGACACGTGTGTAAAAAATCATGAAGCTGGTTTATCAACATTTAGTACAAGATTCAGAAATAATATTAATGAGTGAGAAATTTTAAGCATTGACATTTTCTCGAAGGGCAGTTTTGCATGATAGATATTGTTGACCAGATTACAGATTTATTATGTAGTTCAACAAATTCAAAATTGAGTGACTTGATTGTAACTCCTTTTTATGAATTTCATTTTCTGAGGAGTAGACTTTTTCAAAATACTTGTAATGGCAAGGATTATTTTTAAACTTAGTTAAACTTCATTGCTGAAATAACCGAGTTTTAAGAATATGAAATTACAATTATTTGTTCTCCTTATTTGGAACGGTGTTTTGGTAATAAAATCATAAAATAAATTGGCATAACCAAAGCATCCAATGTTTCACAGCATATACTACGAGGCGTCTTATCACTAGTACAAATCACTGCCTGTCCTGATCCCTCCTTGATTGTCTATGACTGTCCAGGGAAGATCTAAAATTTAATCACATGCTCGACATGAACGTCTTGACCAAACAACGACCAGTTTTTCAAGAGCGATGCCTTTAGCCACTCGGCCACTGGTGGGGTACACTGGTGGTACACTAAGTAATGCTAATAAATAAAAATACATAAAATATTTACAATAAAGAAGAAAATAAAAGGTATACTAAAATATTCTAAAATAGCACTATAAAGAAAACGTGAAAATCAAAATTTCCTCAAGACCATCAAATTTTGATAATGCCACTAATTAACATAACATAAATCTTCAGGCTTGCGTATACAAGTGCGTGCGAAGACAAGGCATTTGCCAAATCATTTGAAAGTGCTGCAACTTGCCGATGCGAATAACTTACACACGCGACGGAATCTGCTCAATCAGAATAAAACATTTTTAAGCAGATAGTTTTTGTTTGTATAGAAGAAATACCATTTGCTTGAAGTGACCCATGGTATTGCTAAACGTCGGTCACTTCAACTGATGAAAGGCCTCTTATTGCGACAAAATGAAAAGAAACCCCGAAACGCTCTGCACTTCATAACTAGAACAAATACTGTTCTAATTGAAAATAAGAAATTATCCCAGCAATTTTCAGTTATGAAATGAAAAGTCGATCTTCTGGTTCCGTCCTGCTGCGATTTTCAAGTAGTTCCTGTTGCAAAAGTGGAGTGCGTATGATTTAATGTCTTTTAAAACACGAAACAAGAAGTTATCCACAATTACGTTTTCACTTCTCCATGATTTAAGGTTATTTAAATTTATTTCCATTTAATGTTTTATTATCAGTGAAAAAGTTTTTTTAACCTGAAAGTATTCTCGTATTGAAAGTTTCTCTTCTGGGCTTTATTTCGATTTTGCCTAGTTCATTGTGTCAATGCTGGATTTGCAATGGCGAAATCTGTTTTGATTACATTTGAAGTATTCTCAATTTTCGAAATAATTCATTTACCTCAGTTATTATTTTTTCTAATATAAGTATTATATTTGAAAGGATATATTACACCAATTGTTTGAAATTATACGTAGCACAACTGTCCCATCAGAGGACAGTTAAATTATACAAAACAAAAGAAAGTGTTAAAATACAAAACAATTTGTTAATAATTATTAGTATAAATCTTCTATTTTAGCAATTTTGCTCCATAACCATACCCCTATTTTCTTAATGTAATGTGCTACTTTTTATGTTATTAAGACATCTACTCAGCAAAAGTTGAATGAGGTTACTTCCATTGACCAAATAGTGGTCATAATAAATAATTTTAGTTTTAAGCTAGTAGTTCAAATCACCTCCGTTAAATTGCTATATTTTTCAATATCTCCTACAGTTGCACATGTATGTTCATAATATATATACTAAGCACAATGTTTTATTTATTTTGTATACATTTTGCACTAATACAATAATGTAGAATCTATAAAAAATATATTTAAAACTAATATTCGTGTGTTTTTCACCGAATAAAATAGAGTGAATCAGCCAGTCCCTCTAATCACTTACCAGAAATTAACCATTTTCCCATATTCCTCGTTTAAACGCTCAAACGTGTCTAGGCTATGGATAATCAAGTAGTTTGGTATTGTTTACAGCCTATGAACAACTAAAATGAATGCTAGCTAACTTAATGTATAGGAATTGGAACTAGATGCTTGGTTGATCAGCTACTGGTCAAATCACTATTCTGAACTCGGAGAAAATTATATTTTGCTATAAATATAAAAAATATATATAGTAAATATAGTATAGGAGGAGTATATATAGTATAGGAGGAGTAAGTGTCTCCTCTGAGTATAAAACGTGTCTGATCAACGTAGGGCTGTCACCTGCTGGAAATGCTTGAATGAGCACTATAGATGTTTCACCGCTAAAACACTGAAATTCTGCAGTGAAGTTGCACAAACCAAATAAGGGCATAAATTAAATTATATGCCTTATTTATTATCTATCATATTGAAAACAAGAAACAGTTTATGGTACTTGCCACATCATGTGGGACAAGTGTATACAATGGACTGTTCCATACGTGATAGCCCCACCATGTAGTACGACCCCATGACATAGCATTGAAAAGTAGTTTTAAAATTTGTTCAAATGATAAGTTAAAAAAATAGCAGTATAAATGTATTAGCCGGGCCCAAGAGTGTAAATTAGTAAAAATATGAAAATTGTAAAAATTACTAGGACGGATTAGTATCGGATCAATATAAACTTTGAAAGTTTGAGTTTGCACTTATTATATCCCACCTCATCCTACTGTAACAAGGGCCACAGTAGCTCAGATGGAATAGTAGCGGAGGCTCCGCTACTCGAGTTCGAAATTCGATCCAACCAAAGACCATCGTGTACATGGTACACGTTAAATCTCTCGTGACCTCAAATGTCCTCACGTTAGAGTGGTGTGCCAGCTCAGGTGTTGATCTCGTCATCTGACCGTGGTTCAAAATTACGAGGTGTTATCCTCGGATCTTTCCCTTCGGGATTGATACTGAACAATAGCCAATAGCCCGTTATGTTGTTCCAGTGCGACGTTAATTCAATTACTTACCTACTGTAGAAAATTTTAATCATCTTCCTTACGAGATACTAAATGCAAATATTTTTTAAAGTGCAATTGCAAATTAGTTCCAAGGTAATTATTACATGAACGCATTAATTGGTCAACTACTAGATAATTCCCCCTAAATGAGATTTTTGTAATAAGAGAGCTTGAATTAAACTTTAAAAATTGTATGTCAGACTAAATGAGAACGTTTGTGATTTGTATTGGAGTACAACATACTTCTATCGAGTCAATGGAATAAAAAACAATCGTCTTGGATATATCCTCACGCTGCAGCATGACCAGTGAAACTGCACTAGCAGCAATCCTCCACTTCTACTCGTATACCTCAAGGTGAAATGGAACATCAAAATACTCTCACCTACATACGATTTAATGACCAACATCTACAACTCCCTTTCGGTTTCATTATCTGACACTACTGACCTGGAACCAAATCGCTTCCTGATACCCGCTCAGGTCTTCTCCCCTCGGACTTCTGCCAGGGGGCGCCCGCTCATCATTTTAATAACGCCAAGACCCTCAAGTTATAACACGCGATTTGGCAACACAATGCGCTCTCTGAAATCGTTGTTTTTTGAGAACTCTGAGATAGCCAGGGGTGTTGCCTTCAGACTTGCAATGTTCTTCTTTTGCAGTGGCCGCAGATATCAGCGACGGGAACATTTCGGAAGGGATTAGCTAAACTGTTATTTTACGATAACAGTGTTAATGGTTACTGTTTCTTTGCAATAACAGTTATTATCACTACAGATATTAACCTTTCATTAACAGTTATTTCCCAATACTAACAATTAACAAATAATTTAAGCGGTCATTATTAAGTGATAGAAATTGATGTTAATGATTTATTTTTAAAGTTTGTGACATTTTAAATTTACCGTTTAGTGAAATAAAAAATGCTATTACAACTTTTATTTTTATAATTTTTATATTAAGTTCTAATTTAATTTATTAATTTTTCTAACAAGTTTAGTTTTTTTTTAAATTATTTTTGTAACCTTTGGTTATAACATTTATCGATAATTGTTAACAGGGCTATGCAAAGAAGAATGGCAACAGGGCTCAAACCTCCCTAACCCTTTTTGTCTTTGAGACAAAAATGCCCTTTCCCAAAAATGTATTGATTACAAAACTTTCACATGATTTATAAAACATGTGAAATTCGTTTTTTAGTAGCCATATTCAAGAGAGTTCTTTTTAAGTTGAGACAAGTTGAAATCTTTGACAATAAATACTACTCTTAATGCCTTGATTCATTAAGCTTTCTATAAGAAGTTTTTCCTCCAAAAGATCTACTTGTATATTTCCAAAGTTATTCAAAATTCTTGCGTATTTTTATGATCTCAATTGATTGCATGTGTGGGGCGTGAATAAGATTTTTTCGAATCCCGGGATTAAAATTAGATTAGTTCCGTGATGCCCTTCCTGTGAAAAATGTCAAAAGATGTCTCGGATCGTCATAATGACCATCCATGACCATCCATGACAACTTTGAAGTACGTGATCAGAACTAGCCATGCTGTTACCCTTACAGTAGACAGTCAGGGAAAATCTTTTTCTTGCCACATATTTCACAGCTTTCCTAAGTGGTATAGCAGTCAGAGCTTGCCTGCCACCCAGTATGTCGCGGGTTCGAATCCCGGCTTGTAAACGCATACATGTTGGCGATTGTACCTGTTAGGAGTAGGGGCGTCTCACCCACTGAGTGCTCCTTCAGAAGTAGCCATCAGTTCACCCATTCTTGTGCCGAGTGGTTAGCGGTCATTCATTATAAAAAATTTTATGGCTTTGGTGTCAGTTCTAAATCTGAATACAAAATAATTTGATCAAATTTTTCCTCCTCCAAACAAAGATGTTCTTCAATTTATAATTTTGTCTCACCTCTAGGAACTTTTTGCAGGTGCTGACTTAATATTTCCAATAACAGTTGCTAACTGTTAATTTTCACGACTGTTATTTTAACTGTTATGGGAATAACAGCTCATCTCTATCGTCTCGCTGTGGAGCCGGACGGTCGTGACACCAGCATTACGGAAGATGATGATGGTAGAATTGGTGTTACTGGGTATAAATACGGTGGGGTTTTGGTATTCTCGTGCAATCGCCGAGGACCCGCCGTGATTACAAATGGATCTTAACGAGGATCTATAGACGAGAACAAAATGAGGGTGTGCAGAAGTTTCTTCTTCCATTGTTGGGAAGAAGGTAAAAGCTTCAAATAGTCACCAGTCGCTGAAAATAAAGTGGCTGCGGTTTGGAGCATCGGCGTCGTTGCTTCCTCAAGAAGATTAGAAATTAACGGAAATCCCATTATGATTACAGCGTACGAGGAAACAACCTACTTCTCGTTACTTTATAAGTTACGGGATGGTGGCATGGTGGTTAATATTAAAGTGACTTGTATTCGGCTTGACAAACGCATCGGTTGCCTGATTCATTATAAAGAAAATTGATACTATAAGCCAGAGGTGTTCAAACTGAGAATCGCTGCTCCTAAGGGAGCTATGGCTTTCCATGCAGAGAGCCATGAACTGCGCTGCAATAACCTGTGTCCCGAGAAATATTAGGCGTTTCGTGCAAGAAAATTCAGAACAAATCATGAATACTTTGCCGTTGAGAGTATTTTATAAAAAACTGCATTTAGTTGTGAAACTAATATTGTTGGTTTTGATAACTGTTGGTAAAAACGAGGCTGATAATGGATGAGGTGCTAGCCTTAAAAGTTAAAGAGGACCTGTGTTGACAATGATTGATACATTCTATTTTATCAAAAAAGATAAGTTGCAAAAATTAAGAGTTAAATTAAGTTATATTGGGAACAAAATAAACTGAGTTTTCCTAAGAATATTGCTATTTCTAAGCTATTGAAAAAAAAGTTTAGTAAATTCGCCTCAAATGAATTACTGAAATAAAGCTAAATAAACAATTTAAATAAAACCTACCAACGATAAAATAACAATAGCGTTAGATAAAAACCAAGTTGCATAAATTCAAATTGAGTGTTAAAACAATTTTTGCAATGTTAAGATTCAAAAACTACCATTCTGTATTGAAACCAATTGATTAGGTTGAATATTCTCGTGTTTTAGAGAATATTGTCATGTTTGAGAAACTAAACATTTATTGAAAAAAAATGATTTCAGGTTTTAAATTGTGTATCTTGACATAAAGCAAAAAATCTGTTTGTCTGAAGCATCAAAAACTTTTGAACGCTGAAATCCGGCTTTATGTAATATGCACAGCTCAAGCTCATTCTCTTGCATTCAAAGTCAACAAAACTATTTTTAGCTGACTTCCTCATTCCCTTGGTACCATGGAAGTAAAATTTAATATAAAACAACACAGAAAGACGAGATCAATCAACACTAAACGTCAAAAGGTGTCTCGAGACGAATAGTCGGAAGAGCAAAGGCACCAGGCAATCGAAGTAGAAAAAGCTCACAAAGCTGTTCGACGACGCAATAAAACTGCTGAGAAAACAGCGGCGTGACTTGGTTTGTCTGAAATAGCAAAAAGATAATCCGAAAGTAAATTCGTGCATTTAGATCAAAATGAAGAATTTTGAAAAACTCAATTTAACTAACTAGGAAAACGTGTTAATTAGGTAGGTAGGTAATAACATAGCTGTTAACTATTAGCATGTTACTTAGTTTCTTTCTCGTTGATATTGCTCAAGCAAACCTTGCCAAGAGGATTGTCCTATTTTTAATTAAAACATTTGCAATACGTCGAAGTAACATACATTTTACAATGATGTAACAGCGTCGCAAGGTAACCGAATGATACATTGCATAAGTTTTTCACCGTTATTCCAGCGACTGCTTTCATTCGACGATATAACACATCTTAACGATTTTTTTGCAGTCATATGTGCTAATTTGATATCAAATGACCTCACAGCTTAGATAAAATTAATCAGTCTTTAAGAAATTCATCTTAGCTCTATAAAGCTCATTCTCAAAAAAAAAAGTTTAACACACACGCACCAGACTCAGATTTAGTATCAAACTACTCTCGGATGCTATCGGAATCTTTCGTGTTAAATGATGACACTCCAAGTGGTAAGGTCAGCTCCTTGCAGCGGCTACATGGAAACACGCGCATTTTAATTTACGAGAGGAATTCCTGTGACACCTAAAGTCCGACGTCCTTGACAAGGTGGTCGAAAACGACAGCCCAAATAAACAATTAAACCTCTCGAATATTCCGAAAACTTATTTGTTTATTAGGCAACGCGTGGAAAATAAAATGGAAATTTTTTTGCGCAACGCCATTTCACAAATTTTTCGCACGTCAAATGTGTTTACCCGAACTCGGCATGACCGTGTGGTAAATGGGCCACGCAGAAAAATAACTTGGGAAATAAATGCCGCATTCAAAAACTGATCCAAAAAATGAATATTGTGAGCGGATACTTGAACCACCTCCCAATGATTGATTTTTATTCTCGTCTTCGGTTTTTGTGGTGTTCTTTTTTCCCTTTCCTTCTTTCACTAGCCGCCCATGATTACGTATTGCCACTAATCCCCAGTCCATTGAAAGGATGATTTCTTCGACTCCTGGTGAGAGCTGACCCGTTTCCTTTCGCCAAAAAAGATGTCCAAACCGTTCCACCGACTTCCGGGGACACCCAGCCAAAACAGCTACGCCTTCATGTTTTTTTACTTGCCTCCTCTGGGTTACTTCGCTTTGCATGTTGAAAGCGAAATTGAGCAAGATAGCGATTAATTCAGACGCAAAAGCGAATCCCAGAGGTGAGAAATGTCACAGCATCTTTGTTGCTTTCAATAACGGTTAGCGGGGAAAGAGGTAAAATTGAAAGAAAAAAGAGTGAGTAATTTTCGTTCGCATATTTCTAAGGTTTCTTTTCACGAGGTTGTTTGATGCAAAACAGTCTTGAATAACAGTATAAAAGACTAAAGATTGCAAAGTGTGGCTCTAGGGCTTTCACGTAAAACTCAAGTTTAAGCTCGTTCGTACTGGTTTCCGGTTATCTTTCAAGTTTCAAATAATTCTAAGGAAGATTGAGATTCTGATGGATCCAGACCAGTTTTATCTGCGAGAAATGTCACATCAGTTTTGTTGCTTTCAATAGCAGTTAGGTAGAAAAAAGGAACATTAAAAGAAAAAACTTTTCGTTCATATATTTCTGAGGTTTTTTTCAAATACTTATTTGGTGTAAAACGTCTTGATAACAAAAATGAAAATATGAAAGATTGCAAAGTATAGCTATGGTTAGGGATTTCCTTTGCAAACAAACCAGATGGAAAGTCAATATTTTACTTCGGCTATCCAAATGCTCCAGCATGATACATAACGGGTTAACTTAAAAGTAGTTTAGCTTTGGCGACGTTTGGCATTTAGTCTAATTGACGTTAACCAATCAATTATCATACATCATTTCGGAATTCATTCTTAGGAATTTTTAGTGGCGAAGTGCTGAAATCGAATTCGAAAAACAAGCCGTGACATCCCGTTCGAAATACGAAATTGGACACCTTCCACTGCAGAAACATCACCGCCACTTACATTAAACTTGACAGGTCTCTTACAGGGTTTTCAGACAAAGCTAAAGTACTGGTTTTCTGTTGTCTTTCAAGTTTCAAATGGTTCTTAGGAAGATTAAAATCCTGATACCCAATTTTCTCCTGCTATCGGGGATGCAATTTACTAATTCTCAGAATTTCGTTTTCGTAATTTTAAAGATGAAAATGGAATTCAATTTTAGAACTTTATTTCGAAACAATATCCCATCAAGTCTCAACCCTAATAAGAGACGTATTTATGTTATGGTAAATTAGTATTAATCAGTAAGTTATTAGGTAACAGTGGTTAAGGTTCTTTTACCATCGCGACCAGAAATTCATGGTTTATTGTCTACTGAACCAGTTAGTACGATAAAGCATAAACTAAAAGAACAATAACTAATTAACACATTGAATTTGAATTAAATAAATATTCCTAGAAAACACATTAACAAGACCAGATACAGGTTTCAAACACTACAAACACTGGCTAATAAGCAATTATTGTTGTTGCAAGACAAAACAACAATGCGCTCATCATTCAAATGCTTCCTGCGACCCAAATTCGTACACGACAGTACGTCGAGAATCACCACTCAGCACAATTCGTGAGGTTTCATTAGAAAAGTCGAAAAATGACGATCATTCAAAATACTTTGAATTGAGTATGACCCAATTGAGAACCACTATTCTGAAATTTTTTTAATCAAGAGCGATTTCATTTCAATTGTCGCTCATCGGAAAAAAACTAATATATTTTTCGTGACAGTCAGTCTGCTTCTTTCGATTCAGTTATAGCAAGTTGGGTTTAAACTTGTTTTCTTGCATATGAAGCTGATGCATCTCATTTCTTACATATATATCATCTGAATATATTCAGTTAAAATGAAAGCGGAGAACGTGAAGTCGCTTGCTTGATCTGTCTAAAATTTACAAACGTCGCACAGAAGTAAAATAATTCTTTAGAATTTTTATTGGCGACAAGCTGAAATCGTATTCAAAAAGCAAGCCAAGTGACGCCAGGTCCTTAATTCGTTCAGGCGCAAAACACTTCCGCCACCTGCCTCCCCCCCATTTAGCTTGACAGAAAAAGCCTCTCATACATTTGCGTGGTTCAATAACGCGATGGGTAGTAAATCGCATTGCCCTACACGAAGAAATCATTATACATTAATATGATCGTTTAGCCCAGGGGTCACCAAATTTCTTTGACGTCGACCCATTCAGGTGTTTCTTGACCTTTTATCGATCCACTCTATTTTACTATTTCGTAGTTATAATAGGACAAGCAAAAAGGAGACGCTTATATGAGTTTTTATATTGTTTATTTTATAGTTGCAGTGCTTTTGTATGTATAATATAGTATACATTATTATATTAACATCAACGGTATACGCTTTTGTTTTTGAAGTCCTTCTTAACATTATATATTTGATAGGAGAGATAAATAATATATAAAATATAAAATTTAATTTAGATAACAAAATAACAATAATACAATCTTCCTTACATATATGAAAATAAGCCTTTTATCAACTTAGTATATAATTTACTAACTTTGTCAATGTGAAAGGTGTGCTTCGTGACTCTTGACAAGACTAGCAATGTTGGGTTTAAAATTAGCAAGTTTCAGCCTTAAATCGCCACGGAATTCTATATCTAACTTTTTCTTCGCTTTGTTAAAAGGGAATTAACATGATTGAAACAGCTCTTTGAAGCTGGTTAGCTTCAAAGAGCTTGGAAATGCAAGCAAAAGAGGAATACAACTTCAGAAAGTTTTGGATATTTTTCTACAACATTTATATTCGTTCAAAAGTAACTTAAAGACCTATTTTTAAAACGCGTCTTAACTTCAAGATCAACTGACGATTCAATAAGTTACATTCGATATTTTCAATATCTGCAGAAAATAGCGTGATAACCCAATCTGGAATGGGCATGTTTTCAAAATCTGCGAAGCGCAATTTAAAATTATCGCACACATTTTAAACATGCTTTGTGTATATTTCTAAGACTTCATCTTTTACCTCCAATTGTCGTAGTTCCGAAAAGTACTGAAAATCTTTTCGTAACAATGATGATTTAAATAAGGCTAATTTAGCTTGGGATCCTAAAAGAATCGCCTGAGTTTGAATAATCGTGACATCTTTACCTTGTAGACTCGTCTATAAGTCATTAAATTTTGAAAATAAGTCCGCTAAGTAGAAAATATATAATTCTTATTTCACTTCAGCCTCATCACTCAAAAACAAATTAACAACTGTAAGAAATTCTAGGGTTGAGTGGAACAACTAAACAAATCTTTGTAGACTTCTACCGCTAACAACGATCTTACTTCAGTAAGCAAGAATTAATTGCTTTGAGACCTCATTTTTTCAGTTTGGCAAACAATCGTGATTTAAGATTAGCTCTAATTTAATTAATAAATTTAATACACTCTTAAAGTATACAATTTGTCACTAAGAGTTTTTGCCACAAATGGTTTCGGTGCAACACGCAGTGAATAGTACATACACTTTGAATTTTTTCTTTCAGAAAGGCAGCGGAACCTCTATAACGGCCCACTATTGCAGGTGTGAAATCTGTGGGGGCCTACTACTGTTATATTAGTAAATGGAATATTATTCATCGACATCCGTTTATTGGTAAATACGTCATTTTGGCCTACATATTTGGCCTCCATAACTATTGTCATGACCTTGCTCTATCTTACAGGTCCTATACATGCCACTGTTCCCACGATTCACTCTTAATTGTGTTGCCATTCAGGATGGAGGTAATCCAAGTTAACCGAATTAAATATTGTCCATTCAATGATGTCTTATATTTTTCTATCGACCCCTAACAATTTTCTATCGACCCCCAGGGGTCGATATTGATCACTGGTTTAGTTGATGCTCCATAAATGGTTCTTTCGTTCTGGAAATATTGCTAACAAAAATCCAGACTAAACTAACTCATAAGATACGAGTACGGGGATAAATATACCAGCGTATTGATTTATGTCATAAACAGTTTAGTTTTCTGAAGAGAAAACAACGATCAAGACGAGATTATTCCGGATGGGACAAATTTATTCCAATTTTTTATTTGTTTAAAAACATGCAACAGTAATATTTAACACAAAATATGAAAAGATGTTCATTCAAAATATTTTTATTCAACTGCAGGTATGCTCAATCAGAAATAAGCTAATTTCTAACATGGTGTTTAAAACACAATGACGTGTAACGCGAATCAGAGCTTGATCTATTATGGTCCTCTTGTAATATAAGAGCAAAACCCAACCAATGCGAAGCTGATATTTCATGTATGTTAGACATCACAAATTATTTCAATTTGGGTAAAGTTATCAAACTCTTCTTAATTTTAGTTTGCTAACTCGATAAATTTTTTTATTGCAGTCATAATAGTTACCAAAGTTATGATTAAATTATTATTTATGTAATTCTTTTAATTGAAATCATGCCTTTTTTTCACAGTACTTTCATAACCAAAAATTTTTGTCGCGGAACATGCGTTTTTCTTGTTCTGATGTGATTCATGCTGTACATAACATTTCGAAAGGCTCATTCATAAAGAGAGATACACGAATCAATTTCAGTGTCAGCATGTGATGCACTCACAGAGAAACACAAACATTGCATAAGCTACAACAAATTTAATTTCAAGTTCCATGTTGTAACCTTCGTTTGTCTTTCGTGATTGATTTAAAGGATGCTCTAAATTTCATCGTCCACGAAATAGTTTCAATGCGACCTTGCTCACAGATTCCAGAGCAATACAAACATAGCCACTGGAGCATTTTCAAAAGGATACATTGCTCAACAGCGGTTGGAAACCGTTGCGTTATCTACACTCAACGCACTGTTTACCACATTTACCCGAGTGACAATAAGTGGCCATTCAGAAAATGTTATTATTCCTCGGCTGTTGTAATTGAAGACAATCTTCTTGAACGGTCCTCGAGAAGGATCACTGGACCAGAAAGATCAACAAGAACACCCCACCAACACGAAAGAGAATGAAATTTATCACTTTCACCTACGACTACTCGTAGTTCCTGTTTAGAGTTTTGTTCTTGGTTATGGTATGTATCTGAACTCAGTGGGAGGTTCGGCTGTGATGGTTTGGTTTGTCGCTCTGCGCTTATTTTTTCTACACAAGATATTTCAGAATTGAACAAAGCATATTCGTGGTTATGAGTAAAATACCAGGAATATATTTTATTAAATATTATTTATCAAAAGGGAAAAATTCTGATTTATATTTTATCAGAAGATTACTATTAATTTAAAATACAAATTTGATAAGTTTTGCAAGCGATTTAATGTTTTAATTTTTAAGTTTTTAGAATTAAATTTACATATTTTCTTTATTGATATTCTTTTGCTGTGACAACGAAAAGGAGATAAAAAGCAATGAATCGATAGTTCCACTAAAAATGTCAGAACGAAAAGATTTTTTTAAATTTGCTAATAGCTAGGTAGATTGCTGAGTTAATGTCGCACTGGGTAGGTAGGTATTTTAATTAACATCGCACTGGAGCAACGTGCTATTGGCGATGGTTTGGGATCAAACCCGAAGGGAAAGATCCGAGGACAACGTAACTTTGAATCACGGTCAGATGACGAGATCACCTGAGCTAACGTCGCACTGGAATTAACGTAATAGTTGAATTAACGTAGCACTGGAGCAACACAATGGGATATTGGTGACGGTCATCAATCTCAAAGGGAAAGATCCGAATTTGTTAATAGGATATTAATAATATTTAAATAAATATATTAATTTTTATCACGCTTTCCTGTTCTATTGTCAGAGATATATGTATACAAGAGTCTAAATATTCTTTCAAATCGGAACATTTTTAAAAGCTTATATTTTTATTGAAACCGGGACATTTATATACAGTAGTTTGATCAATGAGCACTCTGGTCCTAGGTTCAATAGGCTTTGGGTTGGAATGCATGTCTGGGTATGGATGTTTGTAGTGGTTTGGAATTAACTCTTAACTGTAGATCTCGATAAAATTTGCCCACGTGTAACAACAGATGACTGTAGAGCAGCCGGATTACTATAATGATTGAATTTCTGTTTCCATATTTTATTGTTTGAAGACAAATGCTTTGGCAATCACCTTTTCAAACAGTTCATGGCAGATCCATCATCGGCTTCATAAATTCTTATGCAGATATTTCAATTTCGAAACAAGTAATATTGTTCATTCAAACTAACATCTGCATCCACCGATTTCCTACAACAGCTTGGATGGTCGGGGAAAATTTCTGCTTACAAAAGTAAATTTCGCAGTACTTCAAAAGAGGAGAAAATGCCTGTTTTCAATGTGACAGATGATGTGACAATACAATGATTGTAACAGTGTTAGTATGACAATCAGAGCGTATTGAAAATAGGCATTCTTTCTTACATATGGGAAGCAAATTCAATTCACGTAATCATAAACTTTCTTTTGCATGTTTTTTTGAAAAATAACTATCGATTTTGCAAGATTTTAACCCAGCAATCAAAGCAAACTTTCAAGTTTACTGCATAACACATTATTTTCACTACCTCGAATGACAGCCCAGAATTCCTTTGAGTTCAGAGGTTGCAATCTTGGGTCTATTCTGCGAAACCAGCCTCATCTTCTCTGACCTATTGTTCCTAAAAAGCGTTCTTTGTGCCTTCTGAGATAAATCTACAATAGAGAAGCGTTTTTGAAATGTTTACGTTGTTAGGAAGTTGCATACAATGGGGAACGCAAAATGAACAAAACTGCTTTCTAGAAGAGAAGAGTAAAGAGTATTATTGTAATGAAAGCCACACGATCAATGGTCAACATCATTTGGCCTCTCCTTGACCGTTTTTTCGGTCTTTATCTGGAGTTTTATTGCATTTATTAATTTCTCTCAGAAAGTGAATTTTTTCTAGATTTTTTGCACAGTTTATCAAGTTTAGATACATAATACTGAAAGGACACTAGCGAGTTTCTTCATTCGAAAGTACATTTCCTGAACTGTTGTTGCATGTCAGAACTTGCTCTCTGGTTTGTTGAGTTTAGGTCACGTGAGAGCTGTTTGAAAACAATTCACCTTTAAATCATATCAATGCATAAGTAATGATAGAAGTAGGCATAGCTATTAACATTATATTTTGAGACAGATTATATTTTATTGGTTCCCCGTATCTCAATAATATTGACACTGCATTGCCTAATTATATAAAAGCCTAATTATATTTTAAGTCTAGGTTCCTATTACTATAACGGGCCGTGGTAGCTCAGTTGTTAGAGTAACGGATTCACAACAGGAGGGTTGCGAATTCGAAACTAGGTCCAACCAAAGACCTCTCGTGTACACGGGGGCTGGTGTACCTTAAATTTGGCGTGGCCAAAGATACCCCGCGTTGGCGTGGTGTAGAAGTTTGGAGATTGGGGTGCCAGCTCAGGTGTTGACTTCATCATCTGACCGTGGTTCAAAATGACGAGGTGTTGTCCTCTCTTTCCCTTCGGGATAGAACCCGGACCGTCACCAATAGCCCGTTGTGCTGCTCCTGTGGGACTTTAATTAACTACCAACCACTGTAAAGTACTATCTAGTATAAGAGTTTCTTCATCTGTACGTTACTTAAGGTTGTTAGCCAAACCACACATTGGTCCGTGACACTAAATTGGATGACATACGCATGTGTACAGAAACGGAATATGTTTACCGCATGTTTTGTCGCATGCTGCTGCAGTGTGTCGCCTGCTTAGAGCGATTTAAGGATCAAACGCCAAGGGATAATACAATTTATATGCTTATAGTGACTTAAAAAGGTATTAAGGCACAATAAATATTCAAACATTTAATTGAAAATTGTTGTATAATGTAATCGCCCATAGAAGTCTGTAGCTTTCATTGTGCTATTAGAGCTGAGTCACTCTTTACAGGCAGCATGTGTGAATGTTCTACAGCTTTCTTGAACGTCCGTCCATTTTAATGAATCTTATTGGTTGTGCTGCAATCCTATCCTATCTGTATATATATGTGTTGTGTTTTCAATAAACTAGCCTGTTCCCTTTTGCGATCCATATGGCCTGTGTCATTCCTTTCCTCTGAAGGAATCGTATTTAACAAAAATCAACAATTATTACACCAAAATTAAGCGTTTTTTGTTTCATTCGGTATATTAGAGCTGTACAAAATGGGCTATGTGATTCCCCAGATTTCCACAACTCAGTTTAACCCACTAAGTGTATCGAGATTTCCGAGTAATGTAACATAGCTTTCCCCAACACAAATAATGACTAGATGATATCTATTGATTGAAAGAATCCTAGGAAAGATTCTATTGATCAAAAAGATTCAAACTGTTTAGAAGCCATATAGAGAAGACTAAGTTGCAGAACGGATATATCATGAGAGCCTCTTCGAGGGTTATCCAAAAGTCCTTAAAATGACTCTTTTTTTCACATGGGAAATGTTATTGGACACGCTTTTTTTAATATTTTCTAAATAATTCATAAACAATTCAATTTTATAAGTGAGATGGTAAAGAAATGTTATTTTATATGTACTCAAGCACACAATTTCGTTACAAAATATGAAGTGCTTTAAGAACTGAGTATATATGAGTAGGTAATAAATTGCCTCACCAGTTTCTTGAACTCAAATCTACTGACCACCACGACAGGGCATCTAGAAGCCAGGACCCCTTGCTCAATAATTTTATGGAAAGAGTCACCCCAGTAAATGTGGAGTAATTAAAATATTACCAATCACAGTAACCAAATAACTAGTTTGAACAAAATACACACCTGAGTGCCAAATTCAAGTGGCTCAGCCTCCTTTGGGCTCGATGGTTTGAACTCATTCATTAGATTGCTATGCCACAGGACAGGGGCGTCAAGTTCCAAGTATCTAAGAACTAATATTTTCATGGTTGGAATCCGGCCCCTCCAACATTGATGAATAGTACAACCGTTTGACTACCAAAGCCTCGTAAGTCTTTTTTTGTTGGCCCCGGTAGCCCGGGTTGGAAGAGTAGCGGATTAGTAACCGGAGGGTTCCGAGTTCGAAACTCGACCCAACCAAAGACCGTCGTGTACGCGAGGTCTGGTGCACGTTAAATCTCTCGTGGCCTCAGATGTCTTCCCGGCGTTGTGTGAAAGTTTGGAGAGTGGGGGGCCAGCTCAGGTGTTGACCTCGTCATCTGTCTGTGGTTCAATATTACGAGGTGTCCTAGGATCATACACTTCGGGATTGATCCCAGACCATCGCCAATAGCCCATGTGTTGCTCCAATGCCACGTTCATTAACTGCCTTACCCAACCCATTTTCTCTTTATGAGGTTGTAACATTATTTTGTTACAGATATGCTTACTAATCTTGTTTCGAAAGATCCTGACGATCCAGGATCCATCCCGAAGGGAAAGATCCTAGGACAACACCTAATAATTTGAAACTCTGTCAGATGACGAGAACAACACCTGAGCTGGCGCTCCACTCTCCAAACTTCCACACCAAGCCAACACGATGACATTTGAGGCCACGACAGATTTAACGTGCACCAGTCCCCGAATACACGATGGTCTTTGACTGGACCGAGTTTTGAACTCGCAACCCTCCGGATGCTAATCCGTTACTCTTCCAACTGGGCTATCACGGCCCTTGATTTCAAGACTTTCAAGGATTCGATGGTAATAAGACGATGTATACCGTTATAATCTGGCTCCTACGTGTTGGTAGTCGAGTCCCGTGATTTTTAACGAGTCTATTAGTTAAAAAGGGCACTGGTGGTAACGAAAACAACTTTTGTTTATGTTACCACCAGTGATCTCTTTAACGCGCTTCCAGAACTGGGGTCTTTTGCGCGGATCCTGGTTCGAAGTTTATAGTTCTGTTTTTCGTCGAAACGATATAGCGTGGCGAGAAGGCAATCGACCTTGGGTCAGTTGATTTCTGAATAAGTATGAAAGCGCGTTAGTAGGCTACTACACCCAAAAGCATGAATGGCTATCGTCGTGGATATTTTTACTCTTCGAGCTCATTATCAATGCTATAGCTTTTGACACCGAATGATAGAACCAGAATCCGTACTTAAGACGCCAATTTGTGTGTATTTACGTTACCAACATTCCTCTAATTTAACAAATAGACTTGTTCAAAACGTCACTCAACTGACTTCACACAGAAACCGCGCTATGGCAGTGATTACCGAATAGACAGAGGAAAAAGCATCCAAGGCGATCGCCATTCATGCTTTTGTATATAACAGACTTCTATGCACTTTCAGATCTTTTCGAAAATCGACTGACATAAGGTCCATTGCCTTCTCGTCGTAGTAACACTTTTCTATGGATAATGATCTGTGTAAACAAAATAAAAAACTACGAAACCACAAAAGAAGCAACTGGAGTTTTACTTGGGTTGACTGGGGAAAACGGTTTTTCATATACTCAATAATTTCCCCTAGCTAGCGCTACTTTTGACCACATAGCTACATTATACGTTTATAAACTTACGATAGATAACATTAAATACGTAACATATTGTTCACTTAAAGGTGTTGAAATTGCGTCGCATCGTTACTATAAACAATAGGATGTAAAAGAGGTCTAGGAAACTTTCGTCTGACATGAAAGAAATTGCCCTTATTTCTATTAGTCGCTTACGATCAATAAAAAGAAATTCCCGTGCATATTATTTTGTTAAACAATAAAAATATCATTCTACTTCACGGGAATTATAGTTATTCTTTTATGAGATGACAACATAAAAAAGGGGATTGAAGAATGTATTGTTCTTAGATCCACTGCGGATGACAGCAAGAGGAATAACTTCATAAGAAAGTTTCTCACATAGAATTTCTTTTTTCACAGTTTTTTTTAGTTCTAAATAGGTTTTTGTGTCCCTTTTACATTTTTTATACCTGGTTTAAAGTTTATGACTTTAAGTTCGCCTCGGGCGAGAAAAGTATGCAACCCTTAATATTGAATTTGATAGAATAATATCTATTGTAATACTGAAAATTGCAATCCATGGACTACATTAGAAGAAATTCGGAAGAACTCATCGTAGGTAATATATGCAGTTTTTTTATCGTAGCACCGAATTTATTTCCTCATTTTTAAAGGCGTATAATTCTGTATGACATTACGAAATTGAGTAAATCAGAAAATTTGGTGAAATTTTATGGGTATATTCCCCCATAACAGTAATAACAGTTGACAGTAATAAAATCAACGTATGGATTAATAACGTGTCCTTACTCCTACATACTTGATTTATTACTGTAAAAAGGATCTATGTTATTATTCATAACTCTATGAACAGATATTGAAATATATTTTTTAAATTTAATATTCAAAGTTACATTTTATTAGTTGAACCGAAAAATACTTTCATTGATTTATTGTATCTTATGTACTCGCGCGCTTAAAGGTTTTGTCTAGTAATTTTTTCAGTTAATAGTCTTAATTATCTTTAAAACTGTCACATTGCTTTTATCTTGGTAAAACCGAGAAGTAACGTTTTATAAAGCTTTTGGAAAATAAGAACCATAAAATTGGAAACAACGACAATGTGCTACAAAAGAATCGAATTTATTGACATGAAATAATGAATTTTTCTCAGATTATGAAATAATAAATTGCAAAACGTTTTTCAATCCTACGTCCATGGTTGCTTTCTCAAGCATAAAGTGCCACGCTGTCCAATTCAAAACAGTAGTTATCACAGAGGGAGGTAAGAGTTGCCACTCAATTTTTTCAAACAAGCATACTGCTGATGAAATTTTCATCAATAATTTTCTTCTTTATCCATTGTTTGGCATTCCGAAGAAAAAACTGTGACGCATTTTGAGTTAAAGATTTTGCTAAGCTAACTGCTGGTTCATTTCCATTGATCCCAGAGGACTGGAAACCTACTGAAGAACAATTTCTCTCCCTGATTTTATTAAGCGTTCTATAGAAAGCTTGCAAGCAAATTCAGTTGCAGAGGGATAAAGTCTATATTCAGTCAAAGCTGAATTGTGACTTAGGTGTCAATGAAAAGAACACCTTTTTTTATTTCTTGATCTTTTTCAGAAAATAAAGATATTACTTAAAATTGCTATTCTGAAAAACATCACTAATATTACAGTAGCTTACAGAAAGTAACTAAAAGTAAGTTTTAATGATACTAATTGAAGCAAGACAAAGTTAAGCGTGTTTGCGCTGGTATTAATCAATATGAAGAATCCAATGTCAGTAATCTTATATGGCTTTAGTGTACACCTATTTTATTCAGCAAGGGCTCCAAAACTTATTGAAGGGAGGGCTACATTAAAATTCACAGATGGGATAGCAAATTTATTCATGCTATGTACAATTTATTTTAGCAAAACTATTTATGGTGCAAATAAAGGTTTTAAAATTATAATTTATTTTATTGTGATGAAATAGTAAAACCCGTTCTTAATTCTATCTGAATTTCTGAAGGTGTTCCTGGAGGTTACAAGTTCTCTGAAACTGGTAAATTTCTAAGCAAAAAACGGCTCTACTGTTGAAACGAAGCCACTTTCAACAGTTCGCAAAGAACTATTCAAACGAAACGCAATTATTTATTTTTAATTTATTATTTTGAAAACTATTCTTTCCCTATTTCTTACTTTTTTGTCAAAGGATCTCTGCGTTAGCGAATAGTATGTTTTAAAAGTGTCTTTTTTACTAAAATTATTAACAGAAAGAAGGAATTCATTGTATTTTTAAATATTTGATTTTTATGATTAGAGCGACTATTAACAACGAACTAACCGATAAGTACTTATCTAACAACACTAACTATCATTATTTATCGTATAAAACTGGTCTTTAGTATAAATTGGGGCAACAGACTTTTAACAACCATCTGGTCTAATTATCAATCTTATTGCACACACACACACACACACAAAAAAAAAAGTGACCGAAAAGCGAAAAACCAAATCAATAACCACCTTCTGAGAGAAGCGTAAATCGAACTGGAAAAACTATTTTTCCTCTTCACAGTATTAATGCACTTTTTTCACATCCTTGCCTCAAACCATCAATTAATGTCATTTGGTATTCGATAGCAACCTTGTAAGTAAAACTTTAATCGAAATACAGAAACAACATTGCTTTTATTTGTATTATAAGTTTCTCTTTTCCCTATGTGCCTTAAGCTTGCAGTTGGTGCCACTTGACTTTTAACAACTTCTGAAAGAAACTAATCCAACTGCTAAAACAGAATTACATACAGCAATACGTTTATTTATTTCATCCTCCTGTGTCTTAAACTATTAATTGGTGCCACTTGCTTTGAGTAACCAACAACCTTCTAATAGTAACTAATCGAACTGTAAAAGCAGTATCACTTTTATTTGCATAAAGCAATTCGGTTTTTTTTATCTCCTTGAACCGTAAGCTACTAATTGCTGCTACTTGACTTTCAATTATAATCTTCTGAGAGAAGCTTTAATCGTACTGCAAAAACAGTATCACTTTTATATGCATTTCAAACAATCTTCTGAGAGGAACTTCAATAGAATTGAAAAAGCACCACTTATTTGAATTTAGCCTTTCGTTTATAAGTTTTTCAATCTTCTGTGTTTCTCCAACTATCAATTGGTGCCACTTGACTTCCAACAACCTACCGAGAGGAATTTCAATTGAACTGCACAAAAAGATATAACTTTTATTTACATTTAACGATTTGCTTGCGAGTTTTTCATCCTCCGGTGCCTTAAATTATCAATTGGTGCCACTTGACTTCCAATAACCTTCTGAGAGAAACTTCAATCGAACTGCCAAAACAGCACCACTTATTTGAATTTAGCCCTTCGTTTATGAGTTTTTCATCATCCTGTGTGCCTCAAACTATCAAATGGTATCACTTGACTTCCAACAATCTTCTGCGAGAAACCTCAATCGAACAATAAAAACAATATCACTTTTATTTGCATTTAACAATTTCCTTGTAAGCTTTTGGATCCTCCGGTGGTGACGAGTTTCACCCATTTAGCTTGAAACACATTTCACTCCCTAACAATTCTCTTTCCAATAGCCTCTCACCATGAATTTCATTAACAGGGATGTTGCATTCAAGAAAAGATCAAACCATACTCATTTAAATTGTACCGCCGGAGGAAAAACCAATTCCCACTAAAACTTTCTTTCACAGACAAACACAGTGACACCATTCTAAGGTTGGCAATAGGTTGCGTAATGCGCCGAACATAAAGGTCGAACAAAGGTCACTGACATTGATGACGTCGACGGTGACATCTAATCAGGTGTTGTTGTGTGATGGACGTTTGGGGTGAGGAACATTCTGGGACCTCTCGCGAATAATATTCCAATCCTTGCCCGAATTAAGGCGTTTAGTCGGAAGCGAACCTTGAACTCTCGGTAGACATTCTTGCGCGAGCTGCCTTGCTGGAAGTGGGTAAACAACAAACGATATCGCCAAGGGAGTGGCCGACTTCTTTAGGGTTGTGACGTGACCAACCGCACGTCACGGGAGGAGGGAGAGGTCTTGTTGCAGAAGTTGGTGACGTGTTCGTTCGGATCGTAAAATCCACTCATTCCTGAGAAAGAAGACACCCAGAATAGGTTGTCACTGAAGTGAGGAGACAAGGTACAAGGACAATACGAGAATTTCCCTTTCAATAAAATATGAACGCTAATTTTTTCTTAAGCCCTTCACAAAGAGGAGGGGCTCAGATACCAGGGCACGAGGTCTATGGGAGATCCCGAGGGACTTGAAACGTTTTTGCACTGTAATGTGTGTTATCGATTTTCTCAGTTAAAAACATCCGTTGCATTTATAAAAAGCGTATAAGGGTAGGAAACAATAGAAAAATAAAATTTATGCATTTGGGCAAAATTAAGCATTGACTACTTGAGTTACATATTTATATTACTCGAGGGTGTCCGTCATCTAAACTGATACTGGAATCTGGAGTACAGATAAGGGAATATAATTCTAGAAGCTTTTCATCTAATTCATAGCAATATATGCGAAATTATACATTGTCTAAAGGAAGATTCGAGAAATAAGACCTTGATTATGAATGGTGGTACATAATGCCATAACAATTCATCTGGAATCTCTTCTAAGGGAAACTCTAGAAAAAAGTAGTTATCGGTTTTGATCAGAAGAGAAGCATGTGGTATTTTTAGTTCCATGATTTATACAGTTACGAGTTGAACTGGTTGACTGCAGTCTGTTTTTAAGTTCACAAACCTTTTTATACGTTTATAACAATAAAGATGTACAACTTGATAAAGAAACAGAAGAGAAAGATGCAAACATTTTGCAATTTAAACATTGAGCACTAGGGATAAGTATTTTAATTTTATGAAGGACCCACATAATATTTCATAACATTTGTCTAATTGAAGGAACCCTCTTGTCGCCTATAGGCTGACCTGATCACAAATCGTGTTCCTTTGCTTAATTACTCTTTGCGTTACGTCTGCTTTTATTAGACATAGCAGTGAGCTATTTGTTATTTTAATCCATTTTTAATATAAAGTGTTCATGTTGTTGATTTGTTATATTTTGTTTTTATTCTTATGGCAAATGTAGAGGCTCAGCTCATCATTTTGTTTCTGGTATACCAAAAAAGGTTGGAGAGGTTCCGGGCCACGAACAGGCTAGGTGATCCTCGCCCATTCTGGAATTTGAAGCTATGAAAATTGTGCATTCCGTGGAAGAGTATATTCCAATTCTCTCTAAGTGTGCTGCAAGGTAATCATATCCAGTTTTGAGTCTGAAAAGTGCTTTTTTGCTTCGATGAGAGAACAACATTCAATGATTCAAAATTGAGTTGTCTGGAATAATTTCCATTCGTCAGTGAATGCCAGTGATTGTTAGGTTCTTATCATTTAGAGCTAACCTTTTCAGCTTAGATATAATTAAATTAGTGCTTGAAATCAAAACCATCTGCAGCGAACACTATGCTCATATCGTCGGTGTTATGCAAAAAGGGCGAATCAAGCAATTCAGCATTTTTCAGGAAAGCAGTTTGAAATGTTTAACATTTCAAAAAAATTAAAAAATACTTTTCAAAATTTATAAAACTTTTAATTTAGATTAACACCTTTTTAAAAGTCTTCACCAAGTTTTAAATCTGTACGTAATTAAAAAAGTATGATTATTATTTTTATAGATTCTTGTAGCATATTTGCCCTTTTTACATAGCTATAATAAAACATCAAGTTGGATGTTTTCCTTTTTCAAATCTAAAACTAATAAAGGTAATGTACAGACTATGGTTAGAATGTGAATTTTAGTTGGAAAGCAAGAAAAATAACTTCAAATAAGCAAAATTATTTTTTAATGTGAACAGAATTTCTTAATAAGTCAGATTTTTTTAATACGACAGATTTTTTTAATAAGACAGAATTTCTTGAGTTGTTTTCCTTTATAGTTTTATTTCCTTTTTGTTTTTTTCCTCTCCTATTCCCCTTTTCTCCTTTAGATTAGTGACCTTTGACAGTTTCTTATAAAAAGTTTGGTGGTGTAATGGAATGACTAGTTTTACTAAGATCCATTAAGTCTGTGTTTTGGGGCCGATATTGGCATACGTTTTTTGTATGCCTTAGGGAGGTTGTTCACACTTAGCTGATGTGGTCTGCCAACACTTCATTGTTTTTATTTCATTAAATATCTCATCATCATATTGATACTTGAAAAAGTAGAATCTGGTTTGGCTTCATGTACCAAAACCATTTAATTTTTTTCCATTATATATATACACAAACAACATTTCCAGAAACATAATTGTTGCTACTTGCTAGTGAAACCCAATCAATAAAACATTCGTGTTTCAAATGAACCACTTTGTAAAGTTTTGGTGACTTTCTTGCAATCTGGCAAATGACACCCCATTCGAAAGGTACGTTAACCTGTATGTTTTTTGCCGCCCTTTCTATAGTAGAGTGCATTGCGTCACCTTCTTGCTAAGAATGGCCTGGTTCGTAAAAAATGTGATCTATAACATTACAGCTCGTCAGTCGAACAGCATGCAGGAGCTCTGTTGAAAAATATTGATTTAAGTTTTGACTGCCACAGCTATCGCTCATAAAAATAAATTCTTCTATATTTGGGTGTTCATTGATGTGTTTGAAAATGCAGGTTCCTATTTCAGTTGATCCCCTGTTTCCTTCAGTCTTGTCCCACAAGTTACATGTCCCTTCTTTAGATATAAGATCAAACACTATTCGCCATTTTAACACAGCTGATATTATGTTCGCCCTTTTCTCACGTGCTATTTCCTTGGCTACCATCAATCCTACAGATACGCCGTTTTTACATACTGATAGTTCTTAATATCGGCAAGTCAAAAAGGCGAAACTCAGAAAATCATAGATATGTGGATTCGCCCTTTTTACATAACACCGACGATATATTTCATTAGCTCAAGATGATCGAAGCTTGATGTATTTTTTCTTGAGTCTGATAGGTCTACTAAGACTTATTTGAGTTCTTACCTAATATTCTAAATTCAAAGTGTTTATTAATTAATGTGTCGTTTCTATTTGTTAATTTTTAGGCTTTATTAGAACCCTTATGCATCAAATTTCATTTTATGAAAGGCTTTTCTGTCAAGCTAAATGTTGGTGGATTTAGTGTTTCTGCGGTGCAACGTGTTTCTTACACGTATTCCGTATTTGACGTCACTTGGCCTTTTTTAATGCGATTTCAGCACTTCGCCACTCGAAATTGCAAAGTATGAATTCCATGATAGTTGATTGTTCGACGCTAATTAAAAGCCAAAAATGGTCAAAACTGCGATGAATTACATTTTAAGGCAATCCGATATGCATCATGTGAGAGCATTTGGGTAAGATCAGTTGGCAGTAAGATTTCCATTTTTCATCTGGTATGTTTGTTAAAACTGAAAATTCTCATACCGATGGAGCTTATGTAATTTTTAAAAAAGTTTCCAAGTGAAACATGTTGTAAAAAGGTCAAGAAAAATTGTTTAGATGTTATCAATTGAAAATAATTTGGTTTAATTTTTCTATGCATTTTTATGTATTTTCAACCATTCTAGAGGGATTTTCAGTAAGAACAAACCAGGCAGTCTGGGAAAATTTTATTTTCTGTTATCCAAATGGGCTCTCGCATGATATATATCGGGATTACCCTAAATATAGTTTATCACCATTTTAATATTTGGCGTTTGGCCCTCCTATTGGTTTTGACGAGATATCTCTTCCATCAAGATAGCACCAATTTCGCTAATGAAGAGATATCTCATAATCAAGATACTGCGGATTTTTTTATGATGACGAGATTAAGATCTGGTCAGTTTTCTTCTAATGATGAGATAACTCGTCCATCAAGATCTGGTCAGTTTTCTTTTAATGACGAGATATCTCGTCCATCAAGATCTGGTCAGTTCTGACCTAATCTAATGAATGAGGAGATTCTAATGACAAGATACCTCGTCGACACAAGCACCAGGAGGGTTAATCTAAATGGCATTGGCCTGTCAACTTAAATTCACTTTTTGGAATTTTTATGGGCGACGTCGAATCGTATGCAAAGAGCAAACCAATTGATGTTCCATCCAGAATACGAGTGTATAGGAAGCAGTTAGCCACAAAACACTACTGCCACCTACATTTAACGTGGCAATAAAAACCTCTCATAGCTACTTAGAAATGGGTCAACGTGTGACGGGAGCTTGAGGACTTACCCCTTTACAAACGCAGGTTTGCTACATAGCTATTCACAAAGAGATTTCCGAACCATTATTTTGCGTTAGCGACAGATGTCTCAACGCACCTCTTTATCTGATCTTGGAAACAAATGTTTTGTCGTGCCTTCCACGCATGTGGAATCACGAGAGGATCTCTGTTTTGAAACAAGCCAGGATCGTAAAGTGTAGTTACATGGCTATAAATCAACGTATACGTGGACTGCGGATGCAAAGTGGAGAGTCACAATGATTCAGTTGTTTCAACCTTAAACAAATTGAGAGCAAGGTCGTCCGTACATTATTTTGCAGAATTACTAAAATTGGACGGAACACGATAAAATCACGTCTTCCCACTGGCATTGCCATGGGTGGTCAAATCTAGCGATAGGCCAATGGAATATTTTTCTGTGTAGAACTGTTTTGTTTTATTTCTAACCATATATGTTCATTTATCTACTTCCAAGGATTAAGCTATGAAGGATGTTCCAGAAACTGGCTTATTCCAGAACAGACTCGACTGAAACGGCTCTTGCTAACGCACAATTCAATATTGCTGCAATGGATCGATACGTATTTCAGTCGTGATCTGAATAATTTCGAAATTTTTTACAATACGGCAAGTTTACTTTTTGCTCAATCACGTTAATGGAATGTTTAAAATAGGAATTTTCATGCAATCATATCTGAAGGCAGCGAACATATTGAAAGTAATGCAAACAAAAAATAAAAGCTTTTTTCTCTTAATTTAGAATCAAAATATGACTATATAAAAGGAAACACTTCTTTGATAGCATAATTATATTTCGCATTGATCTCAGTCTTAAATGGAAGTCTAATTGATTTAGAACAGAACGCGTCAAACCTCAAATGTATTTTACTGTAATATTTGTTGCAAATTTCATACTATTTGTTTGTCTAACAAAAACCGATTTCACCTTGCATAATTTCGGTCTACCGTTCAACAGTCATGTATGTAAGAGCTATTTATCCATTTGAGATTTGATCAGTGTGCTAAAAGGTCACTGTATATAGAAAATGCATCTATATATAAAGCAGAGTTGGAATCTGTCTGCCTGTCTTTCTGTCTGTCTGTTCTCGATACAAATCTAGATCATTTGACCAATCCACTCCAAATTTTTACATTTATACTTAAGAACCCTGCGGATAACGCAGACTACATATTAACCCCGTTCTATTTGTCCAGGGCGTGCAGAGGGGCTAAAAGCAATTCAATATCTCCATAGGAATGACACTGAGTATAAAACGATTTCGGTACCCAACTCAGTTTGTTTTACCAGCATTGATGGGAAAACAACTTTTCCTATAGAATTGTCTTACCAGTATTGCTCGAAATCCAAACAGTAAATTTTTTTCGAAACCAAAATAAATTATAATTATGTTTGAACTGATTTTTTATTTCTTCCCATAATATTAATAAATAACGAGTATTTGATTGATGAAAAAAGGATAGTTAAAATATTTAATTTTAGACAACTTACATTTCGTAATGGAACATATTCGGTATCTGGCAACGCCAGAATTAGTGTTTTATTTTATAAATTTGATTTAGACTTCCGTGTTTGTGTATTTGAGTTAAGACAGAGAAATGTTGCGGTCACATTTGAGCATTTCTAAATATTTGCTCTTTTTGTAAATAAAACGCTATTGTCTTTATCAATATTTTTCAAACGCCTTTTTTAGAATTGCTCTATTTCAGAATATACACAGGAAGTCGAAATTTGACACTCTTGCTCATATCTTTCGTTTTCCAGAATTCTGCATTTTTCAATGATCGGAATTTCGTTTCTGTTTGTATTTACGTGTTCCAGTATTTTACATATTGCAGATATATTATTTAGGAGTTAAATTTTAATGAATTGTCTTCTTTTTGGCAAAATTTCACTAGACATGGGTAATATATTGGCGGCATATGTATATTTCGACCAACTTTCCTAAAGTCTGGTTGAATATGTAATGGTTTGTAGAATTCTGTTTCATAAAAATAAATAAAATATACAAAACAAAACCTTTTTTAAGTAAAGCGTATAACCTTTTATTTTAAAATGACCGGTAAAGTTAAAATAAAATTATTTTAAAATAAGATAGGTTACGTTAAATTAAAAGGGTAGCTATACGTTGTAGTTCTAAGGTATTTCTAAATCGACTTCCGAAATAGTCACCTTAGAAAAAAACTTTTGTAGTTTGTCTTACAGCAGGATTGCGATGAATATGAAATGGATTATATGGATGGATATATCATGTATACGTATTTGCGTCCGAAGCAAATTGTAGAAGCTAAAGAAAAAGTTAAAACGATGTTAAATAATTATTTTCTTTAGACTTAAATGATGTTTGCATTTTTTTATGAAAGAAAAGTGATTAGTCTAATCACTTTTCAATTAACATTTAACCAATTCAACCCGAGGAGCGCCGGGTAATTCTGCTAGTAAATAACTAAATATAATATTTTTCATTCATAGGATATTTAATTTCAATTCTTAGTAAAATGAAGAGTTCTTGTTTAGTACAAAAGACGATTCAAGAAGGTTGGTTTACTATTATTTTTTGTTAACAAACAAGACTTAAATACATTGTTAAATGTGTGTTTTTGGAAATAAAAAAGCGTATAAAGACAATTCAATATTTCTCAATACTGTCAGAGGACTTTATAAATATTACCAGTTGGTTGGGTTTTACGGCGCAAGGGCCATATTTGGTCTATATGTACCAAGCAATGTCAAGTAAATGGACGTACACACAAGGCACAAAAATATAAAAATTATCAACTTAAGAATTATTTTTAAATTTGTAGCATTTGTTATGATGTGAATCTCTATATTTGCTTTCCATCGTGTCTTCGCAAAATTTATGGCACATCCGTCCGTTCTTCTGATTGGGACCTTGCCGACCATTCAAATGTTCTGAGTTATACCTGGTAATGCTACCGATTCTAAAAATGCAACTCAAACTTCAACGATTCATAGAACTATATTGGCAAAAGTACAAAGGATTGATTGATTCTGAAATAAATTTTAAATTTATGTACAAAAGAAATAACTGAACATATTAGCTTAATTTGGAGGGTGATTGGGTTCTACGGTTGATTTGATTTTATGGCACAAGGGGGCATATTTGACCAAACTGTACCAAGCACGGCTTGCATAAAATATATATACAGCTAGCATATATATTTTATACATAAATAAAGAATAATTCCTTCAAAGAATCGCAATTTAAGGAGTATAGTATCTTGTCTTCATACGGTTCTATGCATGAAAAACCTATCTTTAATTCAAAGTTTTCACAAGGAGAGTTAATACATTAAGATTAAATGTAGATGTATTTTAAATCCTTGAAGTGAGAAAAAATTTCGTCCCGCATTAATTCCTTTCACCAATAAACAGCCATAAACTAAAAACGACTTGCGGTAATTCTAATCTTCGGATGACACTATCAATTACAAAGTGACTTAACCGAGAAGGTAAACCAGCAGTTCGTTGTCCTAAATACGACGGCGGAACCACGTGTTTACATTTTTCTCTAATGCGTAGGTGTCACTTAAGTACCACAATTCTTATTTGAGGCAATAGATCGTCACAAATACATTTTCAATGGTGGGTTTCATTGTGCTTTACTGTGTGCTACATCTCTATTGATGTATGGATGGCAACAAAACGGAACAATGTGCAAGTAATTTTAAGGTGTAAAGATGTTTTGCTTACGTGCTAGAGTTTTCAATTACAATTATTTTCCAGAACCAAGTGATCCAAATTTAATTTGTGATGCGAGGTACATAATTCTAATAAGCAAATCTACCGTTTGTGAAACAGAATTTTCTTAAGAAATAAAAATTAAAGCATTTGAGACATTGCGTGATTATTTCGTTTATGAAGTTTATTATATCTTTTTTTAATAAACCGTTTTTATTATTATTAACGAACAAAAGTTTATCCCCTTGTACCACAGAGCAAGACAACACGGGACCTAGTACCTAAGTAGAATACAATTCAAAATAAAAATTATTGTCCAATAAAGAAACAAAATATGAGTGTATAAATTAGTATATAGTTATTAATTTGTATATAATTACTGTACAGTATTTATAAACAAGTTTACAGAACGCGACCTAACCAAATCCGAGGGAATCGGGAGGCAAAGGGATGAACAATTTTTGCAACTTTTTTAAGGATAGTTCTTTAACCAGCAGTTATTAAGATGGATATGTAGTAGATTTAAACTAATTTGAAAGGCATTTTGTGTCAACCTAGATACAGATGGAGGTAGTGTTTTGAGGAGAAGCGTGCTCCCTGTCGTATTCCGGACGTGACGTCACTCGGCATGTTTTTCGAGAAAGATTTCAGCATATCGCCAATAAAAATTTGAATAAATCCCGAGTTGATATAAAATTTTCGATGGTAAATTGGTCAACGCCAATTGGATTAAATGCCAAAACGGCGATGAAGTAGATTTTAAGGTAACCTCGATATCTATCATGAGAGAGCATTGGGTAGCGGAAGTAAACTCACCTCTGTCTAGTTTGTATGTTTGCACTAAAAATTCCTCTCATTGAGGAAATTCCATCGAAAAACAACTTCGAAACCACTTATTTAAAAGGGCTTATTCCTGAAGGACTTTACACAACACATGCGATCAGTATCCCAAGATTACACATTTGTACTGTTCAATTACTCGATAGGCAGTTAAGGGGATTGTCATCAAGGAAGAAAATCATTCCACACTTATCACTTTAATCACCTTATACACCATAAATGTGTTTTTTCGTTCTGGAAATACTAATAACACAAATATTCAGATTAAACTAATTCATGAGCTTACCAGTATGAGGATAAAAACCGTATCTATGAATTGTTTTGTGTCAGAAATATTGTTTAAAATTGTGTAAAGAGAAATACCTCGCATGATAACGATATGTATCATGCTAAAGCATTTGGCTAGTGGAAGCAAAATTTTCGTTTCCATCTGGTATATTTTTTCCACTGAAAATCCCTCTTATAGTAATAGTGAGCAATTGAATATAAGTTATAAACACCAGAGAGTGGTATTTTAATGCGCACTACAATTTTTAGATTTGACTCTTACAAAAGGTAAGAAGAAACATGTATTACATTGCGTATTCTTTGGACAGGTAATTTACGCAAATATTTTTGTTACGATAAGTATTTGTTACCAATACGAGTGTTGCGTTCAAAGTTTCTACATTGTATCGCGAGTTACATTAAGGGGAGGGGAGTATTTCAATTAACGTCACACTGGAGCAACACAACGGGCTATTGGTGACGGTCCGGGATCAATCCCAAAGGGAAAGATCCGAGGACAACACCACGTAATTTTGAACCACGGTCAGATGACGAGGCAACACCTAGTTACATTAAGGAACATTCTTTTTGAAGATTTTTTCCCCAATGTACTGTAGAATTTGAATACTTGATTTCCGAGTTACTTCCTACTTCTAAGCATTTTAATTTAGTTAGAGCCATTGTTTGAATGACTAATGACTTCGATAATAGATCAAATATTCTATTACCGAATGACGTTAAATAATTCAATCAATTGTCAATTGTGTTCCATTATTTTCACAACATTTTTACTTCGATAGTATGTCCGCTACACGATAGTATCAGGAAATCTCATTCAACAAACCTTCATAAAGCAGATTAGTTTCAAGAACTCAACCTACAAAGTGTTCAAACAATCGCACAAATTTCATTGATTACCTTTATTTGAAATTTGCATACTGAACTACAAAGCCTTCCAGTTATCGTGTGTAAGTGTTCAACAAATTGCAGTTCGTTAAACATGCGATTGGGTCATATGAATAGTGACTATTCATTAGTCAAATTGTAGTGACTCGCTACGTAATTTCACATAGAATTTGCAGCATTATTCAAATTTTGCATTTGCATTTTGTTTCTGATGAAATCTTAAACTCTGAAATCAGGCAGCTGCGAAATCTGAAATCAGGACAATTTCACTGATGTGCCTAATGGTCATAAGAGTTCCAATGATAGTATAGATTATTGGAATAAATGTTACGAAGTAAATCACTCGACACAATTAAGTATTTGTAGATATTTCAATCGGTATCTTAAACTATGATTAGTTTATTTCATCGTTATTTAATTAATACGCAAGTTCAGAGAAATAATCGCTATATTTATACCTGATTGTCTTTCATTGTGACATTCCTTGCTGTTTCTTTCTGTTTTAATTCGGTATTAGTTAACTCTATAACTGAACATTTCTAAAGTGAAACTTACAAACCTGTAACGATGCCTATCGAAGCTTTGTCAAGCTAAGTGCAGGTGGCGCGAGTGTTTTGCGGCTGAACATTCTTCCTGGACGTGACGTCATTTGGCTTGTTTTTCGTATATGATTTCAGCATGCCGACGATTAAAATTCCTTAAATGAATTCCGAATTGATTTCTAATAGTTAATTGGTCGAAGTCAATTAGACTACAATCCAAACGTCGCCAAAACAGCTATAAACTACATTGTAAGGAAAGCCCGACTTGTTCCTTTGATAACATTTGGGTAACAGAAAGAAAAATCTCCGTTTTATGTCTGATTTGTTTGTTTACACTGATAATTTCTTTCATAGACAAAGCCTAACTCCAATGAGAGATTTTCACTGAAAACTAGCAAAACAGACGGAAAATGGAGATTTTATTTCTCGCACCCAAATGCTCTCGCTTGATCCATTTTAGAGTATCCTTAAAATATTTATCACATTGATCAATCAACTATCTTTTTCAATTAGGAATTCAAGAAATTACATAACTATGCAATATTCCTAATGCAAGTTTAATTGCAGTTCAGAATTAATCATAAATTTAATAGTTTTTAGATTTTTTTTTATTAATAAAAAGAAAATACTTCCTTGTTGGAATTAATTTAACTTATTGCTATTTGAGCGTTGTTTGGTGTTTGTTATATTCGACAGAACCAGACTTCAGGGTGCAGTCATTTGCTACACATGTATTGTCTCATAGTTTGAGTAAAAGAAAAGAAAAACTAAAAAGGTATTACATTTATGGTCTATCCTATAAGAGCGGCATGTTTAAATTGCATTCTGGTAACATGTCCAGTTCTGTCAGGAAAGAAGAAGGAAGTTCGTAAACCCACGAAAACATTATCTCCCTATATATGTAGTATTAGTTTTACAGAAAATTCTCCTACATGGGTAGCGTAGGAGAGATATTTCCTTTCGAGCTACAAATAGGTGTCGGAATGTGTTTCCTGAATGTATTCCGAACATGGCGTCACTGTTTTTCGAATACGATTTCAGCATTTCACCATACATAATAATAAATATTCCAAAGAATGAATTCTGAATGGATATAAGATTGTCGATTGGTCAACGCCGATTGGGTTAAACGCCAAATGTCGCCCAAACGGTGATAAACCACATTTTAAGGAATCCCAAACTTGTATCATGCGAAACATTTGGATAAAAGGTAATACAATCTTCACAGACCGTCTGGTTTGTTTGCTTACACTGAAAATCCTCCTCATATAGTTGAATGTCTGTAAAGAATGCTTAGAAAAATTGTCAACTTATTTTTATTTGGAAATATAGAAATATATTGGTATATTTGATAGCGGAAGTAAAATCTTTGCATTCCGTTAGATTTGTTTTCACTGAAAATCCCTTTCACAGCTTCTCCATAAAGCTTACTCTAATTGTTCTTCACAAAATAAATTAGCTCAGATAAAACTGTCGCCAAGTGGACAATAAATTAAATAGCAAGGCAAATGTTCTTTGTAAATAATTGTCTATCATACATCCTACAAAGAAATACTATCTAGCCGGAAATTTTTTTTTCTCGATAGCTTTAGTTTTACATTGAAAAACTCTCAAAATGTTCTAAAAAGTGGAGCAGCCACGTGAGATAAGACACACATTTAAATTATAAACAAAGGTTTGAATTCGAATAGCATAAGTCTGAGTCCCACGTATGTTTACTAAATTACAGGAGAGAAGAAAAATGTCAGGAAATCATGAATGCAAACAAACGCATCTAGGTTTTCATGACGTGGGTGTTCGTACTTAATATGTGGGTTGTTGACGTAACCAGAAATGGGTATTTATCTCTGACGGATTTTGAACAAAATTACAAAATGTGTGACCTAATTTTCACCTAAAAAATTCCCTACCACTTAACACTATTATTTGGGTGAGAGTTCCGCATTTTTATATTATTTTCCTTTTCATCGCGTGTAAAAACGCTGCAGAGGAATAGAAATTTACTTTTTAGGTAGTTTTGAAACAAGATTCTAGATGCGGTAATTTAGTGAAATTCCAACGAAAATAGTTATAAATAATACAAATACAAACACAATTATGGTAGGAAAATCAGTATCAAGATGTACAAATATTGTAGCAAATGTTCAGTATTGCTAATTATAGTAAAAAATCACAGTGAAATTTGATTTCAATATGGATTTTCAAAACTTCTTTACTTAAAAATTTCCAGAAAAAAACATTCTACAGATCAAAAGACAAAAAGAAAGAAAATACATATTTTCATTCAACACAAAACATTCAAACATTAGTTACATATCCAAATTGCACACAAATAATAATAAACAAAGATGCAAGGCATGGTCTGCATACGAATGTTGTACAAAACTAAACACGCCTGAATACAAAACTTATACACTAGCAACTCTCACATAAGGGTATAGATGAAAAACAGAGTGTAATGGAATAAAAAAGCTGTACGTGAATTGTGATACCCACCTTCACTTTAATACTAAATTTGCTTTTGGATTTTGTTTTCGTGGAGATTAAAGAAGCCCCTAAAATCAGAACATTTTCCTTGTTATTAAGACATATTAAGCTGAAGCAAATGTTTGAAAGAAAGAAATTTGAGCAAGACTCGTTTGTAATCACTGTAAGGAGAAAAATAAAAGTGCAAACGGAGTTACGAGTGATATAAATCAAAACTCAAAGGAAAACGATAAACAGAAAATCCCTCGTCATTAATAAAAGATGACACAGGTGACAAAATTTAACAAATTCGTTGATAGGAAACTTGTTTTTTAGCACGTATAATTCGTATTGATAGACTTGCTAATGGGAACGGTATATTGTGTGGATTTTAATGACAAGGATAGAGAAGACGAAGAGGAATTGTCCTTAAGAGAATATTTATTTAAGAGTAGATTTTCAATGAATAAAAAAGCTAAAAAAAGAGAATCAAGTGGATCAAAAGTTTGAAATGTTCTAACTCCAGATGCATGTGAAAGTAGTGATGTATATAACTCACGTTTTGAATTTTAGCTGCAATATATATAGAGTAAACGCCCGGTCATCTACAACTTTGCAGTAATAAAAATCATTTGCTTGATAAAATGCTCTCTCATTTCCTGACCCATACTTTAACAAAACTGTCTTAAAGACTTTTTAATCTTGTCAACTATTTAAAATATGACGTTCTTGAAAATTAATTCATTTTATCATTATTAGTAGATTGTGTAGGTGCTAACGGAAACTACTCCTATAAAAATAACTCAGTGACACTATATATCCAGGGTTCGTACGCTTTTACGAAAAGCGAATTCCAGGGAAGTTTTCCTATAGTGTAACTTAATTGAAATTGAACAAGAAAAACTCAACTCCTTTAGAAGGTTATACCTTTCGTTTGAAAATTAATCTTTATTAAGATATTAATTTTCGCTATACTTCACACTGCATTTAAATTTCAAATACAGTCTGAACCTAAAACATCGGAACATCAAGAAATAAGTGTTCTATTGGAACGAAACTTAGCATATGTGATGCGCTTAAGAGGTTTGAAGTCAAATGAACTCCTGAGGCAAATTATACCAAGAATTCTGCAGCTGCTGCTCCAGATCCCTTATATACCTCGGTGGTGCAATTGACGGTTTAACATATCCGAGACATTCTCAATGGGTGATAGATTTGGGGATCGCTCTGACCAAGAAAGGGTTTTAAAACTAAATAGACACTCTTGGGGAGAGGAGGGTCGTGTATGGCCGGACGTTATAGTGCTGGTAAATAGCTCCTTGGATTTTTGACAGGAAAGGCAAAAACCACAGATTGCAGGATCCACTGAACTTATAGCTGTGCTGTCAAACTACAGCGTACCACTACTAGATGGGACCGGCTATTGTAAGTGATGATTCCCCACACCATTACTGTACGAGTTGCAGCGGTGTGCCGATAAATAGCAAACTGAGAAGTGCTACCGACATCATCGGTTTGTACCTACCCTAGATGCTCATAAGTCAAATGATCACCGTATGATCATGCGCTGGAGACTGCCATCTAAGTTTACTAATTTGTGCGGAACATGTACACTGCTGGCCACCGTAAATGCAACACCCTGAAGGAAGCATGCAAATAATATGAAATTTACAACATGCATTAGCGGAGGTGAGATATGCAAATGATTAGAATTTCAGCGCAGACGCACATCACGCGCGCCTGTGGCGCCACTTCAAAGCGCTATTTAAGGCTTGGAGATGTCGACGATTTCAAGTACGGCAATTGTGTTTTTCTTGTGGTTTTTTCAAAAAAACGGTCAATTATGTCTCGTAGAAAACAGCGATCATCTTTTGATCAAGTATCCGAGTTCGACAGAGGAAGGATAGTGGCCTACCGAGATTGTGGATTATCTTTCAGGGAAATCGGTAGTCGTGTTGGACGAAACCAAACAACTGTAATGCGGATATGTGATCGTTGGATGCAGGAGGGTACGACGGACCGACGTGTTCGATCGCATCCACCTCAGTGCACCACTTCACGTGATGACAGGCATATTGTGCGTATGGCAGTGACGGATCGCTCAGCCACATCACGAACCATAGCACAGCACATTCAGTCTGTACCGCATCATCCAGTGTCTGCGCGTACCATTCGACGCCGTTTACAGCAGAGTGGTCTGTCCGCAAGACGTCCATTGTTTCGTCTACCCTTGACGCAGAAACACAGACGTTTCCGCCGCCAATGGTGCGATGAAAGAAGGATGTGGACGGCAGAATGGAATGAAATTGTCTTTACTGACGAGTCACGCTTCTGTCTGCAACACCACGATGGTCGGATTCGAGTCTGGAGACACCGTGGAGAGAGGATGCTGAACAGCTGCGTTATGCACCGCCACACTGGTCCTGCACCGGGTATTATGGTATGGGGCGGTATTGGATATCACTCTCGCACTCCTCTAGTACGCATTGCCGGTACTTTAAACAGCCAGCGCTACATCTCCAAGGTGTTGGAGCCAGTTGTCCTTCCTTACCTTCAGGGCTTGCCCACAGCCATATTTCAACAGGATAATGCGCGACCACACGTGGCACGCATTGTCCAAGGGTTCTTCGTCAATCGCCAGATTGAATTGCTTCCCTGGCCAGCTCGCTCTCCGGATCTTTCGCCGATAGAAAACATGTGGTCCATGGTTGCTCAACGATTGACCCAGAATACATCCCCAGCTGCCACACCAGATCAACTTTGGCAACGTGTGGAAGCTGCTTGGTCTGCTGTACCCCAAGAACACATCCAAAGTCTCTTTGAATCAATGCCGAGGCGTGTGGCAGCGGTGATCTCCAACAATGGCGGCTACTCTGGCTACTGATTTTGGCAGGAACCACACTTCACAGAAGTCTATAAATTTAATCATTTGATACTTGGTCAACATGTTATCTACAAAATAAATTTTGTTGTGATATCTCTTGTCTTTCTTGGTGTTGCAATTTGGGTGACCAGCAGTGTATTAAGTACGGTATAACACGTCTGAAGTAGTGCAGTGTCCGAGACCATTAGACAGGCATGGAATGACATCGTATCATGTTTAGTGACGAATCCCACTTCTGCCTTGGACAGACGATCACCGCATTCGCGTGTGGCCACCCAGCCCAGCCAGCTTTACCATTCTAAGTTTACTGATTTATGTGACAAATGTACTCCAGTACGGTATAATTTTGTGTTTCATACTTATCATTGAAATTTGTACAGATAGTTTTGAAACAGTTGTGTCGGAACTAAATAGTATACTTTATATTCCCTTCAATAATCTCTACAAGTTGGAGCCACTGCAATTTTCATTTCGAGAACATTCTCTTAGGAAATGTTATGAAACGTAATATATTAGAAAAATCCTCATTTAAAATCAGCTGGTAAATTATTATGACATTAGGCAATTCCTTAATGTAGCTTAAATCCTTCGAACCTTCCTCTTGTTTTCCGAACAAACTATTTCCCGATGATTTTAAGGTGTGTCAAGGTTTAAAGTGAAGTAGCCCTTACCGTAACTTGTTTACTCGAGAGCAAGCAGTGCCCTTACTCCAAAAACCATTCCAAGTGACGACGTTGCAAAACACTCTCTCGATGGAAAGAAAAATAGCATCACCCCTAACTAGGTCTAAAATGCTAACTTATAAACACATTACCTCCGATTAAATAGAGGAAAAAATTGGAATGTTTATCTCATTTTTCAAGGCGTGACACCTACCGAAAACCGATCAATAGAAAGCGTGCCTGGCATTTGGTAAGGAGTAATAAAGCTGCACAGTCAGCAAAACGGATGGAGAATAATATGACAAACCTCTTGAAAATTTCTCGGATTTCGTAATCTGCTGAGGAACCGAATTCCAATGAATCTACTATTACTCAAACGCACGTTTGAGTTACTTCGGAGTGAAAAAAACACCATCACAATGTGAAAGTATAAGTAACCTACTTTGCTTCTGACCTTAAGTGTTTTGGCCGATTCTGATAATAATCTTCAATATATGAGCTATTAAGCTCATAGCCGAGGGCATTATTAAACAATGAGCTGGACTTTATAATTAAGTTGTTTGTGCCGATCCTTTTCACTTTATTATTTCTTGTTGATTCCCTCCTGAACAATGGAGGAGAATTTTAAATGAGTCGTAATTTGTAAGTTACGAGCTGATTTTGTCTCCTCTCGCTTCCGTCGGAAAAAAAATTATGCTTTTTTTGCCTATCATCGAGTTTACGATGGAAAATATGTTAGATTGCAAATTATGTTATGAGCAGGGATCTGAGGATCATTCATTATATATTGCTTGACCACCATGGCAAAGACAAGGATCCGCACTTTTTATTTGTGTTGCTTTCAACTAAATACCTTTTTTAGACTGTTATTAGACAGTTTATACTATGTCAAAGACATGAAGACTGATACATAACCTAAATAACCTAAATTTATGCCGGTAATATAAGTTTTCCTATACTCCGATGCTAGTTAAAACTAAATCTCTAAATCTGATCTTTGTGAGTTGACGATTGTTACTATTGTGAATATCGAAATCGAGAGGAAATTGAGATAAGCCTAACTAGTTAAACAATACTAGTGAGTTGAAATAAATTTTAATGTTTATTGAAGATACAGGACATAATTTAATCACAGAAACACGACTGCAAAATTTGTGTTCGCATTTTATATGGACATTAGCATTCTTTTATATCAAGGCAGTTTAATGCTCCAAGTGGAACCAAAATTTTGTGAAAGCATCGGTTAGATATATGGATAGTTAACATTAAAGGTATGAATAGTCCATTTCATACTCTTCACAAAAAATATGCTTTTTCGCTTTTCAATAATTATTTCAACACCTAGTATAAATTTTTCAAATATAAGTAAAATTTATGATAAACTCAGATTTTTTTTAATTTTAAACTCCATTTTCTCAAAATCAACATTTTCTATCTTCGAGGTACCTTTTCCAGGAATCTTTAACCTGATGAGAAACATTTTCCCGAAACGTTCTTCAAGCTCGTTGATTATTCTAAAGCGACGGTTTTGTATGTATACATAAAGTAAATATTTTTACAAATTTTTAAGAAGAAAACAAAAGAAAAATGTGCAAATTTCAATTTAAATTTGTATAAATATTTGTTTAAAAATTTGTTCTCATTTTAATATATGCCTATGAGAGCTTTTCTGCAAAGCTAAGTGTACATGGCGCCAGTGTTTTTGTGGTAAAACGTGCTTCCTGTACGTATTCCGGAAGTGACGTCACTTGGTTACAGTTTAAGGTAGCTCCTTTGTCTACCGATCATGGGTTAACCGGAAGTAAAGTTCTCGTCTTCAGATATTTTGTTTACACTGAAAATATCTCTCATTGAGTATGAATTCAAATCGGTATCTTTTGTATATTCTGAAAAAAAATAGAGAAATGAGGGAAATTGGCATCGTGTTATAGACAAAACTGAAGTGAGGATTTAGTATTACATTGTATCATCAAATTAAAAAAATATTTTTCAAAATTAAATTGAAAACAAACTTTTTCTGCATTTTCGTAAAAATTTGTAAAGAAACCCCCCATTTTCTCTATACAAAATGATTGCTTCAGAATAATCAGCGATGCTTGTAGAACGTTTCGAGAAAGTTTTTCTTATCAGGTTAAGGGAGATTTATGGAGAAAGTAGTTCGAGATAAGAGAATATTCATTTTAAGAAAATGATAATTTTTTTTAAAAAAATTGAGTTTATTATGAATTTTATTTTAAAATTCAAACTGATATCTTCAATATATTATGTAAATAAACATTGTGGTATTGTAGCGTCCAGCTCAAAGATTATAATGAATACTCTCTAAAGAAATTGCGCAAAAACTGTGTAAAACGTTTTATAGCTTACTGCCAGGTAAATCGAATGGTTAGCAGTTTGGTTCTATGTACAACCACTTCCGTCTAAAGAACTATTCGTTTTTAGTTTTTTGAAATTTGTATTGATTGTATGTTTTATTCCATACCTTTTTCTTGTATTGTGTATTGTATTATCTTATGCTTTTTCGTATATTTTTGGCTTCTTTGTTGGTCTAATAAATAACAGTTTGTTAACGGGAAAGATGTACCGCAATTAAACACTACCCCCTGAAAATGGCGAATTTAATCTTGTGTTAGTGCGCAATTAAAAAAGCCCCCGCAAAAACCAGGCAAAACGACGTTTTTGCTTATGTCCTCGATCTGTTTTGATTACTAAGATTGCTAACCACTGTGACAAAAGGAAAAACAACAACAAACAATGCAAATACTATTCCTACGAAATTAAAAAAAAACAGTAAATGTTAACCGACATGCTACGCAAAATGAAATAAAAAAATCAAACCACTAGAATTTTCAATTATAAGATTCTCGTCGAAAAATGGAATACCTTGACGATCTGCAAAAATCCTTTAGTGCCTTCTTTTTCTGAAAGGACAATTGAATGGACTATATATTAAAATTAAAAAGAAAAATATATAAACACAAGCAGTTAAAATAAGCTATAATATGTTTAAACTGAAAAATTAAACAATGCACCAGCCTTACAAAAACAAAAATTCAATTAAAATATCTTATCTGAAATCAAGCTTATATTGATAACTCAGCTTGAATTCTTGCTCTAGAGATGCGATAAACAGGTTCCCGAAGATTATAACAACTGTCACTAAACCAACTCTATTATTAACAATTTACAGAATTATGATAATAAGTAGGAATAAAATTAAAATCGTGGACTTCGGGGATGGTATAACAGGTTCTTTGGCATTTTCTAATTGCATTTTCAAGGATATCTTACTCTCGCAAACTGAAGGTTGGAGTGCTCCACTTCACCAGAAAAATATATTGGAGAATTAGAGCATATTTAGGCTATTTTTTTCCAACTCTTCTTCAAGGAGAAATATCTAACGTCACACAATTCATCCACTTTAATTCAGTACAACGGTTAATGAAATGCCATTTAAAAAGTTGTGTTACTGTGTTGTTTCAAGGCAGTGTTTAGCCGAAAGCTTATTTTAAAATGCTGTTGACCATACACGTATAAATCTTTCCGGATTCATTTTATGTAAGCAATTTTCATTTCATTTTATTTTGAATAGTCATATTTGTTATATCGATTATCATCTCATTATTGTTGGTCATTTCAGGGTCTAACCCTATTCATCATATTAAAATATTAATTTTCCTTAAAACTTTCAATAAAGTGCTTTTTGTACTTGCGAAAGGTAGAACAGTGTTTGTGCTCTTATGACGAATGATTATTTGTCATGCGTTCAAACGATAATTATCCAGCGTGCAAGCACAAACATCTGAATTCCAAAGAATAAAAAATTAATTAAATACTCCCCCCCCCCAAAAAAAAAACTGATTCTCCGTAAATTCTAATTCTGATCTTATATCTCAGCGAAAAAGATATGTTCGCAAGCAAACAATAATTTTTTTGGCATGCAAGCAAATGATAATCATCCGACCGGCAAACACAAGCAGCATCTTTTAAGCAAAATGAGTTTAAAATTTTACATAAAATGAAACATGTTCAGAATATGCAATATTTCAACAAGCTTCTTTATGTATAAGAATTTTCTTGGTCGCTTAAATCAAGTTGCATATTAGAAGATCGCTGAAATGATCGATTATATACTACTTATTCTTATTCTATCATAATATAAAGTTAAAACAATATTTTTATGGAAAAGGTAATTTTAATATAAAGATATAACCAAGAATTAAAAATAAATAAAATCGCACCAGTGTTTGTCATTTTTTATACAAACGTATGAAAGATGCCGGCTTACTTGTGTTAAAATGTAAACAATTTTTCCACAACTTATAAGTAGAGAATTTCTGTAAATCACCAATTAAATGTATCAATATAAGGAAAAATATAAACTTAGCTCCATGCATTTTTTCTTTGTTTCACTGTGTATTTCATTTCACATCCCATTGTTTAAACATCTAATCATATACCTAAAATTTTTCAGGCGACAAAATATGAATGCCATTTCACAGGTTTCTCTGTTTTCTCTTGAGAACAACAAAATGAGCTTGAGTAAATATACTTTCCACTTCATTAGATAAATGGACTATTTCACCAAGTACACTCACTAATACAAAGAGAATGACAAAACAATTTTAATGTAAAATACACACATCACGCATAAAGAACATTTTATGGATTTTTCTCCAGTATTTGCAGTAATGTTAAAAAAACTATGGTATATTTACAAAAAGGATACTACTTTATACTCACTGTACCAATAATTTAACGATACTTTTAAATTGTATTATCATGTATGTGAGTTACGAAAAACGTTTGAATATAGTAACATTTTATGGAAATTCAAGTTGATCGTTTTTATAAAATAGTAGATTAATTCATGTTGTTAATTAAGAGGTTTAATTAGGATGTCTTAGCATAAGTTTTGTTAAGCGTTAGGCCCTGCGCTAAAAAGAGAAATAAAGTTTATTAATCTTAGCTAATTTAGTAGGCAGGTAGGTAATTAACGTCGCACTGGAGCAACACAATGCGCTATTAATGACGGTCCGGGATCAATCAATAAGGGAAAGATCCGAGAACAACACGTAACTTTGAACCACGATCAGATAACGAGAGAAAGATCCAAGGACAAAGCCTCAGAATTTTGGACCACGGACAGATGACTATCTAATTTAGTAGGAATATTATTCCGGATATTATTTATTTTATGTTTGATTAAGATTAAATAATATAAACAGATCCTCCAAAAGCGAATTTTAGAGCCATCATTTTTTTAAAGATTATACTTTTAAAAAACAACAATGGTAGACAATTGAATTTACGTCCCACTAGAGCAACACAACGGGCTATTGGCGACGATTCGGAATAAATCCAGAAGGGAAAAATTCCTAGGACAACACTTATGTGTCTCAAATATCTCACATTTCGATAATCTTAAATTTGACGATCTGGCCTTGCAGCCTATACAGCATATTTAAACCAGCAAAATTGTGAAAGGAATGTCCACACTCTAGGAGCAAGTTTAGTTTCTCCCCTCTCTGTCAGTAAGGTTATTCATTCTACAGATCTTTCTGAATGGATTTTGAAATTTGCATTAAGCTTTATTAAATTGTGCCCTATCAGTCCATCCTGTTATAAAAGTGTTGAAGTTTAAGTAATAAGTAAGTTCCGAAGATCTATTTCGCCTCCAGGTAGCAAAAATTTACCGTAGACAAACCAAACTGACCACAAAAACGTTCAATTGAAATTAATTTGCTTTTGTTCCAATCTATAGCCGACCAATCGGTATAGATATCAGTGTGCTGGCTTCTTGATCGAAAGGTTCCTGGTTTAAATATTGGATAAGGAATGGATGTTTGTCTGCTTAGAATTAATGTGTAGCCTCTCTAAAACAGGTTGTGCCTAGAATGAGTGGTATGTATACGAGGTGTAACGTGAATCCATCCTAGTCCGTGCATCAGGGTAACGCAAAATGTTTCACAAATCCTCCCATAATAAGTGAAAGAAAAAAATGCTTCAATCTATGAAAATGACGCAGCGGGTTTATTCATGTCATTATTGACTCATCAGAAATGTATTTGTTTTAGAACTACTGGACAAAATACCTTGCTACATGATTCCATATAACTTCTCCCTCTGATTATAGTAGTAACGTCTGCTTACCATCCCAAAATCCAAAGAAGTCTGGAGGTAACCTATAGGGAATTTTCCAACGCCATAAAAAGTAACACCACTTTTATTCTCGAATTCTGTACAAATTATTCTTCCCAAAACCGGGTTCTCGTCAGCTTCTTCAGTAGGTCACCTACTATAACGGACCTGTAGTGCCTCTCGACCTTGTATCATTTGTGTACTCTAAGGCGTCGTAAAAGAGGTCGAATGAGACATAGTCTACAAAAAGATACATTCTTTTGTGCGAGAAAGAGAGAGTCGAGATCATCGACCTACGAGGTGACAATACACTGTCAGATTTTCTGATCGACGCCCTGACTTCTTCAAGTCTGTCGAAGCCATTTGCTGACATAAGTAGTAAGGTACCACAGAATATCGCTGACTGCCAACGAGTGCGGGGTGATATGTAGATCCGATCCGAGCAAGCGTACGTTCCAGGAAGGGGTGAAGAAACACTACTTGGGGTTGCACGTATGGTTAGAAGGTGAGGATTGCGATTTTTTTCTTCGTACTCTGAGTAAACTTTTGTTATGGTAATTCGTGTGACCTCTTTCCTTACATATGCTCCGATGCTGATGGAATCTTGGCTTTGGGTTTGACTCGAAAGTGGAAATAAATTCGTTGATAATCCCGCAAAAAAATGTTCCAAAATTCTATTATTAAAGTCGAAAACCAGTTGTATGGGGATTGTTTCAAACAGGCGAGAAGATATAATTCGTTGAGGGAGTATAATATTTTTAGACACCAAACCTGCTTGCTCTTCACGTAATCTACTAATTATATTGTTCTAATCTACATTTTGTACTAAGTTCTTATTTAAAACCGGTATTTCAGTCACGAGCTCAGTCGCTTTTATTGTGTGTCTAAAGATTTCAAATAACTCCCCACCCCAATTTTTGATCTCAAGAAGCTATAATAAAAACGTAATCGATGGTATTTTAAAAGTAAATGGATGAGGTTTTTTAAATCAAGGATAAATTTAGACTATTGATGGTATTTTTTCCGTATCCAAAAACATGCATTAAGTAACTGTAATCTCATTTACATACGCATTATTTAAAATCTAATAACAAAACAAGCTTTTCGATTTTTTGCGAAGTATTAGATGTATCCATTGTTTATGAAAACTATTGAACTAGTTTATACAATGTTCTTTTGATTTCCAATAATTTGTAATAATGAACTTATAGACACATGCCATTCTGCTGAACATAAGCCACAACTTTGTTAAAATTTGTTGTGGATAATTAATGCCGCTATAGGTATGAAAACGTTGTGTTCTAGGATTTGAGCAAATATTTACGAAAGAGCTTAAATAATGAAATTAATTCAGTTTTTAGTAATTAAGTATTAGAAACTGTACCGAGAAAACTATTTTCTCACTTTGTAATCTCTAGTGAAATTTTTTTCATTCACGACATATTCTTGACAATTACATTAAAAAAGGCTTTTATCGCCGTCTTGACATTTGGAGTTTATTCTAGCTAGTATTTACCAATTTGAATTCATTCTTCTGAATTTTTATTAGAGGTGTTGAAATCGTATAAGAAAAACAAGTCAAGTGACGTCATTTTCGGAATACGTACATGAAATAAGTTCCGCTACAGAAACATCACTACCTACACTTAGCTTGTCAGTAGACGCCTCATAAGTAACTAACCCTCCAAGTGATTGTGACGAGATATCTCGTCCATCAAGATCTGACCAATTTGCTAATGACGAGATATCTTGTCATCGAGATATTGCCAATTGTTAATTGATATTGCTAAAGCTTCGAGCAACCGTAATTGCATTGTCCTAAAATGTTAATACAAACACAATAATTGAGTAAATGTTAATGAAAAGTTCTACTGTTTTCGTTTGTGTCCCATTTATTTTGTAATCTGCACAGAAATACGATTTCACCTGCTCAAAACGAGTTCTGTTTCACGAGATTCTTAACTTTATGTTTTCTTAACTTTTAAATTTCCATCACTGTTAATGCATGTTTATTTACATAGAAACATTTGTTTGATTCAAACAAATTGCACTACAAAGTTCCGGGTCAGGAAAATATCAGAGAATAGTGAAGAGAAAGGCTAACCACAATGACCTCATATAAAATAGAGGAAAGGGATTAGTTGTTTTATTTGTGTTTTGGCAGTGTTTTGAGGAACTTGTCCAATTCTGATTCTTGTGCCATTAAAACCGTCTAACCAACCCTTATTTGAATTTTGAATAACAAGTTTCGTTTTCTTTTCTGAAAACTATAAATTCTATGAAAAAGTACGTTTGCGTTCGGTAACGCAACTTAAAAAGTTGGACATTTTTCGAAGCAATAGATTTGCCAGTATTCAATTTGCCGTCCTTGCAAATTCCAGCCATTACGCTTGGATTGTAGTTCTATGGTCATTTATTTGCAACACTAAATTTAATTAGACCTCCTGAATTAGATATCGTATTAGGAAATGTCTGTGGAGTTGTCTTTCGGTTGGTTAATTTAGTGAATATAATTCAGGTTCGTACACTTTGTTTAAAAGTTCAGTTACTTCAAAAAGTTCACAAGTTTTCCGTAACCAAATATGTTTGAGTGTGGGTGTTGGCAAAAGGACCATATTTGACTAGCTGCTCCAAACGCAAGAGACAATTTCAAGTAACGATAATTCATACAACATATATCTTTATATAATGGTATAATAATGGCAGATATCTTTATATATTGGTCTTTAATATAATGAATTCTAAGTTCTAATTATAATCATACCTCCTTTTAAGTTTAAAATTATGAACAAGATGAATTATATTATATCATTGAACATTGGCATTTTGACTTTGCATATAATTGGGAAGCTCAGATATTTCCAATTATGTGCAAATGTTTTCACAAGTTCTAATTAATACTACCTTCTAAGCTTAAAATTATGCAAATATGATGAATAATCATATCACTAAATAGAGGCATTCTGACTTTACACATAATTAAAAATCCCAGAGATTTCCCGATGCGCTCTTTACTTTAACTTGCTTTAATTTAGGTAATTTAGAGTGTCATTATTTATATTTTTAATATTTTGAAACATACACAAAGACGCCTTCCTGGTGAGCTTTTAGGAACTTTTGTCCATCACAAGGTGAAAAATAGGAAAACATTTGAGAAACGAACCTGATTAGAGCTGTGAGGATCAAATCCATCAATTGCTGCAATAGTATATTGGTTTCATAACCACTCAGTTTTCTGGTTTGTTTGTACAGACGGTGTATGAAAGGAGCTGCGTGTGAGCGCTGGTTCGATGAGAATAACCTTATTACTTTAGGCCTCGGTTATCACCACATATTTGACTAGTAAAACCGTTTACCATTTATGACACGCTATTTATCAACTTTAATAATAAATGCACATGAACATGGTCTCAAAGTACAGTAGAATAGGCTTACCATATTATTTTTTAATCAAACCGGATCGGTGGTGTTGGGATCAATTAGTTCTGGAAATCTGGATGTGGGAGCTGTAGAGTATCCCTTATGCTGAGATGTTATTTTAATTTATATCTTTCTTAAAATATCTTTGGCATCTAAAAGTGCATTTAATTACAAATGCACTTTTAGATGCCAAAACCAACTAGAAACCATATAGAAAAGATGCAGAAAAAAAAGAACGTGAAACTGTCTAGAACGATTTACTATACAAATTAATGTACGGCCTACAAGTTTACAATTTAGTTGAAACTATTTATTTTTCACAGATCGAACCTTTTCAGGAATATATTGTTACTTTTTTTGTTTAGAACTACCTAGTTTACCCTGTTAGCCTTTTTATATACATTAAACCTCTAAACAAAGGGCTGCGGGTAACAAAATAATTAGCCACAGAAATAGTGTTCCCTAATGAAAAAATTGAAATCAAAATATTCAAGACGATCGATCAAAAACTTTATTTGAATGGGTGCTTAATACTTGAAAGTTCACGATGACATGACCTCTTGTATAAAGTCTGGGAGAAAATGTACTTCTTAAGTTGGCTCAAGTTCAGTACGAATGCTCTGATCCCTGAAATAGCACTCAATTTTCCATGTATTATTATTTGAAGTTAAATTGTTGTGAGTCATCACTTTTGTTTATTCAAGTTTATTGCAGAATTACCAATTGGATTCATTAATTTTTTCCAGATAGCATTTCAATTTTGGGCCAAGTAATATCATTGTGCTTTCAAACTATCAACACATGCTTTTGTAATACCTAAAAAAATTGAAATTCTCATTTTTCCATTTATTACACTGGAGTGCAAAATGTTAGGAAAATCATTATTTTACAACCTCGAAATTAAACAAAACAGCTTGTGGCGATTTGCATAATCGGAGATATTCATTAGAAAGCTGGTGAATAGTCAAAATTTTGAAATCGTGGCGTCACTTGGCATCCACGAGCCCATTATCAGTATGCAAACGCGTTGCAAAGTCTACGCTAGTGTTCGAGATGGTCATAATATAGAGGTGATATAAAAGTAGGTAATGTTTTTATATGCCCAAGATCATGTGACCAAAACTAGTAGTAACGTGACCTACTTTCGTCTGCCAAAAGAAACGAACATTCATCTGATTTTTTCATGAAACGGGAGAAGACAACCGCCCATTAATTAATCGTCATCGAGTTGGACAGCGCGTCATAGTAGTAGTTTTAGTGGATTTCCCCATTTTTGTCGCCATTCTATAAAAATGCGCATTCATCCATCTACCCATAAGATGTTATATCGCTAAACGGACCGATAAAATGCCCACTTTTTGAAGCTCCTCTCAATTGCAATGCTCGGTCAGTCTACTTATATTTCACTTCCATGGGTCATTACAGATCTACTGTGAATCCCGTCCTCTTTTTATTTAAGTGTTTAGTTACAATTCTGTCTCATATGGCACTCACCTCAGTACAAAGACTTTTTTTACCGTTTCTTTCTGTTCCTGCAATAGCTGTTTTTACTTATCGGTTCGGTAACCCTGACTTACCTTATGTATAATTTTTCCACAATCAGGTCATTTCACTGCAACACAGCAGCTGAAAACCCTGATGTTTCTTCAGTTTCGCACGCGTGTGTACTATTTGAAGTCAAAAAAATCATCCCGAATCAGATTCTTTAAAATTCATTGTAGAATCGAGATAGGATTCATTAAGTTTCTTCAGCTAGCATTTCAATTTCGGGCCAAATAACATCATGGTCTTTCTTCCATGCTACCATAGGATGCTTTATACTTGGAATCTAATAGGTTCTGTAGCAATTTTGTAGAAACAGAGAGGGAAAATTTGTGTTGTTCTTGACCAGGACAATAGGGCCCATCAGTCGGGTCACACCATTTAATCCAGGATAATCTCGGTGAAAACGAGACGATTGGATAAACTTAAATATGAATATCGCTCAAATTACTAATTGATAAATTAAAGTATTTCCATTCAGGTGTTAATTGTCATCGTCAGTCTTTTGAAACTCAAACGACCTACGCATGTTTATTCCGTCTGTGTCATTTTTCACAACTCGTTATTATTATTTCTTTCCTGTCTTAAAACCTTTTATGGCTTCACCCGTGTCAGATGATTCACGCCAAATATGTAAACGAGTTTACCGGAATGCATTAAAGCTTTGTGTTCATTAAAGTGTTACCAATCCACACTTGTATGCATTTAAATAAATATGAGTTCAGGTCCCGTAAGGTTTCGTTATTAATTCCTTGTTATATCATATTTGACATACTGGAGATTTGCTTGCAATAATATAAATATCACTAAATGTACGTGGAACGGAACTCAATTGTATTTGTATATTGATGAACGGATATGAACAAAGTACAATCATAAACGATTTCCCCGCTTAACTTAAGTATGCTTTATTAGAGCTAAAGATATCCATAAAATTTCTGAAACTACGCAAAGGAGCTCACTGCTCTAATGAAATTAGTTTGATTACAGAAGGTAAAGAGAAATCTGGAAGATGAAATCAGCGTAAAAAATATGAGCGAATATGAAAATAAGTTTAGATATTAAAAATATCAAATCATTGGGGTGAATAGGATGTAACTGAAGTATATTATGTTCAGAAGCTAATAGTTGTGACATGACTGAGGTGTGCACTTTTTGCCATGTACTTTATTGGAAGTTAGAATAAGAAAGTCTAGTTAGAAGTACAGGAAATACTGCTTTATAGTTTTGATTAGTTTTATTTAATTTCAGATATGAATTACCCATATAAAATATATAGTCATTATTAATGGATTTAAATAAGGCATGAAATGGGAGTACGAGACTGCGATCAATAGATATGAGCAATTAAGAATCTGTAGCGCAGATGCTATGCGCTGGTCTTCTAGTTACTCAATAATAGGATGATTCGTAAGGACCTAAATTTCTAGATCGATTTCTGATTAAGTCAACAATGTGAATATTATCTTCAACGGCAATTATTTCCTTTTTACTAAAATATCATGTAAAAGACTTGCAGAAAAAAGATCCATCTGCACTTCGGGCAGTCCTCAGTACCAGTTTAGATGGGAGATGTCTCGTAAAATAAGGATATGTGCTCCAAGTCCATAGATTTGAGTAACTTACACAAATGTATTCTGACTTTAGCCACCACTCCAAAAGACTAACTAGCAACAAAGGGATATTTTAAGTGTAAATAAACAAATCAGACAGTATACGAAGATTTAACTTCTGCGATCCAAATGCTCTAGCATGGTACATATAGGAATTACCTTAAACTGTTGTTTATCGCTGTTTTGGAATATATCAATTCGGAATTTATTCTTTGCAATTTTTATTGGCGAAGTGCTGAAATCGAATTCGAAAAACAAGTCAACTGCCATTACATTCAGGAAACACTTATCACAGGATAAACATTATCGTTACCTATATTTAGGTAGACAATAAGTGCCTCTCATATATAGCAGTGCAATGAATCTCAACTATGTAGTATTTTTTGTGGACTGAAGTTTCACTGTCTGTCCGACATCTGCCATTGCTGCTCATCTATGCAATGTTTAACTTGCATGGATGTAGAAATTTTTCACATTTCTCTCAACAGAATTATTGCACATCTTTATTTTTATAAATACAAAGAAAATATTAATGACATTTTTTGAACCCAGAAACCGCATTGCATATTTCAGTACAAGAACTCACATTTTACGATATCTCAAACTTCGAAACCCGTGTTCATTGCAATGTTTTTTCTATTATTGTTAACATTTTAAAACCTTCAAAACAATGACTAATCACGATTTAAAAATTTCGTCAATGCATGAATTTCTACGTCAATGTAAAAGATCGTCAATGGCCATTTTAGTGGTACAAAATATGTCCACGATAATAAGGATAGAAGTAAGTCAGAAGAGAAAACGCGAATTTATAAATAAGTTGTTCTCGCATAGTGTTGCCACAATTCACTTTTGATGTGAATACGTCTTTAAAATCGGAATAGTAGTGGGGCATGCATGAAAAGTTGACCGTTACAAAAAAAAAAGCGTTACAACTGTTTCGTCTTATGATTTTAGTTGAATATTCACGCAATAAACAATCTTTCAAATTTCCTGTCTTCTACATTAATTCCACACTCCAACATTAGGTCTGAGTATTCACGTCAAAACTACGGTTTATGTCCTCGACAAAACCTATCAATTTGTTTCAGCTTAACTTTTCCAGGCCGCTTGTCAAGGCGTCATGAAGTGAAGTAAAGTATTTTTAGTCTATTTTTTGCTTGTATCATACCTCTAACCAGACCCTCTCCGAATATAGGGACCTTTCAAAAAGCACACCCTTCTGAGCAAAATTCATAATATGCAAAAGATAGCTCCCCACTTCGAGGTTAATTGTACCACCTTGTCTCGTCTTTCACCAAATGGATTGATCTCCTCAATCTCTCTCATTCGTCTCTTCATTATATGCAACACCGAACCAGTATAATAAAAAAATTTGCTAAACCTCTTTAGGTAGACAGATCGCCGTTCCATCGTCATATTTTAAGAAAATAACAAAATTAAAGCACATTTCCAAAAAGTCATTTTCAATTTTCGTAAAGAAAATTTTCTGCGTACGTATATATAAATCCAAGATAGAATCCATGGTAAGACAAAAGCGTGCATAAATTACAGCCATTATAGTCAAAAAAGTTTTTAAAATATAATTAACTTTCAGTTGATTGATCATTCTTTGTTCACGAAAATCATATTATTTACACTTCAAGCGTTCTTCTGATTTGTATATAAGTTTAAAAAAGCTTTATGAAAACCCGGATCAGTTGTATATTTTGAAGCCTGAGTTCTGTATAGAAGCGTCCTAACTGTAATTCATTTGATTGAAATTCATTGTTCTCTGAGAAATTGGGAGGAAAGAAAGCTAGACATCCTATCTGTCAACAGTTTTGTTAAGATGACGGATAACTTCGGGTTACGAACAAAACAAAAATTTGTCTGTGTGGGTTTCTCTAACCATCATTTGTTTTACTGAAATTTTAAAAGTAAAGAATTTCCTTCAGTCTAATAGCAATTTGTGCTGTCTGTCAAGTAGTGTTATTTTTATTTTTAAATTGATAAAGATGATTTAGGTTGAAACGAAAAGGATTTCCACTCTCTACATGGATTCATGGATATATTAGTAGAACATATTGACTAAGTTAATGACGACGATGGCGAAAATTTCTCTGAGGTAGAGAATATATCCGGGCCGTGGAAACACAGTTGGTTGAGACGCGGATTGTCAACCGGTTGGTAGCGAGTTCAAAACTAGATCAAATCGAAGACCGTTGTGTACGTGGGGGCTGGTGCAGGTTAAATCTGCCGAGGCATCAAATATCCTCACGCTGGCGTTGTGTGGAAGTTTGAAGAGTGGGATGCCAGCTAAAGTGTTGAGAAATCCAAGTAAGCCTTAGTAGACGAAATTTTAAAAATTTCAAATTATGATCAACAAAGATTAAAAAGTGATAAATTTGTCAATAGCTATTTTGGTGGTGTAAAACGTTCACCATTATCATGACAGAAGTGCATACTTCAAATGAACTGACGCCGCCATTGACATATTAAAACTAATATAATGTTTAGGTATGGTAAAATTTACAAATTAACAAAAGAAATCAAATAATTTAATTTATAATACCACTTTTAATTTGTAATAATACATACGTAAGGAAACAGGAAATTCAAATAAGTCCAAGAATCAAAATTTTAAAAATATGACCAATAAATATTAAACTGTGGTAAAATTGTCAATTACTATATTGGTGGAGCACAATGTCTACAATCAAGACAAAAATGAATACTTCAAAAAGACAGACCCATTGGTGTATAAAAACTAATTTAATGTTAAAGGTATAATAAAATTTATAAATTAACGAAAGAACCCAAGTAATTTAATTCATATATATATAATACCACTTTTAATTTACTACATAACGTAAGAAAACAGGAAATTCAAATAATCCTCAATAGTATTATTTTATTTTCAAAATAAACCGATAAATATTAAAACGTGATAAAATTGTCAATTGCTATTTCGGAGGAGCAAAATGTCCATCATCATCAGGGCAGTAGTATGTACTTCTATCAAAATACTGAAAAAAGCTGGGTTATTCACATGTAAATTAGAATGTTAAGCACACATTCTAATGCACAATTTATGCATTAGAATTCTCCATAGGAATTCCTATTTCGTCCTAACTGTTTCTAATGCGAGTCGTCTATTTTTATGACAGTATGATAAGATTTCCTCTAAACACGTTTAAAGAGAGACGATCCAACTTTCCTCCTAAACCCATAAATCCCCAGATATTCCCGAAGATTTGAAAAGGAGAAACCCACGTGCGTGAAAAAGAGAGATTAACCGGACGATATTGACTCAACTGCCATTTCGATAAGAAAAGTAACGATTTAGAAGGGAAAAAACTGTTGCACACCACTTCGATGGAAACGCCCTAATAAATAAAAGGTTTTACAACGCCATTCCAAATCAGGCCAAACTGTAAAAAAATACTCGAGTGAAAAGGTCTTGGAATATTTATTTGCTGAATAATGATTCATTTGAGAAAGTGTCAGAAAACATTTCCATAGACAAAGCGGAAACTGTAATTGTTGAGGCCGCTCTCAACTTTGAAGGATGGTGAATAGAATTGCCACCGACATCCCGTTAGGAACTTTCCAGAAAAGAATATGACCTGTCAGTTATCTATAACACAATAGTTTCTTGTTTTTTTGAAAATTTTAATCCTAGCTGTGAAAAATGATATCAGATATGAGTGAAAAAAGGAGAAAATCGTAACACAATAGGTCCCTTATATTCAATTTAAATAGGTAAAATAAACTTTTGGCTTTCCATCCTTTCTATAATTGAAGAAATATATTAAATATTTTTTATTACATTACACATTTAATTACACTGATTACATTACTACATTAAATATTTTTGAAAAATTGAAGCACACTTCCTGCCATACTTTTTGGTACAAATTCATTCCTTATACGAAAATTCATTCACTATTTTACTTCGCATTCATATACTTTTTACATATTTAAGCCGATGGAATGGTGTTAAAGGTATTCTAATTATTTAAGAATAACGTTTTATTTTCGCAGAACATCGGGAAATTTATGCAGTACTGTCCATCGAAAATGCCGCTGCCCTTGTAGTGTAGAGTCAAAGATAGTCGCAGTAATAAACGCTTTGAAAAAATTCCCCACTGCTCCAGACAATATCGAATTCTACGTCCTGACACAGATTGTTGAGCAACACACCCTAATTCTTGATCTAGGGTTCTTGATGTTGCAGTACTATCCGTAATACACATGTGCGCAAGATGTTAGCAAGATGTATGCTCTTTTGGTGGTGTGACAAGGCTGCTGCAATCGATCACGTCTGTCAGTTCGTCCCTCCTGCACCAACAGATTCTATATTATCATCACTGTGGCTTGATTAGTCCAACACGAGCACCGATTTCTCGGAAGGATAATCCACAGTCTAAATAAGCCACAATTTTTCCTCTGTAAAACTCAGAAATATGTTCATATAACTTCCGTATTTTTGAACGAGGCATAATTAAGCTTCCTATGAATACACTGGAACAGCGAGAAAATACGATTCCATTACTTAAAACACTCTCTGTTCACCTGTTTTACTATTTATGGTGGTCATTACTGGCGCATATGATTTCCATACACACTGCTATGCTAATCATTTGCATATCCTTCCCTAATCTACGCATAGTCCAAATTTCAAGGCTGCTGGATGTTTTCTTCATGGTGTTGCGTTTTCGATGGCCAGCAATGTCGAAAACAAACAATCACTAGTTTCTTAAAAGAATACATGTCGTAGGCTTAGAGCAGAAACTCATAAACTGACACATAAAGAAATTTTACAGTAAAGCTATTTAAACACTAACTGTTAGGTTTCATGTAAGAAGTAACATTTTGATAGTGCTATATTTTTGTTCAAACAGATAACAATATGAAAATGTGTTTCTCATCATCAAGAAAACGAGCATTTAGTGCCAAAAACTCATGTCAAACTAAAAAAATGTCATTTAATGAGTTTCTGCTCTGTCAACGATAAACTCCCTCAGTATTGCTTCTTACTTTCGGCAGCATACAGATAATCGGTCACTCCTGTCTCTCGGTCCGCTTTGAGGCTAGATTACGGAAAGCATTTAGTGTCAAAAACTTATTTCCGAAAAATGTCACTTAGTTTCTACTTTAAGCCAACAATAAGCTCTCTCAGTATTACTTTTTATTTTCGCCAGCATATAGCTAATGGGTCACCCCTGTCCCTCTATCTGCTTTGATACTTCATTAAGGAGAGCATTTAGTGTGAAAAACTCATTTCTGAAGAATGTCACATGAATTTCTGCCTTAAGCCGACGATATGCTTCATCAGCATTACCATTTGTTTTACTTCTTCCTTTTGGCAGCATACAGCTAATCAGTCACCTCTGTATCTCTATGTGTTTTGATGCTACATTTCAAAGGGAGAATTTTTTCCCTCCTGAACTGGGGTGATCTCTATGAGGGTGACGTTGAAAACTCTTTCTATGAAGAACTATTAAGAGGTGTCTAAAATGAAAAATACGTATTTTAAGTTGTAATCTGAAATAACAATAAATCCAATATGATTTTATTGAACATTTGAGAAAATATTGCTACCCCTTTAAATAATGTTTTTTTTTTCAAGCTGAAAGTAGGTTTTTTCGGCAAATAATAAATACACAATACAGAATAGTGATTTAAACTGTATAGTAAAATATATATTACCTAAAATTATGAGACACTGTCTTTGTTTTAAAGTTAACCACAGAGAGAGAGAGAGAGAGAGAGAGAGAGAGATTTACTATACCATATTGTGTTGCAAATGCCAGAGTCAGTTGAAGTAGTTAAGCTTATTTTATGAAATATAAAAAAATGGAAAATGCGATATAAAAATATTTATTCAATTGTATGATCGCACTTTATTTTAAAACTTATTTGTTTACAGTCTTGACGTTGAAGACGTAAAGATAGTAATGATTGGATTCGTAATAGTTTTAACAAGCGTTTCTATATTTGATGCGTAGTGCGTCGTCAGATTCAAATCTCATACATACTCATTTTCATTTAAAACAGTCGTATGTGATAATTTTAAAAAGGAATAGAATAAGAGAAAAATTAATAATTTTAGAACAGAGGAAATACTATAAAGTTAATATTTATATTCTTTTACTTATTAAACAGTCAACATAAGTACACTGCTGGCCACCCAAATTGCAACACCAAGAAAGACAAGAGATATCACAACAAAATTTATTTTGTAGATAACATGTTGACCAAGTATCAAATGATTAAATTTATAGACTTCTGTGAAGTGTGGTTCCTGCCAAAATCAGTAGCCAGAGTAGCCGCCATTGTTGGAGATCACCGCTGCCACACGCCTCGGCATTGATTCAAAGAGACTTTGAATGTGTTCTTGGGGTACAGCAGACCAAGCAGCTTCCACACGTTGCCAAAGTTGATCTGGTGTGGCAGCTGGGGATGTATTCTGGGTCAATCGTTGAGCAACCATGGACCACATGTTTTCTATCGGCGAAAGATCCGGAGAGCGAGCTGGCCAGGGAAGCAATTCAATCTGGCGATTGACGAAGAACCCTTGGACAATGCGTGCCACGTGTGGTCGCGCATTATCCTGTTGAAATATGGCTGTGGGCAAGCCCTGAAGGTAAGGAAGGACAACTGGCTCCAACACCTTGGAGATGTAGCGCTGGCTGTTTAAAGTACCGGCAATGCGTACTAGAGGAGTGCGAGAGTGATATCCAATACCGCCCCATACCATAATACCCGGTGCAGGACCAGTGTGGCGGTGCATAACGCAGCTGTTCGGCATCCTCTCTCCACGGTGTCTCCAGACTCGAATCCGACCATCGTGGTGTTGCAGACAGAAGCGTGACTCGTCAGTAAAGACAATTTCATTCCATTCTGCCGTCCACATCCTTCTTTCATCGCACCATTGGCGGCGGAAACGTTTGTGGTTCTGCGTCAAGGGTAGACGAAGCAATGGACGTCTTGCGGACAGACCACTCTGCTGTAAACGGCGTCGAATGGTACGCGCAGACACTGGATGATGCGGTATAGACTGAATGTGCTGTGCTATGATTCGTGATGTGGCTGAGCGATCCGTCACTGCCATACGCACAATATGCCTGTCATCACGTGAAGTGGTGCACTGAGGTGGATGCGATCGAACACGTCGGTCCGTCGTACCCTCCTGCATCCAACGATCATATATCCGCATTACAGTTGTTTGGTTTCGTCCAACACGACTACCGATTTCCCTGAGATAATCCACAATCTCGGTAGGCCACTATCCTTCCTCTGTCGAACTCGGATACTTGATCAAAAGATGATCGCTGTTTTCTACGAGGCATAATTGATCGTTTTTTTGAAAAAACCACAAGAAAAACACAATTGCCGTACTTGAAATCGTCGAAATCTCCAAGCCTTAAATAGCGCTTTGAAGTGGCGCCACAGGCGCGCGTGATGTGCGTCTGCGCTGAAATTCTAATCATTTGCATATCTCACCTCCGCTAATGCATGTTGTAAATTTCATATTATTTGCATGCTTCCTTCAGGGTGTTGCATTTACGGTGGCCAGCAGTGTATTAATGAAAATGGTATCAAAACTATACGTTGTAGAAATGCATTCAAAATAAACCATGCAATAACGTTGTCTTAATCGTAAACAACGACCATCTTTCAAAGTGCTATGAAATACTTTTTCTGTCAAGCTAAATGTAGGTGGCGGTAGTTGTTTGGTGGCAGGATGTGTTTCCTGTGCGTGCTTGACGTCACTTGGCCTGTTGTTCGAATACAATTTCAGTGCTTCCCCAATAAAAATTCCAAAGAATGTATTTCAAATTAGTTTATGATTGTTTATTGATCAACGCTAATTATATCAAACGCTAAACGTCGCCACTACATTTTAAGGTAACCCCCAATATGTATCAAGCGAGAGTATTTGGGTAGCGGAAGTAAAATCTTCGCTTTCCGTCTGGTTTGTTTGTTCACATTGAAAATCCCTCCCATTGTAGTTAAAATATCGTTTGCTACATTATTTTTTTAAAATTTCAACGATAAAATGTAATTTCAATGTAATTGTTATTTGTTATATTGAAATAATCTACATGTATTAACATTATATACGCTCGGTTAATGAGATTAAAAAATTAATTACTGTAATTATAATGAATAAAAGGGAATGAATGCACATTTACCTTGAATACGATATTTATTCCTGTATGAGAGGGATTTTAAACGTAAAAACAGCCAGATGAAATGCGAAGATTTTGCTTCCGCTACGCAAATGAAAAAAAAATATCTGGGTTATCTTAAAATGAAGTTTATTGCCGTTTTGGTAACGTTTGGGGTTTCATCTAATTGGCATTGACCAATCAGCGAGCATTTTTCAATTCGGAATTCATTCTTTAAAATTTTTATTGGTGAAGTGATGAAATCGAATTCAAAAACCCTGCAAAGTGATGGTTCGTTCGAAATACTACGGGAAACACGTTCCATCAAATCCAAGATTTTACTTCTACCCAAATGCGTTCGCATGATAAATATCTAGGTTGTCTTAAATTAAGTAAGTTCATCGCCAATTTGGTAACGTTTGGAGTTTAATCTAATTGGTGTTGACCAATCAGAGATTATTTTTCAATTAGGAATTCATTTTTTGAAATATTTGTTGGCGAAGTTCTGAAAACGTATCCGAAAAACATGCTTTGTGACTTTACGTTCCGAATACATACAAACACTCCGCCACCAAACCCACTACCACCACCTGCCATTTAACTTGACAGAAAATGCCTCTCATACCTACCTGAAATACCTTCCATATGCAAGTCAACTGTTAAACATGTCAAATTTATATATTAACGCATAAAAAAAAGGATAAATCAATGGATTGGAGATAGTTACGGTCACGTTTTTTTATCATACTTTAAAAAAAGAATCTCCAGGAAAAAAATTATTTCTAAAAGATTTCTTGTCATTCATTATTATCATCATGAATGCACGAGCAATGATGTTAATCATTTCACATTCCGTCTGCACGAACTGTCAAAATTTTAACCATTTCGATTACTTCAATTGCATACTCATATTGTTTAGTATTTTATACAATTAACTTTTTAGTTACCAGGTTTCCATTTCCTTTTACAATTGTAACAATGCAGAACTGAAATATGAAAAAAATAAATTGCATATCTTATAAGTGCTAAAATACCAACCTTGCAAAGCGTGGCATTCTGAGATATAAGAACATCAAAACGCCGGCTCGGATTATTTTTTTACTCTTCGAATTGAATGTGAATTCTTTTCAAATGTCCCTATTCATCACGTATTCTATTATTTTTGAAATTAAGGGAAATGAAAGGTGCCATGATTCTCGTGATAATGCTAGGGGGGAGTAAGCTCCTTATACAATCATTCCTTGCAACAATGATTTCGTGCACATTCGAATGTGTGGTAAGTAACATCGCAACCAGGAAAGTCATAGTGTGCCAAGTTATGTTTTGAATTGTGTGCTGGCATGGTAAAGGGAACTATTAGGAGGTAGGATTTTAGAATAAATGTGAGCTATGTTTTCATAGTTTTGTAACTGTGCTGCTAAGGATAAAGCTTGAATGATATTGATTTACTGAGAAAGCTTTTAAATTTATTGTAAACATGGGACAGATATTTAAAAATAATAACAACTTGTATGAAATAAAATTAATATGGAAAAAGAATATAAAAGGAATTAGAATTCCGTATAGAATTAAAGAAATTCCCATGTGATATATTGCCCAACAATATGAAATTTGTTTTATATCCATTACAAAATCTCATATTAAGAATCGCATCTAAATTAAAATTACTGTTACTTTTACGTATATCGACGGAGAAAAAGATAGTAAACGCATTTGAAAAATCATACTTCAAAAAGAGTCTTTAGATTTAAAGAATTCAAGTTTATTAAGAATCAAAACATTTTTGAAGCTTAGAATATTATGATTTATTTACAAAATTCATTGGAATTAAAATTTTAAAGCTATTAAAATGTTCCTATTGCTGAATAATAACGCACTAAAAGGAACATTATAAATCCACTTAGTGTTTCAGAATGAAAAATGAGTTTACCAAGTTCAATAAGAAATAGTTTAATTTTATAAAAACAATTATTTACCATAGCATTTCGTAATTACTTAGTTTTGTTAGTTATTCATAAAATAGTTAGACTTATTTCTCTCTTTGCTTTTAATTATTAAAAAGTATCAATAAATTGTATTTTAGATTTTATTTTATTAATTTTATTATTTGTATTTTATGTTTTTTACTCAGTTTATTCTAAAGAATACATTTTTGCATAATATTTAAATAATTAATAATAAGTATTTTCAAATATGAAATAGTTAACATAATATTTAATTTACTTTATTTTTCCTAAGGTTGATTAAGCAAATGGTACGCTTTGAAATTTTTACACGTTTCATTAAATGTAATTATGGTTATAATAATTAGAATAACATCTCTAAACAAAGTTTATATTGTTAAAATACAAAAACACAGAGGTTATAATTTTTTTGCTCTATGTTACTTTTGCAAATTAAGATTTCTCTCCAACACTACTCCAATTTATCGATGCAATATTCAGCTTTTAATTCCACAGATGCGCAAAATCTGAAATAATCCGATTAATCTTTTTTGTGTAATGATGTATTCACCATCAAGTTTAAATTTTCACTGTTCTATTTTCACAATTCAAATACAAGAACGTGTTTACGATTTCTTTTAATCTAAGAATCTTTTACTTTTAAGTCTTGGAAAGCCAATTATTCTAACAGAGAACATTTTCGCCAAAAATTTTTACTTTAAATCAAATTTGTACTCAATTTCACCTCAAGACAATGCTTTCCGCGAAGACTTTTTTAACTCTAAGTATATTTTTTATATTTCCAAAATGTATTTTAGCATCTGAATATTTCGCTGACAAAGACAGAACTACGAAAGCGGTAGATATTCCCAAATTCTCTCAGAACACGTGAAAGTTCCATGAATGATTTATTTATAGCAGACATCATTGTCGTTTCCAGCATTATCCTTCAATACAGTTGTCACCTCAACTTTTGATTTTTGGCAGTTTCCTCACAGCCTGAAACTTAAGTCCCCAAGAACCATAAAAACCCGTTAATGGGCATTTCCAACACAGCGGCCGATGACAATCACGACGATCGAATTCTAAACAGCCTTGCGCTCAAGTGTGTCCTTGGAAAGATTTCTCGGGATTACCCTGATGTATTTCCGAGATAATAAAAAGCACTGACGTGCAGTTAAACCAGAGCACACGCCCTGTAAGAGTACTGACCACTCCTACGGAAAATGGCGTTGAATTCCTTTTGTCTTCCCATCAGGGCTGAAAGACAAAAGAACAGATGAATCACTTGGGTGGGGAAAATGGCGATATGGTCGACACTTGGCGAAGAAAAATTGAGTTCGTCTTCGCGCAGTTTATTTCTGAAAAGATCATAAAAAGGATGCAGCGTAATTATCCTACAATTTGTTTATAGGTGTATATTCTCTTAAAGTCGTCATGCAAAATTCTTCCACAATAACATTTTAAAGAGCTCGTTTCAAGATGTTCTTAACTTCGAACTCTTCTAGAGATAACCTTCTGAGAAATTCTTCTAACCTTCAGAAATTCTATGTATTTTTATCATCGAAATTCTAAATATTTTTAAAGATTTAAAGATTTCTGATGTCTAATTTAGCTAAACACAAGATATTACATCTGCTTTTCAAACAATTGCATGTTTTAAGATAAACAAGGTGAAAGAAAAATGCTTAACACAATTCTTTGCTGATAGCATCAAAGTTTCTAAAATGTAAAAGAAAGGTTGATTTGTGGCTTGTCTTACATAAACAATGTAAAACATTTAATATCATGAAAGTCTGTTCTCATTAAATTCACTTATAAAAATAAAGGAGGCATTCGCTGAAAATATTTTAGAAGATAAGATATATATCTTGTCTTCAATCAAAGATTCTGAATAGAATTCGACACTGTAAAATGGAAACAATCACCGGCATCAGTCAATGAAATCCCATAAAAGTCAACGCGTCTATTCAAACAATTCAATCCTGTCTTTTTCAGTGAGGATTTCCTTAAAGGTAGGAATGATATATTTCCATTCGTGTATATCTATGTCCACACATCTTAGTCAAACAATGCTAACTCTTCCTGAAACGTATGTATCCTTATCTTTACAGCATCTATTCAATGAAAACGTGAGATTTGAATAAAAGTGTGTCCAAAAAGAAATTAATGACATTTAAGCAGTGGATGAAACGCATGTTTACTATATCTCTGTGTGTAAGGGGATTTTACACATTTTTCTAAAAGCTTTGCATAATAACTGTTATCCTCTATGATTCTATCCTAAAAAGTTCTCTCCCTAAATTTAAATGAATATATTTAATCTTTTATTTTATTCATTAAATTCTTAGGTGTTTTCATTCATTGATTAAAAATATATATTGCTTACATCTATAGATGAAAGACAGTAAAAGCATAAATGAAGCTAAAAGAATTACATGAAGTGTTGAAATAATATTCGCCGTAAACTCCTCATCTCAAGTAGTTCAGACAGCAATGCCTGCATTTTTGCAGGACTGCACTTGATTGGCGATTTGGATATATGTTTAAGTCGACCCTCTTAACGATTTAGAATACTTAAATTCTGAATGACACTAAAACTAGTAAATCAGAAAATGAAGAAATAACACAATTGGTTTAGAAAAATAAGTAAAAGCTATAAATATGCAACTTATAACTATCCCATTCTTATATCTAGTTACAAAATCTTTATTGAAAGTACTGGAGTGTTACACCATTTTCCAGTATAAAGTCACTCGATTATACTTGAAGACTATTTTTAGTGCGTTTGTTGAAGAGATATCCTTACAAATCATTTAAGAAGATTATTAATTAGTTTTGCATTTGTAATCGATTCTTTGTTGATGTAAATATGTCTAACTAAAATCTCACTAACAGATAAATTGAGAAAGTAGTACTACGTAGAAGTACCATAGCAATTATTTTATATTCTGGTGCTGTATCAAACGATAATTTAACTTGTATTTAAAAGGAAGTATGAGAGCGATTTTTAGTGTAAAAGCAAACAAACCAGACGGAAGGCAAAGATCTTACTTCCGCTACCTAAATGCGTATGATACATATCGGGGTTACCTAAAAATGTATCTTATCATCATTATGTGCTTGGTTATATCAAATTGGCATCAATCATTTCATCAATCAACTATCATATAGTCGGCTTAGAGCAGAAACTCATTAAAGGACATTTTTTCGAAGGCACTAATTGCTTATTTTCATGATGCTACGTACAGTCACGGAGAAAAAAAAAACGAACCACCGCCTTTATTTCGAGCACTATTCATAGTAGAGCAAATTCAAAGATATCATTCAATAGGGAATAACATCCTCTACAAATTGATATGCGAAAAAATTGCATTAGCAGCCGTCTTTACATCAAATTTTGCACAAACAACAATGGAAATGGAATGCTCTCCTATGAAAACACCATGTTTTGATGCCTTAATCAGATTCGTCATCGTTAAATTAGTCTAAATATGAAATTTCATGACTCTAATATCTTTATATCAGGAGATACTCAATGTTACAGTTGCAGTTAATTTCAGGGATCATCTCCATATTGAAAATCCCGATTCGATAATCGAGATTAATTGTAGTTATAGTTACCGGAATTTCAAACTTGAACACTATTTCAAACGTATTTCTCAGCGAGTGCAAACGATCCGAGAATTATTATCCGAGGTTTGTCAGACGTTTTTTAAACTTTTGGTTTCTCCCTAAAATCCTAATAACGAGGAAAATTTAATGTAACTCAAAATATAACGATTGAAATGAGCTGAAATTTTGCATGGTCATATTAGAAGTCCTGAATTGATTCCCATCAAAATATAGTAAGGTTCCAATTCATAGTTTTTTCAAACATTGATTTAATGATTATTATTGCATACTAACAACTATCTTTAAAATAAATATTAGGTGGATTTTGTTTGGGTTGTTTAACAGTAACATGGTACAAAATATCAACGTAAAAGAAAAATTATTTAGGAAGATATTCATAAAGTCTAAGAAACTGATTTAACAATAGGAGCTCCAATCTTTCTGTACTCATAACTTCGAAACGATAAGACCTAATGATATGAAATTTGGTATCTGAATTCAAATTTTGATAGATTCGAAATGGTGTGTCAAAATAGGGAGTTTTCATTGGAAATTATGAAGTTGGTGCTGAATTTAATATGAAGACGGCCCTTTAATGCAAGTTATGCATTTGAATTTATAGAAGACGTTAGTTCCTGTCAAACGCCGTCTTTGAATTTTTTCTACTGTTGAAATTGCTCGAATGAGGAGGGGTGGTTCGATTTTTTTCCGCGACTGTACATAATCATTATAACATGTTAACAAAAGATATATACTATCAAAATGCTTATAGCTTGTTTTTTGACTTTGATTTTAAAGCAATTGCACAGTAAGAATTTCTCTTTGTCAGTTAATGAGTTTCTGCTCTAAACCGACAATACATCAATTCGGAATTCATTCTATGGAATTTTTATTGGCGAAGTGCAGAAATCGTATTATAAAATAAGTCAACTGACGTCACGTTCAGAATAAGTATAAGAAACACATTTTGCCCAGAAACACTACAACCACCTACATTTTGATTGTTAGAAAATGCCTTTCGTAACAAAGTAAAAAAAGTAGCAACAATTGATTTTATATTTTAATATTTCTGATGATTTAGAAACAGTGATATGATCTTATCTTCGAATTTTTTAATCATGATGTTGTGTCAAAGATAATTTAAGTATCGCTTGATATTGTCAAAAGATAACATAGAGCAATTCGGCAACAGTTCAGTTTTTACAGACCGCGAGTGAACGTTTTTATAGATGTTCTAAACACTTAGTTTTTCTCTAAACAACATCCTTTGGAATTATACGATAACGATGCGAATAAAGCGTAAATTAAACTCTGGTATTCCGGATTTCGTTTGTGTTTTTATTCTTGGCGGCATCCTGAAGGTAGCAATATGTACAAAGTTACTTTCATCTACGTGCCGCCGGGTCCCCAACCTTAAGAGGGAAAAACCCCAAGGTTGCAGCAAGGCCGACTCTCCAGGCCTGGAGGGGAAAGGGATGAAAAATGTGGGGTCATTATAATACACGGAATAGGCATGACAGGTTGCATAACAAGTTATGGGAGGGCCGGCTGGGAATTTTTCAGGTGTAGTAAAAAGTGCCGTAATAATAAATGACATCTAATCTGACTTCGGAATACAACGCAGGGTCTTCCCCGAGAAAATTCCTCAGTTATGTTTTCTATTTCGTTTGGCGCAATAGAATTCATCGGGATAGTTTTATAAAATGCTTTATTTTCAAATGCAGCTAAACTAAGTGAAAGCTACATTTGAAAATAAAGCGAACAAACAATGCAATTAAGTGTTTTCGCTTAGAATCTTTAAAACCTTGTAGTAAATATTCTAAAAAAATAAATATCTGAAGATGACAAGCATTTGGGGAAACTACTAAAATACTGACTGATATAATTTTATTTTTAATTTTAAAATAAATATCTGAACGCTCCACAAACTCCAAATGGAAATCAAACAGTCGTAAGTGAACGGGATTTTCAGTGCAAACAAACCAGATGGAAAGCAAATATATTACTTCCCCTACCTAAATGCTCTCGCAACATACATATAGAGTTTACCTAAAATGTGGTTTATCGCTGTTTTGGCGATGTTTGAAGTTTACCAATCAACTATCATTTATCTATTCGAAATTCATTCTTTGGAATTTTTATTGAAGTGTTGAAATCGTATTCGAAAAGCAAGTCAAGTGACGTTTCATTCGGAATGCGTACAAGAAACACGTTTCGACACAGAAACACTACCATCACATACATTAATTTGACCCAATTCCTGATATTTAAATTTATTGGTTGTAGTTGAGAGATTTTTGCATTGGATAATAAGATCTTGTATTTTATTAGATTATTATTAGACAATTACGTATTTTAAGTTCTTTGTATGTTAAGTGTTGCCATACTTGCAGTTATATATAAGACTCTAAAAAACTTTGTCATGCATGTTTTGAAAATGTTCGAAATATAAGTAAAAATATTCATAAATGCTAATGAAGTAGAATCTGTATTCTGGAATAAATCGAGAGGGATTTTATTTTCACATAAAGGAATATTCGGTATTGGTGTGTCAAGGTTGAGCACAATAGATCTTTATTATTACAGTTCCAACCATTCCGATCACTTATTTACTGATGAAGTAAAATTTACACTGTTTAATATATGTATATTTGAATAAATAATATGAGTGAGATGAATTTCTTATTAAAAAAATTTCGTAGGGAAACTATCACTATTAAGAATTTATTTATTTCATATGTATATTTGAAGTTTATGTTGCGCAGATATGCTGACTTTCCGTCAAAAATTCCAGAAACTATTATTTATCATCAACATCATATGAATATTTTATACGTTGGATGTTGCCATTTTGTGAACGTAAAGGTGTTCGCATGTTATGATTTAAGTACAATAAAATAGAATTTTGCATGGCTTAGAAGTTTAAAAGAACTTTCAGAATGAAATCGATACCAAAAAAATAATTAAAGATAATCACGATCCTTTTAAGCAAAATGTAGAAAACTGAGTTCTTTCTGTTTTTATATAAAATACAGCAGAATAATCTTACTACTCTAGATTGAAGTTATATAAAAAATAAATAGGTCGCTAACGATTTTTAAATATTTAATACCAATCATTTTTTCGTATTTTGGAATCTGGAATCTTGTTAATGGAGAAAACGATAATTTTACAAATGTGTTGGCTATTTTTTAGAATTCTAATTTGACTATGACTATTTTTAAATGAAAGCTATTGGTATATACATCTTTGAATAATATGAATTACTTAAATCTTTTTAAAGATTCAAAATCAAAGGTAAAAAGCTTTAATTTGATATTTTTTCACATTTATTATACTTGTTAATAAAGTGGATAAAAAGTTTCCGTACGAAAACGAAAACCGCGTATAAATTATTATAATTTCTAAAGAAATCTCACCAAAGATTCAGAAACTGCACAAGAAACTTATTTCCTACTAGAGAATGTGTTCGCAACAAAAGTTCCTTAATTTTCACATATAAAAAGTAATTAATTAAAACTTTGAGAAAAACATACAAAATGAAAGGCAAAAAACGTTTCCGTACGAACTATGAAAATTGATTAGAACGTACAGTCCCGCATTCAATTATAACTATCGAATGAAAAAGAACTTTAGTATTGTGTAAGTAATCATTTCAAACTATTTTTATACGTGGATCGCTTAAAATGGGAATTCCGAAAGAAATTCGCGTGTTGGTGATAAAGTTGAGAAATAACGGTTTATCAATGAGGAAAATATTGGCGAAATCACAAACAAATCTAAATCTACGGTAAAAATTACTGAAAGATATAATTAGGTAGAAACTGGAAAATAGGAACCGATGCTTTTGACCTCAGAAATTGAGCCACATACACCAGGAATATTCTGCGAAAAATTCGCGATAGTACACGAATTATGCACCACAATTTGCCTCCTTGTTGAAAACTGATTACAATATTGAAATATAACCTCAGACTGTAAGAAAAGTAATAAAAAAGATGGCTACATTGCGCATGTTGCACGTAAGAAGCCATTCATTAGCAAACTTAACAGAAAAAAGGGTCTTGAGTTCCCAAAAGAGCATGCAAGTAAGCCCTTAACTTTCTGAGATTCTGTACTTTTCAGGGATGAATCAAAATTTTGTCCCTATGGTTCAGATGGACGGGTTATGGTATGGTGAAAACCAAAACAATCAAATGCCAACTAAAAATTTATGTAGAACTATAAAATACAGTGGAGGAAATGTAAAGGTATGGGGTTACATGACTTCTTCTGGTGTGTATAATTTATGTTTTGTTGAAGGTAACATATATAGCTATATGTTATATATATACTAACATATTTGTTGAAGGTAACATATATAGCACCCAGACATTTTGTTCCAAAATGTCTGGGTACGCATATGGGTATCAGTGGGTACGCATATGAGTATCATCTGGGTACGCAGTGCTACAAAACTGTCTCTTTGAAGACCGTTTATCTTCCAACAGGACAAGAATGATGCCTTTACCATATGTCGCAGTAACTTCACACACCACCAGTCTCCTGATTTAAACGCCATGGAACACTCATGGGAAGAAATCGGTCGTGAACTAAAAGATTAAGATACCAGCAGCAAAGTTAGCCTGAAAAGTCCATTCTGGACGTCTGGAACGAAATTACTACAGAAACAACAAAAAACTTGTGGGAGTCATGCCTAAACTTCTGAAAGAGGTCATTAAAGCAAAAGCAGGTTCAACATACCATTAAATGATGAAACATGGGGGTATAACATTTAATAAAATATTTTTCACCGTACGGACAATTTTTTGCTTTATATTTGACACATTTTTGTGTTATTGTGAATTATGCGTCAAATTATGTTAATATTTTTTGTTTAAATGCAATAGGAACTTTCTATGCTATCATGCTCATCAGTTTTTTTCATTTTTATTTCATCAATATTTATATTCTGCAAATAATAAAGCTATTTATTTCAAATAGTGCGTACGAAAGCTTTTTTTACTCACTGTATATTTTTCTCATTAATTAATGACTTATAGCTAAAATTTTTGAATTTTCATTGCGTATTTAGTAATTTTTGGGTATGCTTTTGAAAGTGTGGATAAGAACTCGATTAAACAAACAATCCAACATTTATCAAAAACGAAAATTTTTAGAGTAAATACTATAATAATAATATAATTCAAGCTTCTCAATGTGTTTGATAGAAGAAAAAAATATAATGTATTTTTTAAGTTAATACAACTTAATTTAAATTAAAATTCCTTATAAAACATATGATTTAAATTGCTTAAAAGCTGCGCATAAAAGAACAACTCTAAATGTTTGAAAAATCATTAATATTGAATATAAACTGAAGCCAAGAATTCATTGAATAACAGCAATCTGCTGAAATGTTTCGATCATTGAGCTTTTTTTACACCAATACAAAAATTCTAAATGTTTGGAAAAACAGCAATATTGAAAATCTATTTTATGAATTTAGTGAAAAATCGGACACGCTGTTGAATGTTTCGATTTTATTGTATTTCCATTAAGCTCGATTTTCCAATATATCTTATTTTTAAATTGCATTTAAATGCTTCGCTTCTTTTTATTCAAATAGAACAAGTTCTTGAAATCGGAAGCTCAAATTATAGACATGAATTAATATTAATTTTCTATCCTAATTTTTTTAATTAAGCAGGATCTTGATGTGATATCATATAGTATTACGTCAATGATTTTAACTGACCTGGATTTTTTTCTGACCTGGCAATTTTTAATTTTCCTTAAACAGAAATTTCGATTATTAAAAGAGGGTATGAGAAAGATTTCTTGTAATCAAACAAACCACCGGAAGAGACGAGGATTTTACTTCATGTTACTCAATACGAAATACGCGTTCTGCCACTAAAACACCAGTGTCATACACATTTGGCATAAAAGAAAAAGCCTCTCATACTAATTATTTTAATTATTATGCTCATAGGAGAGAAAATGAAATGTTTACCAGAAAGATTTGCTGACTCAATAAATAATATTGAATCAGAAGAGAAGAATTCTTCAAACTTTTGCAATAATAATATAGCTGATTGATCGTGCTCTCTAATTTCATAAGATAAAATAAGGTCATGTGCATATCAAGAAGAGCACTTCGTTTGTAGAGAAATTAGCTGAGAACAATGGGAAAATTGCTTTTATTTTTAATTTTTACTGTAGCACAGTTGGACAAAACAAAACGTGCTCAAATTTCAGCTATGAAATGCACTAATTTCAAAATTTAAAAAATTGGTAGGTTGTGTCTAGAACAAAAACCGTAGTCTTGACGTGAATACTCGGGATTGATGTTGGATTGTGGAATGAATAGAGCATAGGAAGTTGAACGATTGTTTATTGTGTGAATATTCAACAATTAATTCACAGTTAATAACAAAAACCGTAGTCTTGACGTGAATACTCGGGATTGATGTTGGATTGTGGAATGAATAGAGCATAGGAAGTTGAACGATTGTTTATTGTGTGAATATTCAACAATTAATTCACAGTTAATAGCAAAAACCGTAGTCTTGACGTGAATACTCGGGATTGATGTTGGATTGTGGAATGAATAGAGCATAGGAAGTTGAACGATTGTTTATTGTGTGAATATTCAACAATTAATTCACAGTTAATAACAAAAACCGTAGTCTTGACGTGAACACTCGGGATTGATGTTGGATTGTGGAATGAATAGAGCATAGGAAGTTGAACGATTGTTTATTGTGTGAATATTCAACAATTAATTCACAGTTTGAACTATTGAAGTGCAGTTTTATATAAATATTGAAGGATGATTTTATTGTTTAAAAGCCTGTGATTGTAGTGTACTTCAGTAGCTGGCCCAAAACTCGTCCAGCACCGTTGAATTTCGATATGTTGCGAACCCCCTCCCCGCGCTCAGTGCGCCTGCGCACTCGATCCGAAGGTCATTTCAGGTACGGACATCTTTTGTCCCCATGACGCTATATTTATCTTCTGGATGTTTGTTTCTTCTATTTCTGAAATCATACGACAAAACAGTTGTAACGCTTTTTAGTAACTCTCGACTTTGCAATCATGCTCATGCATGCCCCCAGTACTGTCCCGATTTTAAAGACATTCAAGTCAAAAATGAATCACATTTAAGCTTAGAGCACATTTTATAAGCAAAGTGTATATTCTTATTCTTATCCTATCAATAAAAACATATACAATAATTGTACCTCATAATTGCTGTACTACACTGTAGTCAGCTTCAGATGTCATGTTTTTTTCCTGATCAAAACGGATCACTAAAGATTCATTTGGTGATACTTTTGGTTTGTTCAATTCTTTAACATCATACGAAAGAGCCTTTTCTTATTTTTAGAATACTGAATGTCTAATGAATGGACGAACTCAATTTCTGCAATGCATTGCAGTTTATTGTCCATCAATTAATTATTAGACCTACTCTAATTTTGAATGTTACTTTTTAAATTATATTATTAGGTATAGAATTTTTTAATGTATAATCTGTGAAGTTTATGTAAAACGCGAACCTACGCCACTAAAGTTTTTTATTTATACTACATATCTATCAAATATTAAAAGCTAATATGTTAGGAATTGTATATTGACAGTGTTCATTCGGTAAGGGATTTAAAGGTGTTTCTTAAATTTTATGTTATTTGTTTTATAAAAATATGTCTGTAATCTACTGATTGTTAGGCGGTTGTGTTCAATGTTCCTTAATGCGAATTTATTGTACTTTAAATCCTTGAAAATGCAGTTTACGTTTATGATTATGACTTATTCTCTTCCTGTTCGTGCTCTTAATTATGCATTAAAATAAACTACAATTTCCAAAGTACATTGCATAAAATTGCCATTTAGATGCAAAACGGGACAGTTTAAAACCGTATCATAAAATTTGATAGCTCAAAGCATCCACCGAAACAATTGTCATTTAACAAGCGAATTCTTGTCTAAACAACCCGTTTTACGATCAATCCGACACATTAATTCTACGTTCGTGTGGTAGTCCCCTGTTCCATTATGGATTCCGACCTTTTGCTGCCTTATTTTGCTTCAAGTCATCCGATGGTGAATAATGGATCTGGCGGGTGACTATTGTCAACAGTGCATGACCCTGATGTATCCTCTGTGTCCAAACACTTTCTACCTGCTCTCGACTAAAACACAGATACGATTTTTTTTCTCATCTTTTTTTAAGCTCGAAAGGTCACACGAGCTGTTTGAAGCCTATTTGGGTGAAACAACTGTCAAAATTGAATAAGATTTTCTGTGGCATTTACAAAATATTATGAGGAATAGTTTGGATGTACTGGAGGTTGGTATTCGTCCCTAGTCTATTGTTTGGAAAGGGTCTTTTGTGACGCTTCAAGGTGTTTTCCGAATACTTCGGTAACATGGAAATAATAGGAAGATAAAAGATGTATCTTTTGCAGAAAAAAATAAACAACAATGGTAGGATTGGAATTGAGTTATGAGCGAAAATTTATTTTGTGTCAGTTCTGAAAAAGAGTACGACTTGATATTCATTGATTGAAGTGTTGCAATTTTATTTCAGTAAGCATTTGACAACTAGATTTAATTATTATCTGATAATGTGTTTTTTATCGACTAACTATTCCAATATTGAAGATGTTTAGATGGCTTATTTCAGAACTTAGCTATGTGAAACAGGAAATTACTTTTTACAATGGAGAAAAGCTAGAAAAAGTCTTTGACAATGCATAAAGACATGATCTGTTTCCAGATGGTGTTTCTAAGACTTCCATATAGTGGTTAATATTTATATGTCGAAAAAGATCCAATTTATGGGCGTCACCTAGGTTGAAAACTATTGATTTGATCCAGACAACAAGGTGTGTTGTAACTGTTCGTTACACAATTCAACAACACAAAGTATGGAGCAACGAATACTTTTTGCTTTATTCAAAAATGCCATATGCATCATATCTCACAAATCTACATATTAATACGTGTTATCATTTACTATAAGACCAAAGTAAAAGTTTAATAATTGCAAGTCCTTGAAGTTTTATTTGAGTATTTCCTTGTTTCAGAAAATGTTTATGTTCGACAAGGATACTGTACAACCTTTTTAAAATTATGATAAAACTACTAGAGGGAAAATTTTTAAGTAATAATAACTGAATTTATTTGATAGCTGAATAAATATAATATAAGCAAAGAATAATAATCAAATCATATCGTTTTAATTGCATATGCAATTAAAACAATATGATTTGCAATGCAATTAGAAAATTTTGTTAAACTGTTTTAAATCTACTTTAGCCATAGGAAAGTTACCTGGACTCTATTCGATCAAATTCTTAAAGGAAATGGTTTTTTCTGTTTCTTGTAAAAGGAAGGCCATTTGTGATACTTTTTTTCGTTATTGATAAATGTTTTTCAGATAATTTAAAGAATACTAATTGATTTGCATCTGTTTCTATTATTGATTTGTGTAGAATGATCCGCTAAATTCTCTTTTATAAACAACTGTTAATACGTATTTGCAAGTATGTAAATGAATTATACTTAAAAATGTTCTTAACCTGAATAAAGAACAATGCGTGTCCTTCACTATGGAAACCTTATGAACATGATTCATAATTAATTTTGGTCATAATGTATTCTAGATGACTTATATCAAGACAACGACAACCATTTTATATTTATAATCAATTCTTTGGAAGCACAATGGATTATAATAGGCATTATAATCAATAGTCAAACATAAGCAACAGAAACTCAGACAAAATATAATGAAGGTAAAACGGTTTTTTTGTGGCAAAACAACCTTCTTGATAAATTGCCTCGATTAATCATCGTGATAGGTTGGTCAAATAGACGCCAATGTCCTCATCGTTACACTTTTCGGAAGGGTACAAATTGTTTTGTTCCAGCTGTTAAGCCTACCTTGATAGAGAATCCCCTGCTGTGAAAGTAATCATGGTATTATCTGAAAAACAATAATTGCTTTTAAAAATTCTAACCTCAATGAACAAAATGTGACTGCTATGCTCTATGGAAGTAGCAATCATTTAGACGATATTGCCAAATGATTGCTAGTTTAAAGGTGCATAGTGAAGGACTCGCATGTCTAACGATATATGTTTTAAAATATTGAGGAACGCTTCCTTCCAAGCAAATAAGATAATTATTGCTTTCGGTTTTGCTAAAGGAGAATATTTTATAGCCTTGAATGTAGTATAGCTTAGATATTTTAAAGAGTGTTTTTTTGTAGTTTGGAATACTACAAAAACACTTGGAATAAATAAACTACGGATTATAAGAGAAACACCCTAAGTTAAAAACAGTTCTGAGAAAAGGAAGGAGGAAAATTCTACTCCCTATGTTATACTCACTAAGTGTGTTTCTGAAGAATAAATCTAACCTTTCTGCAAAGAAAAATTAACTTGGTGGACATCACCCGCCTAAAGATCACCACATTCTGGTTTAGAAAAGCTAAACGAAATCTCATGTCTTGAACATTTGGACTTAAGTGTTAAAGCTCCGTTTAACACTTGTCGACAAAATGTTATAAAATATTGAGGAACGTATTCTCCCAGCTTCAAAAAAAAAGCCTTCCTTTAGTAAATGATGTAACAGTCAAATGTTCTATCTGTAAATTAGTAATGTTTCGCGGGTTCAGTTTTTAACGTAATAAATGTTCCTGATTTTTAGAGATAGATTTGAGTTTGAATGAGAGCCTTTTTCTGTCAAGCTAAATGTAGGTAGCAACAGTGTTTTCGTGTTTGAACCCGCTTCCTTCATATATTTCGGACATAATGTCACTAATCCTGTTTTTCGAATACGATTTCAGCACGTCGCCAATACAAATTCCAAAGAATAAATTTGGAATTTCTGTGATAATTAATCAACTTTAAGTAGATAAAACGCCAAATATTGTTAAAACGGCTATAAAATACATTTTAAGGTAACCCTGAACTGTATCATGCGAAAGAATCTGGGTAACATGAAGTAAAATATCCGTCTTCCGTCTGGATTGTTTGTTTACACTCATACTGCCGTGCTAGACAGAAAAGTATAAGCTGACATAGCTATCAAATATTAGAATTCCTAAACATCAGCTAATGATCTCCAAAGACACCTCAATATTAACCCTCCGTAGGGTTTCCACATAAATTCCACTTCGTAAATTGCAGTCTTTCCTGCATGACTTCTAACCGATTTTGACTCTCTTGAACAATTCAATCTCTCCAAAATATTATTTAAGGAAATTAGCAATAAAATTTTTCCAATGGATTCTATTCTAAGGAATAAAAATATTTCCAAATAATTTTATTCTATAAATCTAATGGACCAATAGAATCATTCCTAAGAATTCTATTCCAAGGAAAGGACCAATAGAAGGAAAGGTTCAAAGGGTTCTATTCCAAGGAAAAGACCAATAAAATCTTTCTAAAGGTTGAGGTCATTCATTGATCCTTTAGAAAGGTGCGGTTATACTTACTCATGAAGTGTGTTGTGAAATGAAAGCAACACTACACTTCTAGCAAATCTCGCGATGCTCAGAAGGTTATAAAGTATTATAAGTTGAAGGCAGGGCAACGAGGAATTGACAATAGGAGGTTAAATTAAAAAATAGAAATGGAATGAAAAGAAACAAAATAAAATTATTAAACTGAAATGAAACTATTCTTTCTAATAATCATTGTTGCATTGGATTTTTAATAGAAGAATCAGATGACTAAGAAACGTTTTTCTTTTTGAATCATTATATGAATATATTTTTGTATCATATTTTCATTTTGAATCATTATATGAATATATTTTTGTATCATATTTTCATTTTGAATCATTATATGAATATATTTTTGTATCATATTTTCATTTTGAATCATTATATGAATATATTTTTGTATCATATTTTCATTTTGAATCATTATGATAAACATTTTGTTTTCAAAAATTGTTCAATAGAAAACGCAAAAACCTACTCAATTAATACAGTTCGATAGATTAAATATTGTTATAGGTAGAGAAAATGGATTGTTCCAAATTTATTCAACATTATTTAATTATTTTATTTTCAATCAAAATATTAAGAAAGTTTGAATTTCAAATTTTGAATTCTCAAATTAAATTCAAATACACTTTTTGAACATTCAAATGCATAAAACTTATAAACTTTTTAAGAAGTAGTTTTAAGTTTTACACTAAAGTAGAAGACAGAAATATATTATTAGTAATGTCACTTTCACTTAAATGCCTTTCTTTTTATGCATTAAGGGAATCATAAAGCAGGATAATATAAAGCGGAGTATGACAATCAAATAGCCTTCAGAATGTTTTGAGATTTTCAGAACAATATGAATAAAGGCCTTCCTTCAATTACATGTAAATACATTGTAAATGAACATTTATTTTTGTGGACATTCAAATATACTATATTGTTTTTATGCGAGATTTGCAAATGCGGCTTCTTTGAATCCTTCAAGTAAGAAGCAATTGTTGAGTGCTTTAGATACTTATATTGGGCCTTTACTATTTGTTGACGTATAAATGATATACGACGGTAAATGTTTTCTTTGTGCAATTGTTTCTGACTTATTCATCCTTTCTTATTAGACTGTTTTACGGGAATATAAATAAAAAGCATCTTAACTAGATAGATTTCCATGGAACAAAGAGTAAACCATCACGATAAGTAAAAGAAGAACGAATCTATTATTTTATGTTGCATTTAGTTTTAATCTAGGAAAATATTTTTCAACATGTTTTACTTGTTGAAAATTCGCTCAGTTATCTTAATATTTGTTATTTTTAATAAATAATAGGTTTTATAATTACTTTTAACTATACGAATTGTTTCTTAATTATTCACACACTTCCTGTTCCTTTAACTACTGCCATTATTTCTGGAACCTAAATAACTGGTTATTTCTAGACAGCATATAAAATTCTGTTCTTACATATCACAATTTGAACTATCGAGACCTACATGCATGCTTTGCTTTTACATAGCATTTATTTATCCAAGCGGAATTAACCCTTTTAAGGGCACTATTCTAAAAGCACTTTATGAGTGAACACCTATTGTCTTTTATAAATGCACTCAAACAACAATTTTTTTATGATACAGAGGGCCCTTTTACCCATCTAGAGCTTTCCTAGACATCAAATGATAGAATATTCATATACCTCAACAACTTTAAAATACCTTATAATATTTATATAACTTATCAGCCTTAATATACTTAGAATAGTAGTTCCCATACTTTTCAGTCCAAGGATTCCTTTGAAAATTAAAAAGTTTCGCGGACTTCTAGATATTATAAAATTAAATAGAGCATTAGAACTGCATAAGATCCTAAAGATCCTAATTTTCACCTTATGGGGAGTAAAATATTTAGATATATGTTAAATATATTATAAAACTTTAAAATTTCACTTTAAGGATTTATGATGACAATTCAAAGTCAAGCAAAAAGGAAAACTAAAGTTCTGAAATAAAATAAGCAGTAACTCTATAAAAACTTGTATTTATAAATTAAAACTCGTTAAAATAAAAAGGCACTCAAATTGCAAATTATAATATTATGAGATCAAAATATATACATTAACCTTACGTAATGTGAACAATGAAGTTTTGTTTAGCTATCAGCTCGACAATGTTTGATTTAATGTCTGATAATTTCAATATTTGTCCACCCTCTACTTCAAGCCTATTTCTTAACTTACATTTCAAATACATGAGCTAGAAGAATGCAGTTTCTCACAAGCTGTTTGAAACACGGTTTAGCATTTCAAAACTTTCTTATCAGGCTCTTGTTTAGTTTTAGTGATAACCAAAAGTCAGTTGTATTTGTGAAAACTAATTTTAATGAACTCAATCTGAAGGATATTTTTGCAGATAATAGAGGCATTGGTTTATGACACATCAGGCAAATAGATTAATTATTCACATATCCGTACCCCGGCTGCAATACCATTATAGCTCAAAACGAATTCTAGATTTTATGTGTAGAAAGACTAAAAACATGCTTCTGTATTCTGCGAAATTGCAATAACTGTAGTCTCCAGTAGGGGGCAATTTTACAGAATGCAGAAGCATGTATTTAGCCTTTCTGTGTATAAAACTAGAAATTCACTTTTGTTTGAGTTATGGTTGTATTGTAGCGGGGGTGCGATATCACAGTCATCAATCTGTGAAATACTCCCTTAGCTGCAAGTTCAACCGCTCATTTTTAGATTATATAATAAACATTTTTATTGATCATTTTTAGAATAAAAGAACTTTTCTAGGACATTAAATAAACGTAGAAATTAATGGATTACTTTGCTTTTTCTTTAAATTTTTCTATTTTGGCTAATGAAATATTGAATTTTTTCGCGGACCACATTAAGCCATGTCATGGAATACACTTTGGGAACCACTGACCAGAATATTTATATAGCTGCAGCCTTAATATGCCTATAAACCTATGGCAACACTTCATATTTTAAATCGAAGCAAAACTCGTATGTAATTTTTTACGCTTTAACTATATATAAATAGTCTCCCCTTTTTATCATCTCTTCTTATCCTAGATAGACCTGTAATCGTAACCGATTCTTCTACAAATGAATCATCTTTTGTATTTTAGCCATTGTTATAAAGTCATTAGTTCACTTCTAATATATAGATGCAAACACACCCACCTGTGTTAGCATTAACAATTTCAAGGCGGTGGGACACCAGAAGTCTCACCGCCCTGACAGGATTGAACCACATACGTATCTAAAACATTACCTTTATGTTTGTGCCAATTGGGATAGTAAAGCAAATGCCAGCTAATAGTTATAAGATTTTTTGATTACACTACATAATTACTAATTTAATTCATCTCATACAATGGAAGGTTTGTGTTTGCACGAAATCTACCGTTTTTGATGACTAGGAATGTGTTCTATGGTGAATTTTCATCCTCCCAAGCATCACCACAACACTCCCTACTTTTTACAACCTCGGTTCGTTATCATCTCCGTGACATTTATCTTTTGTGTTTACGTGAAGGTTAAAAATACGCGACAATGGCAGAAGCAGACGCCTCGTCGAACTTGAAACAGTTGAATGAGTCATTTGCGTCTTAATTGTTTTAGACGGGTCCCATCGCAAGGCGTCGCTGCCGAGAATTTCCAGATTAATTGCGTGTGGCTCTTCTTGTGTTTTGCATACGTACACGGAAGTGCTCTCGGGTTGGCCCTGAAACTCACAGTCTCTGACACCCAATGTAGGAATGAGGTCTTGATGTGCACCTCATCTCCTTCCATCATCCAGAAAAACAAACGGGAAAACTTTTCCTTATTTCGCGTCTCAGCACTGGACCAACTCATTACACAAACAGCGATTCAATTGGTGTTTCCCGAAATTAATAGAGTGGCTATTTTTCTGTTTCGAATAACAACTCTCAATAACCAGTTCGAAGCAACATACAAGATATATTTGACAATTGTGTATAAATTGCAAGCAGTTTTAAATTAGATTGGGAATGTATTTCCTTATTGAATTACTGGTAATAGTTCAGAGACTCATTCCCTCTTTGAAGTGAGACCGGAAATTACACCAGAAACCTAGATTAATTGTATCTTCATTCTTTAAGGACATTTTAATGTGATATTATTCATGATGAAATGCAATTATTTGATTTAATATGGGAATGTGAATAAAAGATTTCAGTGACTTTATAGGTCCCGTAAAGGGTTCACAAAAGGCATTTTCTAGACTGTCATCGACAATGAAGAAAACGATCTCATGATTCGGGAACACCCCCATTTAATTCTCAAAGAACCCACTTACAATGCAGTAGTTTTTAAAGCAGATCGAATCTCTCTTTAAATAGTCCGGTTCCCGTGAGTTGGCAGTAGAATCACGTGGCTTTGAATGAGTCTATTAGTTAAATTAGGGGACTGGTGGTAACGTAAGCAAATCGCTTCCCCAGCTGGCGCCTTCAGAGCTGATTTTGGTTCTATGTGTAATGTTCGTTGCCGAAAGCGATAACTGAAAAAGCGTTGGTGTGGATAGGTAGGTAGGTATTTTAATTAACGTCGCACTGGATCAACACAACGGGCTATTGGTGACGGTCCGGGATCAATCCCAAAGGGAAGGGAACGTTGGTGTGGGAAACAATCCACGGCTATGGCCATTCATGATTTTGCGTATGCTTCTCCTAATGAGCTATCACACCTTTTCAATAATCGATTAATCTAAATTCGACTTACCTCGTCGTAACCGTGCTATATCGTGTCTCGATATATTGCGCATTTGGATATCTTAACTTTCTTACTTGTTCCATGACGAAGGTGTCCAAAGTTTTGCATTACATTCTCCATAGTTTACGTTCATTTTTCACAACATTAAATAGAAACACATAAACGCATACTTTATCCCTCTATTTTTTCAAAAGCTTTGTTATATTGCTTCACTAGTGTGTAACGGTTTTTGTCTCCCAATATGTGCACGATATATCGAGAAATTACTTAATTATTAATTTAGAATGATGTATGCAAAATAATATTTTCTTAATTTGTACATTTAAATAGTTGAGGTCCTCTCACATGCTTTCGTCTCACTAAGGAATAAGCTAAAAGTATCTGACAGAGCTGACAATACTAATAAAGATTACTCATGTGCAATTGAGTAATTTGCTCATGAGTAATTTCTCAGGAGCAATCGAGAACATTAAATTACCTGATAAATTATGACATGTACACTAGCAGAATTACCGGGCGTTGATCGGATTGAATTAGTTAAGCGTTGAGAGTTTCATCAGAAAAATAACTTTTCTCTAACATAGAAAATGTAAATATTATTTAAGTAAGTGAAAAATAATTTTTTAAATCCATTTTGACATTTTTAGCTTCTACAATTTACTTTGGATGAAACAGGGTGCTTGTTTTATCCATCCATATAATCCACTTCACATACATATCACTATAATGTAAGACAAAACTACAAAAAGTGATACCAAGGTGACTAAAATAGAAGTTTATTTTGAGTTTTGGAGTGCTTATGAATGCCCCTTAAGTTCATTTCCAGTAAAAAGAACGAGTTTATGGCGTAATATTGCACTTAGCTTTCCTATCAATATTTTTGACTTGTTTTTGAAAAAGAAACTCAATGTTTTCAACTAATGTTTCAAAGCAAAGTTGATAAAGATTAGCTTCAACTCGTAAAGAAGACAACCTCGATCTTTTGTCACTTAACACAAAAACTTAAAACTTTTTAAAGTTTTAGTTGTAATATTTTATAACCCTGATATTATTCCAAGAAAGGCAAAGATTTTATTTAATATTCGCTTTACTCCAACTGGTATTCAGTTTTAAAACATTTCTTTGTGATATTTTTTAGGGGGGGGGGAATTCTGAGATTCGGTTTTCAAATGGAAACCACATACCTATTTAGAATGATAGATTTTGTTTCTTTACTATTGAGTACAGCTTTTAATACAATACAATTTGAAATATAAATGTAGGTTTTACTGAGTTTAATTGTCTTGTATTGGAAACCTACGTTAAAATTTTCAAAAACCTTTTCATTACAATGTACAACGTCTTAACGTTATATACACTCTCTTTAAAATAAGACTATCGGCTTAATTTAAAAGGTTTCGTTTCATACACTTGATTTATTTTAAAGAACCAGAACTCTACAAGTTATTATGTATTGAACCAATGATTTTGATGGAAAGTTGATCGAAACGTACACATACCTTCAAGAAATGAAACCGTGTCTTTAGCGACATTTTTCACACGATGAATAATTCATTACAATTAAACTACTAAACAATTTATGTACAGCACATAAAAAATGGAACACATAAATACAGCAGTAGGAATAAAACAAACAGTAATGAGATTCATACAATTGAAAAAATGTAGATTTCTGAAATATGAAAGATGTGAGTAAACGTGTCAGAAAAATTTTACGGGCTATCGGAATGCATAAATATTTATAAATCACCTAATTAAACAAACCTTTTTAAATTGTTATGATTTCTAAATTTTAATAGGATTACATTTGGATCTGATGGTTTAGGCTTAAAATAACCATTCTTTTAGAAGTAAATAGGTTCAATTAATAAGTATGAAACGTTTGAGTTCGAAACGAAACAAGTGTTATAACTATTCGAAATGTTTTCTTTCAGGAGCTTGAAGACATTATTTATCTCAATGTTCGGCATCAAAAGGATTTTCAGAGCAAAGACGGAATGCCAAGATTTTTCTTCAGCTGCCCAAATGCTCTCGTAGAATACAGATCGGGATTACCTTAAATTCTAGCTTATTGACATTTTGGTAACATTTGGCGTTACAACTAATTGTTTGTTGACCAATGCACTATCATATTTCAATTCGCAATTCTTCGGAATTTTTATTGAAAAAAAATTTCCGAAGAATCGTATATGCTTGACCGGAAATACCTCTTATAGTTGTTGCAGTTATTAAGAAGATGCAACAAATATTCTACCTAGTTTGGAAAAATTATATTAAAGAGACGTACATGTAAGTTTAAAAACATGCCAATGTAACAGGCTATAATAGGGCAAAAGTACCAAAATTCTTTTTAAATGAGGGCATTTCTTTGTACTTGTGAATTGAAAACTGTAAAATATGCGTTATTTAAGCACCTTTTCTAAGGATTAACTTTTGAGTCGGAACTCATGGAGAGTGAATTCACGCTAGACGATTTCAACATATGTATTTCCTTGAATATCTAATGTGTTGAAAACTGCAAAATATTTCTTATTTAAAGATTTGCGCACCCTTCAGAAGAGTTACGAGACTGTCGAGTTCAGGAAGGCATTTGAGGAATATGAGGTTTCAGTATATTTTTCAGCGCCTTCTTCGTAATTTTTTTTTGATATAACATACGAAATTAGTCAGTTTAGTTTACCAAATAATTCCAACTGACTATTCCAGAGAATATAAAACTAATTATTCGATACAAATTGTCGGCATCATGAATTTGCGACGACGTTATTTCGAGAGAAACACGTTTAGAAAGTTAGACGCTATAAGAAAATATACATGCTGAAAGTTTTGGTATCTTCTTAGGTTGGTTGTATGCTTCGAATTAGTACTTGTGCCACTGGTGTATAAAGCATCGAATAATAGTCCAGAAAATTCAATTAGGAGAAAACACCCAAAATTTCTGATTCGCTGTTTTGTCGGGTTGCCGACGATACAACTAGCTGAAGAAAAAGAAGCTTATACCATAAAGATGTAACTAGAAGTCCAGCTATTTTCGTTTGAATATACCATCAGAAAATAAGTGTTTTTGTGCATTTGAAAAGCATAAATTCATGCACAGAATGGACAACTTTTTCCATTTTAATGTCAAAGTATTATGCCAAATGAAAAGTTTTCATTCAGAACCACACAAATCCACTTTAAAAAAAATTGTAGGTATCGTGATAAAATGATATAATGAATAAAACATTATTACGTGTCGTAGAAAATTGTTTCATGTAAATTTTGTCAAACCCATTCATCCGAAGTCCTGATAAAAAATAAGGTAGTTTCGTTGTAAGTAAAATATCAAGAATGCATTTCACTAAATTATATTTATTTGAAAGTAAAAAGTCTGTTAGATTTTATTAGACGATAATTATTCATTTAAAAGTACAAACATGATGTTTTGCCAACGATTTTTATTAATGTTTTAATATTTTTATTTTTAGATTTATGTATTTATCTTTATAGAATTAAATTTACGTATTTAGCTTTATTGATATTCTTTTGCTATGTTTGTTCAAAACGGAGGAAAAACAATTAATCGCTAGATGTTCCTCAAAAATGTCGAGATAAAAAGTTAATATGGTATTAATATTTAAAAAAAATTATTAACTTTTATCACTCTTTCCTATTCTTCTATCGACAAAGAAAATATATACATGCAAGAATCTACACTTTCAACCAAAAGCAGAGAAAAGAATAAATAATTGTCTTTTCTGCAATTTCACTAAAAGCGGATTTGTTGGTTTTGAATGAAAACTTGTATGAAATATTGCATATAATGTCCATTAGAACAATTGAACAAATCCCAACGAAATTAACCCTTTAACAAAACGATAAATACTAGAGTGAATTTATTTATAAATCAAAACACCGTTATCATATGCTGTACATTTTATGTGCAACGTTTCAATCGTCCCAATTTCATACATTTTGGTATGCTAAGTATCTTATCACAAGGAGGAAACCGCAGGAGTTCGATTGTTTTTGGAAGCGTCCGGGGCACAGGCGAGCGAAGCGTGTTCATCCGAGACGAACCACGATTTAGTGTGGGTGTGGGCCTGGAGTTGCCTGCTCTTGCCGACGACGTTAACCTTCGAAAAAACCTGTGGTGCGCGCGAGTGCTCGTGCCCACGTGATGACGGCGGAACTCCCGTCCAACCAGAAGTACGTGCGTCACAGCCTCCTCCCCTCCCCTCCCCACCAACAAATCACAAACTAATAAACAATACCGAACGAAAAAATAAATTTTTTTTTAAATAAAAAACAAAAACTTGTGGAGAAAGATGATCACCTCTGATGGAAGGGAAGGAATGTAAATAAAACTCAAAGGAGAGGACATGGATTTCTAGCAGAGGCGGGGATTCCAGTCCGAAGAGAGGGGGATAGGGCGAAAGGGAGAGTGGGATGAGAGAGAGAGTGAGAGGCCTGAGGAAAGGTAGGATCAGACAGACAGACAGGTAGAATCTGGAAACGGCGCGGTTTTAAAAGACCCATCACCTGCCGACGGCGAGTTAGTATCTCCTCTTCCCTTCTTGACATGCCCGCGTCTCTCTCTCCCTCCTGAGGATTATACCCCCGTACGGATCTCCATCCACTTTCACTCGGTTCGGGTTCTCCTCGCCGGAGACAAAGCCTGGCTTCTTCGTTATAATTCCCCAAATCGCTCCGGTGTTTATTTTTTCACCACTCAGCTTCTCAGCCCTAGTTTTTAAAAAAGCTAGCGGAGAGAGAAAGAAACAAAAAACTAAAAACCTTCCTTCACCAGCAACCGGCTTGGGTTCTTCGACGGTCCAGCAGACTCCTGGGGAAATAGGTTACGTGCGTTTAACGGCTGGTTGCTCACTCTCTCGCTCGCAGAGAGAACCAGTGATAGTTCGGATTCACTTTTATTAGCAACGGAGCAGAAGCAGTCGCCTGTCCTGCTTCTTCCTTCCCAAAAAGCACGCCTAAGCCCACCGCTCTTGTTAAAAAAAGGTGCCTTCCAGCAGTGCTTCTGTTACTTGATAATCCTTTAAGCCATCCAGTGTCTTAACTTGTTAGCTTAAAAATCCATCCTCAGGAACCGTTTTTACAGGCAAACAAGAAGGAAGAGGTGATTCAGAATGGTGCCGACTTACTTGGTGTTCTCGGTGGTCCTGGTAGCCCTGGCCCGGGCGCAAGAAGGGGGTCCCGTGTACCCGGATGGTTCGATCCGGCTGGTGGGCGGCCGGAACCCGACCGAGGGCAACGTCGAGGTGTTTTACCGTGGACGGTGGGGTTCCATCTGCGACGACGAGTGGGACATTCGGGAAGCGTACATTGTCTGCAAAATGCTCGGATACAACAGGGCTGTGAGAGCCACCTTTAACTCACAGTTCGGACGTGGAAGGGGTAAGTACCTCCATTTATGTGAATTGTCTATGTAATCATTTTCCCAATACACTAGAACCCTGATTATCAGTGGTAATGGAGACCGAGGTCACCTCGGATAACCAGAAAATAGCATAATACGGACGTAGTAACACAAAACAATCTAAGCGAAATGCAAAAAAAATACTGTGCTACATGTTACTACTACTGCTACTACTGGAAGATTCATAAAGCTAAGATTCAGAATAGCCTATACTCGAATTAGTGGCATAGTATGTATTATTTGTGATAATTTCACAGTAAATCTGGTCGTGAGTTACGTACCTTGTAAAACTCTCGTAAAAATTCCTTAACATTATGCAATTTCACAGTACTTTCTAGCCTCTTTGAACAAAGTGCCCACACTCTGCACGAAGCTTAAAAATACTCGATAACAAATTCGACTCGGATACCGTAAACACTCGGTTAATCTGCGTTCTTATAATCAAGGTTCTACTGTACTTATAATGTCTGGTTTCTCTAATTTATAAGTATCATAAAATACCTTACTTATAATACTTATATCGTAATGAACCAGTGGTTAGGATGCCTGATTTCTCTAATTTAATAGTATAATTAGTCTTTCTGGCAGCAAAAACATGACCATAGAGCGAGAAATTCAAGATTTAAATAACTATTTTTATAATTGTGGATGTTTTAAGATTTTTAAAACTGCACTAATATAATTATGTTCTTTACAAACTCACTATGAAATTCATCTGTTGTCTGTCTAATACTCTGTTAGTTTACTAGATAAATTCAAGCACTTGCCATATTCCCTTCCAAAACCTAATTCCTAATTACCTCTGCCGATAATAAAATGTCCACTCGAATAACACAAAGAAATTTTGATGCTATTTAATAGCGTTTAATTAAAATAGGCTATAGAGAATTATGTAGACGAAATAAAAGTTCCTATGTTCATAAGTGTGAACTAAATCTTCTCTGAGGAATTTTGTAAGTATTCAAATTTTCTAATGCTAGTACTCTTGAGACTTAAATTGTTATCATATATTTATATACGTAGTTTCTGTCTTAAAATTATAAAACATTACTTTGATTTCGTATTTTAATGTTTATATGTTAGAATACTGCTCTCTTAGGATTAAATAAAGTCTAAATGATTTTTGAAATGAGTAAAACAGATACAATAGTCTACAGAAAATTTTTTCAATAAACCTAATGTATGGAATCTTCATAAAAAATAGAACATTGTAAAGGGCAACTTTTACTTTTTCATCAATTATAAAACATTTTGAAATGTTTTCACTGATTTTGTTTAGTTTTTTTTTCTTGAAAAGTTATTCAATATACATTTTCAGAAATTAAAAATATTAATCGTTGTGATAATGTGTACATAAAATTTAGTTGATGTGTTTTAAACGGATAAAAAACCTTTTATTACAGTAATTTTTTAAAATATTTTGATGATTAATATTTTGTTATACGAATACTTTCAATATAAGTACCATTACATAGCCTATAAGCAGCTGCTTTTAGCTCCCATTTCAGAGCCAGAACTATTAAATGATGCAATATTCTTTCATTAATTGTAAACCCTTTAGATTTTAATTTTTCAACTTAATATACTTTAAACTACAAAAAATCTATTAAAACGTTTTAGAAATTTTAAAACTATGATACCTTTAATACAAAAATGAAAATAAAAAATATATATTTAATTTCAGGGGGGCATTTTTCTATTTTCTATATCTGAAATGCAAAAATTAAGCAATCGATTAATTTTTATAATGTATAATTAAAGCCAAAAATGTGTTGTTTTTAATTTGAGCTTTGTGACCAAAAATTGATTAAAAAAGAACATATATACGTTTTGAGTATAAAAAGTCTAGTATTACTTGTCTATGGGAGTTGTTTACCAATTTTTAGATCTCTTTCAAAGAAATGAAATGTAACATTAAAATATAAATAGCGATTTGTCATGAAACACATAAATTGGTAAAAGTACATTGTCTCTTTTACACATTCTGTTCTAGTAAATGAAATATTAGAGCTAATTTTGTAAGCCATTAAAAATAGTTGCACCTGACAAAACTACGGTTTCGTTAAGCTCAATTAAAAATTTCCCTCACAATCATTTCTTTAACAGCCCCATTGGCATATTTATTGTTTACCTACATATTAATAGGATTGAGATGTGCAACAAATCTAATTTCCGTTTCATTCAACGAAAATATTTTCGCAACGTATGTATAAAATATTTTTACCCAGAGTTTTCTTTTTCGAAGAGAAGAAAAAAATTAATTCGAAACGCTGGAGTTGAGACACGCGACGAAGATGCCTACAACACTTCCTAACTTCCTTTTTTACAAAAAAAACAAAGAATGATAAAGCAAACAAAAAAATGCAACTGAAATTGTTTCTGCATGGTAGAACAATCATGGCAGCGTGCTACGGGAGCTCACCTTTTATGCTATTATTTTTTCGCTTTCTCCTCATACTTTTTCTCCCTTTGATACGTAAATCGAAAACCCTTGACATCTTTTCATTTTTGATCTCCGCTATTATTTTGTTTCTCTGCCAGCTGTAAATAGGCAACCATCATTTATATCAGTGCGATAGTATTTCCTGTGGTATTGGCCTAAATTGAATGAGAAAGTGACAATTGTTTGTTAACCAATGAACAAAACCTAGAAACTATGCATCATTATAAAATACTGTTTGTCATGGCATCATCATCAGTTATATCGCAGTTTGGCGACAAAAAGAATAACGATTGTCACAATAGCGTCTATTTGGATGGGGAAATTAGTGAAAATATTTCATCACCAAATCGTTTGAATCTGCTTAGGTTTTCGTACTATTTAAATTCGGAATCTTATTTCACACTTAAATTCGGCTAAATAATTTAACCATCAAATGGCACAAGAATCGTCGAAATATTTTAGGCTTATTATTCAAGTCTATTTCAGAACGTAATTTGCAGATACTTCACTAAGTTGGGATCTAATATATTGAAATTAATTTGACTTAAATGTTTTAAGAAATCTTTTAAATTAAAACTTAGGGATCTTAAACTTATAAGAATTTGTAATTTGTTTCACTTATTTATTCAATTAATTGTTACCCCCGCATAGAATTTGAGAAATATATATCCTTTTGAGAAATATATATCTCCTGTTAATGTATCTTCCATAATTGGGTATGAAAGCATCTTTAAAATTGCCTTATATCATATTTAAATCTTTATGTAATTAGGTTTATTTTCACTTACTAGTACAGATCGCAATAAATAGTTTTAATTTTCACGTTAATAGAGCTTAGAACTTGATATAAACAAGTAAGAAAATACACAGCTTTAATAGTTTACTAAAAACACATTTATACGTATTTAAAAAGTTGTAGAAATATTATTGTATTTTGTATATGAATTCATTTGGGGGGCATGTACTTATGAGTTTAATTAAACTGCAAAGAAAGTGAATCAAATGTTAAATAGCCACAATCAGTTGTTTCAATGGTACTGTCTTCTATGTTCTTTGATGGTCTTTTTAATACTCTGAGCATCACGAAATTTCTGAGCACTGTATTATCACTTTTACTTCATCACATTTAATGAATGACATTTCTGTTGAAAGAATCCTAAGAGACATATTCGTCAAGAAGATCAAACATGGTTAGGTCATGCGAGGAAGACTTAGTTGCAGCTCAGATGTGTATGTCTACGCATCCCTCAGAGATTAGATTTCAATTAATTTAATTAGTTACCAAAAATTATAGTGTGAACTAATAATTTCTTTATGAACAGAATACGAATGATACTTATAAAGCATATGGTAGGTGGGTATCTAATTAACGTCACATTGGAGCAAAACAACGGGCTATTGGTTGCGGTCCGGGATCAATCCCAAAGGGAAAGGTCCGAGGACAACACCACGTAATTTGATACCATGGTCAGATGACAAGATAAAGCATATGGAAAGATAGTATTGTTTTATTCTATTTTTTATTAGATCTAGAGTGATAGTTTTTAGGGGGGTATTTCAATTAACATCACACTGGAGCAACACAACGGGCTATTGGTGACGGTCCTTGATCAATCCGAAAGGGAAAGATCCGAGATTGTTTTTACGATGTGCTCACACGCACACAACATGACATGCGAGATAAAAAAATAAGGTTTCCCTTACGAATTTAATAAATCATCAACAAAAGAATATAGAAAATTAAGATATCAAGAGAGAAAAGTCTATAGAATAAAATTCTTTATTAGCACTTTCTTTAAGTCAGTTTAAGTCCTTCATTTCATTTCACAAAACTATATAATCTCTCCAATATGCGACCGATTTTTAAACAGGAATAGAAAGACACTTTAAATGCTCATACGTCGAACTGCGATTAAAGTATCTAACGTCTAATGACCAAAGTATCCCAACCACAAACATTAGGTCATTAAGAAAGTTTAGAGGTAGACACAGATTGTGACATCATCATCGAGCGAGGTCGAAAACGAAAGTGAGGTCGGACAGTAAAGAGAACGTGTGCTTGAATTCCTTAAACTAAAGCCTTAGAAAAACTACGTTCGTATCAGGTAGGGGACTAATTTTAATTTCAGTAAGTAAACTAGAGCATGCAGAATTGAACCTTCACTATATTATTATACCTGAGCTAAATTGTATAAACCACATTTGATTACGTTTTTCAAATTTTGGGAATTACGCAAATTGTCTCATAGGTATAATGGTGTAAATATTTAGAAGGTCACACCACACTAACCACCATATTTGGAATCGGAGAATTAATTATTTGATACATAAAGTTTCTAATGAGATTTGAAATCGTAATTGGAATTTTGCCAGTAGGATTATTTTTCTTATATCAAACACGTGGCTCAGTGGGTTTGCCCAATCTGCGCGTTGTACGTTGCACAGGTTAGATCCCTGTAACTTACCATGGGTTTCTTTCATTTGTATCAGTAAAACTTTGTGTATGTAAAGTATTTGACGTTTCCTGTCTTGTGTTTATCGCAGCTGTACAAATATAGCCATTAGGCCATCAAATCCAGCCAAACAACCTACAGCAAATTCCCGTACATAGATGTATACTAAAATATTTTTTCGAACAAAAAAGCTTTTCAAATATGTCTTGTGATTTTGTAATAAAAAATATACGATTTTTGTTTCTAAGAAACTTGTTTGTTAACTTGAAGATATTCCATTCAAAGAGAATTAAAGTACTTTGGTGGTAAAATAAACTAATCTTCATAAAAGTTATTATTTCTATCTTTACACCCATCGAAGACAACCATTTCGTTCTTTTCGCACTTATAAATTACATCACTATAATAACATAAATCCGTTGATCTCAGCACGTCATCAAGCCTTTTCATCACCTTGGAAGAAAAAATGAACTCTATCATTTGATATGCATTTATAAAAAACATATTTCATTTCACCCTATCAGTCCTTGAATCGCAAGTGACATCATTTACATATCTTTTCAATCACACACACAGCAGTGAGAGGCTTAACAATCAGTCTATGGTAGCCGTTGTATTAAGAAAGGCGCGTACATGTAGCAGTCAAATTTTACCGTTTGGCACACATCGCTGATCTCATACATAGCAGTCGACTCGTGAATTTCGACAATTTCGTTTTCATTCCGTCATCATTTTCTCACATGGCTGACGGGTGCCCAGCTGTAACCGTAACGCTGACACATCGTAGATTGTGCCAGTACAGGAACGAAATCTCCCAAGCCGTAGATAGTTTTTATGCATGGTGGGAAAAAAAGCGTTTTTTATTGGAAATATGCAAAAAAGGATGTTAAATATTAGTATTCTTCGATAGTTTGAATTGTTTTTTAAAGAAACGTAATTGAAAGTATTGCTGTGAATCGGCAATGACATTTTTTTTATCAAACCCAAGGTTGAGAACAATACCCAAGCTTAAAAAGTTAATTTTACTTGTATGCTTTTGTAAGAAGTATTTTTTACAATAAAATATATTTTTAAAATTTATAACAGATACAAATATTTGTATTATAAAAAAGTATCAGTTTTTCGTGCTTTGCCAATTGCTTTTTTCGAAGGAAAGTATAGAGCACAATCTTGAAACACTACGAACATGAAATTTGCCCCTAGACGAGAATTAAATTTTATTTACAGCTCTTCGAAACGGTTCGACGAACTTCGATTATTTTTCTCTTCAGTTTTTTCTTAAAAATTAAGTTCCACCTAAACTTACTTTTGTTTTCTATAGAGTTTAGTTATTTTAATTTCATTTTTCACAGATTACAGTAGCTGTTGGAAGGCACATACAAATCTTTTCAGTTATTACCATGTGTAAAATAATAAAACATGTTATATAATGGGACTATTGATAACTTGTCTGAACAAACTATCGCAGAGCAAGTTTTTAATTACTTTTGAAACTTGTAATTATACTTTTATAAAAATTTCTCAAACCCCAATCCTTTTGATATAAATAGAATATCAGTTGAATGAAGCAAAAAGATGAGCTTCCCATTTTTGACTTGCTTCGAGAAAGCAGCAGCATTTCAAAATCAGTGGCAGTATAAATTACCTATTTCTTCTCAACGCTGAAAACTGAATGAGTGGTTTTCGTTCATCTCTTTTCTTTCAATAGCAGGTAGGTCAATGACCAGATTCGAAGAGCGTCTAGCTGAAGAATAGGTACTTACGAGCACATTCTAAATGCATCCGATTCACAGTTAGCAAATCCGTCGTGTTCTAAGAGGAATACGTGAAAGTGATGATAATTGACTGTGTTTGTGTCTGATTTCGCCGCTGCATTGAATGGGGATGAGCATTCAACGGCAGCATGTTTCCTCAAGCATTTTTGGCACAGATAAGTGTCATATTTAAGCTACTTGGTCGAATCTTCCCTTTCATGATGGGAAGAAAATAAAATCTAGAAGTGACTATATTTGAAAATTCTAGTGCGAATCCATGGTGATTTTTTAGTTTTCTCAGAAGTAACGTGATTACAGTTGGCATTTTTCTGAAATATTTTCGCTAATTAATCAATGCAATGCAAATCAAGTTTCACTTGAGAGTTTCTTAATGAGGTAAATTACTATTGAATAAAATCTCCCGAGTACAGACTATTGACGAATTCACCCCATCTGTCACAAAATTTTAATTTGCCCCCTACATAAGGGTTTATTCAAAAATACTTCTAATCTTATTTTGGGGGCTTTTACCCGGAGCTTTGCCCACCTCGCTAGCAACCAGCGAGTTGTTTGGTGGTGCAGGTTCGATTCCTGTAATTTGCCTTGCCGTATTTCTCCCTTCTGTATCGCTAACACTTTCTTTGTGTGTATGTCCAATACTTGGCGTTATCTATCTTGTGTTTCCGCAGCTTGGCTTTATTATGACCTCAGCCATAAAATCCAACCAACCACAAAATTTTATAAATTGAAAAGCATGCATGTTGGAACAACCTTAGATCGTGTAAGAATCATTTTAAACATTTCCCTCTAGGTTTATTTCTGCACTTTTTCATAGCCCGTTGTGTTGCTACAGTGCGACGTTAATTAAAATACGTACACAAATACATACATCTACACTTTTTCTCCCAATCCTGGGTCCGCAATCCACTATCATTTTGTTCTGTTATTTTATATATAAATAAATCAGCTGCTTAATCCTTAAAATCCGTGATCATGACTGTTTCAAATTTAATAGTTTCTAGTACTTGATTTGAAGGTAGATAGAATTTTAAGTTGAGATATCCTAGTTCTAATTTGGTAATCTAAATTTTAAAAATATATTCCCTCACAGACAATTTTTTTATTCTGTCAAATTCCGAATCAGTTCATAATACATTGACGGTTTGGATCCAGAAGTCTGATTCTCTGACTGGAACTTCCGATGTTCTAATCCGTGCATAAATTTTCCCTGACTCGCTCGTAATTCATTCCGAGTTGACACCGACTAATGTCCGTCTGGAGGATGTGAGAAAACGCACGCGAAAACTACTTAAGCACATCACTGCTCGTTCCGTTGAGGAAACGCCGTTGTCACTGTGAATAATTATAAAGTCTTCTATCAATTTGTTTTCGGACAAAACGAAGAGTTTTTCCTTTGTTCCACTTCAGTAGCATCGATGCTATTTTTAGATGAAAAACGGCTGTTTGTTTTGTTTCTAACAGTTTATGCTGTGAAGCCGTTGATGAATTTGCGGGTGCGCTAAGATCCATTCTTTGTTTGGGGAATTAAAATGGATTGGTTGTCAACTACTGAATTAAATGGAACATACCTTTTTACGCTTGACTCAAAAATCGTTAAATCACAGAATGTTTTTGTTGCTAAAAATACTTAAATTGAAGTAACCATGTTTGTTTGATCCACTCAATAGGCGGTTGGCGTAAAGCATTATATTTTCTCAGCCATCTATAATTAATGGAAAGAGCTCAGTACCAATGTAATTTTGACCGTTATTGTAAGCTACATTTAGGTCTTTTAGTATCTTTATTTAAAACTATTTGCACATATGAAACCCTTTATTTCTGAATATTTATTATTACTATAGGTCGTATGAATACCATTGACACTTATGAGCCTTCAGCGCATGATTCTCTAAACAGTGAAAGTGTGCAATTTATAAAATATTTTCGGTATTTATATCAAAATATTTTGTCGCACTTTTGCAACCAATTGAAAAGCTATTTACTTAAATAAATTTTAGAATATAATATGAAGAATACTTTTGAGAAAATAAAAAATAGCACTTGTTATTATAAAACTACGTTTTAAAAAAATATTTTTATAGCCACTTAACTGGTATAGTGGTCATAGCGTTTTGTTTACCATTCAATAGATCCCGGATTCAAATCTCGGTATGTATATGCATGGATGTTGCGCCATCTACATTTAGCTTACAGAAAACCCTCCTCGTATATAGTTTTCCAGGCATTTTACATTTTGATATATAGTGTGTTATTTATATAACTACAAAAGTAAGTTATTCTACCACATACGTTTGTAAGAAGTTACATTCAAGTAAAAATAAGTCAAATTATCTACTTTCTCTCTTATACTCGTTCTATAAGTGTGTGATCATTCCACCACATTATACGACTGTAAAAGCAAAACGTGCATTTGTACCTTACTGTCTGCAGCATCTCGGATAAAATCTGCCTGCATAGCCAACAATAGCGTCTGAAAATAAAACGCCATTCCGTCACGGCATCCAAATCGGATTAACGATGATACCTGCATCCAGTAAAACCTTTCCGCAAAAGTGAAGCCAATGCCACCTTGTTCAGCCATGATGTTGAATGGAGTTTTGGCACGGGAGTAATAGAAAGACTCGTTGGAAAGAAAGAAAATCATTGGATGATCTTGAGTTTCTGAATGTGAAAAAACTCCTTCTGTTCTGGATGCTTTCATTATTCTTTCCGTAATGCTATTGTTAAGTAGTGATCTAGTTATGAAAGGACATGCAAGATCCTGAACATTCATCTCACGAAATGTACATTATGATTCTCAAAAAGAGAAACTCGCAGATCTAATCTCTATAGAAAAATATTAAAAAATTATTTTCGGCTCGTATGTTTTGGGAATTGTTTTCTTAAATATCCATGCGTAGATTAGAAGTTTTTGAATTTCTTCAATATATAGCATCAAAATATGATCAAGAAATATTTTTCAAAGCATTTATTAATCAAATATTTCATTGGTTGAAATCTACTTATACGTAAAAGCTCCTAAAAATGCAAAAAAGAATAGTAAACATTGATTTCCAGATCCTGAAATTTCTTCTAATAAATAAATAATTATGATGCGCTTAAAAGGAAAATTTTACCTCAATCTTTAGGAAATGTTTAAAAATTATTTACGACTCTATTCTTAAAATATTTTAAGGAAATTTTTTCTAAGCTTTCATGCCATATTTATAGGCCTTTGATTTTACTTTAGCATCAATATGACAAAGAAATATTTTTTCAAAACATACTTTAATCAAATACTTCATTAGCCGTAGAATAATTACTAGTATACTGACACATTAATAATTTTCAATACAATTGCATAAAGTAACGCTTCTGTTTTTCTTTCTTTATGTTGTAAATACTAATAACAGAAATAGTAATGAATATTTGTGAATAAATGTGTTAAAAATGACCTTTATTAGTATCTTTTCCGATTTTAATATTTAAACATATTGCAGAAACGCTTAATATTAAGTTAATTTCGAGAAACAAGAGTTTATAGTATGATAACTATGTGAACACTGCTATTATAAGGTTATTCTGTTGTCAGATCAACCGAGATGCGGCGTATACTGGCTCGTGCATACTTAACAATAAGGATATTTGCCTAGGTTGGATTAAAAATCATGCGAGTCATGATGAAAATGAAGAAACAGATAGATTGGCAAAAGCTGGAGCCACAACGGAATATATAGATTAGGAAGTGAAATGGTCCAGGAATCATTGCAAGAGGGGAAAACTCTGGCTACTTGCTACGTAGCAAAATGAAGGGTAACAGGTAGGAAGTTCTAAGGGTGTTGCCAAGAGTGTCACTGAAATCAGCAAGTTTAACCAGGAAGGAGAGACTCTTCTTTACAGGATATGGTTCATTTCTGTCTTAACTGAAGAGGTTTATAAACATCAATTCGTAAAATTGCTCCTGTAGATACATTAGCACACCTCTACACTAAATCATCGTCACCTTACAACATCATGGTATATGCGGACACCTGCCAATCACCTTAAAATCGCGTGGCTCTGGAACACTGATTATAAAAAACGCTCTGGGGTTAAAATTATTTGCATGGGGATCATCATAGGCACTCATCAGGTCTTGATAATCCAAAGAGATTGACTTTAATATGCATTATATACAATATAATATAGCATGATGTATATATAATGTAATATAGTATGATATGCAGAATAATATAGTATCTATCATAGATCGACGTAATTAATGTATCGATGTAATAATTTATAGATGTAGTAATTAATATGCGAAGAACCTGACATTTCGAATAGACATTCCACCTCGGGAGCATGCTCTATTCATCGTAACAACACTCATTTAAACTGATAGTGTCTCACAATACTAGGCACGGTAGTGTTTTAAGGTGTTAGTAGTAGTAATCCCCTACTTTGAAATTTATTATGGAGAAGGAATATAATACATAGACGTATAGAATGAAAATTTTCAAAATTCTTCTGAAGTCCAGATTTCAATTTGGTATAAAAATTACCAACTTTGGGAACCCTGCAAAATGAAATCATGGCCACACTACTGGCTGGCTAGTTTCAATTTCCTCTCTTTAACGTTTTCCAATGGAGTTGTGACCAGTCTCGTTTCGATAAACCCGGATGCCTTTGAAGTGAAGCGAAGACATTCTCCAGCGAGGCTAACACATGTCTCCGCGACTTAACAAGTGCCGTTGGCTTACTTTCGATTCGATTCCTCATCATTCTGCCTTTCTATCTGGAGGGGGAAACACAAAATGCGACGGCTTAGCAGAAGGAAAGAAGGGTGTATATAATAATTGCTTTTGTTCCCCTCGACACAGCGAGTCACGAATCATATTTGTTCCTTTCCGAGATAGTAATAATAAAAAATGAGAGAGCAATTCATCGTTTTCGACTGCAATTTCCGTATGATGTCCATCACATTTTTTCTCCCTTTGTTCTCACAATTCTGATATTAAACGAGGTTACGCAAGAAGAAGAGAAGAAGTGAATGACGAAAAAAGTACTTGAAAGCTGCAGAATACTTCAGTTGAGAATTTTCGAAAAGAATGGGTGAATCCCTTTCTTTTATGCAACGGAACAAGTGTGATTCTGAATGGGCAGTTGATTTCGACTTAATAGTTTCACATTACTCAGAAGTTCCTTTTAAAAATGTTTCATTTTTGTTCTGTTTGGGGTTTTTGTTGAGGAAAACGATTGCGTTGTCTGACTTTCGTGATTGACTGAAACTAGATCTGTAAAATGGAATTTTTTTATAGAAAACGAAACCTGGTTTTTGTTAATGATGTATGAGTATGAATGAAACTGACTTTTTTACCTTAATAGTTATGAACCTGAATGAATTCATGATAGAATTATGGCCTCGAAATGTTTCCCAAGATTTTTCTACATCAAAACTTAAGTCATTAACATTTATATTTTTCAACAAAATTGAATTCCTCTCTCACTTTCCTTTATTTAGTGGGGTGACAGCTCAGGTTTTGACCTCGTCATCGGACCGTAGTTCAAAATTACGAGGTGTTGTCCTCCGATTTTTCCCTTTGGGATTGGTCCTGGTCGTCGCCAATAGTACGTTGTGTTGTTGCAATGCAACGTAACTATCTACCTACCTTTATTTAGTCTTGATTCATTAATAGAGAATGAATATTGCCATTTATTTTAAGCATTACTTCTGTTTTCTTAAAAATATTATTTCAAGATCTGCGTTCCTTTGTACAAATATCACTTTATTAAACTGTACAATCAAAACACATCCTTACATTGATTTTTTGTAAATCAATGATGAAAAATCACAAGCATAAAACGTTTCATTTATATTCTACAAATATTTAAAACATTTAAAAATATAGCAAAACTTTATGAAGTAGTAATTCTGAAATTAAAGAACAAAATGATAATCACATGTTGACCAAATATTAATATTTTAATTTAAAAAAATGTTATCCTGTTACAAAGTACAATCTAATTCGTTTGAGTGAAATGAAACTTAAAAGTTAGGATGATCGCCGATGTTAGATTATAATTTATTGAGTATAGTACATTCAAATGAATTTACGCAGTACAAATGCAAATACGTATATACTAAATGCTAATTTGTTATTGTCATAAAGTTATAATAATTATAAGACGGATTGTGTGCATTCATGCCACCCTCATATGCTGTAATCCCAGGTGATGTCCCGCCAAATTTGGCGAGATCCCGTGGGATCACTGACTAAAAATAGGACCAAATAAGTTGCATTTGGATTCTTGTTTGATCTCTTTCGACGAAGGTGCAACTCTTCGGGTACTCAACTTGGTGAATACAACCATCCTGCGTGGACAATAAAGTCCAAGTATTCATTTACTAGCCATGAGACAACCCATAGCGATGTGATGAGAAAAAATACTCACAAATATTGTAACAAACGGAGTCCTCAGAATCCAGTGTAGCTTCATAAAGAACACCTTACAGTTCAAAGAAGAAATTTGTAGGGCATTTGGATCTTCAAATAGATAGTAAGCGGTTGAAAGTGTACTTTGACAAAAAATGTGTACAAATGTGTCCGTATTACTATCATTTACATAGACTTTAAAATACGTTTATTTTTATGAGCTAAAGCTGTTGAAATGTTCACAGTTTATCGCAGCAGCTCTCTTGCACATAAACAAACTTCCCAACCAATTTATCGTGAAAGCTGAAGGTCTATCTAACATTGTTCTCCCAAATTAAAACAAATCAAGCCTCCGCCCTACTTTTAAAACCTCTATTATACCACCCCCTTGACCAACCTCTCTCTCTCCCATCGGCTTCTGTCAGCCGATATTTCGTTATTCTACCTTTAATATAGGCCGTTGTCCTTGAGGTAGGCCTTTGCAGAACGTTGCTCCCGTATTCACGTGACACCGGTCGCGTAGGCGATTCAAAAGCCTTGACTGCCCAAGAAAGCATTCGGCTCACTTTGCTTGGAAACATTTCCACCTGCAAAACATTTAATCACATACAACCTAAACATTGCAACATAACGTTCACTTATCCCCTACAAGAGTCGAGTGTTGGATGTCTTGCATAGGTTGCGTACAGCAGTAGAGCATTGTCCTATTCACTTTTAAGGTTTTTCAATTAATTCAAAAGTTTGATTAAAAACGCAGCCTGTTTTTTCTTTCAACAGTATAGGATAAAGTTTAACTGTATAATAATAACGTTCGTAAACAAAAAGTGAAACAAAAAAATTTGTAGGCCATAATAAATTTTGTAAATTACAGACATTACGTTCGTTCACTTATCCACTTCAAGAGTCGAATGTTGGACGTCTTGTATTGCTTGTGTACAGTAGCACATTGTTCTATTCACTTTTAAGAAATTTTTTCAGCTCATTCAAAACTTTTTAGGATTAAAAGAAACAGCTTATTTTTTACTTTCAACAGAATAAGTGAGGGTTTTGCAGGAAAGTGATAATGTTCGTAAACAAAACGTAAAACAAAGAAAACATTTTGTAAACTACAGTAAATTTTTAAATTACAAACATTACGTTCATTTATCCACTTCAAGAGCGTAGTGCTGGACCCCAAGCATTGGTTGCGTACAGTAAATACTTCTTGTAAACCATAATAAATTTTGTAAGTTACAAACATTACGTCCCCTTGTTCACTTCAAGAATCGAGTGTTGGACGTCTTGCATAGGTTGCGTAAAGTAGAACATTGTCCTATCCACTTTTAAGATTTTTCTTCAATTAATTCAAAAAATTTTTGTTTAAAAGAAGTTTGTTTTTGCCTTCAACAGAATATGAGAGAATTTTGCTCTAACAACGATAACGTTTATTAGCAAAAGTGAAACAAACAAATATTTCTGTTTTTCTCAGTCATACAATATTTATTACGTAAAGGGGATAAAGTTAGGACCTCCTCAAGAAGTACGAAGGAACTCCAAAAAAAGACTGGTTGGTTGTGATGAATGGTGCAAAAAGACCCTATTTTGCCAAGCTGCACCAAATACAAGGTACACTACGTCAAGTAATGTATATACACATACATAGAAAGTTTTATTGACATAAAAGAGCGAAATAAGCCAAGATAAGTTACAGAAATCGAACTTGCGTCAACTGCAACAAGCAATGGGCAAATTCTTGGGCCACTGCTGCCCAAAAAATAAGATTGGAATTATTTTTAGAATAGTAAACGATATTTTATAAATCATATCCACTTTGAGCCGGTTTATTTATCCCTCATGCAGCAAAAAATACCACAGAGCGACAAACCCCAATCAATTCAAAAATCATGAATTCAATGAATGAAACCAATTTATTTCCTTGTTGATGTTTATTTAGACTTAGACCTCACTGCAAAAATTGATATACATGTTACATTTCTGGCGGCATTATAGCCTGTACTTCGTGCTACAAAAAATTGAGTCATTGCAGTTTGATAACACGTTTTTTAACTGATTCCCTTAAAAAAATTTAAGTATACTTTTTCCCTGTGGAAACTGATTTCCGAGTTTAAACTGTTCACATGTTAACCATCCAAAAGCACAAAACTCCTTCGTTGCTCTGTTGTCGGATCGCATGATCCCAAAATAAATCATAGAAGGAAAATCAGCTTAACCACTCTCTCAGATACGTTGTTTTGTGCGGTTTTAAAAAAACTTGCAATTCCTTTTCGCAGGCAGGACACTGACCCATTTCGCATTCGAGGTTACCGAAGGTGGCGGTCACGTGGTGAGGTCGCACTATGGCGGCTGACTACGTACACCGATGTTTCCTGAAAGTGCTTTCTGGGGATTTATTTTCATTGCAAAAGTGAAATGTTTGTCTTCGCCGAAATGGCCCGAAACTATATTTAGTCATCGCGACTTTACAATGTAAACACCGCGGGAATTGTAAATGCAGATGGAGTAACGGAACTACAGGTGGCTAATATTTCAAAATGGCTAGGGATACAGTGTTATGTCTTCACTGCTATAAATATACGCACGTCCAACCGTGTCACAGTGTCGTTTCCTTAACATGTTTCCCCTTTTTTGTATCAGAGAGTTATGTTTGCCAGACTAAAGCTTTCGGTTAAGAATTATGTCAGAAATACAAATACTAACCTGAATCCATCAGCTGTAACACACATAGATATATTAAATGTCCCCACTTTCAAGCAGGTTGACAATGTATGCAACACGTGTGTTTTATTTATGTTAGCCTATAACTCCGTTTGTTATTTGAATCCATATCAAGCTAGTTTTATCTTAATACTCTGACAAGATATTCATGAATAAGGAATAAAGTGTGAGTAGTATCTGAACCACTGAGTAGGAACGAGTCAGTTTGAATAAACAAATTCACCTTAGTATGCTTACTGCAGAAGATATGCAGGTAACTAATATAGGTTTTGTCCTACAAATTTGCTCTACGAGTTCCTCCAAATCTTAAAAATAAGCAACAGAATTTTTATTTTTGTGGCTATTTTTATGTTACTAATTACATTTTTAACTTAGTAAAAATAAAATCATTGAAAACTTTCATATTACCTCCACTCAAAATGTAAGCTCTTTCTCTTATAATTTATTGATTTTTCTCACGCACACAACTTTGCATCAAACTTTGAGAAAGAAGCATGGAAATTAATTAATTAACTGTTTAAATAGTTTAATTACACTTATTCTCCTAAATAAAATAGAGAAATTTTTAATTATAAAAATAATACAGATACAGAATTTCTGATTTTATAACTTAAATATTTATAAGAAAGATTCTTTTTTAATGAACGTTCATTTAACGCGGTTATATGTCAAGGAATCGACTGCAATCTCTTTAAATCTGAAAAGAAAATATCACACAGCACTTGTATACCCGTTACATAACAAAGTCACTGCATTTTCGGTTGCAAAACGCTTGAACATATTTCAGCGGAAATTATTTTTCCATTGAGAAAGGACGCGAAGTTTGTTTCCTAATTACCATCTTTATTTGAGGCAATAGTAATTAGAATCGTAACAGAGTGGAGGTAACAGTCGTAAAATCAGCAGCCAGTCTTGCGTCGAAACAAAATTAAATTGGACTCATTAGACTCCGCTATGCGTCGTTAACTGTGTTTATGAGTGTTGTTTATCAAGTACTTTTTTTGGATTTTGGTTGGAAGGATTTATATTTGCTTAGAAGATTATTAGATTATTTTTCATCAGACATTCACTTCTTTGATTTGCTATATTCTGTGTATTTTGTCTTTCGTGTGTTTCAGTTGATAAAGTACCTGTTATAGTTATAATTCAATGCATGATTAATTAGGCAAATGTTAAGAGTCATTATCTGAATTTAACCCTAGTCTTGACATTGTTGAAGAAATAAAAATATTAATCTATTAGTTAGCTAATGCAGCGAAATTTTCAGTTGGCTTCTACTTTTCAATTTGCTTCTTGGTGTAACCCATAAGCAACTACTTTTGATCGCGTAAATAAAATAATCTTGGAAAATTCTGATTGAAAGCCGCCTAACTGGTATAGTACTTATAGCGTTTGCCAGCCACACAGTAAGCCACAGGTTCGAATCTCGGTTAGTAAGTGCTTGGATGTGGATTACTGTACCTGTTTAAAGTAATATTGGCTTACCCACTGGATGCTTCTTCACAAATAGCCGTCATTTTCCCCTTATAGTTCCGAAGTCTGAAGAGTTCAGTGATCAGGCATTAGAAATTAAAAAATAAGTCTGTGTGAAAAGCTTTAAATTTAATTAACTTACAAATGTGAATGGAACTGATTTAATCCTTTTGTGAGTTATTTAACTGGATAATAAAGCTGCGTATCCTGATGTTTAAAATGATACAATAAAATCTAAAAGCTTGCAATAAACTATTACTTCTTGGCACAATTTAAAAAACAATGGCATATTACATCGCAACACCTGACCCTAATGAAAATCAAATAGTTAATTAATACGTTATAACAAATGGTTGCAATGACAACATTAGTACTTGATCCACACGAGTGGGAACTACAAAGCGTAAAAGAAACTTGCAAAAGAGATGAGATAATATCATTCATCCAGCTGCTTGACTTGCTCTTATTTGAAACGCGAATGTGTCTATCTCATGGTGATTATGCAAGACATGAAAATAACATCATACAGCAGCTACGGATTTATTAAATCAGCAGTAAATATCTTGTTTATTTTTAAGGGAGAGTAAAAGATATTTGCTACCGACTCTCATTTTGTAATTGATCAATCGTATGCAGCACTGTTTTTCAAGAACATTACCCTAAAAATACAAATTCAAACCTTGTTAAAATTATAAGCTTGTGAAATACCAAATACCCCTTAATTCCGTGGTGTTTATTTGTACCTTCAAAATCCTAAGTGTGTCAAAGGTAAAATGGGTGTTAGTTGAATTGGTTTTTCTGTTTGTTAAAAACACGGATCTTGTTATTACTTTGAATTGGTAACCTGAAACGTTTGGTAACCAGTTTCTTAACTTTGGCATAACTTGGCATGTTACTCAAATGAAATTTCAGAATGTCGCTTTTCTTAATTTCAATGCTAATTATCTCTAAATCGGTGATAAATAGTTTAAACGTAATTATTTTTTCTTCCTTTCGTAGCTTTCTTGGTGTTGTTGGAGTTCAAAAACCCTTTTATAGAAATGCATCTGTATTGTGAAAACTACCACAAAAATAATAGTTTAAAACAATATGAGAGATATTTTCAGTGCAAACAAACCAGCCAGAAAACGATTTTGCTTCCTGTTATCCAAACGCATGATACATATTGGGGTTCCCTTAAATGTAATGACGACGTTTGGCGTTTAATCTAATTGACGTTGACCAATAAACTATCAAAAACAAATAAGGAATTCAATCTTTTAAATTTTTATTGGACAGAAAAGGAAATCGTATTCGATGCACAAACCTGACGTCACTTCCGAAATACGTACGGGAATGAAAAAACACTACCGCCACCTACATTTGGCTTGATAGAGAAAGCCTCTCATACCTTAGAAATGCCGAATTATTCAGTAGCATATGTTCACAAAATGCTCAAAAATTATAAATGTTTCTGACATTTAGACGACCAAATTACAGCTGTTCTTCGATTGACATCTTAAAAGTTGGCATTTTAATATTTTGTTGTTTTTAAGAATCGACTAAAAATACATAGTCAAGTCTATTCTGTTTGGAAAGGATACTGTAGTAAATATGAATATGAATAAATTACAAAATTTAAACTCGAGGTTATCGAATTTTTTGAAAATGCACTTCTTAGAAAACATTTGCAATTCCATTTCACTTTCGAACTTGATCTGCATCTGAATGGGAGCGACAATATGCGGAAACGGAGAGAGGAAGACGAATTCGATGTTGCGCTTCCTCTCTTTTTCTCCAAGTATTTTGTATTTATTTCACACACCAAAGATTTAGCAATTTAGGTGAATGCATTAAATGCATCACGCATACACGAGTATTTAACTATCCCTATTTTTAACATTCCCTTGGGTGTCTCAGCTCAGGCATTACACTTGGTTCTTACATTCGTACGATGTCTGAAGTTATCTGAACCTTATCAGAACTGCTTCGTATGTTGCGTTCATTGCAGTACTCGAATTCTCTAAGCTGAAATTGTTGTGGAGAGGGTTTAACCTATGGAAAGTCTGTTTCATTCACGGAATTTTAGAAATCTTACAGCAAAAATGTTCTGTTCAATCCTTCAAATTGATTTTAAATTTGAAACTTAAGTTAGTTATTTTTGTTGATACTGTTGTTACCTTTTTGGAATCAGATAGAGGGTGGGAAAAGTTTTTGTTTCCGTATCATTTCATTCTTCGTTATTTTACTCCTTTGGTTAAGTATATCGAGTTAATTCAGTTTTGTGAATAATTTAACAGAATAAAGAAACATTTTATAACTCCTTTCAAAATTAAAAATATGCTTTCAATCTTCTCATTGATGAAATTGGTTCAGTAGAAACTCTTAAGAATCTGTAATAAAATCATTATAAGTATCATGAAATGAATTACCCGTAGAACAACAGTTTTAAATATTTGCATTATTTCAGGTAAAAACATTTAAGAGAATTTGAATTTTTTTTCGCAAAACTTAATTATGATATTTTAACCATTTTACGAATATGTCCATTGCAATGAGTCACTTCAACCTTCAATTGCAAATATATGAACATTAAGCAAGCTATTTATTTTTAATTTACTATAGAATTAAATGAATGGCAACTTACGAAGATATCGTGGGTTAATTTAAAATTAGGAAGTGTCCACGTTCACGCATAAACTATAGACATAACATAATGTATGCAAATTACACATTTGCATGTATGAATCCGTGGCTAGTAAAGAAATGACCTTATCTGGTTTCCAAGATTCACTCAAACGAAACATCCACCTATCCACCTTTGGAACAGAGATTGTAAAAACCCATTAAATTATTCAAGCATAATATTATTTGCAATTTTGTTTACAAAATTTTTAATAAATTCTGTTTCCTATATTTTTTTGTTTTAAAGTTACTTTCTGCGGAGATCCAAAAGCTTTTATAATTAGATTCACACACCATACATCAGGACCCAAAAATAAGAAGTTTACTAATAGCATGGTACAGGGACCCAAAGGCTGAAGATGGTCAGGGAGAATGTGGAAAGTTTTTGTATTTTAATGTGTGTAGTCCATTTTTTCTGAAATAAAAAAGTTAAATCTTCGATGCATTTATAATCATAAGGCTGTGCAATAAGTATGAAAGGGAATAGAAAAAATTGTCTTTTATTATAATTAAGCAATGAGTAACTTGAACACATATTCATATTTCATGAGGGGCCTGTTATCGTAGCCTATTACCGGGGCCCGTCATTTAACTTGCTACCGAGGTCCGGAATGCAGATGTAGGGAGCTTATAAGAACTTCATTCAAAACTTTAAGTTGTTACTAATCCTTTTGGTCAAGGTATAACCTAGATCAAGCTCAAAAATCCTTGTTTTTCAAGTTGCACAGCAACCAACTCCTATTCATCCAGGAGATGTCCCACAGAGACACCTATGCAATCTAAAATATGGGAAGGAGTTACTGGGGTTGCGGAGCAAAGTAAGTTAAAAAGTTCTTAACTTCTGACAAAAATCATATTTTGTATGCCCACTTCTCACAGAAGTCTGGTGCAGTCTTGAACCTTTAAAATGCAATAAAGGTTCGAGCCACTTTGCGGGGATACAAAGAATCTGGAGGAAGAACAGATCATTTTTATTTTCAACCCAGCAGGCCAATTGCATACTCTAATCCTTCAGCCAAAAGCACACAAATAAAAACAAGAAAACATAAAATACATTCAAGAGTGAACCTTTAAAATGCAATAAAGGTTCGAGCCACTTTGCGGGGATATAAAGAATCTGGAGGAAGAACAGATCATTTTTATTTTCAACCCAGCAGGCCAATTGCATACTCTAATCCTTCAGCCAAAAGCACACAAATAAAAACAAGAAAACATAAAATACATTCAAGAGCAAAATAGATCAAAATAAAAATACAAAGTCTATGGAAGCTGCCGGGTAGCCCAAAGGTCCCTCACCTGGTCAGTAACATTCACTGAAAGTTGTTTCGGTTAGAGCTGCACGGTGCATCCGTACAAAGAGGGCACAAGGGGCTAATATGAATATCCAGCTTATGTAGATGGGAATAAAAACAATCATGGTTTGTGGCAAATTTGAATTCTGCCTCTGCCACATTCCTTGGATATCAGGGAAGGAAAGGATTGACTCCTTTAAAGATTTATCGTTAGTTCGATCTAAAAGGGCGATTTTATGCTCCGTATTTACTCTACGGAGAATCAACGAAGCCACAGTATGGTAAGGGATCTCCCCCTGAGAGGTCTGGGGATTACCTGTGTACCCACCCTTCTAGGGCCACTTTTCGTGGATTTATGATTTTTAACTTAAATTAAATGGTAAAGCTTTTCAGTAGATTCTACAGCTCTTAAATCTCATTAAAACCTCTGTAGCTGCTACCCTTCATCAAGACGAGTTTTGTCTGCATTCCTTGACAAAAAAGCTCAGATCACTAAAATTAAAAGCCACTTAATCCCTTTCCCGATGAACCACGTCAAAACGAAAGTAGCCAACTCCTCCTTAACTTCCCCACACACCCACCGACGATCATCAGGCATATAGGTCAGCTTTCGTCTCCGGCAGAACCGGGACAAAGAACTTCTCTCTCGCATCCATCAGGAAAGATGTGGTTCGCACACAGGTGGAAGAAAAAGAACACCAGGAAAGAGATACGGAGGGGAGGGACCGGTAAACATTCCGATAAATGTAGGTAAGAACAACTCGTTGAAGCTCGCTCAGTTTGCTGTTATCCCACTAACCTTAGCAATGAACCCAAGCTTATTGGTTTTTCGTTGCTGGCTTGTAATTGAGTAGATCAACACCCACCTGGTAGACAGATCCAGGGTGAGTAAAGATATCGAGAGCACCGTTGTGGATGATCGTGGTGCTGCTATTCTTGTTGTGACATCATCCTCGGAAACAGACGTGCATTATAGTGGAAGCAAGTAGAAGGTTAATTTGAATGAGCATCTCCGCAGGGTATTAAACGTTTATATGTATCCGGAGTACGTTCTTGAACAATGGTGGATTCGCTTCATTGCTGATTCTTTTATTTTTAACTTTAAAACAATAATGCTCTTCTGGGTGAAGTGTGGTTTTTGCTTCAGGGTAGTTGTTCAATCCGATTTCTATTAATAGGAAAAAGTTGTTTTAGTAGCAATAAATGTAATTATCGTCTTTTCTGATCTGATGACTTTTTTTTCAGTTTTAAATTTTACTTACAAAGTAGATTAATTTGTGAAAATGCATTGCTCCCATTGAAAAAGTGTATTTTTGAAAACTATAAGAGTTTAGAACTTCGAATATAAGATCAAAATTCTGAAATAACACAAACTATAAAAAATCAATACCGAAAAAAAACATTTCATAAATTATACTTTCAATTTTGAAGTTTGTGTGATTATCCAAATGTAGTGAGATGGAAGTAGTTAATCAAAGAAATGTTTAAAATGTTAAAGAAAGATAAACAAAAATTTCAAAAACAGGATTATAAATCGCAAAAAGAAAAGTTACTTTACCGATATTCGATAGGTTTAACATATCCGAATCGTTAACTTATATTTAGAAATATTAAGAGTTTCAATTAATTTCACATCACATAAATCAAATCACGCTTTTTCTACAACAGTCAAGAGTATCTTAGACTTCCAAAACTCCCGTTTGAATATGCAGACATTTTATTGATATAGAATTCACTCGATATAGGTGTATTTTTCCTTTGTTTACACTTTAAATGTTACACATTAGTTTGATGTTATAGCAAAATACATAGTCCCCTAGAGGTTTAGTGGTTAAAATTCAAATGGTTTCTTAAAACCAATAAAAATACACAAATATTCTTAACTCCATATAAACGAATTAATAACTTTAAATGCTTGCTGATCTGTATGCAGTATTTTCAGAGGAATTACAGGTGAAATCAATGCCACTAGAAAGGATGATTCAAAAATAGACGCCAAGCCCAATTTAACACTAGACTAGAAGTGTCAATAGATGCCATGAAAGATATTTCAACATCTAACTACGAGAAGCGGAACACAAGGACATAAAAGGAGTTAACCATAATATTTTTCGTAATCCAATACTATAAGATCCGGCAATACTCATACCATGATTTCTGGACCACCAGTGAGCAATATATCTTTCCACTCAAAACTGCCACTTGTTATTCCCTGCAGACACCGTTCTTGACATAGTAACACATTTACAGCAAATAAACGAAACAGAATGGACCTAAAGAAGAAACATTTTGCTGTTTTCAATTGGTGAGAAAAGAAGTTAAACTTGTGGATTTTCATCACGCCCACATCACACTCAAAGGAGGAAAAACGTTACTTGTTTGATTTCTAGTTACATCACACATTTCACAATGCCGGATTCTTTCTTTCCCACTCATACCTATCATCTGAGTCACAAGAATGAAAAATAAGCTCTATTGAAAACATTTCTACGATGAAAATGAATTTTGAATGAAAGATGATAGGGGGGGGGCGCCCTTTTCTAATTCAACGTCTGAGATCTTTGTCTTTCGAATATAGGAACTGTAGATATGGGACTGAAACTGGAAGGAACTGGATATGGAACAGAACTGAAGTGAACGGAAATTATTTTTTAAAGCTCAATTAAAATGCAAATAAACTACTTGACACCAAATTTATCAAGCGGGTCCAATGACCCGTTTTAAAATTTTGACTCAATTATTTTTTAAGTTTTATCGCTTTTCCTCAATTGATTTTACGAATTTTCCTGAAATATTTATAAAATTAGTTTAGTAATATATATTTCTCTTAGGCTCTCCTTACATCCGACACGTATGAAGTATGCCTATCTTTATCGTGGGGTTTTACTTGTCATTTGACCGGTTTAGTATTTTATGTGTTTTTACATTGTCAAGTCTAAAACTATTCCATATACACGGATGTGCGAAACAATAAGCATACACACCACTGCAGTGTTTCATGCTTCATTGTACTATATTGACTGCAGCATCGGAAAGCTCAAAGTTACTAATGTACGTAAAAAGTGCCAAATAATAAATTGTCGTGAAAATAAAGCTTCGAAAAGCTGCTCTCTGTGGAAACATGTTGCGGAAAGTGTTTAGCAGAGCAACCTTGCCTCTAAAAATTGCCATCCAACCTTGCCTCTAAAAATTGCCATCCAACCTTGCCATTCAAATGAAAAATGGATTAATTAACCAGTTTTGGTAAAAATAGATATTTACAAAGGTCAGTAAATTTAGTGTTAATGTTTGATGGAATCAGAATGAATTCCCGGCGTAACTTCAGCAGAATATGGAAACCATTGAATACATAGTAGTAAACTCCGAAGTGCTTCACTGATTATCCAATACCTATACTACTGTATGAATTTGCAATTTAGTCTCTTCTATTTCATACGTATTGAAAACTTTATGAAGGATTCTCATTTCGACTATTTATTTTTCTGTCGAAAATACTGCTGGTTGTTGACTCTATTCATGAATACTGCTTGAAATCTGTACTGATTGAAAAGCTTCTTTCTCAAAGGTAATCAAATCTTTTTATTGTTATCTTCACTTTATTCTAAGGGGTACAAAATTCGAAGTAAAATTTGATAGGTAAATAACATTTTGATTAGTGTTTCAATTTTTCTGTTGCATCAACAGTCTTGGGCAGGTACTTGAATTTACATCGCACTAATAACTTACTGCAATATTTGTCAAAATTAAGAGAGTAAATCTTGAATTTCAGTAAAAATGAATACTTCGATGAAAGGGTTGTGTATCTTTGTTGATGAATGTCGTAAAAATCTAGTTCTCTCACATGTGAGACAGTTAACACATAATTAGCTACGGTTTTGCATGCTGTTCCAAGATGCAACAGCATGAAAAATCGTAATGTAGTAAAAATCGTAAGCGTAATATTAAAAAAATTCAGGATATTTTTTCCTGTTGTAAATAATTAATGTATTTATCAGCTCAACTTCATTTATGTATGTGACGAAATCGTAAAAATGCCTTTTATGCATCGTATTGATAATTCGTTTCGTTTCTCTATCGAGATTCCAGACATTGATATCACAGCATTCCTATGCCTTGTTTGTCGCTTCGCACATATTTCTCTATGTCTATCGTTAGATTTCATGCATTCGTTCATAGATTCGTAGATTCATTACAATAATGCATTTATCATTTTATGTCTAAATAAATCTTTTAATTATTCAACCACTTCAAGCACGACTGATTTTTGTATAGATTCAAATATCATTTATTCTCTTCTCTTTTTCATAAAATCGATCTTAAATTTGCATTTGCAGAAAAAGTACTAGTCCCTACAAATTGCCTGTAGGAGGTTTTTGTAAAGTAAAATGCGCAGGGTGCTAATGTCTTTCGTAACTTATGGCATAACTTGGCATGTTACTCGAATGTAATTTTGGCATGTCACTTATATTAAAAAATAACGCCTAGCATCGCCTAAAAAAACGGCGACAAAAATAAATTAGTTCTTGACGGAAGTATTTTTTCTTTTCCGGTAGTTTGTTTACTTTTCTACTGAAAAACTCTCAGATCACTTCCCCGCTTTGTTTTCTGCCCTAAAATTTAAATTCTAGAGTGTGTAACTAATTAGTTTAACCCGTTGACCTTCTCTTTGAAAATTCTCCATCCAAGGGTCGACGTCCTGAATCTGATCATACTACGCGTTGACAACCAAAAAAGAGAAAACAATGGGGGGATGCAACTGAAGTTTCGCTTCCCAAAATTGAATTTCCAAAACGTGTCCCATCATTAAATTCCGTAATGATTCTCCGGAAGACTCGAAACAACCGTTCTGAAGAGCGGCAGTGTGTTGTTCTTTCACGGGCACTTCCCGTATCTCTCTTCCCTGACTCGTTGGTGGTCCACGTGACGGTCCGATGTGAACGTCCCCTCACTCGATCAGCTGGTTGTGACGTCACGGTGACGTCGGGGGATAACCTAGAATGATTTTTGCGAGGATCCGAAGATGCTGTTTTTAGGCCATAGGATGGCATTCATTACAGCTTGAGCAACGACTGGCGCCCTAGGGGTGTTCGGCGTCACCAGTAAAATTTCATTTCTCTTCTCGGTTGCATCATCTAAGTAGGCTTTGCACTAGATTGGGATGCAGGTGTGTGTGAAAGAGGGGTGTGGGTAGAGAGGTGTATGTTTATAAGAGAATAATTTTAGCATCGGGGATTGGAGTTTGCCACACCTCCTGATGGAAGATTTTTAAATTGCAAAGAAGCTGGAGGATGTGAAATGGTGGTAATGCATTTTACTTTCCTCAATAAAATCGTCACGAGAAAATGGGTTTTCCCTTTCTGATTTACATTATGTGATAATACAGAGGAACAGAGCCTGCTTATTAAAATTGATTGTATGGGCATGTATGGAAGAAGCATGTTGTTTTGCCAGAACAATCGAAGAACTCTTATTCAAAAGCAGATAAATCCACTCTGCAAAATTGCAGAAAATACAATTATTCTATTAATTTAATTTTACTTTTGATAAAAATACAGTTATATTGGTGTGTTGCTGTTACTAATCCCCTAGGTCAAGGTATAATCTAGATAAGGATTTTCAACCTTTTTCTCGCCATGGTACACATAAACTTACTAAAATTCTGCATTACACCAAAAAATATATTATATTTTTTTGCCGATCTGACAAAAAAATAGGTATAATTTTGATTGATTTACAAAACAATGACAGTAATTATCTACCATTATTGATCCAAAGTGGTTTGTAAGAGATCTTCTTCAAACAATTTATTTATACTTCGTAATGTAAAAAATAATACTCAAAGTTATTTATAAGGGTAATTAATGAAACTATTTGTGAACACACTTATCAAAAGTTCAAAACTAAACCGTTGAAATTAAATAAATCTTACTCAATTTAAACCACTTCACCATCTGTAAGGCACACAAGTGCCATTCTTTCGGCATACCGGTTGAAAACCGTTGACCCAGACCAAGTCTAAAAGACCATGTTATACAAGTCGCACAGTAACAATTGTTTATCTAGAAGCTGTTGCACAGAAACAAATTCTAAAATATGGGAAGTAGTTAGAATGTGGAATCTGGACAAGTTGGATAACTCCTCTCACAAAAGTCATGCATCTCGTATGATCACTTCTAAGCCTTTCCGTATTTTCATCAGTGCTTTGGATTTGACTAAATTTTTTGTGAACTTTTCTGGCACCTAATATTGCTTTCTTCATTAGATGGTGGTAATATCTACAATGTTTTTGAAAAGTTGATTTGCCTGATTTTAAATGAAAACTCCAATTGTTTTTCAGCTTCGATGCAACTTAGTTTTTGTATTAACTATATTTTCAACTTTCACGTATCTTTTTATTTTTTCGAAAAGATGAAGTGGAGTTTTAGTTTCGTGCATTCTTTTTACAATTATTTGTGAATTTGTGCATTCAACTATTAAGTCGCATTCAAAAACTTCTTTGTAATGCTCTCTATATTTTAATGGGTAAAATGATGTTCAGCAATTGTTTAAGAATCAAATTATCTCATTTTCTTACGACCAAACACAAAAGGATTCAAGAACAGACATTAATATTGTTCATTTTCTAACAGTATAGGCTGAAAGTTCTTTAATTTTCAAAAATTAAAGTGCAGTAAATATTTTGTGAATTTAGAATTTTATCGTTTCTCATAAAAAGAAATATTCATAGTAATTTCCTAAAATTTGCTATCGACTTTCCTAACGTGAAAATAGTTTTTTATTAGTGAATTTTATGATAAATTATTTTTCAATTATTATTATAATTATAATTCTGTAATCTTTTAAATTTAAAAGTTGAAGTTTGTGCCATCGGAAACATTTTCTCTTTTTTTTCTTATGATAGAAACCAAATGGTAAATTGATAAGATCACTGGTGCATCGGAAATAAGAAAACATCTATTCTAAGAAACACATTAGTTTATATTTTCAAAGGTAATTACAATAAAAAATACTACATTTCCCATTTACAAGCGTTTCCGGACCTGAATCGTTTACAGAAACGACACAAAATATACATATTCCTAGGGAAGGAAGCATTCCTTTTCGTGACTCAAGTCACGCAAAAAATTAAAACAGGAAGGAAGAATTTAAAAATTCATTGCTTCCTATGACATAAGGCAAACTTTCCGTATCCGATTACGAAATAGGTTTATCTGATTTTAAGGTGCAGGCGACGTTGACACTTGCCCCAAACTTAACTTGGAGCTTACGACTGAAACCCGATGCAAGCGTTTAAAGTTACAATTTTCCTATTAAACACCTAACGTCTATTTACCGGGTGAGTGAACATGTTTGACACAGCGATGTAACAAGTTGACGCGGCTGATAGGAGCTGCATGCAGATACTTTCAGATTCGTGTCTGTACTTAAATGGAGTTATTTTGTGCCGTGCGTTTTTAGTCGATGATCAACTATGAATGTAAAAGTGAATGTAGAGGATGTGTTTAATGAGTTCACGCTGTATTTCTAACCTTTCTTTTTAATTTACCGATCTAAAATCGGTCGCTCGGGAAATATGCAAGTTATGCGAGAGAGATTTTCATTGTGAAGAAAGAAACCAGACGAGAATGCGAAGATTTTACTTCCATTGACCAAATACTCTCGCGTAGTACATATCAGGATTACCTTAAAATATGGTTTATCGCCGTTTTGGCAATGTTTGGCGTTTAATCTAACTGGTGTTGACCAATCAAGTATAATATGTCAATTTGGAATATATTCTTTGCAATTTTTATTGGCAAAGTGCTGAAATCGTATTGTAAACACAAGTTAACTGACGTCACTATCAGAATACGAACATGAAACATATCTCCGCAGAAACACTATGGCCACCTCTTGACAGAAAATTCCTCTCATAGAGGCACAATCCTAATTTTAAAGTACCCCCAGAACGTGTTTGATTTTGAAAATCAGTGTATATATTTGTGTGGTATCAATAGCTGGGTGGAAAATTATGTAACACACCCAAACACATGAGCAGATCAGAATGATAACCTAAAAATGTTGCTCTGTAATTCCCGATAGAAGCTCTCTCTTTAGAAAGATATTTTCTATACTACATGCTTTTGATGGAGTAACTCGTTTCCTTCTATCTAAAAAAAGTGGTATTTTGGTATTTTCAATTAACGTCACACTGGAGCAACACAACGGGCTATTGGTGACGGTCCGGGATCAATCCCAGAGGGAAAGTCCGAGGACAACACCACGTAATTTTGAACCGCGGTCAGATGACGAGGCAACACCTGAGCTGGCACCCCACTCTCCAAACTTCCACACCACGCCAACGTGAGGACATTTGAGGCCACGACAGATTTAACGTGCACCAGCCCCCTTTGTACACGACGGTGTTTGGCTGGATTCGAACTCGCAACCCTTCGGTTGCTAGTCCGTTACTCTTCCAACCGGGCCACCGCGGCCCCTAAAAAAAGTGATCGAAAAGATTATACTATAACAAAAATGAATAGGTTTTCTCTTTTGTCCAGAATTTTTATAAATAGTGCTTTAGCTTCCTGATGGCTGAACTTGGAACAATACCGAGTTCACTTTTCACTTCCAGTTTTTTCCAGCGTGTATTAAAGGAAAGCGATAGGCGTGTGGCAACAATCGCGAGAATATCTCTCCGGTTTTATTTTCAATCAGGTTCTTTTGTGAGATGTAATCTTTATCTTTAATTGATAGCAGATGGTGGCTGAACTTGTTAGATGCATCTCCGTGTATCGTTGACTGAGTTTACTATGATACTCTTAAATAGAGAAGAAAAAATAAAAGACAGATACCGCGAATCAGAAGTATTCTATTTTTATGTAGGAAGTCACTCAATCACGAATTGAGTGGGTGTATTTTTTCCCTTTGTGCTGCTTGTTATTGTCTTTCTTTACTTGAATTAACTCGTTTTTTAAGAAACTCATATCTGGAGTTTCGTTCAAATATACGAGTGACAGAAAATGTAGGACTGCCCTTTGTGAGCGGGCACATCAAATCTCTCCTTCGTTCAGGGTCATAAAGCTTTTCCAACTTGCCTAAAATGTAACACTGAACAAAATTCGCCGAGCCATCTTCTGACCTACGGCAGGGGAGGATAAATATGAAAAAAAGTTCTGATTTAGTGCTAAACTTTTTGAGAGTGTTGGGACTCATGGACTGGATCTAGCTTGACCTTAAAGAATAAGTAACAATGAAAAGTATTTTTTCAATTATGTATGTAACGTTGAAATTTAAAATTCGGACTTTCTATAAACGAAACGTATAATTTGAACGGTACTGGGTATTCCAAATATTATACAAAATTAAAGTTTATCTCGATTATATACGGGGTGTAGAAGAATTAGTGTTTGATAAGTATGCATACAACACAAATAGGAAATCCGTTGATGCAGAAGGAAATTAAATCTCAATGGCACCATTGCTTTAGTGTTATTGATCGTGATATGTATCTGAAAACAATTATGTGATAATTTAAATGAAACAATTATGTTTCCACTAGGCGTAAAGATACACACATTTGACGCTCCTTTTTACAATCCCAGAAGTTGGTTGAGTTTCATGATGCGAGAGTCATATTTGGCCAAGATGCGTCAAACACATGACAAACAACATTGTGTAAATGGACATACACACGCAAGAAATGCGTTTCTTGACGGAGAGAGAAATCAAACCTGCACCGCCTACAACTCTTAGGTTGCTAGCGCAACACTTGCGCAGTGGCCAAACCCGCAGAGCCAAGGAACCCCGAGAACCTAGAAAAAAGTTTGAGCAAAATGGAATAGTTGTTAAAAGTAAAATAAAATTTGTTTTATGATTATTTGTGTAAAACTTGATGGAAGTTTGTAAAATCATGTGGTTTCGTAAAAATGTGGCTCGTTAAAGTGAGGAAAACGAAAGTGCGACTGTGTTAAAATATTTTTAATATCTCGAAGTTAAGAATAAAACATCACGACTTGAAGGAACAGTAAAAATATTATATTATTTATTTAATACGAGCAAATTATATGCAACAGCTTTCGTCTTTTGAGTGTTTATGCAAGCTTAATTCAACATTATCAAATACTTATAAAGTATTGTATATCTTGAGTGCCCATATTGAGAAGTATTTATTGTAGCCACTGATTTTGTTGGCTAGCAGTTCGGTAGATTTAGAATTTGAAACAATAGAAATGAATAAAACAAAGAGGCGAAAAAGGATGATGCTCAAAGAACTAGAGCTGTAAACATTTATCCCCTTTCAATACTTTCTTCCTTCATCATTCACTTCCACCTGTGATTTCTTTGCATGACTTGCACTCGTTTTGTTTGAACAACTTGTTGGAATACAATAACTGTGAAATCGAATCTGTGACTGCTTGTGTGATCCATCTTCTGCACTGCCTGAAGGTATCAATTCATATCGACGGCTAATAGGGAAAAACCCATTCAACCTTCGACGAGAAAAATAATAACAATGATAAAAAACCCAGCAGTCGGGGATACGTAAATTCTTCACGTCCACCTTTGAAACCGAATAGGATGGATGGAATTCTAGAGCATCAAATATCATTCCAAGGTCTATCGCCCTGTTCTTGCCGACCTTGTGTAACTAACGGCTATTGAAGGAAGGAGGGCTAAGAATGTTGTCTGGAAGGTCTTCTCCGAGAAGCGGTAATTAGTCGGTCGCTTTTGTTTGGTGCTTTTTTTAAAACTCGGTTCAAGGTGTTTCCCGGTTCTGGAAATGATGGAATCTTTGTTTACAAACCGGCAAAAATTAAGTTTGTGTTTCGGGGTGAAGATAGCCGAGAGGACTCGTCTTCTTAATGAGTTTTGTGGCCTTTGCGAAGGCAGCGGTTTGTTTCTTCCAAAGGCGTAAACGGAAGATGTTTGTTTGTTTATAGAGTTTTCCTCGTGGAGCTAATAGATGCCGTAAATGGCGCTAATTTGTTAACGATGAGGGATAAATTAATTTTGCTTCTGACAAATCAACGAGGAAGTGAGAATGTTACTAGTTTTAAAACGCTTTAAGGTCATCTGTCCTTTCCGCAATTGATCGTTTCAAATTTCTTTTGTATAGAAATCAAACTGATTTTTTGATAAAAGATGACCTTAGCCTCTGTTTAAGAATATATTTTTCATCAGCCTTAATGGACCTTTCGTTTCTCATAAGAATGAGCTGAAACAATAAAAACATCTGTCGGTGATGTTTAAACACCTTGATGAGAATTAATTAATATTTTTAATATGTATGCTAATGTGGAATTATAGTACATTGTGTTAGTCATTAAAATGAGTTTCCATCAAATTAATGTTTTACAGTTTAAATAAAGCTAAAGAAAAGTAAATATACACACAATGATGGTGAGGTTTTGAAGGAAATTTTTTTAAACACACGCTTAATCGGTTTCAAGGAAGGATTTCAAGGACTTAAGTTTTGCGACCCAGCTCTATGGTGGGAATTTATATAAATTGAAAGAATTCAATTTTTAAAAAAGTTCACATGCCAATCATAACTTATTGCAACGTATATTACAATCAATAACTTGTTTTTCAAAAATATATTCAGTAGAACCTTGATTATCCGAGGTAATATGAACCGTGGCCATCTCGGATAATACGAATTTAGTAACACGAAACAGCATTTCAAAATACAGAAAAAATTTACACTACTCAGTTGCTACTATTACTACTGAAAAATTTATAAAACTGAGATTAAAAGTAATCTGTACTCGATTTTCTGTCACAGGACTTGTTAATTTTGTTAGTTTTTTTATGACAAATCTGGACGCTTGAATTACGTACCTTGTAAACTCTTTTTAAAGTCTCCAACTGTTTTCTGGTTTCTTAGCACTTCCTCGCCTCTTTGAATAAAGTGTGCACCCTAATGCTCGAGGCTTTATTTAAAGCTTAGAAGAAAATGGTATCAAAAATTTGACTCGAATAACAAGGACACTCGAATAATCAAGGTTCAGCTGTATTGTGATTATACAGATAAATTAGCAAAGTGTGGACTAGAAGTGTGATCGACCCCCATCCAAATATGAAGGGTGGAGGTCGATCACACTTATATTCGTATGGCAGTTATATCTGGAGACAGCGACTTATAGTTTAAGGGTCCGAGCCCCTTGGGATTTATTATAAGGCCCAACCATAAAAGTATTGTGGTGAAAATATTTTTATAGATGGGGCCCCGGACTTTATAAGGAATAAATGCGGTAGATATACAATAATATGGGTAAATGATTACAAAATAAATAGAACAAAATAAAATTGATATATAGAAAGCAACTGGGGAATGGATTCTTGGACATCCCCAATAATTTTTGTTGCAAATGATCTCAACCAAACTTTTCCGGTTGGCTTCATAAAGCGCTGTAAAAGAAAAGATCAGAGGGTCACGTGCAAACAGTTCAATCCACTTCTTAAAAGGAAGATATCACCACAGGTCTCCAGCGAAAATTCCTCGCCTTTTGTTATTTTTTCGTCATTAGAACAAGCTCGTGTAGAACCATCTCATGGACAGGGCAGTCTTGACCTATATAAGTTCTCAGACCACGATGAAGGGGGAGAGGGGTCCACTTAATAATCGATACGGCTGTGGCCAATTTACCAGTTTCTGCTCGCGACTTCGTTTCCAAAACACGTTTTTCGACATTTTGGAAGATGTGTTGGGTAAGAGGTAGCTGCGTGCGATTGATATATGGACTGCTACACTTCTCTCATTATTTATACTTTGTTCTTCTCTCTACCGAGTGGCCGGCTCGAGGCTCCGTTTGGGATGGTGTCGTCTCCCGCACGTTCGCGCTCTGTCACGAATGGCTCTCGAATAGTCTGAAGAAGAAAAACGGATCGCATATGCAGTTGGGAGCTAAGTGGATCATATGGAACTTTCGCTTTCGATAGATAAAGTAGGTGGGAAATCGATAATAGCTAGATGTTTTCCGTAAACAAGCAGATTTGGGTGTATCATCCGAGCTAAACTTTCTTAACTGTTTATATATTTGACGACAGTGTCATATTCTCACACATTATATACCTTATTTAAATATATTTATAATGAATATAAACAATGCACATTCATTCCTACAAATGAATTAAATACTTCCTTCAAATAAGGAGAATAAATCATTCCTCCTAATGAAATAAAGCTAATCAAAAATACAAAGCAGTATTTCGTGCACTTGTAATGTAGTGTTAATTCTTATTTCTAATGAAATGCATGTTAAAAAGTGCACACCTCAGTCATCTAACTACAATTCGCTTCTGAATCCTATTCACTTGCAGGGCCGCGGTAGCCCAGTTGAAAGAGTATCGAATTATCAACCGGAGGGTTGCGAGTTTGAAACTCGGTCTAACAAACAATAGACCATCGTGTACGTGGGGGTTGGTGCACGTTAACTCTGTTGTGGCCTTAAATGTCCTCACGTTGGCGTGGTGTGGAAGTTTGGAGAGTGGGTGCCAGCTCAAGTGTTGACCTCGTCATCTGACCATGGTGCAAAATTATGAGGTGTTTCCTCGGATCTTTTCCCTTTGGGATAGATTCCGGACCGTCGCCAATAGCCCATTGAATGGCTCCAGTGCGACGCTAATTAAGTACCTACCCCTTCACTTGTCCAAAAGTGATTCGGTATTTTTGACGTCTAAACTTATTTTCGCGTTCCCTCACATTTTCTTTTCTGATCTGATTTCTATCGTCTGCATTTTTCTTATCATTCTGTTGCGTGGTGAGATCTTCCATTTAGTTATAGTAATATTATGCATATCCATAGCTCAAAGGAAGCATGTTTTAACTTAGTGGCAAAATCGATGAATGAATTCCGTAGAGGTTGATTAGCGAAGGATATTTTTGGAATGGAAAAAAACTGAGAACCAAATGGTTTAATGGAACCAAAAAGTAAATTGAGCATTTTAATCATATATACTTTGCACAACACTAAATTTAAGTCGTATAAGATTAAATAACCACACGAAACTGAGACTTGTCCGTTGAATTGGAGTTAAATTTAATAGCTTAAAAACCCTTTTTAATAGTGGTGTCTCTTCCTCTTATTTAACCTGAGACTATTTTAAAAAGAAAAAAATATGGAACCAAAACAATTGATTTAGCATTTTAATGAAAAGATTTTTCACAACACTTTATGTATGTCCAACCAGATAAAATTAAGAGTGAGAGTAATACAAGAGTAAAATTAAGTAATGGCATCAAAATTAAATCTAGCAAGTTAAAAATACAAGTGTCTCTTCCTAAGACTATTTTTGGAAAAAAAAAATTAAGAGTCAAATGGCATGTTCTGGGTCAAGTGTTCGTTTAATTTTTTTAAAAATTAATAAAGTGGAGGTGATTTTATATACGCACAGAGAAACCATCTAACCGTTAGATCCTGTATAGATACGGAATTTTCCTAGAGTAAAATATAGGCTATTTCTATTGTATTGATTTCCAGCATCATAAATTCCTGTTCTGGTGAAGTTACCTTTCTACACTGCTGGCCACCCAAATTGCAACACCAAGAAAGACAAGAGATATCACAACAAAATTTATTTTGTAGATAACATGTTGACCAAGTATCAAATGATTAAATTTATAGACTTTTGTGAAGTGTGGTTCCTGCCAAAATCAGTAGCCAGTGTAACCGCAATTGTTGGAGATCACCGCTACCACACGCCTCGGCATTGATTCAAAGAGACTTTGGATGTGTTCTTGGGGTACAGCAGACCAAGCAGCTTCCACACGTTGCCAAAGTTGATCTGGTGTGGCAGCTGGGGATGTATTCTGGGTCAATCGTTGAGCAACCATGGACCACATGTTTTCTATCGGCGAAAGATCCGGAGAGCGAGCTGGCCAGGGAAGCAATTCAATCTGGCGATTGACGAAGAACCCTTGGACAATGCGTGCCACGTGTGGTCGCGCATTATCCTGTTGAAATATGGCTGTGGGCAAGCCCTGAAGGTAAGGAAGGACAACTGGCTCCAACACCGCGGAGATGTAGCGCTGGCTGTTTAAAGTACCGGCAATGCGTACTAGAGGAGTGCGAGAGTGATATCCAATACTGCCCATACCATAATACCCGGTGCAGGACCAGTGTGGCGGTGCATAACGCAGCTGTTCAGCATCCTCTCTCCACGGTGTCTCCAGACTCGAATCCGACCATCGTGGTGTTGCAGACAGAAGCGTGACTCGTCAGTAAAGACAATTTCATTCCATTCTGCCGTCCACATCCTTCTTTCATCGCACCATTGGCGGCGGAAACGTCTGTGGTTCTGCGTCAAGGGTAGACGAAGCAATGGACGTCTTGCGGACAGACCACTCTGCTGTAAACGGCGTCGAATGGTACGCGCAGACACTGGATGATGCGGTACAGACTGAATGTGCTGTGCTATGGTTCGTGATGTGGCTGAGCGATCCGTCACTGCCATACGCACAATATGCCTGTCATCACGTGAAGTGGTGCACTGAGGTGGATGCGATCGAACACGTCGGTCCGTCGTACCCTCCTGCATCCAACGATCACATATCCGCATTACAGTTGTTTGGTTTTGTCCAACACGGCTACCGATTTCCCTGAAAGATAATCCACAATCTCGGTAGGCCACTATCCTTCCTCTGTCGAACTCGGATACTTGATCAAAAGATGATCGCTGTTTTCTACGAGGCATAATTGATCGTTTTTTGAAAAAACCACAAGAAAAACACAATTGCCGTACTTGAAATCGTCGAAATCTCCAAGCCTTAAATAGCGCTTTGAAGTGGCGCCACAGGCGCGCGTGATGTGCGTCTGCGCTGAAATTCTAATCATTTGCATATCTCACCTCCGCTAATCCATGTTGTAAATTTCATATTATTTGCATGCTTCCTTCAGGGTGTTGCATTTACGGTGGCCAGCAGTGTATAATAATTACCAAAAGCAATTGGGGGTAATCTTTTCATGCGAAATCAGCCTCTTTCGTGGCCTAAGCGTACGATCAGACTAAAGGTTAGCAGTAAATATACATCTTATATCACATGCGTTGGCTTAATCTAAAACAAAAGTATCATTTGTAGAGATATATAATCCAATTCACCCTTTCGTTTGCAAATCTCGCGAAAGAGAAAGTCTGTGAAACGAGGTAAGCAGGAAAGAGGCTTTCGTGATGTTTCTGTACGAGACGTGTAATTTGAACGGAATTCCCATAATTCATTTGAAGGAAATAGGGAAGTGGTGGAACTGCGCGGGCGTGTAATGCATGTCATTTGCGGCGAAGATGTTTATTCGGACGGACCAGCGGTTCTTTCCCCAACTAAGTGATACTCGGCTTTTTTTCTTGTTACTTTCTCATCAGACACCTCATTTCTCGCCCATTCCTTGCTTGCTTTTCAGATGTTTGTTTTCCACCGTTGATCAGAAGTTGCGGTTTATCAGTTCAGAGGGTTTTTATAGTAACGGTTTACCTTTATTTGGTTTACTTTCGTGGGATAATCAAGGTCTCTAATTGAGAACAGTAAATCAGGTTGTGGATGACGTAGCTTTTATAACAATAATATGTGTGGCGAAATCCCGAAATTCTGCAATGCTTGTTGTTTCTTATCCCACTTGGTCTATGCAAGGTAGACCAAGTCCGAGAGTACATGCACTTTCAAAAAGTCCAAGACGGGTATAGGATTGAAGTGCAAATCCCTGGACAGCCCTAGATAGGCAATAGGTGACCAGGACAGGCTTGCTCCATATTGCATATCTGACAGATCAGGAAAACCTTTAACCCTCTGAGCGTTATGAGATTTCTGAGTAATTTAGTATTGCTTTTACCCTTAGATAATATCTATTGGTTGAAAATTCTAGAAAAGGTTCTATTAGTCAAGAAGGTCAAAACTGGTTTGAAGTCATGTAGGTTACAGTATGTATGCCTGTGAACCCTTCAGAGGATTAAGATAAAACTTATCTGAAATGTCCACTGGCCAGTAATGACAGTCTTGCTGACCACTACCACCCTCGAATTTGAGAGCGCCTTAGGGATGTTTTCTGATACCAACTATGGATGGTAATTTTCCAAGAGATCTTTTTCTGAAGTTTCTTTTTCGCAATAATTTCTTAATAAGTAAGAGAAGTATTTTATTGCAATGACTCTAATATATGCCCTCCTTTGCCAAGCTATCTTCTATAGATAATCGCTTTTAATTTCTCAATCGATTTCCGAGATGCTGACTCATTAATTCGACATCATTTGGGCATTCCTGTCTCAGAAGCTCATGGAATATCCTCTTAATCTGATGATCTTGCAACTTTTCTTCCTACTTCTAGTTTGTACATACTTTCTCTCTCTTTCTCCAGACTATCAATTTCATGCATCTCAGAAGTCCCACCTTATGATCCGTAATCTGCAATTCGTTATTATAACAATCAGTCTATATAAATAAAACAGTTTTTAATCTCTATATAAATATAAACCTCGGCTTGCTGCTATGCATGTTTCTATAAAATCTGATGATAAAAGAACAAACATTTTGTATCCTAAGACGGAAAACCTCAGCTTTTCCGTCATAAGTTTCTATCTGGCAGGAGCATTTAGTCTTGAAACAGAATGTATCATGTGTAAAAATGTGGCAAAGTATCAGCAGTATTATTCACTGCAACTTCAGTGAGATAGGGCAAATATTGAGGATGTCATGTCAGAAAAGCCCCACAAAGGGCAGGTTGCAGGGTTTTACAAGTCAATTCGGTAGAGATGATTTTACAGGTAGTCGTCAAGTGAGAATACGAAAACTAGTAACTCCTATAGCTCTAGGTAGATCCTGAACAGACATTGAAAGTGTGGAACTAAAAGGCTTGACTTATTTTATCGGTAATCAGATAGGTTTGTTACATTTTGTTGACAATCAAATTTGTTTGTTTTTTATTGTATTGATAGCAAATATGTTTATTTTATTTTTATCGGAACAGATAATTTTCGTTTAAATTGCTAGTTCATTGTAATTCAAACGAAATATTGTGCCACACGAATCACGTGTATGAATATCTTTGTTTTCTTATCCTTGAACGAAGAACAATTATGGACACAAACGATGACTACATGAATAATCGTAGCAATAATAATAAGGACGTATCTTAGATGGACGTTCAAAGATGCTCTGTTTAAATTTTAAATGTTAAGATAGTCGAGATAAAATTGCAAAAGATAATTTTACGAAAGAAATACAAAGAAATTGTGTATAAATATTGACAGTTTGACAAACTTTAAATGATCCAGTTTCTATAATTACCAAACATAACGAAGAGAATATGATACATGTGATAAGGTTTTTCGACTCACGAATTTAAAGACGACGTACTTCACATGATACGAGTGAATCCTAAATTCTATATAATCATCTTTGGTTCCATAGGTGTCTTTAAAAAAATCGACATTTCTAGTAAATCTTCCTATAAACTACTGATTCCATTGTCTTGATGACTGTAGTCATGTTGATCACTTAGGTATGACATTTGTTTAAAACTGAGCTATTATCATTTTTATTGAAGTGTTTCATGAAGTGATAACAGATGTAATTCAAGAAACTAATCTTACGATTAGTTTCCTTGTGCGTCTTGACTGTTGTCTTATTACGGATTCGGTTATACCTAAACGTCTTCCTTAAAGTCTTTTGTTTTCGTCTTTTTATCAGAATCAAAGTTATTGCAAGGTGGCATCTCGAACTGGGTTGAAAGCAAAGTTATTACAACGGTAAATATCCCTAGCACGTGACCACTGTTAACTCAAATACGACAGAGGTCAAAAAATTACTTCAACTTTAACCTCGTAGGAGAAAGAACCTTATTTTTTATGGTTTTCCCTAAGGATGATTGGAAAACAAACCTAAGAGTGAAATTGACATATTTGAAAGCAAGGAATGAAATAAATGTTGAAAACACGATAAAGATGGTAGAAGTTCTTCTAGGTCATTCAATGAAGAAAACAATATTTATTATTACTTTTAAAGACAGGACTTGAAAAGAATAAAAGTTTCATCTTTAACAATAGCTTGGGAGTTCCTAGGTTTTTATTCCTTCCGAATCTGAACTTTTCCAGCAAATGTATCTGCATTAGAACATTACTTCACTTTAGAAACTTCTCTTAAATGCTGTCTTTATTTTTCAATACACCCCTTAACTAATTCCCATTATTAATCAGAACTATTTGATTCTAAATCAAGCAATTGATTAAGTTTGAAATTTAAAAATATTGCTTTAAAACTATTATAAATTTTGTATCTGAAAATAATTAAATGTATTGATATTTTCTCAAATTTTAATAGAAATACATTTGATGTTAATTGAAATAATTTATAATTTAAGAATTAAAATACCTAAAACAAATAGTTACAAAGAAATATCGTTTTAGATACTTTTACGTTTCCTGTCATTTTATATATTGTTGAATGCATTTCATTCACAATACAACATCCTGGAATATACTAATTGCAGCTTTTTTAAAAGAATATTTCCTTAAACCTAGGCAAGTAAGAGTGGAACCAGTTTTATAAGTCTTATTCTGGAACAATATTAAAACGTATTCTTTTAAATTACGTTAATATTATTTCTAAATCATAATTTCTTGTAAACGCTTAGAAAATCAATAATTTTTAATTTTGCACCTTTTTTATAATATTTATATGAATATAAATTCTAACAATTAAACTTTTAAATTGAATGAACTTATATTAAACTTTTAAATTGAATGAACTTATATTATATTAAACTTTTAAATTGAATGAACTTAGGTTTATATAAAACAAAAGAGGGAAAAAGTAGTTTTAACTATGTCAGAACATTCAAAAAGGATTCCAACATTTAAAATTACTGTTTTTGTGAAAATTTGTAGAAAATTTGTACCATTTTTCTAAAAGTGATTTATGTTATTAACTATAAAGTAATCCCTCTGGCAATCTTAAACAAAATGTTAAACTTAGGGGAACCTTTTGGTTATCAAATACAGTTATCGTTGCTTTATATCTACATTGTAAACACTAATTATAATGTTAATCACGTACTTGCAACACATTATTTTTCCTGGCTCATTACTTTCTCTTGAAATCTTGATATTTATCTCAGTGAATGGATAGAGTGAGTGAGTGGGGAGGAGAGAGAAAACTGACCACATTTCATGTCACAAGTTAATTGATAAATACGTTGAGGCTATAAATCGATCCTATCAAAACATATACGGGTACACTGAATTAATGATATTCCTTATCAGAAAACGATTCAGTTCAACGCGAGTTATACCAGATTCTTCTTTATTGAAAGATATTCAATTTTAGTGAGATTCATTTTCTTGTTACATGATTTAAATGATATTCAGAAATTTATAATTCAATGACCGATGGGATATGTAATTTCATTGCTTTTAACGTCATCTGAACGGGGCTACGAGGTGTCCTCGGTTCTTTCCCTTCGGGATTGATCCCGGACCGTCGCCAATAACCCATTTTTAGAGTGCAACGTAAATTCAACTACCTACCTACTTCATTATTTGAAATGAACGTGTGTGCATTTCGTTTTCCTGTTTTTTAATTTTATCACCCGTGACATAGTTTATGAAAATATTTGAATCAATCTAAAAACTATTTGTAAATATCAATCTTATAATCAGGCGCGGCCGTGGCTTAGTGGTTTGCCCACTGCACTAGAAGACTGCGAGATTAAAGCACTCAGGTTCTATTCCTGTAACTTACTTTGATTCTCTTTATCTCTTCTGTATCAGTAAAAAGCTTACATTGTGTGTGTAAATCCATTACTTAATGTCTTCTGTCTTTTGTTTGGCGAAGCTCGGTCAAATAAAACCCAACCATTAACAATCTAATACTCTGCTACAAATATTTTTATCATGTATTGAGCTACCACATAAATTCGTTCATTGCAATGAAAAAGAAATAGTGTTAATTTATGAATTGCGTTTTCAATATTTTTTAAAGTGAATACAAAATTTCCGTTAAAATATTAATTGATACTGTTTAATAAATAAAGATTGAAACCACACAATAAGCATCATAGTGAGAATATAAGAAGAATTATACTTTCTTTTTAGGCTGATCTTTACTCACGTATTTAGGGTCTGATTCAAACAGAAAAATATAGCTTTAATAAAAGAGAAAATTGTGAATAGTGAAATCTTTCGAAATCACTTGTTCAATATGCCATTACACTATTGAAGTAATTCACAAATAGGAAACTATCTCTTTATCTATTATTTTTCTTGAATTGACTTTCTTTTCTTAAACCCTTCATTTAAGAAACACCATGCGTATTTATCTTGATAAGCAGCGGTTTTTCCCATTTCAGATTGTAACATATGTGTGCATTAATCATTAACATCAATGTCTGTGTATCGTGAAAAAATAAGTATTTCTCTTTTTTACGATTAATTCAACGTCTGGCCCACTTATTCTATCACGAAATTAATAAATAACAAAAAACGAAGTCCACGCATTCCAGAAAAAAGGCCTGCCTAAGCACCTCTGCATCATAAAGCTTATCCTTAAAGCACTCTGGAAAGCACAAAACAATCCGTGTCGCAATTCCCAATGGATCAGATGGGGTATAAGCAACCTTCAGAGTTATGACACGGAACGCAATAAAATATCCTTTCTTTCTAGAATGAAAAAAATGAAAAGCATAGTTCTCGCCAGCTTTAATCCTTCTTTACCCTCCATACTCATACGAACCCACACCTTCTCAATCTTCGTCAAACCTGCGTAAAATTAGGCCGTATTCACCCCTGGCCAAGCTCGTGTCAGAACTTACGCCAAAGCAAAATGCCTATCAAAGCATTAACCTAAGGTCAAGACCCAACGATGTTAAAAAACTGACATCAAATCGTTGTTGAGGGTCAGGCGACAGCCCGTGACTCTTTGCGACTTATGTAAGAATCAGTCCGAACAACATCCGAATTAAAAGTTTCCGGTTTACTTGAGTTTATTTATTGTTCTCTTTTTCTTCTCGTTATTCAATAGTATTTCTTTTACATTCAGTGGCATTGTGTAACAGTTAAGTATACATTAAGAGATGGAGGGATTATGTTATAACCTTTCAAAGATGTTTACGAGGCACTTGTAGATGTCATTGGGTGCTGTTGAGAAACTGACAGTTCCATGTTGTGTCAGAAAGCATTGACTCATTTGAAGGAAGAATTTTCTCTCGGGTTAGAGATAGTAAATTACGAAATTGGGTTAGAAATGGAAAGTACCGAAAGTGGGGACTATTGATGGCTTAAAAATGATATACCTGTTGCTGAAACTCATTCCTTAAGGTCTAGCTAAATAACTAGACCAAGTCCATAAACCTCTTTCATAGTTTGTTGCGTAACTTAGTCATGTTCCTCGAATGCAATTTCAGCATATCGCTAAGTTTAAAACTATCATGAAACATCACAGGGAAGGATGATAAATCAAATTAGTTCGAAACAGGAAGTATTTTTTCATCTTTGGCGGCTTCCTTATGTTTATACTAAAAACCTCGAACCATCACTTGTTCCTATTTAAGGACTAAGCATTTAAATTCTGGCTTCAGTGATTAATTCGTTTCACATTTACCTTCTCATAGAACCCCCATCCAAGAGTTGTCGTCCTGGATCTGATCATGTTATGCGTTGAGAACTGAAAAAGAGAATTAAATGTTGGGTGAATAGAAGTTTCGTTTCACAAAATCGAATTTCCAAAGAATACCCACCATAATATTCTGTTATGATGCACTGAAAGACTTGAAACAACTGTTCCAAAGAGCGACATCATGTTGTTCTTTCACATGCATTTTCCGAATAGTTCTTCCTTGTCTCGAGGGTGGTCCGATGTGAACGTCACCTCACTCGAAATCAATGCCAAACATCGTCAAAACTGAGATGTTTCAAAATTAATCGATTTGTTTTGTCGCTCTATGGTTATTTTTTTGCTACACGAGAGCTCTTAACTGGGAGTACTTTTTCTGCTCCTGTAATTTATATTGAAAAACCCACGGACCATCACTTGTTATAGAATAGTTTAATTTTTACAAAAAATTAATTATAGCGTATGTGACTAATTCGTTTCACATTAACCTTCTCATAGAAAACTCCTCATCCAAGAGTTGTCCTGAATTTGATCACGTTAGGCGTTGAGAATCAAAAAAGAGAAATACATGAGTGCAATAGAAGTTTTGTTTCACAAATTGAATTTTCGAAGCATACCCATCATTAGATTCCGTAATGATTCCCCAGTAAACTCGAAACAACCGTTCCAAAGAGTGACGGCATGTTGTTCTTTCACGGGCATTGCCCGCATCTTTCTTTCTTGACTGTTTGGTTGATGGTAAACGTCCTCTCACTCAAATTAGTGCCAAATAAAATTAGTTCATCAAATTGGTTAAATCAAATTAGTTCTTATTCGGTTTGGGTTGTTTTGTCGCTCTATGGTTATTTTTCTTCACGAGAGATCATAATAGGAAGTATTTTTTCTTCTGCTGTAGTTCTTTTATGTTTACACTGGAAAGCCCAGTCATATTAAACATGCTTCAGAAATCGTGAATAAGATAAAAATGACCAATGTGGTTTTAGAATGTAACTTGGTAGTTTTTACAACCATAAAATGGTATTTGCTAAGCATTTTTGTGATGCAATTTGTATACTCACCAGAGCATCCTTATTTGTTTTAGACCTCATCTGGATGGATAACATGTTCTGCACCGGTAGAGAGTTTAGGCTGGACAGGTGCCGGTTCGACGGCTGGGGTGTGCACGACTGCAACCACGCCGAGGCTGCCGGAGTGGTGTGTGACGGACAAAGGGCAAGAGCCATTTCCCAGGCGTCTTCACCAGAGGCATCGCCAAATGCAATTCCTGCTGCTGCTCCTGCACCGCCACAACCCGCACCCAAGACGGCTATCAGGGTAAGGCACAACGTATCTAAATTTCTCTAAAGATTTTGATAAGTTAGACTTGAGATTTTGGAATAAAGTTGCAAACCCCTTATGGGTTGCTAGAGTAAAGCATAAGAGCTTGAGCCTAACTGGTCACTAGCGTAAAATATTCAAAATATGGTTAAAAGAGAAGATAAAATAAAAATGATAAAATTAGTCTATAGAATTTTGGTGGAACTTACCGTCTACCACCATCAAGATCAAAATAAACAATACCACTCCTCTTGTTTAATAGAAATGGCTATAAACCAGTTTTATATTGTTTGTTAGTTATTTTGTGAAGCTTTCACACTATTGTCTGTTGAGATACTCAGTGAAAACAGTATTTAGTTTGAGAAATCGTTGATGTTTTGGAAAATTACTCCACTAGAGGGTCACAAGGGTACGTAACGATTGCTCTCGAAATGTGTTATTGACCACCAAAAGTGTAATTGGTCATAAGGGGCTAGAATTAGCATTTCTTTTAACCTTTGGAAGTGGTAGACCTGCGGAGTATTATTGAGCAGAAATTTGCGACATATTGGACGAAATGCCCTTCTCCGAGAACCAATCGTGTTACTAGGCAAGTGGAACTAACATGGAGCCAGATTATAATATATGGAGCCAGTTTCTTTAGGCTGTTTCTGTTGTTTAATAGACCAGGTGTTTCGTTATTACTTGTAAATTTTTAAAATTCCTATCTGAAACAAATTTGTGAGATATTTTTTATTTTAACACATGTTCCTTTCACTGCTGTGGCTGTGGCTGTCGCTACTGCAATAGCGACCTACATGTAGCAGGCTGTACAGTTTCGATTGTTCCCTGGGTATATATCCAAGGAGCAATCAAAACTGCGCCTTTCTTTCAATTCTTTCTTTTATGTCAGTAAAATTTTCCTTGCGAGGATGTTCATTACTTTACATTATCTTGTGTTTGGTATAGGCTGGCCAAATATGGCCCTATCACTTATAAAACTCGAAAAAGCAACCAACCCTATCATTGTAGTAGATAGTAACCTGTTACACAATTACAGGACTCTCGATCATCTCAAATTATTTCAAGTAATATTACACTCTGCAATTGTCCTGTATCAAAAGATAAAGGGAATGGATCACACATAATCGTTAATAATGAGCTATCGAATAAAAATCAACAAATTTACGTAAATTATATGTACTCTAAACTGACGGGTTTTCATAAAATCTCTCCCTTTCAGTACATTGCTCTATAAATGTATGTGCCATACCTTCAATAATCCGATCCTTGACATATAATAAAACCTACCTTTTATCACCCAGAAGCGTGTCAAGGATAAGAGATCAGATAAAACTCGTGTTCTGAAAAATTTGACTCTTTACCCCCATAACTCATTTCACCACCAAAATACAAAGAGACCAATTATAAATCGAGCACCCGAATCAAACGAAAAGTGATGTATTTTGCCTAAATGTCTCACAGTTGAACATTACCGTGTTTCTTCAGTCAGAGTGATTTCAAAGCTTCTGACACGTTAACAATTAAATCAGCCCACCATTGTTCCGGCACGTAGTGATTCGAAAAAGACCCTGCCCGTCGACCTAAGACGTAAACAAAGCGGGACAAATTGGAAAGCGCTATCTCGGATTTGCGTTGTTCTTAAACGGTTGAGCATCAATAAAACCGATGGGAAGTGGGAAAAGTACAACGGGTAAGTATTTAGAACACCTTTTTCCAGACTGTTCCACAGGATATTATGTGTTCCATGGCAAAACAAGAGAAATATGCAATTTCTTGGCATCTTTTGTGTTTTGTATGCTTAAGTTCTTTTATCACAGTTACACGCACAATACATGATACACGCCCCGACTCACCAAATGGTTAGAGCACCACAATGGAAGGCTGGGAAAGATGCATTACAATTATAGGAGCAAGTAGGTTGGTCCAGTTTAATTTAATATGAAGAAAATATATCAAGAAAAATAGTAAGACCTTCACCTTAAAATAAAGTAGAGATCACCGAGGACCTTTGGCACATTTGAAAAACAGCGGGTATTTACAGGAAAAAGGAGAGAGTGCATGATATTACTTAGTTGATGGTGTTCACTAATTCAGAAGAAATATTATGGATGTTTTTAATCCAGAGGTGTTGACACACATGTAACCTTTCTGTAACCTGCAGTCTTACCTGCATAACATCTAACTAGTTTCTTGACCAATAGAATCTTTTCTACGATTTTTCAACCAATAGATGTGGTTATTTGGTCATTATGTGTGTTGTGGGGGGAAAAAGTAACACTACACAACTCGGAAATCTCATGACGCTCAATGGATTAATATTATATAAAGAAGGTAGATATCTACTAAACGTTTCTTAGCTACTGGATTTTGCTTAAAGATGATGGATTAGTTAAGTGATATTTGCTAGTTAACCAAGCTCTCTACGAGGGGTGTTGGGTGCTTTTGAGTTTAAAATGACGAAGATATTGCAGGAAAGGCCAAACCAGTTAGAAAAAAGAAAAGATGTCCATTAGTAATTTTAGTGGTGGTGTTGACATGTGTGATGGAAGTTTTGACACGCAGGCCCACTGGGGGCTTCGTTCCAACAATCTTCCTAAGAAAAGAGTGGCTAGATTCCTATAATCTATCTATTCAATTTAAGGTTTGACTTTGTTCTAGATCGAAACAAGATTTTATTAGTTATGCAGTTTTATTTCAATGTTACGCTTTATTTTTTTTATTTAGCTGGTAACGGAAAAGGACCTTACCGTGCGACTGGTTGGAGGCAGGACGACAACTGAGGGCCGAGTGGAAGTGCGCATGCCTCAAGGATGGGGTCTCATCTGTGGAGATGGATGGAGTATCACGGAGGCCAATGTTGTCTGCAACCAGCTAGGATTGGCTCATGCAAAATCTTCAGTTCAGGTATACCTACTAATCCATAGAATGCTTTATTATTTATTCCCTGAATCCTTATGTTCATTAATTCTATTGATACACTAGTGAGGAAGTATATATTCTTAACCCTTCAAGTGATTTCGACGAGATTGCTCGTCTATCAAGATCTGAGCAATTTTGCTAATGACAAGATATATCATTTAGATATTGCCGATCTTTTTATGATGACGAGATCAAAATCTGATCCATTTTCTTCTAATGGCGAGATATCTCGTCAAGAAAACCATCAGGAGGATTAATAAGTGTATACAAAAACAATGCAAAGTCGATAACTGCAACCAAATTTCTTTACGGGGGAACTAGAGAGACAAATAGCAAAGAACTCCTGATCTCTAGGGGTTTGGCTTAGGCCAGTATTCGAAAGTGATTCAGAAGAACAACGAAACATTTTCAGAGATTTATTAAAAATGTCAAAATCATTAAATAATCCTTTTTTCATACGGGCTATCTGATTCTGCTAGCCATCAAAAGGGGATGATGATATTGATGATGAAAATCTATATATTAAATTACGATTTCCAACTTAGAAAAGAATTCCTAATTGGAAATGCTATCATGAACTCGTTTAAAATTTATTGATGGAGATCTATTTTCGCAATTTCCAGGATAGGATTAAATTTTACAGTTTCGGTTTTTAATTGTGTACACCAAGGTAAACATTATGCCTTCTCATTTTTCCACAGAAGCACGTAAGTTGTACCTCGAAATCTACTATTATGCTCTGTTCAAAGACGAAAACGGAAGAAGGAAAAATAATTTTGTTTCTCTAAAAAGATAAATCATGACACCTGTGGGTGAAATACAATAGACGGGATATTGGGTCCTAATCGTAACCACAGTACTCATGCAGGCCTTACATCGTGTCATAACTTGTAAATAATAAACGATAGTATAAAGTTTAATTTTCAAAACGAAATGTGTATTTAAAATTATTTATTTTGGTAAAAACAAACTTAGCAGGTGATCCGATAAGCAGTTTATCATTTTTATAGAACAAAAAGAGCTAAAAGTAGTCTTGTATTCATCAAATTAGTTTATCAACAGTATTGTTTTGTGTGGTGAGGTTTAGAGTGTTTCCTGACAATTAATGTGGTTCAGCTGAAAAACAACTTTTACAAGGTTCTCCGAACTCGTCTATTTCGCCTTATAGACTCAGTTACCCAGGCCCCTAAAAAAACAACTTTTTAGTAAATGGTTGTGGAAACTTAACTACAAATTCAATTTTTCATGCATATTTTTAAAAATTTCATCCAAACTAACTTACTGACTAGTGAGTACCCAACAGACGAAATGTTTCATCTGATTCATCCATAGCTCTCCAAAACTAATCTTACCATGGAATCCATAATTGTTTTAAATTCTTGAAAGATAATTTAATAAAGTTAAATAAGTAAATAAATAAAGTTAATAAAGTTAATAAAGTAAAATATCACTCTCTTATTCTATGAAATTATTTCAGTATCTGCATAAGTATGTACGAAAGCATGTCAACATATCCTGAATGTAATCACAGAAAGGTGCCTATTAAAATTAAATCTTATATAAATCACAACTGTGTTGAAATGTTTTACACATTAATAAGAGAGAAACTTTTTAAATTATATTTTTAAAATAGACTCAGAAACGTCATAACAATTACTTAACTTAAACGAATACCAAGAATAACATACAATTTAATGGGATGAAAATACACTTTTCTACCTTTACCACTCAAACTTCGAAATTTCCAAAACTTTGTAATCAACAAAATATGTTATATACGATGTTTTGTAAATGCATCCTAAGGTTCTCTGAATCATTAGATTGACAGTTAAACAGACATCAAATTCTAACGTTGAGATCTTTCTTTCAGAGTGGAGCCTATGGAGGTCATCACAACAACATGGTTCTAAGCGGAGTGAAATGTAAGGGCAGTGAACACAATGTTGCAGACTGTTTGCACGACAGAGTGGGACGCGTATTCTGCCCAGGAGAAGAAAACATTGCTGGAGTGGTTTGCTCTGCAAGTAAGTATATATAAAATGCCTATATTCTACCTTTTAGCATGCATAACAGTCGCATTGTAGTCGTGTATAATACAAGTCATCTATATGTATTTCATTTATAGGAAAGCATTTACCCTCTAGTCTATTAAGTTAATTTCTAGAAATGACCAGTAGAGAGCTCGTTACAGACAGGGGACTGAAATGATAGAAAAAGGTATACCATTCTCTTCGAGGAGATGGAAGGTTATAGAATTAATTTATGTGGTCACCCATGCACATGATCAAACGCGCTCTATTTTAATAATATAATTTTAAATCATTCTTCTAGCAAATATATACAAATATGTTTATGAATTTATTAAAATACTCTAAGCTGTTTGTAAAAAGCTATCAAGTATCAAGGCTTCCTTTCCAAAAATTCGTTTGATAGTCAATGTTAACGCCACCTTCACGTCATAATGTCACCCAAGGCGATGGCATCAAAATTGGTGGGGTTATTTTGTTTTCTGAAAATAACGTGATTGCGTTTGTTTGGATTATCGCTCGATCTGGTTCGAAAACGAACTAGTACTTATTCAAAAAAGTTGAATATAACTATCATGGTTAAACGATAGAAGTGGTGTGCTTGGGGTATATTTGCAAGTCGTCAGAGAACATAAGGGTGACCGTAAGACAGTCTCTATATGCCTCCTACTTTAAAGAAACATTTCTATAAATTTTCCAATACTTTTTCATATTAATACTTAATTCTTATTTTTAGTTTCTTTTTACGATTTTAATCAGACACTTATGAATACATGCATATTTGGTTATCACATTAGAATATTCGAAAAGTATTCATCAAATGTGATTTTTTTTTGGAAAATTCAATATCTTTGAAATAAGGAGATGTTAAGGTTTACACTGGGGCAGTTAATACCTCAAAAATGGCCCTAGTGCCTTGTGGTCAGGAGGCAGCACCAGCAGGTTTTCCACTGACCGCCTGTCTTAAATCTCAACTTAGCTATCGGAACGATCTCTTTTCCGTCCATATGGTTTTAAAAGGCGCAAGAATACCCCCTCTTTAATTAACTATCCCTCAGTCAGTAACTCTCACGATAGTGATACATTAATAGCATCAGTAATCAACTAGTTTGCAATTGAAAGTGTCTGAACGGTTTTATTTTTAGAGCGCGATCGGCCGACCTTTTTAAGTTGATACCCGTAACATGAATTCCTTTTCACAGTGCCCACACCCGAAGTAAAATTTCCCTGGCCCAAATTTAATGTTTAAAATCAAATATAAATTTCTGAGTCTAATAAATAGCTATTTTAAATGTTTTTGGTTGTGCCGTTTTTAGCACACCATTGGGCCCACTAGGCACATGGGTAATAGAATCCATGTTGTGAATTTAATTGGCTAGCCAAAGACTAGTTCAAAGGGCCGTTTCGATTCAGTCGGGGCTTTTCTTTCAAAAATCCATTGGATAACATACGTTCACATCCCTGTCTTATAATGTAACTCATGGCCATGACTCGCCAAAATTGGATGGGTCGTTTGAGGGTTCAATTGACTAGTTCAAAGGACCTATTCGATTCAGATAGGGTTTTTCTTTCAAAAATACATACTTATGCATGGTGTTCAATGTTTAGTATCCTTATTCACAGTTTTTAGTATTGATTTAGATCCAATACTTTAAATAATCGGCTGGATAACATAACGAATTTCAATTCATAGCTCCAATAAGTTCAGAGTGACCAACACATGCCTCCTTGTCCGAGCAGGGTGTGGCCGGTTGCCCCATTCAGTTCCGAAAGGGTTTTCTAATTAATAAGGACTTCTTATAAGGCGAAACCAGTTTCTGACGCTTAGTTTTTATACTCCATGCTGCACCCGTTACACCAAGCAAAAGCACAGCGTCGTCGCTTGTGTCGCTTTTTAAAGCGGTAATTCCCGCCTGCTCCCATTGCAGCGATCCCTCCTCTCAACTAGGGCAGAAAGGGTTGGACAATTTTTTTTCTTTCTTCTGTTTTGTTTTCGAAAATTGCTGAAAAATTCTAGAGCTATGGGGTGTTTGTCTTCTCATCAACTTTCCCCCTTTTCCAGTTTAATAGGTAGGTGTCAAGCACTCGCCTGTTACAACACAATTAGGGAGCTGCAGTGTGGTTCGAGACGCGAGAATTCGGTTTCAACCTGATTATGTCAAACACCACAGCGAAAAAATTACGGAAGGAATTTGTGTCGTGATCCAGAGCCCAAGTGGGTATTGAGCATTGTTTCGGGACATTTGCATACACGCAGATAGTAATTAATTCTTTATTGAATGACCTCGAAAGGTCACGTAAACATGATCAGGGTCGAATTTCTCATTTTGTATTCGATCAACATTGCTTGATAAATTTCTTAATCCTGAGAAGAAATAGAAGTAGTTTGAAAAAAAAGTACTAATTGAGAGTATATAGTAAATTAACAACCAAGGAAAATCAACTTCAATCTTTAACTCCGAACATAAAACAATATTCACTAAGAAGTGGTGTACTTTTTCGTCAATGATACTACCGTGTTATATCTTCAAGTTTGGTGTTTATCGTTAACTGTGTTCAAATTCTGTACATAAAAATAGAGAGATGCATTAGAGCTAGATAACAAATCATATTCAATCAACAATTGTAAGAGATCATAATGTTATCTGTGTATATATCAGATATATTGCCAAATGCAACATCGTTGGCTTAGGTTTATGTCCCCCTTGTTCATGGCGATTATATACTAAGTTAAGGAAGATACATATAAAACATTAATATTAAAAATACTTTTAACAAAGCATAGGTAAACACTTTGAGATGTGTCTTACCTTTGCTATTCACACAATCAATATGAGAGGGTAGGTAGGTGATTTACATCGCACTGGAGCAATATAACGGGTTTTGGGTGAAGTTCCGAATCAATTCCGAAGGGAAAGATCCGAAGATAAAACTTCGTGCTTTGGAACCATGGTCAGATGACGAGATCAATACCTGAGCTGGCGTCTCACTCTCCAAACTTCCACAACATTCCAACGTAACAATGTGAGAGGGATTTTCGGGGTAAACAAACAAATTAAACGGAAGACGGAGATTTTACTTCCTGCTGCCCAAATGCTCTCATATGGTACATATCGAGGTTGCTTATCATCGTTTTGGTGACGATTGGCGTTTAATCTAATTGGCCTTATGAGAAGAAAGAGACAATAGTGTGAGAATAGAATAACGTTTGATTCCTGTAATTTACCGTGAATGAATTTCTCTCTTTTGTGCCACTGAAAACTTTCCTTGTGTCTGTATTTCCCTTCGGGATTATCGTCATCTGACCAAAAAATTACAAGGTGACATAAAAATTACATCGTTCAAAATTACATGGTGTTGTCCTCGAATCTTTCACTTCGGGAATGATTCCGGACTGTCGTAAATAACTCGTCGCGTTGCTCCAGTGCGACATTAATTCAACTACCTATCTTGTGTATTTATATGTCCATTGCTTGATGTTATTAGTTTTGTGTTTGGTGCCATTCACCAAATATGGCCCTTGAGCCATAAAACCCAACCAAATCCTAAATTAAGTGATTTTTGTTTTAATAGAAATGCTTAAAGTTGTTACGAACAAATTTCATTACATGCAAGAGAAGTTGTTTGGTTGTCAGTTGAATTTACGTTGCACTTGAGCAACACAACGGGCTATTATCTGCAAGAGAAAATATAATTGAAAGTTTAAACAAACTAGATTTTATTTTTAACTGGATAGAAAGCAATAATCATTCACAAAGTAAAATTCTCTTGAAATTACGCATTGATTACGCTTGACACACATGATACAATAACTTTATTGTATCATGTGTGTCATTAATTAAGCAGATCTTTATGCGAAACATTTGCCAAAAGTAAGATAATGTTTTGAATTTTTATTACCCAGCGTGCGAAACATATCAAACCACTTTAACACTAATATCGAATCAGCTCCGTGTGCATAAAAATTTAACAATTAAAACTATTTCTCATTGAAGCTTAAAGAATTAAAAATTGATATTTTAAGAAATTTTAAAACAATATTCGGGCAAAGTAGTGCTTTATTAACTATTCATTAAAATATTTTAAAATACAATGAGTATTTGAGACAGAAATTATTAAACGTAATTTCTAAAATTAATTTTAAAAGTGAAGTTAAGAAGTGTGTATAAGAGTAAATATAAAATAAAAGTAAAAATATAGACAAGAGAAAACCAATATTTAAAAAAAAATTATTTTAATTAAAAAATTATTTTATTTGTAAATTTCTTGTAATTTAATGTACTACAATAGTTAAATTCCGAAACCAAATTGCTTATTATTTTCCTTTATCGATTTTGAATCTAGATCAATTCTAAAATAGCGATTTTTAAAATCATTCTTTTCTCGTGTTCTATTCAGTTATCAAATCAAAGCATCGTATATGTAAATTTCTTTCATTATCGCAAATCAATATTACGATCTGATTGATTCGATATTTTCAGTTAAATATACAAATGGTTATTTTTGCACCGTACAGAAGTTGAATTTCTGCAGTAACTAAAGATGTGATTTCCTGCTAAAATGCGCGTGAACTCTTGACATCGAAACACACTTTCCTAGGGAAAGTAAAATCAATCATAAACTTGTTGAACAAACTTCCATGCTATCATCACATCGTCAAGGCATAATACCTGTAAACAGCTATTACACTAATGGTCTTCTCAACGCCTCCCGACCCAATGCAGAGCATACTTGCTCCTTTCTTTAAGGCTTTCTGAAAGATCGGGAAGTAACAGAGATGCGACATTAGAAACATGAAATTACCATCATCTTTCCATTACCAAGACTCTTGGTGGAAGACTCTTGCCCAGTATGTACAAAATTTGGTGAAAATTTTTATATGCACCAAAAAAGTTAAAAATTGAACCACCACACACAGCATGCTAAAAATATCCCATATATTTTAGCTATTTTAGTCTATAGTTACATCCAGGTGCCCCCTTTTGGTGCTCCCTGAACAACGCTAAATCTTTTGCCGCTCTCCAAGGTTTTGAAAAATAGGCTTAAGACAGTCTGTCTGGTGAACCTTCGGATGAGTGGCCTGTACTAGTTTTTTTAGTTGTACTGTGAAAAGATACTGGAAATCACGTTATCTAATGACCCAATGGCCAAACGACATGCATTTATCAACAACACATCCAGGACTCTTATATAAGGATGTTACCTGTACATCGGCCTTAGCCCTACGAGGAGCTCGAAAAATGTGAAACGTCTTTTGTTTTGTAATGTGCAATAAATTTTCTGAATTAAAAATTTTAAATATTTTCATTGCATTCATTATAAATCTGTAAGCCATAGATTTTGATGATTGGGCATTGGGCACTCCCTCACAAATAGCAGTCAGTTCTCCCCTTGTAATGGTGAAAAGGTCCAATTGGGGTTAGGGCATTAAAAAATTGCAAATCTCTACAAGTATGCAAAGGGTACAAACTCTAAACCTTTCGGTGAGTTGGGAGGAGATGAGTCTATAAGTATGCAAAGGAAAAGGAAATTTTCTCTCTGTGGTCATTTTTCCTACGTGAGGGCTGATTATGTCGAAATCCTACGATTTAAAATGGCTACGTATAACTATGAACATACATGCCGTGAAAGGGATTCAAACACAGAACCTGTTGAGGCGAGGTAGCTGGAATACACATTTCTAATTTAATAAGGGGCTTGCTATCTGAATGAAGAAATTCTGTGTATATTCAAGGCTTTTAAATAAAAATATGGCTAAATATGTTCAATAAATTATGTGATTTTTAAAATCAAATTTCATGATCAAGTCTTGCAAACGGGCACCTTTGACGAAAAAGGACAAGAGTCAGAACCTCTATCACTCTGTTTGCCCGACCCTGCAACTATACTTATTTTATCGTAAGATTTATTTTACCTGTGTGGGTAGGTGAAATATTCTCATGAATAAAAATTTCGTTTCTTTCAGGTTTGCCAGATTTAGTGGTTGATGAGAAAGAAATCGAAAGGACGTCGTACATTGACAACATCCCCATGTCTAACTTGCAATGCGCTTTGGAAGAAAACTGCCTGTCTTCCAGTGCTTACGATAGGACTCGCCCTGGTAAGTGTCTAGCCTCACCTTAATCAAGAAAGGTGAAGTACTACTTCCTATATATTTCAATGATGTGACCCTAAAAATTAATTTATTCTCATTAATAATTGCATAACCACATTTTTAAGTCATTACTGTTCTCAGATCAATCGAAATGTGTCACTCCTATATTTACAGAAATTAAAAGTCACTCTTGTGATCAAATAACATGAAAAGACTTCTAATAAACCAATTGGTCGGCTATTGGACAGCATCCTGACCAAAAGCCGACCAATCGTTCTAATGGTTACGGTGCTGGCTTCTTGATTGAAAGATTTCTGGTTCTATCTGGGGTAAGGCATGGATGTTGGTTCGTCCTGAATGAATGTGTTGTCTCTCTATAAACGGTTTGTGCTTAGAATACATGGTAAAAATGTGACGTGTGACTTGAACCCACCATCCTGTGGTGCACAGGTTAAAGTAAAGTTGTTAATAAATCCACCCTTGTACTTCCAAAATGAATAATATTCGATTAATTGACCGGGCATTAGAAAAACTTCTAACAAACCTTTACTTTGACTAATGTGTATGGTTCAGATATTCATTTGATAAAAAAACTGCATTTCTCACTTCCGGGCACTTCTGAAATCCTGGAGGGACCGAAAATCTCCTGTTACGTTTCTGTGTGCTATTATCCTTTCTCGACAGATAACTGAATTTACTTTATAAACATTTTAATTGCACAAATTTATGAATGCATTATGTGTCCCAAAATTTGCATTTCCTTCACAGCGACGACGGTTGGCACCTATCCATGCATTGGGTGAAATACCTTCCGATAATGATCACATGCATATAAGTAGGCAAATGAGATCACATTACAACGCTTACGGCAAAAGGACAGAGCTAAGTGATGAGATTCATCATTAGATTGCTTCTTTTTGTTTTGTTTTTGAGCTACGCATAAGACCCTCATTTTGTGCTACAGGTCATTGACCATCGAGATGATTACAAGTTTTCAAAATTTCTATAGCCATAATGAGTAGGGTCTTAAAGTGCTTGAGTTTTCAATTATAGTTATCTTCTAATGAAAAATATAATAATTTCTAAAGTGTCTGCTGTTTCTTAGATTGACTTGTCCTGTCTCTTGGTTTCAGATCAAGAAACAAAGAGACGTTGATTAAACGCTTGAATGATTTGGTGATCATTACTCATCAATAAATATAAACAACTTTTCATATTTTGCATTTCATTAACTGGTATCATTCTTGAAATGAAAGGACTTAGATTAATGCTCTTATAAAATACTGCCTTGGGCAAGTTACCGTCAGTTCCGATGTGTGAAGATATTTTTCAATCTATTTCTTTTATACCTTTAGAATTCTTTGTAATATGACAACTATTCACTCATTTAACTTGTATACTGTAGAAACCTCAAATATTAAAATCCGGTTATTACAAACATAAAGAAGGTGATGTAAACACTCGGTATGTTTGTGGAGGCTAGTAAATATTTTGTTTTAAAAAAAGACCTCTTCAAACAAGCGAAAAGGAATACTGTTTAGAGAAATCTAGTTTTTATTAACTAATTCATATATTATATTCTGCAGGACTAAAAAATTAACCAAGGGCACCACAAAATTATAAACTTTGACAATGTTTTAAAGTTTCGCATGTTTCTTAAAACGCAAATATTAATTCAAACCTTACAAACTCAAAAAATTTTCAATTAAGTTCTAAATTATCTGTTTTTAGAAAACTCGACAGATCAGCTGAGTAATAAACATTTTAAGTTCAATGCTATTTCTAATTTATAACTCTGAAATTTTTAGTTCTGGATTTTAATGGCTCAAACAAGTATTACATGTGGTGCTCATATTTAACATTATGGAAACTGATAAATGTAAAACTAGGTTTTAGAAAGTAGAGAGGTCTGTAAAACTAGGTATTAGAAAATAGAGAGGTCTGTAAAAGTATTGGTTTCAATAGCTTTTGAAGCTTTATCATGTTTCTGGTAATGAAAAACCAACCAAGGGCCCAATCCATAGAATTTGCTTGAAAAATGTCTTTACAAAACACTCCCGTGCGCCAATTTGAAACAAACATGTAAACAAAATTGGTTACAATGCAAGGCTACATAGTTTATCTAGACTATTTTTGAAGGCTAGAATAATGTAAGAGAGAATCGAATGAACAAAACGTTTTTACTAAACGCATTTGAAAAGTGGGTATCCTTCATTTTAAGCCACCCTTTTGCCATCGTGGGAATTTGTGTTACGTGTAATTGTGAGACACCAACGTCCTTCACATTGTGTCACACCTCCCTCCATCAGAGTAAAAATGTGCCTCAAACATTCGTCATTCATTTGAATCCATAACATTGTGGGAGTGAGAAATTATTTTTTTTTTTGTATTTTCCAACTCGTGGAAATGTTTGTAACTTTCCTAAGGGAATACAACAGTAACCCCTTTTGTACGGAATACGAAAAAATAAAACACACAAGAACTCTTTTAATAAAGCATCACAATTCATCAAGGTTTTTACACTATCCAAGTTCTCCCCGTGAACAGAAATCCGATGTATTTTAGTTTCAGCTTAAATTTATGAACATTTACCGAGAACTTTATTGTTTTTAATAATTTTTGAAAATTATTTTTAATCATAATTACTTTAAAATGTCTTGGTTCTATTGACTTCATCAAGGTTTCATTCCATATATTCATTCCATATATGCCAAACTAATAGGGGTTTATTTTTGTAGGATGGCAATTCCTTCAAAGAAGAGTTCTTCGTTTCACTGCCAGAATCGGAAACTTTGGAACTACCGATTTCAGACCATTCTTGCCAAAACAGGCATGGCAATGGCATGCTTGCCACTTGTAAGTTTTACTTTTATTGATTGTCAAATTCATAGCATCTTCAGATGTATATAGAAGCTGTTTCAAGATTGTACTATTCAATAAGAGATTACTCCAAGACCAAAAGCTTTCGCGCACGATTACGAATGTATACCGGGGACATTCGTAGATTCTACAGAGTGGTATACAAGTGGATAGAAACGAGTAAAAAAGCGTGTTTATTTTAGCCATATTTTAAATTTAACCGCCATTGCATGCAAGCAGCCAAAGGCGAAACTAGACTTTTCGAGACCTGGAACAAATGAGGTTGATGCCGCCATCTGTCCAAAGCAAAATTTGCGAAATTTCAAATGAACATAAGGTAGGATTATTTAAATAATGAGGGTAAAATATACTAATTAGTGCCGTATTATTTTCTGTAAATAAATTATTGTTCGTGAATTCAGTTTTTATTGCAATTAATTCTGGACAGAAGTAAGGCAAGGCGCGCCCTGTCTTGCTTTATACTCTCCAAACGTTTGTGAGAAAAGATTTTCATTGCTTTTTCTGTTCTCTGAATAGTAATATGATTGCGGGGTTACATGAAATGAAAGATTGACTCCTAAGCGTTATATACCAAAGATTATCCCCATGAAACCATTCCCTTCACATTCATCACACTGAGAAATATTTCTGGGATAAAGACAAAATTATGCTTAAAATTATAAAACTTTTTCTCAGGAAAATCACAAAACTTTTTATTAGAAGTATCAGAAATGCCACCCCTTTAGACATTGGTGCTTGGGACAACCACCCCAAGCTACGGCTCTGTGAACAATTTAGAAATACTGATTGACGTACATTATGAAACATGCCCTGCTTGCCAGTACCGTCATAAGAGCATAGTATGTTTTGCAAAAGTCAATGCAAGGCTCCTTAAGGGATAATAAAATAAAATTTCAATAATTATTAATACTTTTAATAAAAGAGATACATCAAGAAATATGATTTGAATCATGGATGAATCAACAGAAACTTAACAAAAGCCTTAAAGTCAAAAAGCATTTCAATAAATAAATATTAATTCATTTTTGTATTATTCATATATAAATATTAATATTTAATTCAAAGAATAAATTAATCTATTTCAAAGAGACTCATGTTCTTTTCAAGAGAAACGATAAGCAAATAAATTCAATCATATTCTTTCTTGACATAATTTTTTTCCTAATTAAATGCCTGGTACGAAGTTAGCGGTCGTCAAATAATAGAAAAAATACACAATAGAAATTTAACGAATGGACTTGTTTTATCTTTTTCTTAACCTGAACAAGCGTAAAGCTAACTAAGGTAATCCACTTTCTCTCAGCCCTGAACTGCAAAACCTACAATAGACTAAAAGCAACTGTTGTTCGCTTATCATTATTAAATAAAACTTTCGTTTTAGAAAACCTTTATTGACATTAACTTCCATTGTAAAAGTAATATTTGACATGTAACCATTTGATTGAATGAGGGCATTTAAGAATGAGGCCACTAAAGCCAAATATTCTCAGACATTTGGTACTAATTGCAATGCACTTTAATAAACTTAAAAAGCGGTTAAACATTAAAATAAAAGCTGTAAATTAACTGAACAATGTAATGAAATATTTTAGGGACATGTTACAGATGGTGACTCATAACTTGAGAACACAGGAAACATGCACACTGTGAAAGTCTTCACTCAACAAACTTTTGAATGAATGCTCAAACTGTTTTCTAGCGTTATGAGGCATCAGATACTTTTATACGCTGCTTTGAAACAACCGTTAACCTTAATAGATTAGAGATATTGCCTGTCTGCCAAGAGAGTAGCTCCCGCCACCGTCTAGATGTGGCAGTCACTATAGAAACAGGGTTCTTTCATTTTGAGTAGGGCTGACTCTGGTGGATGTCTTAATTTTATTTTATTTTTGGTGAATGTTGACGACGGAAGGAGGTAGTTTACTAGTATGTTCTCGGCAACAAGAAAAATCACAACAAATATGCATTCAGTGTGTCATTTAATGCGCCAATGTGACGAACTAGAATTCAAGCATACCCTATAGATAAAGTCCGTTTCCATAGACTGGTAATGTTAGTAACAAGAGCTGTTCTCGTAGTACATAATCAATACATGCTACCTTCTTAACTAGTTTTCATCCCGTTAACATCCGTTTTTTTTCTAGTCGCTGATTCACTGTTTGTTTTCACCCATCTTATATTCAAATGCATTCTTTCCTTTAGGCATTACCACAGCATGGAGGTGTTCGCACACTTCGACATCATCGACTCTCGCGGAACAAAAGTGGCTGAAGGTCACAAGGCCAGCTTCTGCTTGGAAGACAACGAGTGCCACACCAACATTCCCAAGAAGTACGCATGCGCCAACTATGGAGATCAGGGTATTTCCGTCGGATGCGTCGACACCTATCATCACAACATTGACTGCCAGTGGGTGGATATCACGGACCTTCGACCTGGAACATACTATTTCAAGGTCAGTCAAAGCTAATATATTTTACAACTTAATCTCATTCTTTATGATGCAAAACGACGCATCCTGAAAACATCTTACAGAATTTTCGCACATTGGATTGCATTTTTGAACGTACAAAATTCGCATTACTTTTTGCTTTATTAATTTATATATATTTTAAGAAAAATAAAATTGCAATTTCCAGTAAAAGATAACCAGACCTTAGAATATAAGGTAGAGGTCGAGTAGTTCTGCTCCCTTTGGCTCTCAGAAGCCTACTTTGGGATAAGTCCACAATTCTATCACCATAGGGCCGAACTGTACCATCCAATTTAGAAATCCCTTCCATGATAACAGTTAAACGCCACCCTCACCTCATGCTGATACCCCAGGCGATGATTCGCCAAATTCGGTGGGCGTCCATGGGGACACTTATGTTAAAAATATTGTCAGGGCAGTTGCTCTTGGACTCCCACTCGATCTAGTTCAACGGAGGTGCACCTCTTCCATATTCAACTTGGTGAATACGACCATCCTGTATGGACAATAGAATCAAGTATTCATTTACTAGCCATCGTAGTTGTCCTCTGTAAATATTGTAATAAACGGAGTTCTCAGATTCCAGTGAAGAGATTCGTAAAGAACCAATCCCCATACAGTCCACTCTAGAAATTTGTAGGCCATTTGAGTCTTCAAATAGATTATAGCGACGGATAACACCCTTGAAACACATGATTATGAGACATGTATGAGCTGGAATAGCTTTAGTATGAATTACAGTACTCGTGTAACAAGATGATCCGTAGGCAGACAAACCAAAAACAAAGCGGAGAACTATTACTACCTATTATAATTCATTGCATGCTGATTACTTATGGGGTTTATGAATTTAATAGAGATATGTGTTACCTTAGCATAGATTTCAAACAAATAAATTCATTTCAGATCCACAAAAATGCATTGGGTAAAATTCCAATGGCCTTACTCTAGGTTTGGTCTAGCCTAAATTTAATAGCCCTAATCTTTAAATTCTAATAGCCTTTGGTAGAGGTAGTTGAATTGACTTCGTAGTGGAGCAACAAACACAACTAGCCATTGGTCCGGGATCAATCCCGAAGTGAAAATAGCCTTCGGAAAGCTTTTGTTCTACAGGTCTCTAATCATCCCATCTTTAAAGAACAAAAAGGTTTCATCATATTTTAGTTAAAAAATAGCGTTCCGAATTCAGTCTTTGCGTTGCACGAAAACCTTTGTCTCAAAGGACTTTGTCTCCAAGTCTTTTGAGAAAAAAAAGCTCCACATGCTAAGATCCGAAATATCTAAATAGCTTTTGCAATCCAAGGAAAACAATTAACTATAATTCATCGCCCCACGCAAAGAAGAGAAAGGAAATTCCCTAAAGGAATCTCAAAATTCTTTCATTCATTCGTTATTATCAAGCTCTCATTAAAAACAGAAACAATTCAACTCAAAATACCGACATGGAGAATTTGAAAAAATGAAAATAGCTTTATCGTTTCGTGTCCTCTTATTCAGCAACATTGTCGTGTCTCGTCGCAATCTTGGTAACATTCTGCATTAGATGTTGCACAGTGGGCCAAGGTCGAATCTCTCGAGGCCGTTAGACTAAGAAGTAAGGCCCTATCACAAAGTCTTTTGTTCCGTTCAATTATTCCGCGGGTTAAAAGGGAAAGTTGAGATCGTTGATGATGCGGCGTTGGGCTTTCATTGTCAAAGTCAAAAGCCTTTTTCTCTTTTGGGGTCGTTTCGTTTCTTTTCTTCCATTCCATTGTTTGGTTTGGGTTTCGGATGTTTTCAACAACTGTAATCACGCGCGGTTCTTTTGTTTCAGTTGTAAACTTTTCCACTTTTTTTCCCTTTTGATGGCCGCGTGAACGAAAGAGTGGTTTTTCGGTTAAATGGGAGATAATTCCTGATGACCTTTGAGATCAGAGATCTTTACTTTGAATGTTCTCCTTCCTTGGCAATCCTTGAGGTATTTCTCCATTTTAAGTGGAACATTCTAACAGAAGAAAAGATAATTCACCTTCAAGTCTCACCCCATTCACGACGTTGATTCCTTAAACATCATGGTTTTGCCCAATGCGCTAGCAATCTACGAGTTGTAGGCCGCGGCTCAGGATCGATTTCTCCCTGGGTATATTTATGTTTTCTGTGTCAGTAAAACTTTCCTTGTGGAAGTATATCCGTTTACTCGACATTGTTCCGTGTTTGGCATAATTTGACCAAATATGGCTCCTTGCACTATAAAGCCAAACTACCTAAAACGTTATATTTTGATATGTCTTCCATCATTCATTGCTGCGAGCTGTAGGCGGCTCAGATTTGATTTCTGTAATTTACCTTGTGTGTATTTTTCTCGTATTAGAAAACTTTCCTTGTGTGTACTTCCATTACTTGAGGCTGTCGCGTTTTTGCAGATTATCTAAATATGACACTTGTGCCACAAAATCCAGCCCAACCATCACTTATTGCATTTGAGTAAATTATACATGTACTAAATACGAAATATTATAACCATCGATACAATAAAAAGTTCGGCTTGTGATTTCATTTCCATGGTATAAGTGTTTCTGAAAATATTCCACTAAAATAGCTTCCTTAAAAGATTATAAAACAGAAGTAATTTTTTAGCTTACCTACAAATAAGTAGATGCATTATTAATGGACGTAACATCGACTTTGTAGTACATTGGTAAAAAAGCATAACGGCTTGATAAAGTGGTAATCTTTTTATAAAATATTCTCTTGGAGAGATCGTTAAACTTAACTGAACTACTTTTCACGTTTTATTATGTAAAAGGAATTTTTAAAATAAGAAATTAAAGACTTTCTTTGAGAGAACATTTTCTCTGGCTGTACGTACTCTTGCACTTATAGGGATGAAATATGCATAAGACTTGAATATAATCTTTGGTCTTGAACGTATAAGTGCAATTTGTGCTCTTAAGTCCATCCGCCCATAGACGATAACAATGTCCAGTGTGTCATTGATATTTACATCAGGGGTTTGGGTGTTCTGAGTTAAAGTATCATTTGGTCCATTTTTAGCCTTTATAGTATAGAAGGCAGTCTGGTTTAATTCTTAAAATTACATCGCTCCATACATAACACATTTGATAACTACCCAAACCTGTCAACAGAGCTAGCTCATCTGAATTACGTGTTTAAGCGTTAGATCGAGAAGATCTGAAAGATAGAGAGCAAAAATTGATGTTTGATAATATTTAAAACGAATTTCTTATTGCTAATGCTACAATTCTAATACACATTCTCCAAAATCATAAAAAAACTGTTTTATCAATCCGTTTATACAATGCTTACCTATCTAACGTCGGTACAATGAAACTATTTTTCAAATTAAACATAAACTACCAGAGAAGAAAAAGTAAATTTCAATTAAGATCTAATTTGATTTTAATCACCGTTTCGGTGATATCTGGGATCAATTTTTTTCAATATAAGCGACTTGCTGAGGTTGCCTTAGAGCAGCATGCCAAATTACGCCATAAATTAATTACCCAAAGTCACCAAAAAACTAGTATTTATCTTTAGAGTAAAAAACCCTCGTAAGATATCACACTGCTTAGGTAGGTAGTTGAATTTACCTCGTACTGGAGCAACACAATGAGCTATTTGTGACGGTCTGGGATCAATCGCGAAGGGAAATATCCAATGACATCTCGTAATTTTGAACCACGGTCTGATGACGAAGTCAACACCTGAGCTGTGGCATCCACTCTCCAAATTTCCACACCATGCCAATGTTAGGACATTTGAAGCCCCATGTATACAATGGTCTTTAGTTAGATCGAGTTTCGAACTCGCAACCCTCCTGTTGCAAATCCGTGACTCTATCAACTGTGTTACTGCTTCCCATCACACTGCTTAGAGACAATTTTGTAATTAATTACGCTTAACACGACTGATGGATAAAACTGATAATTTAGGTACACTGCTGGCCACCGTAAATGCAACACCCTGAAGGAAGCATGCAAATAATATGAAATTTACAACATGCATTAGCGGAGGTGAGATATGCAAATGATTAGAATTTCAGCGCAGACGCACATCACGCGCGCCTGTGGCGCCACTTCAAAGCGCTATTTAAGGCTTGGAGATTTCGACGATTTCAAGTACGGCAATTGTGTTTTTCTTGTGGTTTTTTCAAAAAAACGATCAATTATGCCTCGTAGAAAACAGCGATCATCTTTTGATCAAGTATCCGAGTTCGACAGAGGAAGGATAGTGGCCTACCGAGATTGTGGATTATCTTTCAGGGAAATCGGTAGTCATGTTGGACGAAACCAAACAATTGTAATGCGGATATGTGATCATTGGATGCAGGAGGGTACGACGGACCGACGTGTTCGATCGCATCCACCTCAGTGCACCACTTCACGTGATGACAGGCATATTGTGCGTATGGCAGTGACGGATCGCTCAGCCACATCACGAACCATAGCACAGCACATTCAGTCTGTACCGCATCATCCAGTGTCTGCACGTACCATTCGACGCCGTTTACAGCAGAGTGGTCTGTCCGCAAGACGTCCATTGCTTCGTCTACCCTTGACGCAGAACCACAGACGTTTCCGCCGCCAATGGTGCGATGAAAGAAGGATGTGGACGGCAGAATGGAATGAAATTGTCTTTACTGACGAGTCACGCTTCTGTCTGCAACACCACGATGGTCGGATTCGAGTCTGGAGACACCGTGGAGAGAGGATGCTCAACAGCTGCGTTATGCCCGCCACACTGGTCCTGCACCGGGTATTATGGTATGGGGCGGTATTGGATATCACTCTCGCACTCCTCTAGTACGCATTGCCGGTACTTTAAACAGCCAGCGCTACATCTCCGAGGTGTTGGAGCCAGTTGTCCTTCCTTACCTTCAGGGCTTGCCCACAGCCATATTTCAACAGGATAATGCGCGACCACACGTGGCACGCATTGTCCAAGGGTTCTTCGTCAATCGCCAAATTGAATTGCTTCCCTGGCCAGCTCGCTCTCCGGATCTTTCGCCGATAGAAAACATGTGGTCCATGGTTGCTCAACGATTGAACCAGAATACATCCCCAGCTGCCACACCAGATCAACTTTGGCAACGTGTGGAAGCTGCTTGGTCTGCTGTACCCCAAGAACACATCCAAAGTCTCTTTGAATCAATGCCGAGGCGTGTGGCAGCGGTGATCTCCAACAATGGCGGCTACTCTGGCTACTGATTTTGGCAGGAACCACACTTCACAGAAGTCTGTAAATTTAATCATTTGATACTTGGTCAACATGTTATCTACAAAATAAATTTTGTTGTGATATCTCTTGTCTTTCTTGGTGTTGCAATTTGGGTGGCCAGCAGTGTATATTAACTAGTTTGAGGTAGGTAGGTAATTGAATTTACGTCGCACTGGAGCAACACAACGGGGTGGTGACAACTGTCTCTGATCAGTCCCGATAACTAGTTTCATAGAACCGGTCAAAGAATTAGATTGTCACCGTTTGTATCTCTTGTGAATCCCATCCACATCATATCGAGGTGAACTTTAAAAGATCTCTACAGCGGGGTATATTATTGCCCCGCTGTAAATATTTATATATTTACGGTGAAATTAAGCTTAAAATTCTATTCTAAGCATCGTAAGGGGTTGGGGGGCTTAGTGGGTTTACCCACTGCCCTAGCAACCCCCGAGTCTATTTACATGATGCGGTTTGGCGAAACTTGGCCAAATACGGTCCTTGCGCAATTAAACTCAACCTAAGCATCGTAGTTTCTAGAGAACTAAACATGAGAAAGCGTTCTAAATATGAGAAATGTTTTAGAAAGGCCGTAGTATCATGCATACTTTCTCGAAGTGAACTGTCTGGAGAAGGGCGAATAGCATTAAAACTTGATGTATCCATGCAGACTGGCTCACGTACAAAATGATAGGACCAATCTTAATCTCAGCTGACTACGTACTTAATCTAACGAGAGATCTGGGTCAAAAAGAAATGCAGCCATTGTTTCAGAGCACTTAACATCTTACACAGTTGCTATCAAGAGAAGATACATGAGAAAAAGAGAAAGTGAGAATTTACACAAAATGGTAGACAAAAATGGGAGGTGAAATTTCGAAAGCGAAAATTCCATTGTGTGTTGATGGGATCTAAGTTTTTATTGCTTAGATAAGTACAAAAATTTCTGTTCAAAAGAATATTTTGACTGCCTTTTGGTTCATTTGGAACCGATAAATGTCGTGCGTAATAATCTGATTCAATTTCACTCATTTAGTTTAAGAATGAATCTGCTTTTTGATGTACCAAAGCGAGAAAAGTCATTTATTAACCGGAATAAATGCACTAATAAATATACGAACTATACTTTCAAAAACTATTCAACCTAAAAATGAAACTGACATTACGTCTTGTGTTTGGCGCAGCATGGCCAAATACGGCCCTTAGCCATAAAACCAAACCAACCTAAAAATGAAGAGCAATAAGAAGGGAATAAGCTGGCACCGGATAGTTTTAGAGGATAATATAGAAAGTATGCCTATGAAGGGCATTTCCTATCAAGCTAATAGCCCGTTGTGATGCTCCAGTGCAACGTTAATTAAAAATACCTACCTATCAAGTTAAATATTGTGTGGTGATAGTGATTCTGTGGCGATGTTTCCTATACGTATTCTGAACGTGACGTCAGTTGGCTTGTTTTTCGAATACGATTTCAGCCAATAAAAATTCCAAAGAATAAATTTCGAATGTGACTAATTGGTCACCACCAGTTAGATTAAACGCTAAACGTTGCCGAAAAGGCGATAAATTACATTTTCAGGTAACCCCAATGTTTCTTGCAAACTTGTTTTTAGACCGATCAATTGTAACTCGCATTTTGAAACAATTCTTGTGACAATACATCATTCTAGGTGTATCAAGTTGGTAAAACATTTTGAGTTGACAATTTTTTTTATCTTCTGATTATTCACTCTAGCTCCTCAATGCCTCCCACTATTTCCCCTGGGGCCAGCATCACCCTCCCCTCCAGATTTCTTCAGCACTCGCTTTGGAAAGCTATGGTCTAATTAATACATTCCATTAGGCTCAAAATAGTGGGCACCTGACCAGCATGCCCATGTATGATTGGTTTTAGGTTTTATGGCGCAAGGGTCATATTTGGCCAAGCAGCGCTAAACACAAGACATACAATGTCAAGTGACCATGTGTGAAGTCTATACTGGATAAGCTATTGGCATTACATTACTATCCAATAGCTTACATTACTATCTGTCCTGATTTTAATTTTCTATTACAGGTTTCAGTGAACCCAGAACTGAAGGTCTCTGAACTCTCCTACGACAACAACGCTGCCACCTGCATCGTCCACTTCGACTACGTCTCGGCGCAAGTCTACAACTGCACCCTCGGTAGACCATAAATTCCACCTTACACTGCGATCCATTCTTGCCCACTTACAATCAACCCAACGAATGCAAGATCTTGCGCTCGTACAGGGACTGAAACAAAGCTGTGACTGGAACTGATATACAACAAAACTCTTACATGTAAACACTGTGGATCCGAACTGCGAGGCACAACAAACAGCACGAATTATACACGAATATATAATTCCCCCTAGGACGCGTGCCCTTGATGGAAAAAACTGTTTTTCCCAATTCACTGTCCGGCGATGTGCGAAGTTATTTATGAAAAGCCTTAAAAAGTGATATCTTATGTGTCAAACTTGTGAATAGTGACGATTGAGTTCCTTGTGCATGGCAAAAGAACTTCGATGAGGAATGTCAGGATTCTTTGTGTGCGCTGTTAATGTGTGGTATAGTGAACATGTAAATGTTTCTTTATTATTTATGAAAAAGATGAGAATTCTGAAAGAGAAAAAGTATTTCTTTCGTTTTCATTTTGTGCAATGTGCCGCTTGAATATATGAAAATGGAAGGCAGCGATGTTTGTAGAATCTTCCAGGATTTTAAAAAATAATTTTGATTCAGGTGATGGCAATGAAAAGAAAAACAATCAATCCAGGCGATGGAAATGTTGCTAATTATTAAAAACTAATAGTCATTTTTATTATTGAGCATAACTTTAAATTATCTTCCAAATAAAATTTCTGATTGCACATATCCAATTATTAAATTAATTCAAAATGCAAATCATATGTAATTAACCAACCCATATCTTGCAGTCTATTTCTAATCATTGTAATTTTTATTTCCAATATTTATCAGCACAATTTACTTATAAATAATGAATATATATTTCAAATCATCTTCAAGCAAATAAAAAATACCGTTATCATTTTACTTCTTTCATTTCTTCAATTTAGACTTCTCTAAAATTATGATAAACCAATGAGATTGGTATGTATGATCCTTTACGAATAAACAAAAACAAATCTAAATATTTGAATGAAGCTCATCCAAATAAACGCCTAATTCGGAGGAGATGCATTGTCACTCATTTCAATAGCGATAACGAAAACCTGTCCAAGTATCAAAAAAGACGAGGAAAAGGTGATTAAAGTCAAAAGCTAACAGGTCAAATGAACTTTCGCCATTGTGCTTCTTCTCTTCGCTTGACAGCAGTAATTAGAGGCAAAAATAATGGACGCAAAAGAACAAGTGAACGAACTTTTAAGAGTACGAGCGGACCTACAATTGCGAAGGAATGCATATTTTTAGACAATCGCTCTTGCTGGATGCCTCTATTCCTTGAACTGTGCAGGAATACGAATCCTTGTCTTGAGGTTGTTGGAAAATCGGGTTATTCGTTTTACTACTGCTGTCTTTTCCTGAAGTGGATGGTGTGAAAAAGTGAATGGGGGCCCCCAACCGTCCTTCTGTATACATACTTTTCTGACAGCTGTGGTTGATCTCAGAAAATCCGTCCATAGGACACTACTCGCATTCTATTCAAACTATACGACTGACCAGCTGGTTGTCAGCCCATCGGTTGTTCTCGGCGAATTCTGTTTTGCTGCCATTTTTTGCCAAAGACATCGAATTCTGTGTATTATCCAGTGAATGTCATATTCATAAACACTGCTCTAACACTATATCCAGTTAACTTTGACTGGATGAAGAAAAAATATTTAAAAAGTGCCTGATGTTTTTAGTGAAACGAAGAAATTGTGAAATGGCGGAAAATGTTAATTCGATAGTTGCGTTGTAATTATTGTATTTTGTTTAATTGAAGAAAAGCGATTTTTCTAACCTAGTGGTATTTCATACATATTAACATGTTTTTCCTTAAGCACTTTTTACTCTCTAAGAAGTATTTTTATTATTTTAAATTATAAAGCATTTGATTATCAAAAGACAATTAATAAATACCTTGAATTTATTTTATGAGTATGTGAATATAGTCTTTGTTTCTATCGATACTTTACAAAACTGCAATATTTTAAAGAAAGTATTATAACAAGATGATATTTTAAGTCACTATGAAGCATTTAAATGCTGAAAATAGTCTTAAAATCAAATTGACAATTAAAATTAATATTATTTTGAGCCACATGTATAACGTATTAATAAATATCATTAAGATAGTAAATTGTCTAAAAAGTGTATACATGATCTTCATTAGTCATTATCTACTGAACAATTACACCAATGTTTCAAAAAGGTAGCGATTTGTCTAAGTTTCAAACACGCTTTGTCTGAAAATACAAAATCTAAATATCCAAATCCAATCAACGATATCCCTGAATCCAGAAATTCTTTATATTAATACATAGACTAACAGTTCTATTTCATTAAAAATTTATCGAGATAATAGCTCACATTTGCAATTTTTGTTCTGAGAAATTAGGAGTTATATCCTGTAATCTACATTGACTACTTTTTATTACTTTAGAAAGTTTACTTCATGGTTTGTTGCTTTACAATTCCTTTATGCTACATGATGGTTAAATTAAATTGGGACTTACGGTTTAAAGTGGATTCTAAAAGCTACGTTCTAAACATCCATTTTATTAGGATTCGAATTCAGAGCTTGTATCATGGAGGAACAAAATATTTATATAGAACATGGAAATAATGCAGCGTTATTTCCAGGGACTGTAGATGAGAAGCAAATGGAAAAAGTAAATGCAAAACTTTATAGTAAACAACGAATTTATATACATTAAATCGATGAAAAAATTACATTAGAAACATATTTCCAGAACAAAATTAAATGGTAATGCAACATCGTGTGAGCCAATAACAATCAAGAAAATATATTTTCAAATTACCATGCTTGTACAATTTTAGTTAGTCTTTATACATGGAAAACTTCCAAGGTGATACCTGGCTGTAGAACTAATAATTAAAATGGTAGTCATTCAAAACAATAAGTAATCAACTGATTTCATACATTATAAAAACAGTATTAAAATTTTCCCTTTAAAATAATGCACAAAACGTTCTCTTTTGTAACTGAAAACATAAAATTGTAATACCAATTTATGTCAAATTGATAATATCCTAAGTGCACGAGAATGGTAACAGACATCGAGCCATACTTACGTTACATCGATCTTCTAATAGACGGAGCATGCGCGAGCTTCATGTTATTCGTAGACACGCGAGCTTCATGTTATTTCTCACGATCACTCGATTTGAAGATCTCTGTGTGACGGTCAAATGGTATTGAAACAAAACACGAATCCTAATGTAGGACTAATTGATGAGCTTGATAGAAAATATTTGTTAGCATTTCGATAGCCAATCAGCCCAAATCGATTCCCAAGTCTCATCACACATGCTGTCTATTTTATTAGATGGCCGATGTTAAGTTAGACAACTAGTCCAACTATTCAAGTTGGTATGTACTGATTTTTCTTCAAAGGAGCTTTTACGTTGCACACGTTGTTTGTATTGCAGTGATTTGCATAGTCAGAAAGTGTTCATCAATAGATAAGATTGTAGCAATCATATAAGAATCAACTTGTAAGTAACAGTTGATTCCTGAGCAATAAAATACTATCTTCACAAACACTGAAACAGCTAGTATATATGTACTATATATATCAAGTACGTTCTTATAAAACTTAAAATTCACACCTTGAAAAAGCGTCAGAACTCAAAACGCAAATTTAAGGAACATAGAATTCTATTAAACTCAAAGAAATCATAAAATTAAAAGTCAGATCGGATAAGACAGTTTTAATAAAAATATAACGGAATTCTACAAATTTCAAATAAATCAGTAAAATATGCTTATAATCTTTTGGCTTTCTCTGAGAGATTTTCAGTGTTAAGAAACAAACTAGACGGAAGACGAGGATTTTACTTCCTATTACCCAAATGGTTTCGCATGATACATATCAGTTACATTGGGATGTAGGTTATGCAGTTATTTTAATTGGCGTTGACCAATTAACTATCACATATCAATTCGGAATTCATTCTTTGGAATATTTACTGGCGAAATCGTGTTTCAAAAACAAACCAAGTCAGGTCCGGTATACATACAGGAAGCACGTTCCGCCACAAAAACACTACTGCCACCAACATTTAACTTTGCAGAAAAAAGCCTGTCATAAAATACAATTCTTTTAGTTATGACCCTTTCTTGCGTAGGTGCAAAATACATGCATATCTCATCTCAATTAAATTTCAAAATAAACTCAATACAAAATAAATGCATAATAAAGAATAATATTGAAGGTAGGCTGTTCAACCATAGATGCTGGGTGAACAGCATGATTCTTGTTTTTATTATAAACATTAACGCACTACATAATTTAAGCCAACTTCTTGTGATGAAATCAATATTTTAAATAAGGTAACAAGAGGATTCCAATACGGCTAGTATAAAAATATATTTTGAGAATATCGAAAGCATAACAAAAACATTAAACACCATATTACATCATTAATACTCCTATCAAAAATTTCAATTTTTTCTTAATCCAAAATAAAAATAAATTGGAATAAGAAAAAATTGAAATTTTTAATAATTCATAAGAATAAATTCGGTTTGCCTGAAAAAGGAATGTTGCAAAACTTATGTTTAGGTAGCTTATAATCATTGAATCTAATAGACAAAACAATACATACATTGTTTGTGTTTGACTTGTAGAAAGTGGGGAACCAAATACTCTAAATAAAACCTACTGGGAAGATACATAAAAACCAACACACACACAAAATTAATAATAAGACAAATTAAAGATTAAAGACATAAAATATTAAAGACATATTAAAGACATAAAATAATCATAGGCACTTGCTAATAAAAGAATACATTTTAAAACCAACTGTACAATATGTAAGATTAACAACTCACTCACATATAACATATTCTTGGTAAGTTTATGACACAACTTTATTTTAGTTAAATGCACCTAATAATAATTTTACTAGTTTAAAAAAAATGGAAACTGATTAAAAGATAAAGCTATTCACCTTTTTAAAATGTCAAATAGTGTTACACACACACACATTTAAAAACAAATTCACCGTTATAAAAACTACTACAAACCTAACAAATCACCTTAAGACAAAATGAACACAAATTGAAAAGCTTTAAAATGCAAAGAATAAAATTTATACAATTATCGGTTGACTACAAATAAAAAAAATGAAATGATTAATTAAAATTCTTTTTGAAGTAGAAGCCTAATCTTATTTTCAAATGAATATCTTTGAAACAGATAAAAATATCTATGCTTGTGCTTGCAAAGTTCGATTTGAGCACATTCCAGAAAAATTAAGCTTAAATACATTTCTTCACTCGTAATGCACACATACAATCCTAAATTATCAAGGGCATATTCAAAGAAACTACTCACAAGTAGGAATATACTAAACAGAAAAATATTTGAAAAAGTAACAAACCATGTTGAGCATGGACATAATTCTTAACTAATAAATTGTAAACAAATTAGTGTCAGAAATTAAGAAAAAATTAGCGCATTTTACGTAATTACACAAGTTATACAATTACCTATATAGGAATAGTCATTGAGTCACTTAAGTATAAAAGAAATTCAATTTTAAAATCTCACAAATCAACCTACTACACCGAATAATATAAATATTAAATTGCAACAATAGCAACAAATCAAATTAACAACTTATTTAGATATTAGGATAAGGGGATTGCTAGTTCTGTACACATGCAAAAAGAATGAAGGACATGATAGTTTTCCCCACTAAGAGAAACATGTAAGAATGTTTTATGCATTTTAATCCTCTGAGGGGTTCACATAGATATATCCGTTCTGTAACAATGGAAAGTCTTCTGTGCATGACTTCTAACCAGTTCTGACATCCTTGAGGAATAGGATCTTTCTTGGGATCTTGTCTTTCTACTAATTGATAACGTTATTTAGCATTATATGTGTTGTAGGAAAAGCGATACTATATACTACTCAGAAATCTTGTGATGCTCAGAGGGTTAAACAATAAAAAAATAAAAGCTCATAGAGAATATGATTTATACATGAAATAACGATTAAAAAAAAGAAAATGAATCAATAGTAAGGTTCCTGGTGTTGTGTTGTAAAAATGTTTACATATAAATCGAACTAAGAAAAATTCATCAATGCAAAACAATTAATTGATCACTACATTTTTGACCCATTTTCTCAAATATTAGTACCATAGTCAAATCATTTTGCAAATCTCACCAACATAAAAAATAGTTTCTTGACTTCTGTGAGGATAGGGAATACAATAGAATATCATCTATGTGATGAACCACTACTTATGAAAAACCTAAATCTGAAACAAATTTCACACGAGTCCCCATCTATTTTCTAAAACATTTCACTTGCAGTATTCAAAGCTTGTATTGCAGCAACTATTGTGGTGCCTTGCACTAAGAACTATGTTCACATGAATTACATTTTATTTTTATTCATAATGAATTACATTCAATTTTACGACCCTTTATACTTCTATATTGGCATGTCCCAATTTCTGATAGCTGTAAATTACTGACTTCAAATCTTCTACCACATATCTGGTTTAATCTCTATAACAGTACAAATAAGGAAATCTTCAATTTCAAAATGAAATATGGATGAATTTTCAGTTATTGATGTAAATAAAATAGAATTTGCTACAGTGCAGCTCCAGTACAAATGCGGATGACCTTAAGGTAGTCCAGTTGTTTGGTAAGCTCACCCGAGGATAAAGCTGCCTTACGAAAAATCATGCATAGTAATCAACATAAAAGATTGTTTTTTTCTCCAACTCGTAATCACTGGTATTTCTTGTGACACCGAGCTATAAACTCGGATCGAGAAACCTCGCTAAAGATGCCAATTTTGGAAATTATTTATGTATAACCTGTTCCAAATTTAACAATATTTGCTCAAAACCATATAATTTGAATTCCAAGTCACCATAGCCAGATTATATAAGTTATATTTATTTCAACAACCTGAAAAACATACACATAATGAATTAATTCAGTGTATAATTTAAAACCTCACAATCAATAACTTATTTTGCCTAACTAATGTTTGTTCCTACTATATCTAGTTCCATGTAAAAATTTCATGGTGATTCTCAGTTCATCTCGACAAGTCACTACATTGTACAATATTCAGGACTGACAGCAGAAAAAATTCAGTTCATCAACTAAATGCAGAGGTATCATTCATTAAGAACCTTACTTTTTGATTCATTTTAGTATTTCTCTAACTAATCGTTAAGATTTCAACCCAAGTAACAGCATAGGTCAAATTAAAAATTAATTTGATAGAACATAAATTCAAATAAACAAGCTCATTTTTAAATCATACTAAAATTTGACTAAATACTGTTTCTGAAAAACAACTTTCAATTGAAAGAATTGACTAGCAAATGCTGTGACAGACTAGAATATGAATTTTTTACAATGATCTTCATTTTACTTTAAATTTTCAGACCAATACATTTAACTTGGAAAATATACTTTATTCAATTCAGCAATATGCTTCAAAATAAAGTTTCAACAAAATATATACCATAAAGAATGCATTAGTATGGTACATTACATTATAAATGTCTAAAGCAAAAATTAAACAAAATTCAATTGAAAGGTTTTATAAACAAGCTTTTGACTCATAATTTCAATCAAAAACTTCCCTGGTAATTTGAAAAACGAACTAAAACTAAAATGAACTCTATATTTAAATCAACAAAATCAAATTCGTTAAATCAGTAAATCATTCTAAAGCACTTTAGAAATTATGTTACCATAATTTTTTTTGTTTGTGATAATTTGGAATATTATAACCAATTAAGGATATATAAAGAATGATATAAAAATATATTTATATAAACTGCATAAAAATAGTTTACAAACTGTAAATAAATTAAGATAAAACAAGGAAGGGCAAATAAATTTCGAAACAAAATATCTATAAATAATCATTTTAATGTAAAACAATAATCTTTCATAATTATAATTTAAAAATTAAGTATTTTTCTAAGTGCTTTAATTTGGATTTTCATGATCACAGAAGTTAAAATTTCAGACACTGGGATTAATTTAGAAAGTTATAAGGAGAAACCAAAGGCACAAAACTATACTGTAAAACTTAGCTGATACTAAATGCCTAATAAAAATGGTTTTCAAAATTAATGATTCAACTCAAGATGAAGAATTTATATTAAAGCTATTTATGTTATAAATACTGTATAAAAATCTGTGATTGCCATGTTAAAAGAAATCAATCTTTAGAAATTCCTTCCATTGATAGATAACAGAATTCATAAAAAGCATTAATACTGAAGCTGGCAATAGAGTATACAATAACGGAGTTCGATGCTTCTTATAATGCATGAGAACTTGCTTGCATGAAGTATGAAATGTGTTGCATAGATACTTTATCCATTCTCAAGTTCATATATTGAGCTCAAATAAGCAAAGTTACAAAACAATGCAATGAACTGAATCATCCCTACAACAGTTATAAAATATTGCATCCACTTATAAAATATCACAACATACATGAACGAATTTACATTATTAACAATTAGGATCATGCTTCAAAGCAGAGGCAATTGAGGTTTTGGGTTTATGAATAGGACTATGTACTACAGTCACTTTCTGATCTTCAGAGGTTTTGTCAATCTCTGCAAAAGCAGAAGCAACATACTGCCTCACTTTAAGCGGTAGATCATCTACATCCAGTGAAGACCATTCATGACGATCTCTTCCCATTGATAAAGGTAAAGTACTGAAGCGTTTCTTTGGGGTTACTTCAGAATCGCTGTGTAAAGTTCGGGAGTTGTGTATTGGTGAGTATGATTCAGAACTAATTTTTGAGTCACTGTAATGACTGCAACTGCTCATGCTTTCTTGTCTGACAAACACCATATCTAAAAGAAGAAAGTTTTATCTATTTGGGAGTTTGGCAGTTGAGTTGTTTTTAGAGAACTACTCTAAATTAAAAAAAAATTCTCTTTACACAAAAATGCTTCCAAAATTACAAATATAAATTTTATTAAAAATACTTTAATTTATTTTAAAGTTATGACCACATGATCTTAATTTTTAAGCTTCAGTAACATTAATCTTTGACAGCACAATAAAAGGCTTAATGAAACCCAAATCTGATAACTTTAAAGAAATGTTATCTTAAAATGGGGTTTCCAAACAAAACTACAGTATGTAAAAATATTTTATATCTGAAGAATGTCAGAAAAACTAAAAATGTTTAATGCAAGAATGTTGTAAGTATCAAGAAAATAACAAGTAACATAAGATGAAACAGGTACCAAAATTTGTATAGACCCTGCCAGAGGCATCACTATCTATTAGACTGACACCAAGCTTCATAATCAATGTTAGAAAGTCCAATAGTCAATTATTCTTGTTGTTTGACCCCTCCCATTTTCTTGCAGATACAGTGATTTCAATCCTCGTATTTTCTTGTAGATAGTGACATCAGTGTGACAGAACCCTTGATAAATTTAATGAACTCAATTCATAAACTTCTGAACATTTGTCAATATTTTGCAAGACCCACATCTACTATAGCACAGTAAATTCTAAAATGTATATTACTATCCCATAGCAAAAATTTGTATCGATGATTGAAAGAAAATGCAAGACATATTTATGAAATACTGATAATCAAATTTAATGTCACACTTGAACCCAATTAATATTAAAATATTTTTAAGGGGAATTTTTCTTATTAAGTTTCTTTTATCTGTTTTAAAATCAATATTAATACATAAAAATTAAGTCACTTTTCATTCTCAGATATTTAAAATATCGAAAGAGCAAGAGTAAGATCCAAACTGTAAATAGCTCATAGCTAAATGTACGATTCTGTGTGAATTAAAATATTCATATTTTCTTACAACGCATGCACACATATGTAGTTTTAGTAGCAAATTTTCTTAAAAATAGTACCAAATTAAGTCTGCTCTTAAAGCTTATTTTAGCAGCAAATTTAGTGGCCCCAGATTATAGGTATGTCTCATTGAAGTTATCAGAATGTTTATATTTACAAAAATATTTAGATGTCATTGTATCATTGGAATACAGTAGACCAGTCATAAAAACAGTTTTCCCAATGATGAAGTAGGTATGAATTCATGCTATTGGTTGAGAAATGGGGATTTTTTCAATCACCAAAACTTTGAAAGTAGGAGCTTTAGAGACGATTTTGCTTAAAAGATACCTCTAGTCGCCAAAATTGAAAAATAGCAGCAAAAAGTCAACTCTTAGTAGCCTGCAGTGTGTCCATTTAGAGGTAAGGTCTGAAAATATTAAGTATTTCCAAAAAACGCACTTAATAAAACTTAACATTTTACATACTTATATTTGATCGATAAAATATTTCATATAAAATATGTTTAATAAACTTATCCTTTAAACATACCATCAGCCGAATAATCTTTGGTTGGAAGAATATCTAAATCACTGAAACCAGAATTTGTTCTCACATCTGTACTCAACTCAGAAACAGATAACTGATCATCACTTCTCAAGCTTTGATTGTCCAGAACAATTCCAATGGAATCCTCATTTTTCACTGCATTATCCATGGAAGACTCCATTGATGGGTGAGGGGGCACTTTTGTTGGCAAATGCAACTCATTCATTTCAGAATGTAACAAAACAGAAAACTGACCTGCATAAAATTCTAAGCTTGTACTTCTTCATATAATAAAAATGAGTGCACCATTTCATCTTAAAATGGTAAGAGTTACATAAATAAGAGAAAGATAGTTCATAATTATCACTTGATTTTCATGAATCAAAACCATTGTTAATATCATATTCATTTTAAATTTGAAGATCTACTGTTATACTCATGTGTACCTGTTGGATTAAAATAGCTAATTTATTTCTTAACTGAAGGCAGAATGGTTGCAAGGAATAAAAAATTAAATATATGCAGACAATCTTTTCTGGTTTTATATATTTTTTAAATTTTGCTGTTATTACGCACCTTGTAAATCCAAAACTTCAAGATTACAGAAAAAGGTAAAACTTTATTTATATTATTGAATGTTTAAATATTGAACTCAAAATAAAGGCAAGATAAATTTGAATAAAACTAGTTGTTCCTCTATAATTTTAAGCAATAATTCAGAATTGAAATGAAATTCAGTTTATCAAAGTCAGTCTGAAAGCGTCATTAGGTGTATTTAAGTGAAAGTGAATTTTGATACCAAATAAAATAATTTTCAGTAATGCTCTTTATTTGGTGCCTAACCAGAATGACTAAACAGATCTCAATGAATTGGAAAAGAAAATTTAGCTTTGTGTTGAATTCAAAAGAAAATGCAGAGTTCAAAGATCATTTCAATATTGAAAATTTGTTTCATGTTAACATAAAAATTGATATTGTATGAACATTTTTCTCAGGCCAAGGTAAATATTAAGTACTGAAAACATTGGTAAAGTAAAAAAAAATCATGACACAACTCATCTAAGAATATTAATAACATAATAAAAGGTTCAATAACCCACAAAAACTTAAATGCCTGGTATTGTCAACTAAATAAAAAGTTATAGAATTTATAATTAAATTGTATTGAATCAATTAGTTTCATTTTATAAAATTATTTATATATTGAACTAATTATTTATTAAATTATTTATTGCTCAGATTGACTTCATAGATGAAATATGATACTATTTTGAGCAATGAAGTATGATGACTGTAATGAGTTAACCATTAATTACTACCATTAATTTACAGATTTCATTTGATTTCAAACATATATAGCATAATGGCCATATATTGGTACACAATTCAAATAGGAAGCACTCAATTCTCCTTAAGCAAAACATTTTGCGCAAGCAACATGAAAATCAAAAGTAAACCATTTTGAATTTTATATATAGCTTCAGTAATCATGGCAAAAGAAAGGGACAATTTTTAATTTTCTTCATAGTATTTGGCAGAGAGCACATGACAGAAAATCTCAATATCTTAAAAAAAGTTTAATTTTAAAATTATGAGCAAGAAATCAGTTTAGAGGTAAAGATCGTGGTGTAGATTGGAATGTTTGAATAACCAACATAATTACTAGGATCAGGAAGGCGCCAAAGGGTTGATACTTCTATGGATTTAATTCGTTCCTCTAGTTCTGATACTCGATTACCTAATATCCTAGAACACAAAATAAGCATTTGATTACATTTACTACACTAAAATCAACAGCATAAAAGGCTTAACTATAAAAAAAAATGTATCTTTGGCTCACAAGTAAAACACAGTCATCAAAAATGTACTTATGAGAAAACTAAGGTTGGTTGTTTTGGGGTTTTATGTCAAGGGCCATGTTTGGCCAAGTTGCTCCAAACACAAGATAACCTAAAGTAAGAAATGTTGTGAAAGGGGAAAAGAAGGATTGGGGAACAGGCCACAGTGGGATGAAAGCAAGAAAAGATTGCTTGGGTATCCCAGGAGCGCAACCACCCGATGTTTACTAGACAGTAAGCCCCTCCACGGGAAAAGAAAAAAATCACTAGAGTGCCTTGAGTCCCAGGAAACTGAGAAGAAAAATTGTACTCACTAAGTGTGTTTCTCAAGAAATCTAAACTTCATGCAAAGAAAAAATAACTTGATGGACACCAGTCTTAAGATCACCATATTCTGGTTGCAGAACAGCTGCAAAACTCATATCAGAAAATTTTGATAAAGTGTGTTCACTTGTAAGCCAATGATGCAAACAATGAAATAAAATTTGTTTAAGCAATTATCGTATGAATGGCAGGCAAGATAAGCAAACTCTTCAAAATAAAGGAATACATTTCTACTTTTTCCAATTTTCAATAAAACAGAATTTTAACCAAAATTTTTAAACCATATATTGACACAACAAAGTTTTTCATTAGCATGAAAACAAATTTTAAAAAAGCAGCATTTGTCAGTGAGGAGAAGCTGAGAGTAGTAGAATATAGGATCTTTCATTTCAGCTTTTAGTCTGAGCAGAGAGAAATTTCCCAATAACTACTGAGATGATGTCTACAGCATTAAAAAAAATCATATCAGTCCTGGAATTTCATTAAGTTGACTTTAATAGATTAAATAAGATTATACATCCAGACTCATCTCAATTTTCCAAACATGTGACAGTAGAAAATCTTCAAAAATATTATAAGTATTGTATATCAAAGTTGTAGAAAATATTGTATGATCGGTTGTCCTGAATCCTCAAACAGGCAAGGCTGTTCATGAGTGGTGTGCGCAACATGCACTTACATTCAGAAAACGCAGAGTCAGAAAAATAGGGATCCCGAAAAACGGCTCACTTCATCTAACTTTAAACAAGCTCTTTTAAACTTTTTTAATATTAAAAAAAATGACAGTAAAATAAAAACCAACCACCTTTAAACTAGAATCAGCCATAAATACATTTCCCAATATTGTTTATTTTTACTTTCTACTGTAATCTTAACCCATTTGCTTTCAGACCAAATTATTTTATTTTGTCCCGATTTCCATTTCTGTTTTAAGTGTTTTTCTTTATCTAAGTGTCATAATTTTTTGTGTGAATAAAGAGTTTGATAGAGGATTGTTTGCATGCATAAAACTGATCACACATATGCACATGGTTGGCAGTGGGAATAACCTCAAAATCACAATTTTGCTCTCTGCGATCACAATATAATTTAGTGATATATTCACATACTAGATATAACAAAGCCAAAAGAAAATATTTTTACAAATTTGTATAAAAATGTCATTGAATCCTATTTATGTATGCAATTTTTACTAACTTGTTAGTTTTCTTTTGATGAGACAGTGCAATGCTTTTATCACTTAGATTTTCCAACAATGTGATTACTAGATTACGGAACTCAGCTCCTTTGGAAGATTTGCTAGCAAAATCAAGAAAGGGACTACTTTGCAGCAATTGTTCCACTAAAACAAAAGATTGCTTCTTTGCATAATGATATAAATATAATATGAAATTCATAGAAAAGGTCTAAAGACAAATTTAAATGCCCAAATTAACTAAATTATATTCATTATATCAGAACATATAATTACTTCCCATCAAGTCTGGGTTGAACAGTCGAGGTATTTAAGTAAACAAATTTCATTATCATAAAAGTTATATTGTATTTACAGATATAATCGATAATATCGATTGACATTAAATTCTGCAAAAGCATTTAGAAATGATTTTTTAAAAATTATTGAGAAAATTTCATTGGATTTCAACAAACAGAAAACATCAAAAATAACCAGCAATTCTGCAAAAAGTGGTCCTCAAAGGAGTGGCCATTAAGAGAATATCCTTGTAAGTCATCAGTAAAATCTATTGCATGTAGTAAACCTATACTTCAGTAGAAAAGGGGCCAATGTCCATTGTGCAAGTTTTGGTAACAGCTGATTTGGTATTTTTTAAACAGTATATAAAAAAGTTTTTCAATGTTTTGATTCTTCCAGTGTATTAGCAGTAGGAAATTGGCTTTTGTTCATTATAATTTTCATTACCTTGAAAGGTGTGTGAAAAGTTACCCAGAAGTGTTTGGTGGACGGAACTCTTAAAATCAGCAAATTTGGACACTAGCCTTTTTCTCTACCAAACACAGAAATATTTTAATACAATTGAATGAATACATGAAGGAATGTACTAGAATAAATACTGATTATTACAAAATAGTAAATAGTTGAGTTAAAATCATTTATATTCAATTACAAATTAAACAAGCATATTAGACTGAATACAAATCAATTCAAATAAAATGACAAAAAAGTTGCCTCATTTAACTCTAAAAATGGTTTGTCAATTGGGTTTAATGGCAAGAGATCCTCAAGCGAACAAGTGGCAAATGCGAGAACAGATAAAATTCAATAAAAGCAGATTAAAATATAAATGTGGCAATAATAAGTGGTCATAGGGATTTAATTCAGCACAATAAAAAACGAACGAGTAGATAAAATAATAATTACCAGTAGATTAAAAAATATGTTAGTTAAAAGAATTAAAATAAAATAAATTTTAAAACACTGTACACAAACATAAAAATAGTATTTTATTAAAGAATGTTCAAAACTCATTAGAGAATCATAGCAATTAAATTTGGTTAATCCAACTCTTCCACAGCATTTTGAACACTGTGGTAACCAATAAAATCAAATTAATCTCAAGGGTTAATTTCAAATCTAATCAGGATACCAATTTGTGATAAATATATCGTTATCATCATGCCAAAGGCACCAATCTAAATAATTGACATTTCTACAAAAAACATGATCAAAGTTTTGATGCTTTGGAAAAAATCAAGTTACGATTCAAATGTTGCTTTCTCACGAAAATCGGCATTTCCACTAAGAATCAAGATGATTCGTGGCTTTGTCATCGTATAAAACATGAAACGGTGGCTCGAAAAGTGGTAAAAATCGCCAATATGCAGAATGGTGCCTTTGGTAGTAACGATATTATGCTCTCAAAACCTTTTGACTGTTTTGAACATAAATTCTTTAACTTCAGACAGTTCCTAATTTCAGAAATTCTGCTGCAGGGGTTTACGAATTTGTGCTATAGTTAAATACTATATCAAAATCTATCTACTTTTTCTACTTCATTTTGTTTACTCAAAGAAAAATTTTAGCAGTTTCCCTACCTTGTTTTGCACTTAATGCTAATCCAGAAGCAAGAGTACTTTTCATGCCTCCTTTCGTTCTCTTTTTTTCAAGTAATGCCTAAAATAAAAGTTTTCAATTATATAATTGTGGATAGAAATTTTCCTTCTGAAAATATGGATTTTTAAATTATCTTGGATTTTTAAGTTAATTGAACAAGAATAATTAATAAGGTGATACCATATATGGGCCAGGGTATCAAACATGAAGCCCAAAATATATCTTATTTAAAGATTTGAAAAGGTCTGTACTCAAAATGCTACATATTTGTGGTATAAAATTACAAAACTCAATTTAAATTGAAAATTTATAATGCTCTGATACATTTTATGCTAAATTGTAAGCAATATATAGCAAATATAGTAGTGTAGTTCAGTTACTTCATTTCGGCATTTGTTTCTTTGCACAATTTTTAAAATATCAAATCCAAGAAATAAATTCCAATAATTCAAGCATTGTAACCTTTGTATATAGTTAAAAATTTGAAAAATAATGTAAATAGTTACAAAAATAAGTATTTTGTATATATTGTAGAAAATCAAACTCATGTTTACATCACTGAGACTTAAATCTATAATTAAAGTTCATCCAGTGAGCTCTATTAAATCTGGATTGCATAAATAATTTCATTTAGTCCCTGTAATGAGGAACTTCACAATAATATGCAAGAAAAATAAATTTACCTTGCATTTTGCAAGAGCTGATGCTGTTACTGCTTTCTCCTCTCCAGCTTGTTTTATCCTTTCTTTTAGGTACCTTAGATTATAGGACATAATCAGAAATTTAATACCAACTTATGCAAAATTATAATACTGTTCAAGGGAATAATGTATCAAAACCATATTTCCGTGGCAGAACATACTCACCACCTTCTCTAGTAGCCTTTGACATTGCAGACTATAAAGAGCTTTTGCATACAAAAACTATTACAACACAATTTTATTATTTTCCCACTATACTAACACATAAGAAATATAACAGTGAGCAAATTCTCTTTTAATAATCTAGTTTTTTTCACAGCGAGTTGCAACAGTAAAAGAGCTCAAAGATACTATTATATTCAGAAAAACTCTAAAAACCAACTTAAATGTTTCTGTAATTTTTCTATCACTCACATTCAACATACAGAGGAACTTAAATTAAAAGTGTAATGAGCAACACTTGCAGCTTTTCTGTTTGTACTTTTATTTTATATGCAGCTTTAAGCATTTTATTTTTATGCTATTTTAAACTTTTGCAAATTTAAAATTGTGATAAAATACAAAATTAAATAAACATAAAAAAGTATTTTTAATCTCACTTGTTTTCCATCAAAACTCCATCTATATCTATTGTTTTTTGGTGATCACCTCTTAAGACATAGTTCATTTGTTGATTCAGTCTTTCATATTTGTGCCTATATTGATCTCTGGCAGTGACTAACTCTTCTTTTTCATCTAATATTGCCTCCAAATCTTTAGTTAATTGCTGACACTGGAATAAAAAAAGATGCAACGATGATGTTGAATTTTTAAAATATTAAAATTAAGCAGCAATTTTTAACAAAACCTAATTGAATTAAAAATTTATGAAAACATAAAATTAAAAAAACACCTAATTTTACAACTAGAAAATGAAAATTGTAACACACACAATAGATAATTCAAATTTTTTTTTAAATAGTCCTTAATGGTGTGTCAGATTATGATTATTAAGTTATTACTTTCATAATTAGTACTTTCATAATTTCAACTAAAAACAATTCGTGAATATTTTGTTTAACAGTTAACGAATTCTTCCAGTATCACATAGTAAATGGTATTTTTACGACTGTTTTAAAACAATAATTTAGTTTGCTCTTTACAAAATGACATGAATATTGAAGTAAGGAGTAAATGCTGCACAAATCAAAAGTATTAAAGTGGGAAAATATTTGCATAATTTTTCTTACACGAAAGCAAATGCTTGCAAAAACTACAATTGTTCAAGAAAATAATTACCTTTAACTTTTGGCTTTCTAATTGTTTTACTAATATTTCTTTTTCCGAAAATGGAACATAATTTGAAGATAAATATTCCTGAAAAGAGTCTGTATCTCTTTTTGCAACTTCATCTCTCAAAATCTGTAATACATAAATATGCATTAAAGGTAGTAAATTTTAAATGGAACATGATAAAAGTATCATATTTTTATACAAACACAAAAGTGCCATAGAAAGCAGATCATAAATTCATTTCAATTTAATCTAAAAATAGAATCTCTTCTTAAAATCATATATAAATTCTTATAATAAAAGTTTGTATTTACAACAAAAAAAGAATTATGAGATAAAAAATCAAAAGCTATTTGAGATTTGAAGCTAAAAGGGTTAGTAGAAAATAAACAAGGCACAAGCACACATATTTACGAAGTCACTATTGGAAATAGTGGTGGGCCCAAGGAAATGACTTCAGCCATCCCCAAAGCAATAGAAAAATGAAATGTTCAGTGACTTGATAACATCAAAGTTTAGTAGGTTGATCACATTTCTACACGTCTCTAATGAATGGTTGGATTCACAGGTAAAGTTAACTTAAGCTGCACTATATTATTTTCAGTGTCTAATGGTTTCTTTTAGCTTTCTTTACATATTTGATGCAGGTTGGTTGGATTTTATGGCAGTAAGGCCATATTTTGCCATGCTGCATCAAACACAATACAGACAACATCAAGTAATAGACATACACACACAAGGCAAGTTTTACTGACACAGAAGAGAGAAATAGACCCTGGGAGGAATCAAATCTGCACCATTTACAACTCACAGATTGCTAGCAACCTGTGAGCCAGGTTGTGGCACCACTGAGCCACGATGGCCCTTATTATTTGATGTAGGAAAAGAAAACGTAATTTTATTGTGAAGGGACAAACCACCATCATAGATCATTTTCTATGGTCTTTCAGTTCTGGTGACATAAAATTCCATTCTGTTTTCCATAACTATACACCAAAACGTAATGCAAGATAGGGTAGGTTGATTGGCGATATGCTACCAAAAAGTATGAGTGTGAAACAGGAAATAACATGCATCTATTTTTTAAGAAACCAGTGCTCGTGTCCAACTATATGCAACTCAACATCATCAGTTTTAAGCAGATAAGGATAAGTCTGTTAAGATTCAAAAACAAATGCTTTAGCATTCTCTATTATCATAAAACCTGTGCATAAATTTCACATGCACAAAAGTTTTAATTATTTTTATTTTTTAATTTCCCAGCCATCACCTTGCCTGAAACGAAAAAAGAACTATCGAGTTGGGGGATCGATTGTGAAATTTGAGAGGAAGAAATTTCATTACTCAAAATAACTATACAACATTTCCATGATTGCAGCCACTTTTCTAGAACCTTCCAAAGAGTTCTGGGTGGATGCCTGATTGAAGATTACCATGAACCATTTCCTATACGTCCAACGATGGTCATGATAAGTACATTGCTAATCAGGCAGCCTCACAATCCCTTTTCCTTTTTTAACTTCTTTGGACAGAGCTCAACATCACTTTTTTATTTTGTATACAATGAATTTTGTTTACTTCAATACCATCAAAATTCATGTTACAATTGTGTACTGCTTCAATAAAATACAGAGCCTAATAGCTCTAAGCACATGGGCAAATGCTCTTGCTAATTATAACTCTGTAATTCAAAATTTTATTTAAAAATTATGTTTTATTGCTAGTTTGAGTGATGATTTTTTTTATGCTATTGGTGAAAATATGATGAAAAATATGATATCACAGACCATTTTAACTTCTAAAACACTGAAAAGAAAATACCAACAGCAACACAAAGGTAAGTATTTTGAATCATGCTTCAAGTTCTAAAAGTATCAATCTTGCAGAATCAAAAAAAGGTAATTTTATGTTAGATATGAGTTGGTATCTAGTTGTGCAGTATCGAAAAAAATTTCAAAGCAACAAATTCTACAGTATTAATTATATAGTTGAATTATTAAAACAAAGAATAAACTACCTTTATGTCTCCTTCAGCATCTATCAACTTTTGTTTCAAATCTTCAGTCTCATACTTGAGTAATTTATTTTGGTCTTTTAATTCACACAATAGTTGCACTAAGCTCTAAATAAATAAAATTAGATGATAGGTTTGATTCTTATGAGCAAAGTTAATTTGAAAGCATAAATATAGCCATGAAATAAAGTTATTAAAAAATATTTACACCAAATATATGTACCTTTTTATTATATATTAATATTTGTTTTAAACTCTTGACTTGTGAACCTTGTCCAAATTGTTAATGAGAATTACTACTATCTTTGCAGTAGCTTTGGTTTAAATTGTAAGAGCAGCAACCAAAATTGAAAATATCAAATAACATGCTTAAGAAAATTGTATTTTAAAACATACTAAATTTAGGGCATTATCAATGTATTATACCAGCCAAGAAGTCAAAATAATTGAAATTTAATATGAAATAAATATTTTTTGCTCTCTTTAAATAAAGTTTCATGGAACCCTTGGCTGCAATTTAGACCCCTAGGGACTTCGATGAAGGGAACTTCGATGTTGTGCATGATAATTCAAGAGTTTTTATAAATAAAATGTTTGTCAACTGCAATAAGAAAGTAAAACATTGTACAAATAGTGCAAATCAAATAAAACACTTTTCATTTACAAATAATCTAAATACAAAGCATCAACATAATAAGTTTTAACACAATTAGGTACATATTAAGGGAGAAAACTACAAGAATTCGTTCACAAGCTGCAATTGTTATAGTACAATGTTCTAATATTTAAGAGACAAATTGAAACAAAATGTTCACAAAGAACTCACTTTTTCTCTTTCACATTTTAAACCATCAACATCATAGACTCCCATTAAAGATGGACCCTGTAAAGAAAATACATCCATATAATAATTCAATTAATATAGATAAAATCAAATTAAATAAATTTATGTATCCAATTAAAATATAAACTTTAAAATTAGCATCTACAAAAATGCAATCTTTGGTGAAGTAGGTTATAAACATCTGAATATCATTAGAAGTGGTGAAATATCTTTGAAGCTATTTCCTCTGAACCAAAGATATTGTAAGCATATTCAAGAATATTTTTAGAGGATTGGCAGATGACTTGAGCCACCCTTGAAATATTTTAGTTTTTGGAACACAAATGAAAATAAATGTTCAAGTTGGTTAAATTGGCAAAAATCAAACTTTGATCAATTGCTAAGTAAATTATGTCTAAAAAAACAATTAGCACACGAAGCATTTATTTTATATTACATCAATTCAATCATGATTTTCCTATTTATAATTAACTTAATTTTATCTTTTACCAACAGCTAATATTTACAATTGGGTTACAGAAGTGTCACATTTTAATGATCCTTGCTTAATATTTTCTTAAATTATTTTTCTCTCGTATTTCATTATCTTTCTTTTCATTTGACTCCGAATGAATTAGATGTTGAGTTAAAAATGATCGTTGATTTGCAATTGCCCCAAATTATGCAAAAATTATGTATTCAATGAAATTTATAGTATATGAGTGAAATCAGATTTAGAAATTTGGAAAAGGAAGTCAGGCATCAATGGCAACATAACATTTTCCCTCTCTTGCCAAAATACTCTGCTTAGGTTCAATTTTAGGTTTATTTTGTTGATGTGGATGTGTTTTCGATGCATAATGTCTAAAGCATCAACATTGAACTCTGGCACACCTATTTAACTATTTAAAAATAATAGGGTATATTGTTAGAAGGAATAAATGGTTAATCAGTCAGAATTTGCACTAAACAAGCGGAAAAATTCAGAAATGTTTGGTATAAAAAACGTCTGATGGATCCTAAAACTTGGTTGTAAAACCAAATTTATAAGTGCAAAATGGGACTAATTACCATAAATTTTGAACCCTGAGTGAGTTTTTTATTGTATATATAGATACTTGCCATATACAAATTTCATATAGTGACACATAAAGTTGGATCATAGAACAAAAAGAAAGGAAGAAAAAAGATTAACAAGATTCCAGTTGCTTCAAAAGATCTCTCGCCTTACAATAACATGCATTGACTCCACGACAATGCTGAACAATCCAAAAGGTGGCTACATTTCATGTCAGCCATCCCTCTGCACATGACAGATTTATTGCTACCATAGATGTCAAAACCATGCAAATGCTTGGCCAGGCAGGGATATTGCAAATGAACTCCCCTCCCCACACTTTTTATGTTGTTTTATCCGAGTGAAAGTGAAATTTCATCGCTTTTTTTCTGCTAATTAAATGGTCTAGATTACTCATAAAACCATCAATATTTTAAGATGAATATTTCCCTGAGTGAAAGTGAAATATTCATCTTAAAATATTAGTGATTTTATGAGTTATTTGGAACATTTTACTTAGCAAAAAAAAAGATAATTAGATACCAACATAAAAAATAAATGTAATATAAGATATCAACAAAAAATATTGATTCATAGTTTAACATACCCATCCCTCTACTCTTCTCTTTAAGGCACTGTATCTAGTCCGCAGCTGATCTGCCATCAATTTGTACTGGTCTTTTTCTATACGGAATCTTTCCACTTCTTGACTCAGTATTAACAAGGAATCAGTTTTGCACTCCAATTTACATTTCACAGTATTAAACTACAAAGAAAGAATTATTTCAAGAATTAATAGTGGTATAAAAATGTTATGGACAAAGTGTAACTAACAAATACGGTTTGATTTCCCAAAGTAGGCACTGAAGGAATCTTAGGGGGCAATGCTCGCCCTAAGGATAGGTAGGTATAGGTATATTTAATTAAGGTCACACTGGAGCAACACAACGGGGTATTGGTGACGGTCCGGGATCAATCTCAAAGGGAGAGATCTGAGAACACCACGTAATTTTGAACCAGTCAAATAACGAGTTCACCCCAAGGGAAATAGGGAGTATTGAAGAGCAAGAGGTGCTTAAAAAACCCTGTCACCTAAAAATCTTTTAAGCAAACACTTATTCACTTGACCATGCACACTCATTAGTGATGCATAGTACAAAAATTATGTTGTAAAATGCAAGTTACAACTAATTGATCTAAAAACAAGACAATATGTTGTAACAAGTGAATGCTAACATGTATTTATGTGCACTTCCAACTAATGCAGGCTCTTACAAATGCAGCAGCAGGAATCTGCATGGTGTGCCAAGTTTACTGTAGAATATAAAACTAGTGAGATGAGTTAAATCATTATTAGACTGTTTCCAAATTGTGTGAGAAACAGTTTTCAATTTGGTGTACTCAAGTGACAAATATGGACAAAATATAGACAAATTGGTAGTGTAACATCAGAACCATCCTTCTCATTAGTGATTGTTTGTTATTTATTTGATTAATTACTATAAATAGTGAACAATCTGGTGTTTATGTGTAGTTTATTTCTTGTTATTTCATCTTGATAAGTAGTTTTATAATTTTAGTTCCAAGTTGTTTCATTTCTAAACTAACTTTTTGAAATTCTAAAATTGCAGTTACATAAATATTTTGGTGGAATTCAAAACTTATAGGTACAGGTATACTTGCAATTTATTATTAGTTTATATACCTTTCCAAAAGGGGGTCTCTGAAAAAAATTGTCCTTGAAAAGAGCATTGAGCCAAAAAAAAGTTTGAGAAACTATGGCACACAGTAAAACAGCAAACTTCTGCTTTGAACCTATTTACATTTGGTCAATAGGTGTAGGAGGTTCTAACTCTTTCAGCAAAACAGTCATTGAAAAGAACCGTTAAATCGTTTTTTGCGAAGCTGATAGAATGTACATAATGGTGTAAAAGTTTTAACATAAAAGTATACATTATTACTGGTCCTGAACACAGGTTGGTGAAAATAGGACTATTCGATTCCTTCAGGCAATTAAATATGTAGATGCAAAATCCGGTAGAATGGTGATCTAATTCGAAAAAAGAATCTAAATGTATGTTAAACAAGAAATACGAAAGCATTGCTAGAAGAGGTTGACATTGAGACAATTGGATAAAAACATTTTCAAAAAATTTACTGTTTGAAAAGCGATCAATTATCAGGAAAACGTAAATTTGTATATTGAATCCATTTGCTTTCACATAAAAATTATTTTGCAGTTTCTCTGCAAGGATTGACAATATTAAACATTAAAAACAGAAGACACCGGAAATGTGAAAGAAAGTTTTGTGTCACAGAGCTACAGCAAAAATTCTACAATTTATAATCCATCATCACCTCGGTTAACAATGAAAGGTAATCTTCTTCAAGCTTTTGGAATTTAGAACTCATTTTGTGAAAAGAATATTTATAAACTATTCGATATACAAACAAGTATATCCAATGAAAACTGAATGCAATCAAGCAGAATTTAAATTGGAAAATTTTGTCCAATCTTAGACTTTTATAAAATTGAGAATAAAACAACACAAAACAGGCAATGACATATGCTTCTTGTAAAAATGGTCATTCTTTTATCAAAATTTTATAAATTTTAAGCAGACGGCTAACAGCTGTTATTATTTCGGCATGTGTCGAGTTGCAAATTGCTACTTCACACCTTGAAGTATATTATGTTTCCTTTTGAAACGTGAAAATATAACTATATCCAATTTTAAAACATTTACAGAACACCAAAATGATTTTTATAAATATACTTTAACATATAGGTGCTTTAAATTACATTTCCTCAACTTGTAAAATATTATGAAATTCGAAGTAATATATATATTATTAAAATTCATTGTATGAGCAACTATGTTACACCTCAACAGACTTCGTACTATTCTATTTTGTTGTTATGATGGCAGCTGTAGCAGAAGACGATGAATCAGAAACTAATAGTGAATCTGTTATTTCCTCAAAAATAATAATTATCGGAGCTGGAATCGCAGGGATATCTGCTGCACATCATTTAATAAAGAACGGGGAAAGAGATTTTAAAATTCTTGAAGCAAGGAATCGAATTGGTGGAAGAATTGTCTCCATTCCCATGGGTACGTGAACTTTGAATTAACTTAAATAAAAACAAAACCTCCTTCACATGGGAATTTTCATAACAAAAGAAGAACATGTATTAAAATATAGAACAAAGTTTACCTTATTGTTTATCGCAATCATATTTTTCTTGGCAGTTTTACTACCTTGTGAAATAAAATTGAAAAATAAATTGATCATACTACATATTTTGGTACGAAAAGTGCACTCATAATGTGGCCATTTCATTTCTGAATGCAGATTTTATTTTGCACTTATATACAATAATAAAATACCAATTAGTCAATATAAATATACAGTTCGAATCATGGCGAGGAAAATAAGTGTTTTCATTTCCAATGTCTTAAAATGGTAGAACATTTTAGAAAAATTATTTGTTTGTTGATCAACTTAAAAACATTCATGCCCAAATATTGAGATATGAAAAGTATTAGCATGACTCAAAAAGCTGTTAACAAGTTTTTATATGGACTGTTAAAAAATAAGGGAACATTATCAACTGGACTTAGTATTTTTCTATCCCCTGGCATAAGCAACGAAACAATGGCAAAAGACAGCTTTTTAAATCTGAATTTCAATCAGCATTAGAGAAAATATATTTAACATTCGGTCAGTTGAAATGTGCGATTTATTTTGAAATAAATAAGTTATACATTTTTCTTTTTCAAAAATGGATGTCTTAAAAGTACACTGATGTGCTAGAAAAACTGGCACACCAGTCTAATATTGCAGTCCTCACGCTGATATTTGTTAAGGGCCAAGCTTTGAATTCCAATATTATTTGAGGCAGTGTTACATGCCTATCATGTGGAAAGATTCTTGCCAGCTAATGCTAGTTGCATTCACTCAGTCTTCGCTACCTCATTTGCACACATACAACCTTGAAATGGTAGTACGTGAAGATCCAAACTTCTCTACCTCCGAAATGCTATGCCCCATCTCACGAGCTCCAACTATTAAACTGCATTGAAAATTTCTTAAATCGTGTTAACTTGCCATTCTCATGGCAGAAAGAGCTCTAGATGCTTCCACTGATGTCTAGTTTTGTATATGCACTGGCAGATGCAACCAAGGACTTATGTACATAGGTGGCATTGCTATGTATTTTGCATAGGTTCATCTGTACCAGTTTTTCTGGCGCTTTTGTGTATACATAAGTTTTGTTATATCTATATCCACAAAATGTTAGATCTTTGGCACACTCAGTGTTGCAACCATTTAAACCCAACCCTACCTTTTTGATCTTCAAAATCAAGCATTTCCATTTTTATAAAAAGCAGGTCAAATGAAAAAAATAAAATCAAGAAATATTTGAAAATTCAAAAGACATTTTCTATATTTGTCATAAAATAATCAAATTGTACAATGTGGATGCTTTGAACAATTATTTAATGCTTTAGTAATTCATTAAAACTTATTAATACATAAGAACAATTGTAGAAACAAATAGAAAAATCTTACATATCTGGAAAGATTAAAAAAACTTAAATGGTACTACAAATATTTCCATATTGCATGTGCAAATAATGTCATCCTTATTTTTCAAACTCCATGTATTAATTTTAAAATAACAGTTCAGACTTTATTTTACACAGTAAGATCTTATTTGATATCAATGTTCCAAATGCTTTGTAATGTAACTGATGTTTTCCTCCATAATTAATCAAATATTGATAGATATTTTGTTAGCCTTTATTTAGTTTTAAATTTCTATTTGATCTATAATTCTAATATATTTCTAAAATGTGCTGGAAACAATTATCACCAAAATTATTTTTTTAATTTGATTCTGTATATAAAACCACATAAATGTTTAAAAGTATAATAGGCAAAATTGTGAAAATAATTCGTAAAGAACTTCATTATTAATTTAATGATTTTTTAGATTCTTTGATGTTCTTCATTCATTGTTTTGATTCTATAAAAGCCAAATATTTTGGGATATGTGTTGTGAAGCAAGCCATATTATTTCAACAATCTGTTCCCTCTGTTTTTAAAATTCCATAATTCTCTGAAATAATTTATTGTTCACTATAGGTAGAAACTCAGTCGACATATTTATATCAAACAGGTTAATTAAGTCATGACAAAATGTTTATGAGAACGTCCATGAGCAAACACAATTTGCTAACTGAGAGGTTTATGAATGTCATTAGGAACAGCTGTATAAGTAAAAGCTGGTGATAAAAATTTTACTTGATATTTTGTTTCAAATTCAATTTTGTATATCATATAAACTAATGTACATTTACTGCCTTTTATTTATGTTTTAAATTTTATTCTTATTTCTTTCCATACATTAATTATAAGTACTCCTTTAAAATAGGATTACAGTGGGGCACTTGTCACATGGAACACAAAAACTTCTGTCTGGGATAAATCAACCAACTGTCCAGAATACCTAGACGTGTGGCAATCCTACTTTAAAATATCATTGCTAAGAAAATTTAAAATATTCTTAATATTTTTTAACTTATTATCATTGTATTTGATTTTGTGTAGCCTCCTGACATGCTCTTTGATTTTACTTAAAGGAAATGATGATCAGGTGGATTTAGGAGCTAGTTGGATCCATGGCGTTTTAAGCAATCCTGTTTATGAATATGCTGTTTCGAGTGGTCTCATAAGCCTAACAAGTGATCAAGATCCACATACTGTTGTTGCTACTACTGAAGAAGGAAAGAGAGTGCCAATTTCCGTCGTTGAAGAAGTGTACAGTGCATATTTTTGGTTCAGTAAAAGATGTGAAGAGTATTTTTTACTACATTTACACACGCCGCCTCAAGTAAATAGTGTAGGTCAACATCTCGAACTTGACATAGTTGCATACTTACAACAGTATCAAGGAGATGAGGCAACCATGCGTAGGATGGTTTTTGATCATCTACTTAATCGTGAAACTTGTATAACTGGATGTCATTCCATGGACGAAACCAGCCTTAGTGACTTTGGTAGCTATACAGAACTGCCTGGTGGTAATATTAGTGTGCCTGGTGGCTTTCATTTAATAATAAAGTTCTTAGCAGATATTTTGCCCAAAGAAAGTATCAGGTACCAGTGCGAAGTGAAGCATATAAGATGGAAGATGAAATCTGTGCCGCAAAACACCGATTGTTCTAATGAACCATGCACAAGTGATGTAGCTCCATACAATCATGTCATAATCGAGTGTGAAGATGGCTCAAAGTGGTCAACAAACCATGTTATTGTTACAATTCCCTTAGGTGTGTTAAAAGTCAAAGCAGAAGAACTATTCGAACCTAAATTGCCAGAATACAAACTGGAGTGTATAGAAAATTTAAATTTCGGTATAGTGAATAAAATATACTTAGAATACGACAGACCTTTCCTAAATGCTGAAATTTCCGAAGTTATTACTCTGTGGAAACGGACAGAGGAAGTAGACATGAGCAAGATTTGGTTTAGAAAAATATATTCCTTCCGCAGGTATTCTGAAAACATACTTTTAGCTTGGGTCTCCGGTCATGAGGCTGAGTATTTAGAAACTTTATCTGAAGAACAAGTTGCCAATACTTGTACTGATATTTTACGGAAATTCCTCAATGATCCGTACATTCCAAAGCCTTGTAAAGTTGTCCGGTAAGAAAGGTTTTCAGCAACTTCTGAAATTGTGTTTAATTTCATGTCTAATGTACTAATTGTAACTATTGTTCCTAGGTTATGCTGATATAATGTATAGTATATAACTCAATCTTAGTTACTGCCAAATTGATTATTTTTTGTATTATACTGAAGATTATTAATTTTGTATGGACTAACAAAATTTGATTCTGAAAAATCATGGTTCTTGTCCTTATAAAACTGATTCTTAGCATCTTAATTCAGCATTTTTAACCACAACACTTAAGTTATTGCTGTGTTGCAAATCATGTGATCAAACTGCCTATATAAACCAACCAGATAATCATGTTAGTCTGCTGCTGAAAGTAATTGAAGAAATGTTACATTCAGATTAAATAAAATATACTATCAAGTTAATATTTAAACAGTGCAATAGAAAAATATGTTCTCAATTTTTTTAAGTACTTCCTTTGTTAGGTATAAAAGGTTTCTGAAATGGAGATAGTTGCTTTTGGAAGTTCATGTTTTGTTTTGATCAATGATGGTCCCTTGCTTGCTCCTAATCTTTGAGAACTTGGGGATTTTCGCTGGATTGGCAAGAGTTGAGAGGAAAAGGTTTTTGCCTTGCCCTAAGAAAGGGAGAAGAGGAGAGACAGCAAGTGGAGGATTGGATTGTTATGAAAAAGGACAAGTGATTCCAACAACTCAAGATGCTGGCCAGCATCCATGCCAAAACTCATCATCTGGCAAGAGAACAAAAGGTTTAGGGCAAGACATCACAAATAGTTCCGGCCATTTCTCATCCAATGGAAACTCCTGCCTCTTGCCAAAGTTCAGCAGATTCACCAGCTCATTTACCTTTAAACTGGACACCATTTGCAACCAGAAAGAAATGCAAAATGCGTTATTTACTGTAACATCAACATAGTGTATATCAAACTTTAATTACTTATGAATGTAGTAAAAACTGTAGATTCATAAGGGTATAATTAGAGTTTGAACACTTATTACCCTTTTGAATCCAAAAGTTAAAATATATTATCAATTTGTTCTAATTGACTAAATAATACACAATAGTAAAATTAATGTATATTACTTATTCATTGTATTTATTTATTATGTTAAAAGGAAACTGAAAAATTATTTATTATTGTTACAATTATTGTAACATTTCTATAATGTGATGATTCCCAAACTCTATTTCTCAGTACTTCTTGGAAAAACAATCCATTCAGTAGAGGATCATATACTTACATTGGTGTCAAAGGATCTCAAAGAGACATTGAATTACTAGGTGCTCCTATTTATAATGATCCATACCATAGCAAGGTGAGATTGCTTTTGAATATTCTACCAATTCATGTCAACAATTATTTAATTTGGATCAAGAAATATAAGTAACTATTATATTAATAACTTATTTTTGTCAGAATGCAGATATTACTTTGGTATTTTTATTGAATGTTTCTTATGATGTTACATTTCTACACTTTGAATTAATTAAAATTTAGTACCTAATATCCCTTAAAGCATAATTTAGTTTTCCTTCTCCTATAATTTTGTCTTTTAATAATTGATTGTGAATTGTTTAGTAGTTAATTCTAATGAATGCAAAACTTTTTCCTGGTTATCTTGTTTATAACACAGTAATATTAAGATTATTGTTGGAGGAAGACATTTAAAAATAATCAATTAAAATTAAATCATAAAAGGCACAATAGAACTAGTGAATTACAACTCCATGGGATTACTAAAATATTTTAAGATATTTCCGTTGAAATGGAAATGTTATTTTGATTTTTAATAACATAAAATATTCATATTAAATAACATGTAAAGCATTTCAAAATCTCATGTATAATTCTGATGAAAAATGGTTGAACTAAGATACAAAAAGTTGGAATGAAATTTAAAATAATACAATACAATTAGACTAACCATTATGTAAACTGCTGCAGGAAATCAGTAATTTTTGTTTGCAATAGGGAATTTGCAACTAAAAGTAAGAAAAGGGTTTATAAGGAATGAATATGAAACAAATTAGAACACAACTGCATTAACATCTTGAAATTGAGCCTGTCCCATTTTTTTTGTTCAGATTCTTTTCTTTGTGAACAAATGACTGCTTGATTATTTCTTCATCTGTAAAATGGATCAAATCAATAGATTAGCATTGATGAATCATATGCTACTACGCTTAAAAATTACTGCTACATTACATCTTGATACTCGAGTCTGGCGTATTAATGTTGATTTCACGATGTCTTCATAAGCCAGCGATACATAAAATAAACATTAGAAAAAACAGAACAGAATAGAAGATGAATCACAAATTTTCTTTAAAGGAATTCTAAAAATGTTCTCTCCTGTGCACTTGAACAAGATATGCTCCTAAGTCTCTTCCTCATCAAGGCAAATAAGGCACTTGAAGTCAGCCTGGTGAAAAAGATTCAAGTAGGCCTGAGTTACAATATGGCTTATTCTGACTTTAGCAGAAAAAGTGGCAACTGCTCTAAGGATTTTTTTAAGTAATTTGATTCATTAGGATCACTCTGGAATTAAAAAAGGTGGCTATTCATTCCAGTGCTCCTCCATAAAGTACAACACTAAAGTTATTAAGCTTCTCCTGACCCTATCCATACACCTAGAGAAGGTAATTTCTGACAAAGGAACTGGGCCTATTGTGGTTGACAATTTAACTTATAATCCATTTCTTTGCAAGACTTCCCAATGTGCAGGAACCCACAGCGAAGTGATGTCTCTTTTAATTTGACAAGAAGTTATCTGATTTTGTCAATTCCAAATAAGTAGTTGTGTCTATGTTGGCAAAGGCAGTGAAGGGCAGCCATGGAGTATGTCAGAATACAAATAGGACAATCATTCAAGGGGAGAGAATGCATTTAAGTAGCATTAATTGCCAACAGCTCTGCATCAAGACTTGAACATGGAACTGCCAAAACAAGAAATATTTCATTTAATACTATAAAATGTACCAGCAACGGATTTGTCTAGGTCTACCAATCCATCAGTATAAATCTTAAAATGGTCATTATAATCTGTACGTAAAAGTCTAAGTGCTAATTCCTCAGCAGGAAAGGGTCATTAAATATCTAATTTATCAATTATTTTATTTTGCAGCCAGCTTTGATGTTTGCAGGAGAAGCTACCCATTCTACATTTTATTCTACAACACATGGTGCTTACTTGTCTGGTCTGAAATGTGCAGAACTCTTACTAGAACCTGATTCAGATTCAAATCATAAATGTGATGGAAAAGAACAATGCAGTGACAAAGACTTGTCTTCGTGGATCAGAGGAATTGATTTAAGTTAGATTCCATTATTCCTTAAGGTGGCATTAAAATTACTATTTTCATCACTTCACTTATAAAAAGAATTTTTTTTAATATAGACCCAAACTGAGATTTGTAATTTATTATGTTTGAAAAATTCTGTCAATGTTAATGAGTGCTCAGTGGAGGCTAGTCATTTATTTAGAATTTATGGTAAGCTGATTACTTGGCTATTATATTATTTACTTTTTATCTTTTTAATTTTCTAGTCTTTATTTCTACTCAAGCTGCCAGTATTCAGAAATTAGCACCCAAATTTGGATTTGTCAAAGTCCTGTATCTGGTTATAGTTGGGTTGTCCAGTCTACATTAAAATATATCCAGTTTAAGATAAATGGTTTCATTTTTATGTATAACTAAGTAACAAAAAATTATATTCAGGGTTTAGTTAGAAAATATCCACATTAACTCAAGAAACCCTAAATGTTTGCATATTCCAATTAAAATCGTTCTTGAAATTGTTATTAACATTATGAATTTGTCCATAAGTATAAGTTTCGCAATTTTATAAATGGTTATAAATAACTGTTCTAATTGTTATGTAAGAAAAGCAGAAAATATTAAATTTGTCATATTTTCAAGAATGTTTTTTGTTTTCATGATAAATTTGATACTTCATTGTTTTCTTGTCTCAAAGTTGAGGTTTGTTAAAATATTTCTGTTAAAATGCACTTCAGTGTTCATTCTGTATTTACCATTCTAACATAACTAGTAGGTTAATATCTCAAGGTCATTTTTTTACATTTTAGTGACATTGTTATATCATGAAAATATTAGGCTTTTTTAAGTGGTTTTATAACTGTTGTTCTCATGTTCTCAAATAGGTTTAATGATCATTGTTATCTGAAAGTGCTACATATTAATTCAGAAGTTTCAACATGCTACATTATGACAACTTTTTCTAGAATTCTATCAATTTTAGTTCTAGTGATAAATGTTCATACACAAAAAGCATTACTTCACTATTAGATGTTTAACCAACTTTTTAAAAACTTATCTGCAACAATGTGAAAAGGTGCTCATGTTTTACAATAGAAAATGTTTGTTTCGAATTATACTAATGCAACATCCAAATTAACTATTCACTCATCTTTCTAAAAAATCTTATATTTCTGTATTTTGTTACAAAAAAGGGCCAATGTCCAAATTCAATGATTTGGAGTTATATCCATAAATCACTTCAAGATAATGAGTTCAAATACAAAAAAGTGCCCAGACCTCCATTAGAAAGTATTGTTTGTATGCTGTATTAAAAAAAGTTAAATACTATATCAGGTGTTAAACAAAACTTGCAAAATGGACATTGGCCCTTTTCTATTTAAGGTGCAGATTTTAGTTTATCCAAAAAATTTCAAAAGCTGCTTTGTGAACATAAACAATAAATGTGATGGTCAATTCAGCATAATGAAACTATTTTCATACTTCTGAATATTTTCCTAATCTTATACTTCTATAAATTCTTATCTCCAACTGGCAGTAATGCTGCCAAACACAGATCGATGTTCTATGTATGCTATATTCTTGGAGTGATCAGGGTTAAATTGAAATTTTCTTTTCCTAATGGCAACTAATAGTTTATTTTTTAACATTGTTCATTTTAATCCAGCTTTTATAATATTGAAGATAACTTCTTAACCCTGGAGAATTTGACATTGGAATTCTGATTTGTACCATATTTATGATTTATTTATAAATAAATGGCAACCAAAATATTATTTCCAGATACGTCATAAAATCCAGATCCATAGAATCATTTCCAGGTACACCATAGATGAATCTGCTATGAAATACTGCAGCCTAATGAGTAACTAAAATGATGGGTAATCAAAAACCAAATCAAACATTTATATTTCCTTGTAATATAAGTTGTCCATCATACATACATTTAGTTTGTAGGAATTTTATTTGAAAGATACTTATAACTAGCAAAATAATTCTACATCATTTTCCTTTTTGCACTTTGTTATTTCTTTACGATAACTGATTTGAACAGATCATAGGTTGCAATAATCTTTTCCATACTATTTATATGTGCTAAAATGTTTAATTGATATGTATCTATCTACTTTTTACAAAATTTAAAGTAACTAATTTAGTAATGCTCATATGCTTGCAATAAATTTAGAATGTCAAACTTCTGAATGGCTGAAAGAATTTTGAAATAAGTTTTTACTTTTTGTAAGTTTTATTTTTAGAAAACTTGTTATACTAGAGCAAATAAGCTGTGATAGTTTTCATTCATAAAATATGCTTTTACATGCTGTGCATGATATTTAGCATATACTGAATTTGCTAAAACTGTTTTTATTTAAAAAAGCTAGATCAAATAAATTTTTTTAATAAATTTTAAAAGTCATTATTTTGTCAAGAACGTCTATCTACATTTCTATTTTACAATAATGATCTGATCAATTTGTTTAGTCAATTGTGATACATGAACCTTGAAATAAAAATTATAATTACTAAGTATACAAAACTGAATTAGAACATTGATTAAAAAATATAAATTGATATTATGTATGAGTTTGGCGATATTCACATGCATGGAAATTTGCATAAATCACAAAATGCAATGTTTTTATAGCAAAAAGTTTATTTCAAACTGTTTCAAAACTGTATAAATAACATCTGTTAATTAACAAAATACAGCAATTTTAAATAAGTGGATTGCAATTTAAAACTGTCTATCAAAATTGCAAAACATGTCTTTATAACAGCTTTACGGTAAAAGCATGTTTTACTATTTCGCACTTCATAGTAGATAAATAATGCATCCAATCAAATGTATCGATGCATTTCTTCAATTAGTATTATAGCCTAGTCCCACCAGATGGCAGTGTTTGATATTTACAATCACATTATGCTCAGAATAATATTTGAAAAACATAACATAAACTACATACAAGTATTTACAATGCATACTCACTTCAAATATTTCTATACACAATTTTTGCAACATCTAATATCTTTGGAAAAAAAGCAATTCAGATATTTAATTTTAAGTGCTGTAAGTAAAAAAAGAAAAGCAATTATAACATACTTTCACTTTTAATGCACCAATAGCCACATTCTATGAGCAACAACTACTGTATCAAAGTTGAGCTTATTCCAACTGCACACTTTCTGCTTGTCAGTAAACATACATGCAATGTGAAAGCTTGGCATAAAATAAAGAGCTCTCACCATTCATTACTACAAAAGGCATAGGAAAGAAATTTATAGCACCAACTCTATACCAGTCATTTAAATAACTGTTGAATAATCTCACTTTATAAAGGAAATTAATGCATTTAGCAGTCCTAAAGAATAGACAATCACTTTAAAACGTAATTAAGTTAAATACTTAAATCATGAACTAAAGCATTAATATATGAGAAGTAAACATTATGACCATGACATACTATTGTGTTAAAATTAATAGCTTTCTACCAAATGGATGAATCTTAATTTAAGAAATTTGAGACTAACACTAAAGTGAAAACAGCATTTGTTTTTAGCAATTCACAAAAATTGTGCTGTTTTAAGTGTAGAGATGGATTAAATATTGTCTTAAACATATATGTTGAAATTTTTAAAATTTTATAAGGAAATTCCAATCAATTTTCAACATAATTAATAGTTATTGCTTGGAAATAGATTTCATATATTCTTAAAAGTTGCTATAATTTTAAATTCTTACACTTTAGATGTTAAATAAATAGATCATGCCACACAATTTAAGTACAGTTGAACTTCGAATTTTTCGCTAGAAATCTCATTTAAAGCTATTCAAAAGTAATAACAAAAGTACTGACTGTATTAAATACAAATAGCAAGAACAATGACTCATTACAATTTTTCTGGTAGCTTACTTTTAAATAATACAAACAAGTCACCATGTAAAACTCAATCATATGTAACTTCAAAAAATTACTATGAAAGGCCATTGGTAGTTAACTGCCGCAGTTGCTTTAAAACAGTTTCTAAAAGCTTTTTCTTGTCCCTTTCATTTTTCTTTAGAGAAGAGAACAAATTTTTCTTCTTGTCTGCCTCACGAATTCTAAAAATTAAAAGTAAATGATCTTTAAACATGAAAAAATTTAGCATAAAGTTATTTGAAAGCAAATTTAAAACTTTTAACACATTTTTAAAATTAGTAACAAACTGAAGTACACAATTTTCAAGACATAATTTCACATAATAAGATAATTATGCAGGAAATACGTTTTTGTTAATGAAAATGTTTCATGTTACAAAATTACATAATTGTATATTTTAATGATAAAAGTGCACATTGAAATGTAACATTTTCCTAAAAAGGATTTATTGTGTGAAAAATATTTTTGTTGAGCATTAGTTATATTGTATAAAATCACAAAAATATTTTCAAAATTATAATTGAAATGTTAAACAAAATTATTTGAATTACACACTAAAATCGTAAGGATAAACATTTATATTTCTTTCTGAATTTTGATTGTTGAATACAGAAGAATTGACATTAGTGGATTAACAAATTGTTCTACAGAAAAAGCTTGTTACAGAGCACCCACTTCAATCGAAAGAAAAATTAGAGCCTTTTCAAGGCTATTCATTTTTTAAGGCTACATTACACAAAGATTGCAATAGATTAAGCTACAAGTGAAGAAACTTTCATGAGTTCTACTTTTGGGTCTTGCAGTTGATTGTTTTCAAGTTTTATGGCACAAGAGCCATATTTGGCAAAGCTGTGTCAAACACAAGACAGACAACACAATAAGGGAGGAAGAAAAAGCAGAAGAGTAGGCAAGGGTAAAAATGAAAGGGAGGAAAGATCACTTGGGTACCTCGAGGTTGTGATACCCGTACACACCTAAAGATGTGCCCTTGAGGCGGGTTATACGGATCCAGTTTTAGAAACATCAATTTTTAGATATAATCTATAATGCTATCAATTTTTTTACACTTGACCTTGGATGAGTATTATTGACCTTGTTTTTTTAATGCAGTGTTCTTATAAAAATTAAGGCTTTTTAAAACTTTTTAAGAATTTTCAGCAAATATTAAAGCTTTTCGAGGGCTCTTAAAAACTGAAATGAAAAATGAGAAACTGTTCTTAAGGCCTGTGGGAACCCTGTGTACGATGGAATGGTATTTAGCATGGATTATTGCAATTTCATTGTAATTTTAGATCATTCCAAACGCATGCAATGGTTTATCACCTATTTTATAGAAAATTTTCGCACAATATTGAATCAAGATTATCAGTAAGCAAATGTCCTTCGCATAATGTCATGCTAATTTATTAAAAAAAACTTCTGTGGTTAAGGGATGGTGAGTGAATTACATAAGATCAAAAATATTATGTTTTAGTAAAAGAAAACTCAAAGTGTAAGCAATGGCTGAACAAAATGTTTATGTTTCGTAGTGCTTCAATTTCAGCTGGATACTCCACATATAATATATATTCACATGCAAAATTGCCTTAATTGACAGTATAGGATTAATAATAAATTTATAAATGGGAAAATGATTTTATCATAAGTTAATAGTTCTGTACAGAAGATATTTTTAGCGTATACTTACTTTTCTAACAAGTTTATAGCTGTTTGTGGGTTTACTCGCAAATACTTGCTAGATTCAAGTCCATATTCCCGGAAATAATTTGACCAATCCCAATCAGTAAAAAGATCTAGTAACTAAAACCAAATATAAAAATTATCTTCTTAAAACATTCAAAGGTTTCACAAATCACAATATTTAAAACTTACCTAATTGAATTACGTATTGTTTTAGTTGACAAATTGTTTTTACTTAAAATTTATAATTTTATACTTTGACATTTGCAAAAGTATTTGTTAAATTGAATTCTCATTCGACAATAGTGCAAATTCAATTAGAAATAATAAGTCTGCATCTATTAAGTTTTATTTTAAAGCTCATATATGAAATTGATTACAAGTAATTTTCAAAATGCCCAAAATTACCTGTCTTAATTCGGCAAAGCACATAAGTAGTATCCCTTCTTCAAAATCTCTGACTGGAACACAATTTGCAAATACTACAGGGAGAATAGAAGATTAGGATGTGGGAAGGGTGAGAGAATAGTAAGTAGACTTGAAAGTTAAAAATACAGAGAACTTAACCATTTATTGTATGTGCATGAATTCCTAAATGCAAAATGAAAAACAGACAATTGAATTATGTAACGAATGAACTTTGAAACCAGCTGCAGAACTGTAAACCTGTAGCATGTGATAGACTGGCATGGCACTGCCTGCAAAGCTATAAACTTGCGTTATCTTTCAAACTTTAAAATTAAAAGAATATCAGTTTTATCATCAGCTGTGAGACTTGAAATTTCAAACCATCAACTTTTCCCAAATGTTTGTATTTGTTAGTGTCCGTGATATAGTATTTTTATGTTTTAAATTGTTTTATCAAACTTCTGTAATCAGATTAAGAACCTCCTATTCCTTCCATTACAATTAAAAGTAAAATAATGAAATGCTGGTTAATTATTTTGTGTAGAGAAGTGTTATGTCATTTTTAAGACTTTCCATTAAACTTACTAAAAATATCACTTAATTACAAATTAGTGTTTAAAAAGCTATAAATTTGTTTTGTGTGGAGCAATGTTACCAAAACGATAAAATGCTGGCTGGTGAAAATGAGGTAATGATACATTTTAAATGCTGTCTCGATGACAAGAGACATCACTGGACTGACATTTTAATTCATAGAAACATAACAGTACATTTTTCAGTTAAATTTTTTTAACAGATACATCAATTTTTTTACTCCATGGGATTAACTCTTGCAAGTACAATAAAATAACATATCTAACAGAATTTTAAAAAACTCATAAAAGAATTCAAATCTTCACCACTTTAGCATAAGATGATGGATTGTTGAACTTAAAGACATTTTTAACATTTTCTGAGAACCAAATTTTTACTGAAGCTTTATAAATTCGATCAGCAAAATTGTAAAGAAACATAAATACCTTATGATTCTTCAACCCAACATTAATGAAATGCTGTAAACAGTAAAAAATAAGCATACCTGATCCTGTCTAACAGTTTCTTGGGGTTTATATTGAAATATAAAATTTTTAATGTTAGAAACTAATGGGAAAAGTACTTCATGGAAAATTTGAATGATATATTGGATACCTTTATTTCACTCATTCACAAGCCCTACTTACTTATATACACAAAATATTGTATTAAATAAACATCAAAAGTTGCCTAGGCTTTTTTAAACTCTGATACAAATAAAGTTTTAAGATGTTTGATAATGAAAAGTATTTCCCAAAACTAGATTCATTGACAGCACTTTAACATAGCAGAAAGGGAACTATTTACCTTTGCACAAAAATAGGTAACCATTTGGGTTTTTTACCATTTAGAATACAGGTATATTTCAAAGAAAATCCTATTATTTAAGTATTGAATATCACACAACTGTTTGACAAGAGAGAATATGTGTTCTGTATTCAATCTACCTTACATAAAGCGTAGTATTAGATCAGATATTATCCTATGTAATTTTGAACAGATCTAAAAAGCTATGTTGCTTACATTCACACTGCATCACATCAAGATTGAATTGCTGTAAAGCTCCTATTGATATGTGCTTCACGTCTTTGTCGAGTAGAAATCCCATGAGAGCATTTGCTATATGTTTACAGGATGACATACATGCAGTCTGAGCAACTTTATCCTAAAATATATAGAATACAAAAGATGTACATCATCTTTAAAAATACATTAAAAATAAAGATGTACCATCAAGAATTCATTCCCTATTTTATAATGCTTTAACCTTGTATGTGATACTTGGTACTATGCATAAGGCATTGAAAAGGAGATACCCTAGAATATAAATTTGTATAAACAAAAAATAATTGGATTTCTAGCAGTGGTGTAGCATTTATGGAAGCCCCAAGATGCCTGGCATCTTCAAATAAAAAATTTTAAATTTGGAGGGAGAAAAATCGATAAACCTGGAGAAAACCGATTTTTTAATGTAATGAAAGATCAGTACATTAAAATCATCAATTTCGATTTTTTTTAACATTCTTGATTTTCACTGTTAAAAGTCAACCAGGGACTGCTAATGGATGCTCCATCCTTTCAGCTTCAAATACTTTCTCACTATGAATGGTTAATGGCATTTGTCATATGCAATGGGTACCTTCAGCAGACTCTTCTCTCCTACTGTATTGTGCCTATTGAGTTCAGCATCCCATCCAAATAATATGCAGTTTGTCCTTACACATGGTCTATCATTCTCTCCCAGTTCTCTCATTTTTCCAACTATGTAAAAGACTGCCTCCATCTTGAATCAATGCTTGGATTAGAGTTGCCAAGATAGGGTGTAATTGTGCCTTTAGGGCTACTTTTTAATTTAGGGTTAAAATTATTTGTATTTTATTGTCTTTGAGGAAAAGAAACAACTTCAAATGGAAATGATTTTTACGTTATCTAGAGCTAAGCAGATATTTTTTTCAATGCCTTGGCATCCTCAGTTACCTGTTAATCTACGCCATTGTTTCATACGTAATTGTTTTCTACTAACATTTCATTATTTCAGTCCATGGTTAGATGTTTTCTTTGAATGTCTCTAGTAATTTTCTGCTATATAAGGGATATATAGATAGGGACTTATACCTTAAAGTGGATTCAATTGCAACAAACATCCATGCATATAAATTCGAACCCAGGACCTATTCTCCCAGAAGACAGTATTGACCATTACGTGGCCAGGTTGTCATAGTGACAAGTAACAAAAATTATATTATTCTTTTAAAAACTCGTTTTACACTAACTTAAAAGGCAGCTTATGATGCAACTTACATTTCATACTGTTAAGCATTCAAAATAAATTAAACAGTTTAGTAAAAATAAATATTCCATCATAAAATAGTTTAATACAATTCCTAAATTGTCTGCCATAAACAATTATTCTTAAATAAAGAAAAACACATACTGGAAGGTTTGTAAATGCTTCAAAGGTACTTTTTAAGAAAGCTATCAAATCAGTAAGATAGCTACTTGCTTGACCTTCAGGTTCATTAAGTAACCAATCATAGTTTGCTATAAGAGTAAGACACAATTAACATTCTGTACCTTTCATGGATTCAAACTTTTTACAAAAAATACATTGCAAGTGTTGCTACATTAATATCAGAAAAATTTAAAGTGGTCTTTAAAAAAATGGAAAATATAAAATTAAAAATAAATTGATGGATAATAGAAATAATTTGAGCAGTAATACAAATTATATTACCTAGTTCTAAGAACTCGTCAATCTTGTCATTCAATTTTTCATAAATCTGAGATTCTGCATCTGCACGAGCATCCTGTAAGAATAAATATGAAACTAGCATTAATCAACAGATACATTATAAATTGAATATATAGTTTACAATTTTTATTGAGGTTGAATTTACAATAAAAGTTTTATTACCTATAAAGGAATTTATAACACAACCTAGTAGAAATTCTAACCTGGCTACACTTAATCAGGACCATATTATAGGTAAAATTATTCCATAATGCTTTGGTTGGTGGTTTGGGTTTCATGCCACAAAGTCCAATAACAGACAAATTGTGCAAAGCGCAAGGCAAAATAAAACAAATGTAAATATAAAACACTTTAAAAAGTGGATAACAAGAATTTTATATCACGATAAAACATAAAAGAAATCTAATTGTGGATGGATAAGGATTTGACAAGACATAATTAACATGAAAAAACACTGTTTTTGCTGATGTCCAGCCAATTGAACACAATCATTACAAATTTGATGACGACAAGATTGGATTTGTGAATAAACCACTTAGCGTTACCCTGTACGCCACAGGGGTAGGTCCATGTTACACCTCAAATACATTCACACATTTTTGGCACAACCCATCTATCTATAGCTAAAAACTCACATTCTAGACAAACATTCATGCCTTAACCACTGATTCAATCCAGAAGCCAGAACCCTGACCATTATACTGATAGGTCAACAAAAAAACAAAAAACTTCGCCAAATTTAACATGAATTTAATGAATTTACAATTAAAAGCATATTGATCAACAAGGTGCATAATATCATAAAGCAATGTAAATGAATTTGAGAATAAAATATGTAGTTCAATAAGGAAAAAATTGCAATGTTGAAACAAATATAATCATGGTTGGTTGGTTTTGGGAGTTTTATGGCACAAGGCCACATAAATATAATGAATTGATTATTTACAACATGTTGACCAGCAACATGAGGTATAAGAGGAATGATAGAAATGAATACGCCATAACAGATAAAATGCTAAATGATATTTATAAAAGCAGAAGCATTTTCCGAAATGCTTTAAAAGAGAAATTCCACTTTTACTTTTTATTAATGTAGTGGAAGGTTATGTCTCAAGGGTCCAGTATGGCAAATATTTTCGTACACACAAAACAAATTTTATTTACATCATATACGGTTTACACCGAATTATAGCAAGGCCCAACATGAATGATGGAAGAGGATTACCGGCCTAAAGTGCCAGTATTAGAAGTTAATCTCCTCTAATTAATCTACTCCTTTTTTATCAATTGAGTGGTGTGCTCTCTGGCGAGAATATCCAATGCTACAAATACTTCAGCTAATACAAACATGGTAACACTTAATACTATCACCTTTTGTAAAGATACATGTGCATTTGACTCTTTGTCAGGCATTAATAAAGGTTACAATTTGCATTTTTAACTGTTCTGTTGGCTTGTAATATTTAAATTCAAAATGCAGTTATTTTATATAAAATTAAAAGTTTTAACATATTTATGCTTTGACTTGCCTTAAACATAGAGCAGCTCTGCAATTTTGCAACATGAAAGGATTCTGTAACTGACCTAGAAACAGTTAATCAATATTTAAAAAAATTAACCTAAAAATAGCAAGTCAAAATCAAATCAAATAAATGTATTATAAACATGACATTTAATTGAACAGCAATATTGCCTTCATTTTAATATTTTGAATGATAAAAATTTGCCTTAAATACATGTCTTAAAAATGAAACAGTGAATCCAAAAGTAAAAAATTCAAAACAAGAACTGATATTGTGTAACATTAATTAATAAATAGAAATTCATAAAAGAGAAATCTTTCAAACTTATAAATTTATTTTCAGTTAAGACGGTAATTGCAAATTAGCTAATTGTAACATTTCTTTGAAGAGTATTTAATCAAATTTTAAAATCCTGAACTCAAGTTCTAGATGCTTACCCAGTAATAGTAGAAATGTAGTCCTCAAGATAAGCACTGGCATGTTCAAGGTGATTGGTATTTATAGTAATTTGTATGAGCTGAAAAAAATTAAACTAATGAGCATTTCAATATATTATCTTACATTTTACATACAAAAAGTAATCTGATTTCAATTACAAATTTTAAAGAATTGCAATTGATGAATTTTATAAATAGAATATAATTTTGATAAATTTCATTAGGTTTTCAACACATCACTTCGGAAAATATGTTTTGCATTTATAAGACATCATTTATCCATCTTATTTAAGGAGTCCGTACCCTTTGAATTACATATTTTTGATTTCATATCTGCAACAAAATATTCTAGATTACCTTATTTCAATACAAATAAAATACACATTACAAAAGAAAAAAAAATTATTTGTGAACAATATTTTTAAAAATTCGATTTTATTTTAAATATTTCTCCATATTTTAAAATTTCTTCTGCAAATTTTAATTTTTTAAAAATATTTTTCTCTATTTTTCTTGAAGTGCTTCCCACAATTTTGCGCATGGGTTTACAAGTACTAATGTTAGTTAGGTTTGTACAAATATTTTTAAACAAGCACTATGTAAAACAGCAAGCAATACAGCATTAATTGATTTTATCAATTTTTAAAAAATAAGTTATTCTAAATCCTTATTCTATGCACAAAGCTATAAAATACATCATAGAAAACAACCACAAGTTTCAAAAAATCTCTATATTAACTACAAAAAAACTTTAGGGTTAAATAGAGTTTGAGAAATCAGCAAAAAGTTCCTCTCAGATTTGTGTTGATCATTTAAAATCTGAATCATCATTCAAAATTCTCATTAAAAATGTGCAAAAGCAATAGAAATCTAAAACAGTGTATTAAACTTTTTAAAATAGAACTTAAGATTTAATAAGTAGTTATTTTATCTGCAAAATTACACCAACAGAAATTATTTGAACAATATTAAGAAATTAATTTTTTTATTAAACAAAAGCAAACTCCCCATGCACCACAGAAGTACAACACGGGGCTTACAGAAGTTGATTTAACAAAGAAACAGTGGAAAACAATTTAACTAAAATTACAAGATTTTATGAACTTGAAAAATGAAGAACTTAATTTAAAGTTATAAAAATTTAGTAACACTGAATCACTTAATATTTTATAGATTTTAAATAACTATTCTGCTTCATGAAATCAAAACGTATTGTATGGATATCCAAGTTTATGCATGAAAAGTTGAGTGCGATGCACATACTAGAAAGATTAAACTTAATTCAGGCTAACCTGTAAAAGACCCAAGTTTGAATTCTTAATCAAATTGGACAAGCAACCACTGAGGGTAGTAGTAAGTAGTAAGTTGGTTGATTTTCGAACCATATCTTGGACTTCTGTTTGACTATAAGTACCAAACATAACTAAAATCAATAGATATACATAACAGATATACAATTGATACACAAAAACATACGACATTACAGAAATCATATCACTTAAAGCTAATAACATTTTTAAATTATAGCTCTCTAAACATAAAATAATTTGTTTCATAAGGAAAGACTAGAAGAAATAAATATTAAATTCTCTAAACTTTGATCTCAACCCTTCATTTTTGAACATGCCCCAGTATATATAGAAAACCTTTGCATACATTCATTAGGAAATGAATATATATTAGGAAATGAATCTATATAACATTATAATCACTCTAATTGCTGAAATTCTATAACTTAATTTTTCACAATAAATTTAAGATTAGAAATGCCTTAAATCAATATCTTAAATTTTAAAACTAATATTTACAAATTTAATATCAAATTCAATAATTGTGTATGCTGAATTGTTTTGCAAAAAGAGTATAACAAAATAAACCTAACTTGATACATCAAATCTAACCTATTAATGTTTCTGTAGAAAAATGAAGCTTAACACTAAAACGTATGAAAATTTCAATTGAATGCCTAACTTGCCAAATCGATTAACTCCATAAAACAAAAAGTTGAGAAAAATGATAAAATAGTATACATTGTTTTTTAAAATTCCTTTTAAATTCTAATTCAAATAAATGATGTAGACTGTACTACTGCAGATGTATCTTTTATCTAATGACATATAGAAAGTATAAGATAGAATATCCTAGGAGTAATCATTATTATTACTACAATTTTTGCGTGACTAAGGGAGTTAATCGATTTGGCAAGTGAAAGAAAATTATTAATTCAAATTCAGTCTTCAAATTATTTTTTATTAGAGAAAAACTTCATTATATACATTTTTTATTAAAGATTTTAGCAAAAATGAATAACTGTTCTGTTACTGCTATATATATTGCAAGTATTATTACTTTGTTTAAATTGATTCATCACAAATATAAATGATGTCTTCTTCGTTAGCTGTATTTGAGCTCCCGTCATTTTTGTGTTTGTTCGGACTGTACATACAAATTAATTGCATTTTCTTTGGTGTTCGGTTTTTACTTTGATGCACTGTATATAAGTAGTCAATTGCTTTGTTAAAATGTGTTTTAACTAAATTTTTATTACGATTTACATTAGAGTATGGAGTTAATCAGATTGGCTTCTGAAATAAATTATTTATTATTCAATGGCTAAAAAAATGTTGTCATTTAGTGGTGTTAATACTTATTATTAGAGAAATTTGTTTTGAATATATACAGTTAGGAGTCAATCAAGTGCCTTGACATTAAAATTTAATAAAATTCAGAAAGTGGAGTTAATCGATTTGGCAAGTGAAGCATTCAATTATGTTTCCATGCTCAACAGAAATAAAACTATAATAGTCCATCATAATTAATTGTTAAGCTACTGTGATGACAATTTTTCAGAAAATAAATGCAAAATTTTCATTCAAATATCTCTTTACATAAAACAGCGTTTTTATTTTCTGAACAAGTTCATTACCTCATTTTGATAGAAATTAAATTTATAGAGAGAACCAGATAAATTACAAAATAATTTATTTTTACCTGATATTCAAATCTTGTGAAAACTTTAAACAAGCACTTATAAATTCTTTAACTTGATCATACACTTCAGGAACAAATTGTGAGAATGGAAATTTCTTGGGAAAAGAGGCCTGGTTAATAGGAAATTAGTAAAATTTAACACCTTTACAGCAATACAAAAATAAACATTCATAATATAACTCAAAAACAAGATATTAATTTTTAAAGGAGTCCTTACTAGCATCAATTCTTCATCATGATATGGAAACCTATTAATAATAGTATCATAAGTATCTTGGTTCTCTACTTCAATAGGATGGTAATTGTCTGAGTCGAAAATTTTCCTGAAGACTTTATTCCATTTTCTCATAAGTATTTCGTTATATTGGTCTCTAATTTCCAACAACAGTTCAAATAACTGGTTTACAGGATAGCCATAAGTCTGGAAATAATGAAAAAATATAATTCAATTTTGATATATATATATTAAAAATCATCTATTACAACAAAACTCATAAAAAACCAACCCTTTTAAAAGGTGCATGTAGTGAATTTAGCCACAATTATCATATTCAATGCAATGCATATCACTTCCAACTGTCTGAAGCCTTGAAATAACACACTGCTTCTACTCCTATCACAACTTCACTAATCAATGCAGCTCAGCCTCATTTTAAAACTGCAGGCCTGCATTCACATTCGGCTGTTAAAAAAACGCAGGGCAGTGAAATGCATACAATCACCTATGCAAACGAAAGTATACCAGTGATCTTAATACAACTCTCAGATTAAAAATTGGCAAAAGTAAATATATAGATAGCATCTATCGAATTCAGCAGCTGGAGAATACTGTGGTGAGCTTAGTTACCCCTACAATAATTAGCTTTAAACATATACCAGTGCAACAAATATATATAGCAGTGCAACAAATCTCATCTGTGACGACTTTTGAGTAGACTGAAATTGCACTGTCTTCGTGTGCTCATTGAATCTTACAAGCCATTTTGTGAATTTTACAGTAGATGCAGGCACGTTTGACTGTTGGAAAAACCAGCAAAAATTTAAGTGAAAGTTATGCTAAATTTGCAATAAAGATAAACACTGCATGAATAAACAGATAAAAAATAATTCAGAAAAGTTAATGATTTAAGGAATTCTTACCCTAAGTGTGTAACTGAACAACATTATTAGGTACTTTAACTGCAGCATCAGAGATGTATCAGTTGAGCAATCCTAAAAAATGGTGATTAAAAATAAATTAAAACCAAAACCCTCATAAACAAAGGGGGAAATAGCTAATTACTCTAAAAACTTTTTTTAAAAAAGGTATTTGTTATGCTTCATTCATGTCAAAATCTTAGAATATATGCAATAATTTTGGACAAATATATACACAGTAAAATGACTTAAGATAAAACTAGTTTTGCAACTAGTTTTAAAACTAGTAATGCATAAGTCAATTGGTAATCAATTGTTAGTTTTCCATTTAAAGTCTAATAGAGCAAGTGCTCAAAAAACTTCATCAGAGAGAATTTGAGCTTTGACTCTTTATTTCAATTGAAATAATTATAATTAGACAATGAGAAAGTTAATGTAACAAAATATTAAAAATTGTGTAAATTTTAGACAATTAAGGAACATATGTTTAATTAAACGGCTGTTTTTCTAAATTTCAGAGCAGTTAAGACCTTGAAATTTAAAAAAATTAATTTTAACTAAAAGGTTGATTATCTATTTTTAAGAGACTGATAAAGTAAATAAGAAAACCAATTACACATAAAAACATGCAAATAAATAAACTTAATAATGCATACAAACAATTTCATATACTAACTGAGGGTGTTCTCAATGAAGCTACAATTTTTGACAAAGCATTAGACCACACTTCATCCAAGTATGCTCTATTCACAAGGCCATCTCCAGTATTCAATACATGATCTTCCACAACAAAAAACCTGTAAGTAATATTCAAAGGTAAAAACTGCAATTTTCGTAATTACGTCATTATCGGCATCATGCCGGAAACATGAATCTGTGTATTTAAATGTTGTCACCCATTCGTATTTTCAAAGCAGTAGAGGTTTCATACTATGCTAAATACACAAATTCTGATTGTAGCATAAATAACAACCTAAAAATTACACTTTCAATTAGGATATGCCAATTTAAATCACCCTGATTTAAATTAAATAATTTTTATCAAAACAAACATGAATTAAATTAAATTATTTTTATCAAAATAATTTATTTAAATCGAACTTTAAATTTATTTCATTTTCTTCATAAAAATGTAATAATTAAAATGAAATAATCTGAGACAGAATGCATGTTATTTTATATAAATAATTTTACAAATTTATTTCAAATCAGTGATGCCCAAAGAATTACCTTTTTTGTTAACTGGAAATAACTACGAGGACATCAGAGAAAATAGTATCGATTGGAATGCATAAACCAATTTGGAGAAATTATTGGGGTAAAAAACACCACCTGCTTCATACATTAAGTGTTAAACTCTTTACTTTGTTAATATAATTCATTCTAGTATTATCACAAAAATTTGTCATTTAACCCTCATGTTAGGAGCCAAGGCCCCAACCATAAAAAAATTAGAAGCCAAGGAGTTTGCATCCCTAAAACTTTGCACTCCTTATAAAGAGACCTAATAAGAGATCGAATCATTATGAATATAGTTACTTATATTACTTGTTTATTTATCCCTTATATATGGGGATCCTGAGCCCTATCATAAAAATTTTAAATGGTTCCAAGGGGGTCAGGTTTCTGGTGCAAGATTGGTATTTAGGTGCTTTTTAAACAACTGATTTTGTTTCTCTCATTGAAAATGTTTACATCTCCCATTTAGGAAGACCCGAGGGGTTCTGGCCCCTAGGAGTTGACGCTCATGTTGGGATGACAATTACCAACATATATTTCTTTCTCTCACTGAAAGAAACTATCATTCACAGTTTTTTTAACAACAAAGGTTGAGTTTATATACATATGGAGACAGCTCATATATTCCCCAAAATGTTTTTCCCTGTGGAAATATTGGATACTTAAAACTGATGCCGTTTCAAGAGGGAATTTGGTATTTCTGATGATAGAATCAGCACTAACATTTGTTTTCAGTAGGTAAGAAACGAGTTGGGTGCCCTTCACTGTCTAGCTTATTTAACAAACCCTCAAGAAAAAATCAACTGAGCTTAAGTAGAAAGAACCTCTGAATATTCACAAACGCAAAATATACATCCAGTTTCATGGCTGTAATTATAAAAATTCAAAGGAAGCAGATAAGGTTTTTTATTTCCTCTTTGCGAGAACATTGTATTCCATATATATCTTTTGGAATGAGGAAACTATTTAGATTTCAGTATATGTAGAAGACAAGAAAGCAATTCATAATCAGGGTATGAAAAAAATCATGTTTGAAAAAAAAATCAAAAACATCTTGATTTATTTTATTTAAATTCGATTTTTAGATTTTAATTAATTTCTTGTCTGTACAAGTTTAAATATGTGAAATGAGGCATGCAAATTACAGATAGTTTCTAAATAGTTTTGATTTATTTAAACATTAATATTTTTATGTGAAACATTAATGCATTAGGAAATATAGCTGGGTAAATTTTTGAAAGATTAAAACGTGAAATAGGAATTAGTAAAGTAAATCACATGATAGAGCAAATAGAACAGTGCCCCAATTGGCAAGCATAAGCAATGTTTTTCTAACTGATTCTCAAGCAGTTTAGATTACTTTGAGTTTAACCCATAACCAGTGACATGAACGTTTTTGGACCCAGAAAAATAAGGTTATGGAATACCAGACAAAATATTAAGAATTTTTTTCAATCATACAAATTTCAGAAATCTTTTGCCATCATTATGTATTTATCATATGAGTAAAATGTTTTGAATTACTTTAATTACTGATAGAATTTAATTAATTCAAGACTTGCTTTTGAGAAAAAAATCCTGTCAAAAATAGAAAATAAAATAAAAGGAGCTTGCATCATGAAAACAATCCTACTTCTCATTAATATTTAGTTTGCAAAATAACTTATTGATAAATAATTGTCATTTTTTGTAAGTTAACAGTAAAAAATGAGACATGAAAATACATAAATTTGAAATCAAATATGCCTATTTTTCAAATTCTTTGAGCATTGACAAGTATTTCATAGGTATATAAAAGGGTTTTTCATAACACTAGAAAATGAAACTTTTCTCTATGAACAGCATAAAACAAGTGTCACAGTGTCCCCCAGAACTTGCCAATTCAGTGGAATTGTGAGCTTGCCAAAAAATGTATTATTCCAATCATAATCATTGAAATAAGCTTTCCGCTTCAAAACATAATTTTTTCTCAACAAACTCACTCAATTATCAGATAAGTAAATTAACTTTAACATTCCAAATTTCAATTCCATCTGATAATTGAGTGAGTATGAATAGTTATTCTAGCAGTGTTAAGAATTCTAAGAGATCAATACATAAAATTTATCAATAAATTCAAATATAAATTAACCAATATATTACACAAAACAAAATGAAACTATTAAAATTGCTAATTATAAAGATTTATGTGCAAAATTGGAATGCTTTTATGATACTGCAGAAAATCATTTCGTTGGGTTCCTTTTTTTATGAACAGACGATTCTAAATAAATAACTAGAACATCTTAAAAAAAGAAAGCGTTACCATAATTTTAATAATTTGAGTGAATATATTTCGAGCATCTTCACTCATCAATTGGAAAATGGTTTAAAATTGGCCATGTGCGATTTATAATCAAATGGAATGTTTAAAATAAAACTCATGCTGATGAGCAGGATTGTGAGTGACACCTATTGGTCAATGGCCCAAGATGGAAATACATACGTGTCTGGTAATTATGATCCCAATCAACAAATACTGTTATTTAGTGCCTTCAAAGGGAGGATGATTTTCAATACAATTTTGGGGTGAACTCAGTACGAGCTAAGTTCTTAACTTATTTGAATAAAATTGCATGTATCTTGTTCAGTTATTTCTCATTTTCAATATAATTAAACAGTACAGAAAGAAAAATGAAATTTAAAATTTTGATTTAAATGTGATTTTTTTAATAAAAATCACTTGATTTAAATCGGCATACCCTGTTCATAATGCCATCTTTTACCAACACAACATCATATGTATATGAAGAATATTTCCAACTTACTTAGATATATTTTAAATTTAACTTAGTTTTTACATGTAAAAAGATGGGTAATGAAAAGGCTTGGAAATTAAAATATATGTAAACATATTTTATAAGAATTAATTTAATTAAATGTTATCTCCCCTTATTAAAATGTTTATTTTTTCAATTTAGAATTTTAAGTATCCTGGTTTTGTGTCATGAAATTGAATTCAAGTGAAAGAATATAACAGCAACAATGCCCAAGAATAATTTTAATTGTTTCAATAAATCAAAATTTGCCCTGCTGTATTTTCTAAGCCTTCACATATATTAATGTTGAATATAAATCAAAACAAACAAGTTTAAACACGAGTAAACAAATTAATTAAAATTTAAAAATATGATTTAATTTTTTTTAAATTAGATTTAAAACATAAAAATCCTAATTTTTATTTTTAAATCATGATTTTTCCCCACCCTGCTTTAATATAACTCTATTTTTCAAAAAGTGAGAAGATTTGTCTTACCCAAAACAATGATTTTGCCGATCCATGACTTTGACCTGGTACCAATAGGTACATAAATGAATGTTACAGGAAGAGTAGAAGAATATGAATATAGTTTTGATGAACGGAAAGCAAATCAAATGTGATTAAGAAAATTTGTTTTACCTCTATATTTTTATCTCTTTATTGATATGTTGTTTTCGTTATGTATTGCATAAAGCTCATAGCACATACATATTTGCATAATAGTAAACTTACCCAACAATGCCACTGAAATAAGTTCTGTAACCATCTATTGTTTCACTCTGGAAGAAAATAACAAAAATAAGCAACAAAAAATACTAATGGCATAACATTTGTAAAATTCTAACCAATGCAACTTTTGATAACCTGTATATAAACAATTCCTTAGAGAGATATGACCTTGTAACCATAAAATCCCAAAAAGAAAAGAGAAAAAAGTTTACGCTATGTATGAAACTCTTGAGCTGAAAAGAAAACAAAATATTACATTTTTACCCATAAATTGTATAATCAGTAAAATTAACAAATTAATTAAAACACATGAAAACAGCAAATGCAGTCAGACCATTAATAGAAAATTTAAAAAATAATAATTCATAAAGGGTTTTTTGACCACATTGAATTTAAAACAAGCCTTAAAAAACAAGTCCTTTTTAATTTTGACATAACTACTAACAATCATGCGTCTTTGCTGATTAATAAAAATTATGTCTTTCAATTTGATAACAGTTAATCCTTTTTATATTCCCTTTTGACTCATGAATACAGCAAAATGTCCAATGACCCAAAGGATAGTTGGTTGGCTGGGTTTTTATGATGCAGGGGGTCCATGTTGGGCCAAGCTCACCAACATCAGGTAAATGGGCCCACACACAAGGAAAGTTTCACTGACACAAGAGAAATACACCCAGGGAGGAATCGAACCTGACAGAAATCAAAACTACCCTGCCTACAACTCGCAGAATGGGAAAACCCACTGAGCCATGGCAGCCCAGACACAAAGGAGATACAATATAAATACACAACACAGTACAAGCGCATGATTCTAACACAAAAATAATTATCATGACTTTACACTGATTTGTGATGTTACAGGACTAAGAGTATTATAGAATCCTCATCATCCTTACCCAGCATTCAGATTGTTTCTTATCGAAATGAAATAATGGAAATTAAAATAAGTGACTTGCACAATGATTGACATGAATTGTCATATAAGGGAGAAGCTAAATTTGATGGAAATTTATCATTACTCCTCTAATCCTATATTCCAAAAAATTTCAGAATATGCCTTTCTGTTTTAATGGGATAATCTTGATTTACAGCAAACAGCAGTTTCCTCTATAAAATACATTGGGATTTCCCCAATTACCCCTAATTTATCAGAGAAATTTCAACTACCTCCACAATGTCAATACATTTTCAATACTAAACTATAATCTTCAAGTTTTTTAAATTGCATACAAATTACGATTATGAAAATGTATACTTCTGTGTACTATTACTTATTAAGTTTTAAAACTTTCCCATTAAAATAAAGTTTGTAACATGCAAAATTACACTCTGAAACATTATAATATAAGAGATTAACTCACCATATTTGTAGTTGGTTGTAAAGCTAATTTTGCTTGTTGTTTTCTTTGATTCCTATAGTACCTTTCAAATGACTCCCTTTCACCCTAAAAACATATTAACAGAATAAATATTTTATAAACAAATTCAAAGGTTTCCAGATTTTCTAAAGGAATTCTAATAGAATTCAAAAGAATATACACAGAATTGCCAGGAAAACTGGTACATCAGTCAAATACTTGGTAGGCTACACATGGAAGTGTAGAACTGCAGAAATATGATAGGGCCATGAATCCAAACTTGAGAAAGTATTCTGTAGGCATTGACCATATATTCTGCAGAGTAGTCCACAATTCTTCAATTCTGTAAGATTTCTGTGTTCCACAGCATCCCAGATGTGTTTGATAACATTAAGATCTGATGAAGTGTGAATGGCAAGACCTCAAAGTCAGGTGAGTGTTCCTCTAACCATAATTTAGTGTCTAGACTTGTGTGGTGGCGCATTGTCCAGTCAGAAGAGGTCAGACCCATCAGAATGAACACAGGACATTAATGGGTGTAATTTGTCAGAAAAGATGCATACATAATATTCACATATCAAACGTTTGTAAGCTTAACTGGGGTCCCATTGAATGCCAGCTAAACAAACCCCGTACCATTATGGAGTCACCACCTGTACAATCACCTGTTGACATGCAGCAGGATCCATTTCTTCATAGGGTTTTCTCCCCACACGGATTCTTCCATCCGTTTAAAACAGAAACAAGACTCATCAGACCAGGCTATTCATTTCCATTCATCAAGTGTTCAGTGGCGAGCCCAGGAGAGGTCGAGTATTCATAAAGGGTACTCGAGTTGGGCATCAGCTGCTAAAGTCCATTTGAGGGTTCTATTTTTGAGGGAACATTGCAGTCTTCACGCTTATGCTTACTTAGGGCCCAGCATTGAATTACATTATTTTAGGCAGTATTGCACATCTATTGCATGAAACAATTTTTGCCAGCCGACACTTTTCTGCAGCCACACTGCTGTCGTAAGTTACAGGTTTAGCCAGAATTCTTCCCTTTGAAATGGTAGTATGTGAAAATACAGACTTCTCTACCACCAAAATGCTATGACCAATCTTACGAGCTCTATTAAACAGGATTGAAAATTGCTTAAATCGTGATAACTTGGAATTTTTATGGCGGAAAGAGCTCTAGATGCTTTCACTCATGTCTATCACTTTATATATGCAATAGCAGACATAACCAATGATATGTGTAGGTGATATTGCTATGTAATTTGCAAAAACTAATTTGAATTCTGCTCAGAAGTTAAGCTTATAAGAACATACTTTGTCAATCTGTTATGATTTGTCATTAATATAAAAATAAGTTATTATTTGGAAACTGCTATGTCCTTGCCTTTTGGGAAAACTGAAATCAGTAGGAACTGTGTAGTCTAAGTATATCTAGTACTATGTGTTCCTTAAATTCAAATCAGAAAAATAATTAAATATACTTCTATATAATTTATTTTTAATTAGTATATATATAAATTACAAAAATTATATTCCTCTATGAAGAGAGTAAAATTATTTAGCTATCTTAAATTTTTTTTACATTTCATTCCAAGTCTTATAGGGGGCACATGAATCTTGTATGAACAAAACCAAATCATGAATGACTGGGAAAAGTTTCAAATAAAGAGAGATAATCATTATTTTCACTTCATGAACAAATAACTCAACAACACTACTTAAAACAGAATGTAAATAATATTTAGATCTTACCAACACAGTATGAATATGCAAACACCGGTATACAGGTGAAAAATCAATCATATCCTGAGCACTTAAGTCTTCCCCATCATCCAAATTATATTCTTCAGGAAACTTTTCAATTTCTCCAGTGAATGGATTAGGTGGCGGAGGGGCTTTTTTCTTCTTGCTTTTCCATTTGAAGTCAACATTGACATTACCTTGTTCAGACTGCTGTCAATTGAAAATTTTTATTAATGAAAGTATCTTTAATAGTTACATGTAACTAAAAACTCATGATATAAATCATGCAAAGATTATACTACGGTTGAAATAAAATGGTAGGAAATTTCCATGTTTTTCAGAAATTTTGGACAAAATCAAGAGAGCATCAAGAAAATACGTGTTCAAATTTTTGATGAAAATACTGTGTTTGGATTTATGCTTATAAAAATACACTATGTCTTTAAATTTATGCTTGTGTAAGTGGAAATAAAGAATACAAATATTTGCACCTTAGGTATTAGTACCAAAAAATTTGGTCTTCTTAAACAGGAAAAATTTAGAAACCTAAAGCAATCTTTCATATTAAGATATACATGGAGATTGCTTTAAGGGAATTTGTTTAAAAACCATCTCTTCTAATCATGAGTCTCATTATATTTTTTAAGTTACTCAACATGTGTTTTATGTCACAATTAAGGCTATTTTATTCATAAATCTTCAGTAGATAAGAATAACAGAGTGATATTAATGGTTGGTCAGTTGAAAAGTGCATTAAAAGTATATGCATTTCTGCCTCAATTGAATGTTTTATTTCCAATTGAAATTTTGGGAATTGAAACTAAATATATTTGACCAAAGTTTGTTATGCTTTTTTTGGAAAAATTAAAGCTAAATAACTATGCTTGATGTGCTAGCTAGACAACTAAAAATTTGACCATTAGTGGCATAATGCTTAGTTAAAACCAAGTAGAGAATATTAAAATTTATGTTATTTTAAACTTCTGATCACATTATTTGATATTGTTTGACATTGCTCGAATGCTTTTTCTAATTTTTAAAGGAAATGAACCAGAGGATCCAAGAGTTAAATTCATGGAGCATCATGTTAAATTGTTGGCTCAGAAGTGAAACACACTAAGTCAAAAACCTAGTTCTGAGAAAACGCAGGGGAAAAAAATTAAGTTTTTCTCAAGAAATCTAAAAAACACGTAAATAAATGATTTAGTGGACTTCACCAGTCAATGATTATCACATTCTGATCTAGAAAAGCTAATCAATTCATGTTTGACTTAGTGTTTTGATTCAGTAACATGTGAAAACTTATTTTTGACTAACTTATTACCTCTTTTGGATGAACAAATTGATTAATCAAAATAAATAGACTTTGCCAGTATATTTTTAATTGAGACTGAATATGTATATCTAAATGTCAACTGCAGGTAAAGATAAACCAGGGAATATTTGATAAGCTTATATGAAAACAGAAATTGTATTTCTTTATTCACTCCTCACAGCAAACAGCATTTATTTGATTATTGAGATGACAAGCTTTGAAAACTATTTAGTTTGAAAAATACATCATAAATAAACTTACATGCTTCATAGCTTTATCTCCTATCATGGGAGAAATTCTTCGAACATTTTCCAGAAAATCATTTAAATCTGACTTAGATGCTTCCTTAATCTTCTCTCTGTGAACTGGAATAGTTGATTTCATTGTCTGAGCAAACCTATATCGACTTATTCTCGGCAAATAAGTGTGCTCCAATTGCTCTAAGATTTTGAGAGCAGGATAGTACCTAAAATAGCAATTATAAAAATGTAATTTGTTAAACTTCAAAATACTTACTGAATACAGGGCTGCTACAGCCAAAACACTTGCAAAATAGTAGCATTAATAGTATAAATTTTTAAATAGTAGCAAAAATCTCCTCTTAAATCCTAATTTAGTAGCAATTTTAGTTGCTCAGATTCAAAATGAATCAGTTAACACTAAATGTGCTAATTAAGTAAGAAACATGTTGAAGATCTTGACAAGAAATTTGAATTTTAAAATTAAAAAATTTTCTTCAAAAGGTTTTCATGACAATCTAGCTAGCAATCAGATTTTGATGTGTTTCCTTTCATGGTTGCTACGGCTTGGCAACAAAACTTCAAAATTGGCATAACGGAAAATTTTCTCCCTGAAGAAAAATTTTAAAAAATTTTGACTGCTATATAAAAGAGGAACTATAATTTCAAAAAAAATTGACAAAATTTTTGAAAAGTTGCCAAAATTTTGAAAATAGGAGCTTTTGAGACGATTTAGCTTAAAAAGATACCTCTAGTCACCAAGGTTGAAAAATAATAGAAAAATAGTAAAATAGTAACAGTAGCAAAAGGTTTCCTGCAGCAGCCCTGTGAATACCAGAATGATCTATAGAGGTAAAATTCTAGGAACACACTAATGAAAAGTGACGAAGATTTTAATGTTCACCAGGATATGAAAAATCTTTTTTTTAATTTGTTCTTTTAATTAATTCATATTTTTAGTATTTAAATTAATTTGTTGATTAAATTATGACTAAATTACTTTTTGCACTTAATTATAAAATTTATTGCAAGTTTAAACTTGTTAAATAACGGATATACAATTTATAGTAGTTTCTAGAATTGAACTAGACTAATCATTTATATCCATAAGGGGTATAATGTATAATATAGGAGAGCAAAACTTACACTTAAAAGTTAAGCAATAAAAAAAGTACTTTTTAAAAAAGAATTTAATGAACTTACAGGATTTTTAAAAATTTGAATAATTTAAAAACTTCTTGTTGCTTTTTCTTCCTCCTGTAACACCCCTTTATTCTAGTTCTATTTTATAATACAAATCCTTTATAATTAAGAAATAGATAAAAAACAAATAAGGTAACACCAAATTTAATTTTAAAACATCATAGCACTAAGGGAAAATTATTTGTCGCTTTGTACGAAAAAACTCATTTTATTGCTCTTTAGCTGCCTAACCTGTTTTAAAGTTTTGAGTATACTGAACAGCAAGATAAAAATATTCTTTTCATGGATGCAGATACATTGGGTAGTAAGTTGCATCCAGAATATATTTTGTGTTTACTGCTACACAAAAACTAAAATATAAATTAGCCCATTCCTAAAATATAAGACTAAAACAAACATTCCCAAGGGAGACAATGATTTTCAAACATAAAAAAATCTGTTTTGCTTTGAAATTTTATAATTAAGTGCATGACAGTGATGAATTGACAAACAGTAGGGCTTCTGTATTCTCAAGCTCAATTGATTTTCTACCACAAAATGAGAGTATATTAAATAAACTAGGAAGGATTGGTTGGTTTGGGGGGTTACAAGGTACAAGAGCCATATTTGGCCAAGCTGCACCAAACATTAAATGGGCATATTCAGCCAGGAAAGCTTAACTGGCACTGAACAGAGAAATACACCTAGGTAGGAATTGCAATGCCTACAACTCGCAGGTTGCTAGTGCAGCACATGAACCTACTAAGGCACAGCAACCCCAAGCTAGGAAGTGGGAGGGGTAGACAATATAAAACAAACATGTGTGGAAAACAGGAGACTCTTCATCAGAAATATAATCCTCTCTCGCTAGGGTAAGGCCATCAATTCAAATGTCTACATATCTAAATGTCACATGGTGAAATAGATGTTAAAATTGTGATCAAAGAGGGAAATATCTGTTAGCTGTCACTGTTATACCAATTAATGATTAATGAATACTTTTTGTTATACTTAAAGATTTGGTTGGTTTATTGAACTATATTGGTGAGAGCACCAGATATTGGCCAAGCTGTGCCAAAGACATGACAAAGAAACCAAAGTTAAAAGTTTAAAATAACAAGGGCAAAAAAAAATAAAAGGCAAAACATAGTACAGGAAAGGGTTAAACCGAGGGAATACTAGGATACATCAAGGTTGCCATGCCTTTGTTTACTTTAAGAAAGCAAACCACCTGAGGGGTGCTAAATGGAAGAGGATTTTTATTTGAAAAATGGGTCATTATTTTGTAGTGAATACACAAATTTATTAACTTATTTAAATAAAATAACATGGATTCAGTGAGAGGTTATTTCAATTTTTCTAATCTTTCAGGAAAGAGAATTTAAAATTTGTATTAAATTATTTTAAATTTTTATTTCAATCAATGCATGTCTTTAGAAAAATTGTTTCGTCAATTTGTTTAAATCAAGGTTGAATGAGAAATTTCAAGCAGTACTAATGAAATTTAAATTGTTTTCTGTATGATTCATTATTGAATTTAATTTCAGATTTATAAGTACTTTGAAACTTGCACAGCTAAAGTTTCACATTAAAGCATGTAAACAGCCCATGAAATTAAAATTTTAAGAGCAAAACAATTTTATAAAAAAGTACCGTTTTTCTTTCATTTGATGCATCAGCTTAAAATACATCTCCAAAACTGGTTGGCACAAATTCAGATTGTCGATTGCACATGATATATTGTACTGCATTCTTCTATGTTTGACCAACTCTTCAGCTTTCTGTATCACTTTTTTTGCACTTTGTTGAAGATCTTCATTTGTCAACAGCACCTCAGTCTGAAATAATTATACATGAAGTTAGGCTTGGTAAATATATCTAGCCTAGTATCAATAAAAAACATACAGAACTTCTTTACTGATTCAGAACAATAATAAAAAGGCCTAATAACACTTCAAAGTAAAAGAAAACACATATTTATAAAATATTCTCTTAAGAGAAAAAATTAATAATTTGATATCAAAGAGGGAGATCTAAGAGAATAACATTGATCCAGAATAAAAAGAATTTCCTAGTTGAACCTTTACAATCAATCAAATGGCCCTAAAAATTATAAACCTCAAACAAATTTTAACAGAGCTTACTTTACAAACGTATATAAATTGGTTTTTATTTTCTGTAGCAAGACTTTTGGCCTACAACTAAACACTTGTTCTACTTTCCTACATGTATACATCTATTTTGTTATTTTAATGCAACAGCAATAATTATTGCCAATTCCCTTTAAAAAACTAATTATTTTCTAAAATAATTTGAAAATAAAACGTTTTTTTTTTAAATATTGATACTTGGTAAGAAAACCAAAAATTTCTCATAATACAAATACCCTTCAAAATAGAAATACCTTCAGTTTCTGAGCTTTCGTTCTCACTTGTAGCAACTCTCGGATGGAATCGATGAAGCCTTGATAGTGAAAATTGCACATGCGTTCAATGTCACGATCATGATTCTTGATCCTAGCATCCAACCTTTCCATGAACTTTTCATATTCGTCACCATCATATATTGCTCTGAACAAAACAAGAAATAAAATCAGTAATGCATTGAGTAGAAACATGTTGAAAACAAGTGTAAGCACGCAGTATAAAATATCTCTCAATTGCTCACTTCAGGTGACAAATACAAACTGATATCAGATGTCAAATTATTGTATTGCTGTAGTTGTTTTAGAATATTCTCGAGAACGAGAATATTCTGAAACATTTTCTAAATGTTAAAAGGAGAATATTTGAGAATTTTCTACTTAAAACCTTATTTTTCAGGAAACTGCAATTTATAGATAGCAGGAATTAACCTCAAGCTTATTTTATGTATCATTTAAAAAATATAAACATTGTTTTTAGAAATAATTAATTATTGAAAACTATTATACATTTTTCACATGGTGCTGATAATTCCACTGCCTCAATGAAGTCTAGATATGATACACACCCATATTTCGGCATATAATTGTGCAGCACACATTAAACTTACTGGTAGAGGATATATTAATAATGATTTTTCTTGGGTGAATTTGAAAACTGTACACACATTGTCAAAGTAAAAAAATTCTCACTTCGAGCAAAATTGTTGAAGAGTCGAGGAAAAAAATAAATGTTTACTTCTTTATTTCTAATGTTAGCCTTGAGGGTACATTTTTAATTTATTCATTATTTATTGATTAAATAATATAATGCATGACATTTTATATTTTTCATACCTTTAGAAGAAAATTCTCAATTATTCTCCACTTGGAGAAAATCTTTTGAAGAATAATTACCAAGAAATTTACATCTGCTTTAATAGTGGCCAAAAGTTTGAAATGGAAAAACTAAGTCATAATTATATTGAAAACAAAACTGCAAGAAAGTGAGTGTCAGAATGTTATTTAATTGACACATAATGTATGAGTGCTGAAATTTAACCTTATAGGAATCTTCGTGAGAAAATCACTAAAGAATTTACAAAATACATTGAAATTTAGCATTCTAAAACTTCTACATGAAGAGCTTCACTAACTTGATGTAGTCTAACTAGTAAAAATAATATTGGAATCAAACCTTTTCACAGGACTTATTAACTATTTTAATTACAAGTGTTATTTTTATAAACCTTTGGAATTATTACTTTACCAACATATTTTGTTTTACACGATACACAAAATAAATGTATATTATCTCAACAGATTGAGTACTTCAGTTCATTGTCCACCATAAATGAACAAAGGAAAATAAATGTAATCAATAAAATTCGAAATTTACTTTTATCTTGGAAATAAAAAAATAGTAAAATAGCTATTTATATGTATGCAAAACACAGTATAAAGTACAACTGAATGGATAGAACACTTAAAATTCGTTGTGTTCATAGAGATGAAGAACAAGTTATTAAAAGCTCTAATTATCTGTGCATACACAATTCTTCGACAGGATAACACCCCCAAATCGTCATCAAAGTCAAATGGGGTGGTCAGTAGAGATTTAGATCTGCTTATGGCCATCGGAGCTGTCGAGGATCATTTAAAGAACGAACGCGTTGCAAAAGATAAGCTTTCAGTTTTAATGTTTATTACAGAATCTGATACGAGATATCGGATATTTAAGAGAATGCGGCGGGCAGGCGAGCAAGCGGCAGACAGGAAGTACCAGCCTCAACAGATTGCAAACTGCTCGGAGAATTTAGAAGCAAATACAACCGCAATGACCAATTTTGATAATGATACTGTAAGTAGGCGTTATATAATAACGGGTTGTAATCAAGGGAATCTACAAAAGATAAATTCAAATGTTGAATATTAGTAGAATATATATTGGAAAGCATCGCGGTTTCGTTTTGTGAATATGAAATGTGTACTATTGAAAAAATTCAAATTCTACCTGACAACCAATCCCACACTACTAGTATCGGAAGTTTCTAATTCATACAGTAAAAGTTCGTGTTCTGAGTGAGGATTACGACTAGCAGCATTGAATGAACTGTCATTCGATACATCATCCGCCATGATATTGTTATTTAATCGCCATGTTAGTCACCATCAATGTTGTGATGCCATACGGTAGAAATATTATCACATCGCGATTTCGAAACCATTTACTTGAATAATATGTAGGTATGTTAATTAACGTCGCACTGGAGTAACACACGGGGTTATTGGTGACGGTCCGAGATCTACTTGAATAGAAACTGTTAAATTAATTTCATATGTACAGCCGAACTGATTCTTCTGATGGTTGAAAGCTATTTTATATATAGACTTTAAATACATTTTTGTGACTATTTTTGTTCCTCAATTCTTCTGTTCTAAACGCAAAAATTGTCTTTCAAATTTCGTATTGAATACCTAGTGAACTATTCGTCGTATTAAGAATTAGCCATGCTTCTTTTGGCGTAGAACTACATCTTTACCCTCAGCTTGAGAATTGAGCGCCACGAAAAAATGCAATCCTTTCGACGTTACTGCTCACTTACGAAGTGCAAATATCATTGGATAGGGGAGGGGGTATTTCAATTAACGTCACACTGGAGCAACACAACGGGCTATTGGTGACGGTCCGGGATCAATCCCAAAGGGAAAGATCCAAGGACAACACCACGTAATTTTTTGGATAGGGGAAGGAGCAACGCATCGAATGAGATAAACGGTTGCCGTTGGTTGAGCCTGAGCGAGCTGGCAACGTCGCGAAAATGTCCTAAATTTGACTTTCGAGTTACAACATGTCCATTTAGGTGTCTTCACTTTTGAACCACATGTCATAGCATATTGATGTCAGCGTCTCTGTTCAAAGCTAGAGCCGCTCTATAGGAAGGGTTCGTTTAGCGTCTGAGGGAAAACCTAAATTTGGGGTAGGATGCCGAAAGAGCGGATCATCCACTTAAATCGCATGACACATCGCTGGTTTCCCATCACCGAGAAGCTGATGCGACAGAATATCGACACTTGCAAGATAATCGGGCATGTTATCTATGAGCCCGTCGATGTCGACACCATGGTGAGGTAGACATGCCTTGGCAGAGGGACGAGAGTTACGCCTTGGTATTAAAGGGAGTACAAAGAAGCACTTATTACTTATCGCGTTAAATTATTACGTTTGCTGTGTATGATATCCTTCAATTTGTAGAGTGCCGTGATTTATCGCAAAATAAATGATGGCATACAAAATCTCCTTCCATTTCTCGCACCACTACATAGTTCGACGTAAAGATATGCAGGATAGTAAAGCTATGCATCTGTCATGGTATATTTACAAGACAAAATTTGCGTCCTAAATAAGCTTACTGCTCTGAGAAGATTACGGTGGGCGGGATCGATGCTCGTATCCAAAAGTTTCGACGAATAAAAATTTTAGTACTCTGTGGTGAAGTCAACAACGTGTCAATAGGGAGCTTTAAAAAGATCGTTTAAGAGTACGCTACAGAGAAATTTGGAGCCGAATTGGCATTAAAACTTTTGCAAAGCAAAAAAATTAGAATGAAATTCAGCCTCCAAGTCGATAATATGTTTGACGTAGCTAGGTGAAATATGGCCTCTTCTCCCAGAAAACCCAGCCTACCAACCTGAGTCGATAAAACGTTGAAGATTCCTGTAATGCTACTGGAGTCTTGGTATTTCAAGTTTCAACCAGAATAAAAAAGAAACAGATGCAAGGAACACATTTTATCATCCTTTGAAAAAAAAGCAAATCGCATCCTTCAGTCGGAAAACTTATTACGTTTCTAGTTTTGTCTATATTCGGGATGCCTGGCTAAAATGCATGAAAAAAATCGATTACATTAAAACTACAATTTTTTTTCACCTATTCGATCTAGGGATTACATAATCGTTAAATTGTTAGGGGGTAGTTGAATTAACGTCGCACTGAGCAACACAATGGGCTATTAGCGACTGTCCGGGGTCAACTTTTTTTAAACTTGTAGATTTTGTCCGAGTGAGTTTTTACTTAATTTCAATAGAAATATCTTCTGAACTATGAAAAAGACTGAAACAGGAAATGACACCTGATTTTTAGGAAATTCAATAGTAAAATCCGGTTAGTTTTAATATAGTATATTTGGCACGATTTCAATTTTGAGAGTTCCATGGTTCAAAATTACGTGGTATTGTCCTCGGATCTTTCCCTTTGGGATTGATCCCGGACCGTCACCAATAGCCCATTGTGTTGCTCCAGTGTGACGTTAATTGAAATAACCCCCCCCCCCCAATTTTGGGAGTCAAGCTTGAAATTGCCGAATTCTGCTCTGCAGGGTTTATTGCGTTTTGTGGCACAAGGATAATATTTGACCAAGGTACGCTAAGCGACCAAGTAAATATACTTTATGCCCGCAAAGAAGGTTTTACTGATACAGAAGGGAGAAATACACCCAGAGAGGAATCGAGCTTACGCCGAGTACAACTCGCAGGTTGCTAGCGCAGTGGGCAGACCTATTGACCAACAGCGACCCCTCTGCTCTTCAGGGATGAGCTCAGGATGTAGAATAACGTTCCGGCTGGCGTCCATCGGCAAGCAAGCCCGGACTTAACTTTTGACCAGTCCTGCTGACCTAAAGCTTGCCACCCCAATTTTTCACTTCTCTTCAGTCTGTTACAAAATTTCCTTGAATTACTACATAATAGGTCTGCTGTTTTTAAAATTCAATCAAAAATTTGGATCCGAACATTTAAGAAAATTTCCAAAGAAAGAAACCTTTTTCATCTTTCTTAAATATTCGAGTAATAACTCCTCCACCCCTACAGGATAACAAAAATTCTCATTTTCCCTCCAAATGGCACATTTTTGACAACTATTAGTAATTGTAATTAATTAACGTCGAACTGAAGCAACACAACGGTCTATTGGCGACGGTCCTGGATCAATCCCCAAGGGTTTGTTATTTGTTATTGTTATTTCAATTAACGTCACACTGGAGCAACACAACGGGCTATTGGTGACGGTCCGGGATCAATCCCAAAGGGAAAGATCCGAGGACAACACCACGTAATTTTGAACCACGGTCAGATGACGAGGCAACACCTGAGCTGGCACCCCACTCTCCAAACTTCCACACCACGCCAACGTGAGGACATTTGAGGCCACGACAGATTTAACGTGCACCAGCCCCCTTTGTACACGACGGTGTTTGGCTGGATTCGAACTCGCAACCCTTCGGTTGCTAGTCCGTTACTCTTCCAACCGGGCCACCGCGGCCCAAATCCCCAAGGGAAAGATTCTAAGACAATACCACGTAATTTTGAACTCCGGTCAGATGACGAGATCAACACCTGAGCTGGCACCTCGCTCTCCAAACTTCCACACCATGCCACCGTGAGGGTATTTGAGGCCACGACAGATTTAACATGCACCAGCCCCCGTGTACACGACGGTCTTTGGTTGGACCGAGTTTCGAACTCAACCCTCGGATTGCTTATCCGTTACTCTTCCATCTCGGCTACCACGGCCCTGGCAAGTATTAGTTATAATTTGCAGAATTATGAATGACGGATGGAATGGTCATAAACAAAAGAACTGAAAGGATACATTGAAGTTGTTGCATGTATTTCTATAACTTGAACATGGAACTTCCACAATTGATTGTTGATACTTTGTCCTTTAAATTACGCGATATTCATGTTACGTGATGAAATTCAAAATTACTTGATGTCCTTGAATCTTTCCATTCGGGTTTGATCCAGAACTGTCGCCAATAGTTCGTAATTTTGCTCCAGTACGAAGTTTATTAAATACCTTCCTAGTTTGATACTACTCGTCCATTCAAATTTGGCATACATAAACTGTCGAAAAAGTTTAAAAATACATTTGATTAGTAAGAGAAACAGTATCCAAATGTATTATGGTATGTATGATGTTATGGTGTATTATGGTGATCATCTGACGTTGCACCAGCCATGTTAGGAATAACGAAATTATTACTACATACTATCTGTCTGCCTCGAGAAACCAAGTCTGTCCTAGTCTATTGAAACCTTATTCTATTTTCCATTGATTGGTGGGCAGCGGTAGCACAGTTGGAAGAGTAACGCATTAGCAACCGGAGAGTTGCGAGTTCGAAACTCGGTCCGGTCAAAGACCGCTGTGTACACGGGGGCTGGTACGCGTTAAATCTGTCGTGGTCTCAAATATCCTCACGTTGGCGTGGTGTGGAAGTTTGGAGAGTGGGGTGACAGCTCAGGTATTATCATCTGACCATGATTCAAAATTACAAGGTGTTGTCCTTGGATTTTTCGTTTCGGGATTGATCCCGGACAGTCGATAAGAGCCCGTTGTGTTGCTACACAATACGATTTTAATTAACTATCTACCTAACTTGATCGCAAACCGGTCCGCATTCACGTTAAATAGACAGACGATATAAATTTGTTTGACAAGGGACTTTTATCTGGTCATTATTTCTAAGATAGCTAGTTTCCTTTGAGATAAAAATATTCATTTCAAAATAAAGGAATCAGAGAGCGATAATAATGGGGTGAAGTGTGACGAAGCATTTGCTTAAGATAAATTTTGTAAACATTCTAAATATCTCTTCTCGTCTCACAAAAACTGACCGTGCAGTGACGAACTAAAGAAAACATTTAAGATATTTTTATCCTCCCAAAGAATTTCTTTAACACTGATAAGCTTTACGGAGAGAAGATAATGACTTTTCTAATCGGTTAAATGTTCGTTTGATTCGGATTTGTTTACAAAGTTAGTTTGCAATCGTATTTCGAAATCAATGCAGCCTTTGAAATCTTAGTCGTCTTACCATGTCTACGATCTGTCATTTTAAGCAGACCGGTAACTTATAGAAAGAGAAATTTTCTAAAATCTCGGTCCGTTTAGCAAAGAAAAGATTCCCGAATAAAATAACTATATAACATTCAGAAATTCATTTTCATTTTACTGTAATTTAAACCGTATCTATAAATAAACCAGCTGGAATTTCGACTTGTGCTGCTTTTGTGCTTGCCCTTATTAACTAAAATCACTACCAAATAAAACCCACTCACTGAAGTGCCAGAAGAACTTGTACGTGTTTAATACTTGGTAGGCATCCCACTGGAGTGTAGAACTGCAGAAACACAACAGAGAATGGACTCCACGAGCTTGAGGAAGTATTCTGTGTGTAGACAATGAACACCATATTTTCAGCAAAGTTGTCCACAATTCTTTGTATTCCGAGTTGTAGGATTTTTGTTCCACAGCGAATTGCATAGCATCCCAGATGTGTTCGATAACGTTGAGGTCTTGTGATGTAGGTGGAAATGTAAAGACCGCAAAACTCAGATGAGTGTTCCTCTAACAATAATTTGGCTTGTGTGACGGCGCCATTGTCCAGATGGAGGTCAAACAAATCGGAATGAATGCAGGACATGAACGAGTGTAATACGTAAGAATGGATGCACACATAACGTTCACCTGTCACAGACGTTTGTAGACGTACCAGAGGTCCCAATTAATGTCAGCTAAAGAAACCCCATACCATTATGGAGTCATCACCAGCTTGTACAATAGCATAGCCTTGTTGACATACAGGCTTCATGGGGTTTTCTTCACACACGGACCCTTCCATCTGCCCGACTCGCGAGCCCAGGCATTCGTTTGCAGACATCAAGAGTCTAGTGGCGGTGTTCACGAGCCCAGGCGAGAAGCATAACTATGTATAAAGTATTCATCGAGGGTATTTGAGTTGGGCGTCTGCTCCTGAGGCCCATATCCTTGAGGAAACGCTGTACACTTCACTCTGGTGTTTTATGAGGGGGCCTGGATTAAATTCCATGCATAATTCATGCCAGTCGACGCTGGTCACATTCACCCAGTCTTTTTAAGACTACACTGATGTAGGTTTGGTAATAGTTAATTTACGTTTCACTAGAGCAATACAACGGGCTAGTGGCCACGGTCCGGGAACAATCCCGAAGAGAAAGTTTCGAGGAAACCACCACTTAATTTTGAACCACGGTTCAAATGACGAGGTTGACACCTGAGCTGGAACCCCACTCTCCAAACTTCCATACCAACCCAACGTGAGGACATTTGAGGCCACGACAGATTTAACGGGCACTAGACCCCGTGTACCAGACAGTATTTGGTCCTAGTTTCGAACTAGCAATCCTCTACGGTTATTCTTCCAACTGGGCTACCGCGACTATAGATAAAAACCTATAGCTGGATACGGGTATTGTCAGAATTCTTGTAGTCACAGTACACCCTTGAAATGGTAGACGTGAAAATGCAAACTTCTCTTCCACCGAAATGCTATGATCCATCTCACGAGGTCTATTAAACCGCATTGAAAATCGCTTAAATCGTGATAACTAGCCATTCTCACGATGGAAACAATAGCATGTGTTCAAATGCGTAACAAATATTCGATCCAAATTGAAAAAAAAATAGTAAGTTCAATTCTGCCTAAAATTTCTTTGGGCAGTATAGGCTTTGTGAATTGGATTTTTAGTATTTCCCAAAGATATAAAATGTAGAAATGCAGACATTTTCAAAAGAAGGTTGTGAGAAAAAGGTTGCTGTTCTACATTTAGTAGAGTACAAATCGTATACAATAATTCCATGAAAAGTGCCCAAATTAATATAAGTATTGTCACCAAATTTCTAATAGTATTTATAAACAACATTTTACATTTACTTCAAAAACTAGTGATTGATAATACAAAGGAAACTATTTGTACGATGTTCATAGCATAACTTTTAATATCAAAACTACAGAAATTAAACTAGCACACTCCCAGTTCCCTGTCCAAATCCTGATTTTACCCGTTTGAAAAGGTATGGCCAGAAATGTATTCTCAGCTCTGATCGTATCTTACAGCTCTGTAAACTCATCCTCCTACCATAAGTCGCCAATTAGGAGGATTTATGAACTTTTACGATAAGTGCCCCATATACCCAGCTTATAAGAGAACTTTCCAAAGGGCAGGGCACGTGATCGAACTCATGACCTCACCACGCTACTGCGGGACGAGAATGCCATTGTAACCCATACCCACTGATGTTGCCGCAGCCACTGATGTTGGTCAAATATGGCCCTTGCGCCATAAAACCCCAAACCAACCCATACCCCCTGATAGTCTATATAAAATCATCACCCAGAGTTTTACAGTGCGTGAACATAAACTACCGGAGAAGAAAATTACTCCCGTTAAAACTAATTTGATTTATCTCCATTTCTGCGATGCTTGATGTTAGATTTTATATAAAAATTGCGTTCGAATAACGTTGCGAAAGAGGTTACCAAAATACCCTAGAGCTCTTTGTATACAGGGGCCATCGTGGCTCAGTGGATATGCCCACTGCGCTAGCAACCTTAGAGTTGTAGGCGGCGCAGGTTCGATTCCTATCAGGTGTATTCCTCCCTGGGTGTATTTCTCTCTTCTGTGTCAGTAAAGCTTCCATTGTGTGTCTGTCTATTACTTGATATTGTATATCTTGTGTCTGGAGCAGCATGGCCAAATAAGGAAAGATCCGAGGACACCTCGTAATTTTGAACATTGGTCAGATGACGAGGTAAACACTACAAACTTCCACACCATGTAACTTGAGGATATTTGAGGACAAGACAGATTTAACGTGCACCAGCCCCCAAGTACACGATGGTCTTTGGTTGGTTCTAGTTTCGAACTCGCAACCCCGCTCTTACCTATCCGTAACTCTCAAACGGGTTACCGCGATCCTCGTACGCAAAGGATTTTAGTAAAAAAGCAAAACGCAGATTTGGATAAAAAGTTTAGTTAACTTATTTCACTTAACGTTCCCATTTTTCCTAGTTCAGTGCGTTTATTTGTATATAAATAAGGCTGCTGCTTCTCATGATTACCCTATGCATCTCAGGTTTAGGCATAAACGTTCGTAGCGGTTACAGAATCCAATATTGTTTTACATCATAAAATGTATGATGTAAAACAATATTGGATTCTGTAACCGCTTAGTTATTTAATCATTAAATGAATGATTAAATAACTACATCTATTGATTAAAAGAATCCTGAGACACATTCTATTGGTCGAGATCAAAAACTGGTTTGAAGTCATGCAGGAAAACGAACAGGTTGCCGAACGTATGTATACTTGTGAGGCCCCTCAAATAGTAGGTACTTAATTAACTGGGTGGATGATAGGTAGACCCTCAGATGGTAGGTAGTTAACGGCCTACACAGCGGGCCTACTTACCCGAGGTAGGTTGGTATTATGTCACACTGGAGCAACACAATGGGCTATTGGCGACGGTCCGGGATAAAACCCGGAGGGAAAGATCCGAGGACAATACCATGTAATTTTGAACCACGGTCAGATGATGAGATCACTCCTGAGCGGGCACCCCACTCTCCAAACTTCCACGCCAACGTGAGGACATTTGAGGCCCCGATAGATTTAACGTGCACCAGCCCCCTTTGTACACGACTGTCTTTGGTTGGATTCGAACTCGCAACCATCCGGTTGCTAATCCGTTGCTCTTCCAATTGGGCTATGAAAATTCCCGAAGAAAATACTCATGCATCAAAAATTTACGTAGTGCGATCCGCTCCCCCAGATCCTGAATAAAATGAAACAGTAGGATTCAGTTTGATAAGTTCATTATTTTTTGTGTACTCTCAGGAATGCCAACTCCAGAAGGCTTCACTTCTGGGATCCCCAATATTTTTACAATTAGGGCTGGCTCCTCCCAAGCATGAAGAATAAATATATCAAATATGCAAATAGGGAGTAGTAAAATATGGAGGGTCATTCGACCTCCTTGATTAGTTCCAATGGCAGATATAACAGGATGTAGAAGCAGACGTAACTAGGCTAGTTTCCACGGGGCACGAACTCGTTTGGCGCCCCCCCCCCACCGAACAACCAAACGATAACCCTTCCCGACAACACCTGATATCGCCACCACAAATTAATTCCACTAGTCCAAATTTTTTTTTATTAAACTTAGATGGTAAATGCCTGATTTCAAAGGTAAATAGATTAATTTGCAACAATTTCATTTTTAGTACAAGATAAAATACCTAATTAATTCTAAGATATTTAATCGACAAATAACCTAAGAGTAGCATGTTTGGTATATTCTTTCATACTTATAATCGCTGCAAATGAAATTAAAAGGTTTTATCAAATGATATCGGAATATTAGTGGGCTGCATCAAAATCAACAGATTTGCTTTAGAATAGGATATTTAATTATGATAAATACAAAGGCTGTTCGGACATTTTTTGAATGATTTTGATGAGCTGTAAAAGAAATTGTAAGCTACAAAATAATTTTATTTTCGCAACAGTTAAATAGTATAACTTATCGTCTGCTAACTCAGAGTTTTGTTTACTTTCAAAATGGCGCTTTTAAATAAGCAATGGATGGAAGGCTATGTTTCCGCTCTTTCCGAAGAGAATTATGTGTATTTAATTATTCAAAAACGCTGTAAAAGTCACGCTTTTTCAATATCTAAAGGTACTATAAATAATATTATTAATGAGAAAGGAATAAACACGTAAAAGTGGAAAAATACTTCCAAATACGTATCCAAAAAAGAAAAGAATTTCTGAGAATATTTGTAAGGTAAGATCTCTAATTTTAAAAGAGAATCCGCCAAGTCAAAGGATTATTACAAAGTCATTAAAAGTTCAGTTTCAACTGTAAATAAAATAATTAACAGTGATTTGAATCTTAAAAAGGCCAAAAAATACAATGTTCATCGTCTATCTCCACGACATATTGCAAAACTCGCTGCAGAATTCTGTATGAGAAGCATTTAGCTGGAGAAAGATAGAAAAATGCTGTGACAATAGACGAGACGTGGGTGTATTTAAAAGATTGCAATAAAATAGAACAATTTATTATCATAAA